>OU343225.1:97318417-97502638 GCA_910596185.1 Chrysanthemum makinoi
TATGATGTGTATGTGAAAAGTTATATCTTACACATCTTCTGCAGTCAATCATGACTATGTTTTTGATGAATACACTACACATTTTGATGATTACGTTAATCTCTGAACTTAATGCCTATAAAGAGCGGTTGCTATTTATGAACAGCGTGCTAAGTTTGAGTTAACTCTTTAGTGGCGGGGATTGGATGACAAATCGCGTGCAATTATTAGAAAAAGTAATTTTAGAGAAAAGTGTTAAAACAGAGTTAAACTCCTTACAAGAAAAGCTTTCTAAAGCGCTAAGCAAAAACAAGAACTTCAAGAAAATGTTAAAGTGCTTAAGCAGAAATTTCATGCTAAGGAATCAAAACTTTTGAATGATTTTTCCAATCAAAAACTTTGAAAAACAAGCTTGAAAATAAGTTGTACGTACAAGGGAATACCATTGACGCTCACATGATCACTAAGCATAGAGGTCTTAGCGATAAGCATAGTGTTCCCATTGTAGATAAACCCAACCGTCGTTAAGATAGCAAAATGCTCAAATGTAATCTATGATGGCAATGAGATTCTTAAACCTAGACAGAAACCTAGTTGCATTGAGTGCACTGAGGAAGATAGAAAATTAGATGATACATCTAGGGAGAAAATGAATAAGCTTAATGATCTGAAGTGCAAAATAACATAATAGTCAACCCCATGATTACAAAAAGGAAAATTGGATTTCCTTAAACAAATTTAAGCCTAAAACTTTGTTAACACCGAACAAGTTTTACGGAAAAGGACTTAGATAAGCAAAAGCTAAAATCTTGTTGAAACAAACCCTCCCCTTAGGAAAATGCACTGCGACGTGTATCCTCCAATACACCAATGCATTTAGTTCCTAGAACTATTGCCACTAAAAGCAAGACCTTAATCGGTCAATATGTTATTTTTCAACTATTTGTTGATTTTGAGAAAACTTGTAAGAAAAGGATCACACCTTTGGGATAGCGAGAAGGAAAGGGGTTTTGAGCAAACTAAAGAATGCTATTTAACCGAGGTCATGCCTTTCTTTAAACAACTAAAAGATCAATTTGAGAGTCTTAAAAAGGGGATGGATTCGGATATTAAAGGAATGGAAAAGTAATTTGATGCAATGATAGTTGAGGTTAGTGACTATGAGCGGGCATTAAAATATAATGAGATTGAGAGGAAGAACTTGCATACCTTGAATGAGAATCTTATTTTTGAATGTATTACTCAAGATGTGTTTTACACTGCTACAAATTGTTCCATTAATGCTTCTCAATTTCATGAATTATCAGTTGCTTTGAAAGTCTCCCATGATCGTGTCATTGAGCTTGAAAAAACTAACTCTAAACTAATGATAAAATTGAGCAGGATGATCACGATAATTTGGTAAAACATCTTTCTAAACTAGAAGTTGAGCATTTTGATTTGCAACTAAAATATCAACATCTTAAAGAAAATGTTAAAACCTCAAATATCAAGACATCCTTGGATGTTCCTGATTTGATGCGGTTTTGAAATTAACAAGCGTGATGAAACGATTCAAGCTCATTGTAACACGATCAAAAAGTTGAAAGCCCAAATCTCTCAATTAAAGGGTGAAAAGAACAATGTGGCTGGATCCCAAATGCCTCCTCCTTTAGATTCTCGATTCTATCAAACTTTTCATCTTCAAAACTTAGTTAATGCTTTACAAAAGAAAGCGAGTTTTCTAGAAGAAAATGAAAAGGTTAAGCGACACTTTAAAGAGTTATATGATTCAATGAAAGTCACTCGTGACCAAAACAACAAAAATAACGGTTTACAAAAGGAAATTGAGAATGAAGTCGGGAAAATGGAAGCTGCCACTTGTTTTAATAGAATGTTGCATCAAAGTCATCCTCGGTGCAAATACACTAGTACATTAAATACATTCCTCCTCATCTTAGGAATAATGAAACTGCGTTTCATGACTATTGTGCTCACCTTAAGGATAGTCTAGAATGTCTCAGTGAGATTGTTGAAGAGGATTTCATTAATAAACCTCTTGATAGAGATATTAGGTTTGCTTGCATTAGGGCCAAGCGATCTCAAGAGCTGCTAGAATGTGTAATTGCAACATGTCCTAAATCCTTAGGGGCAAAGGCAAAGCTGTGATGCCTTGTTCTATGCCTAGTGCCAAGCATACAAATCATTCCATGCCCGGCTTTAGAAAGTGAACACCAATGTGCCTTCTAGTAGTACAGACCCTTGCACATCTAGTTAAGGAATGCAAAAAGTAGATCAACCAACTAATATTCCCATAATTCCCTCTCTGAGTAATCGGTGACATTAAAGCAAGCGGGTCAAAGCCTCCAGGCAATACCAAGAAAGATAGGACCTCGAAGCTAAGAATGTGCATTGGAAGAGAGTAGAAGACCAACCTAGGAACTTTAAGTTTGAGTTGAATAAAGCGAATCGTGTTGATTCTAGTATTAGCCATAGGTCTTGTAATTAATTGAATTACGATACTATTTGCAAACCATGTAATGATGTCTGTTTGAATTCTGTTGCTAATCATGAATATGGTGTGAATGCTTTGTCTAATGATGTCAAATGCCTAGTTAAAATTGTTAATGCTAAAAATCATGCTAAGAAGGCGAAAAGGCAAAGGCGAAAGTTAAAAACGATGGAAACCCAGGGAAGAACATTTAGTAAGATAGGTTATCAATGGATACCTTTTGGCCATAAGGATATTCAGTTTTGCCCTCAATCGCTAAGACAATGCCACTAGAAAATGGATGCCCTTTGGTAGAACTATTCCTTTAAGAAGTGAACATACTTTGAATAGGTCAAATATAGACACCGACTACATCTATTCCTAATGATTTCCATTGATTCTATTTCGATATGGATGTTTCTATTTACGATGGGTGTTCCAATCCTTGTTACTAACCAAGTGGAACCCATTCTTGCATGGGGATCCCAATTTTCCAGTAATCCATTCTTGTCTGCGTGTTCAGCTGCGATCGTTCAAATCGTTACGTGGTACTTGGACTCGGTATTCCAAGCATATGGCTGGAGGCGGTCGGCTCATGAACCGTGAGTAAATTCATCGAGACTGTTAGATTCGGGAATGACCATTTTGGAGCAATTATGGGTTATGGTGATTATGTAGTTTGCAAAAGTGTAATCTCCGAGGTATATTATGTGGAAGGTCTTGGTCATAATTATTTCTCTGTTGGTCAATTCTGTGATTCCGATCTAGAGGTGGCCTTTAGAAAACATACGTTAGAGAACTTGATGGTGTGGAATTATTAAGAGGAACTCGTGGTTCTAACCTATACACCATCTCTATCGAAGACATGATGAAGTCTTCTCCAATTTGCTTGTTGTCAAAGGCTTCTAAAACAAAGTCATGGTTATGGCATCGTCGTCTCAATCACTTGAACTTCGGCACCATTAATAACCTTTTTAGAAAGGATCTTGTCGTAGGCTTACCCGATTAAAATGAAAAAGATCATCTTTGTTCAGCTTGCCAATTGGGTAAAAGCACGAAATATGCCCACAAACCAAAACCACAAATTGATAATGGAAGTTCTTCATACCCTTCATATGGATTTATGTGGACCAATGAGAGTGCAAACGATAAATGGGAAGAAATACATTTTAGTAGTTGTTGATGACTACTCTCGATTTACTTGGGTAAAGTTTTTGAGGACAAAGGATGAAACTCCGGATGTCATCATCAAACTAATCAAACAGCTTCAGGTTCGACTCAACAATACGTCGAATTGTTCGAGCAGACAATGGGCGAGTTTGTTAACAAAGAACTTAGTGAATTTTATGAAAGTATTGGAATCAGTCATCAAAGAAGTGTTCCACGAACTCCTCAACGAGCGGTGTAGTTGAAGGCGAATCGAACTCTTGTGGAAGCCGCAAGAACAATGCTAATTTATTCAAAGGTTCCAATGTTTCTATGGCTGAAGCCATTGCCATTTGCTTGCTACACCCAATCGTTCCCTCCTTTTCTCATGGAAAAACTCCATATGAACTTGTTCATAAATGAAAACGATCTCTCCTACCTTACGTGTGTTTGGTGCTTTGTGCTATCCAACTAATGATGGTCAACTTAGGTAAATTAAAAAGGCGGATATTGGAGTTTTGTTGGTTATGCACCAAAAAAGAAGGGTTCGAATCTACAACAAGAAGAACGAAATATCATGGAAACAATTCCGCGTTACGTTCGATGGTGACGGTCAAATGGCTCCGGGACAATCCGATTCGGACCGACTCAACTTTCATCAAGTAGTCCTATTGGTTCTACTCTTGTTCTAATCCCTCTCAGCAACTCTTATGTACCTCCATCGAAGATGATTTAAAAATTGTTTGATCTAATGTTTGATGAACACTATGAACCAAGTGCTAATGAAATGTCAATTCCATCAACAGAGGCTGCTCCTATCCCTGTTAATGAAGTCAACCCTTCATCTCAATATCATTAAGTCAAGAAGCGCTGCTGCGATCACTTTCTCATCAACAAATCATCAATCATCGAATGTACATCATGGAATTGTTCCTGGCATCAATGATGAAGTTAATCCCTTTGCTACTCACGAAGATGCTCCATTTGAAAACATATTTGCTCCTGAATCATCATCAGAACCATCTTCATCAAGAGACATCAATTCTGCTACTTTAGTTCCACAACAACAACCACATGAACACCTCAGAAAATGGACACATGATCATCCATTGGACAACATCATTGGAAACCTCTCGTCGGTATCCACACGGAAACAACTTGCAACCGATGCCTTATGGTGCTTCTTCAACTCCGTACTCTCTAAGGTTGAACTAAAAGATGTTAAAACCGCCATGAATGAAGACAATTGGTTCAATGCCATGCAAGAAGAAATTCATGAGTTTGATCGACTTGATGTATGGGAATTAGTACCTGCTCAGATTGTGCTATGATCATTGCTCTAAAATGGATCTTCAAAGTGAAACTTGATGAGCATGGTGATGTCTTAAAGAACAAGGCTCGATTGGTTGCAAAAGGATAACGTCAAGAGGAGGGTATTGATTTTGAAGAATCATTTGCTCGATTGCTCGAATGTGAGGCAATCAGAATCTTCTGGGCTAATGCTGCTAGTAAGAACATGGTAGTCTATCAAATGGATGTGGCAGTCTTTGAATGGAGATCTTAAAGAAGTGGTTCGTCGTCACCCAACGAAGGGTTTGTGAATCGAGCATCCTACTCATGTCTTAAGCTTGAAAAAGGCCCTACGGTTTAAAGCAAGCTCTAGAGCATGGTATGATACGTGTCAAAGTTTCTTCTTCTATCTACGGATTAGGGCAGTTGATCCGACATTGTTCACGAGGAAGTCAGGCAAACATTTAATTCACGTTCAAATATATGTTGATGATTATTATCTTTGCCTCGTGACCCGATGAATGTGATCGTTTTCAAATGAAATGGGTTCCAAATTTCAAATGTCAATGATGGGACAAATGTCATTTTCTTGGGATTACAAATTTCACAAAGTCCCGGAGGCATTTTATAAATCAATCTAAATATGCAAATGAGATTTTAAAGAAATTTGGATTTGATTCATGTGACACTGTTGACACTCCCATGATTGAACGTACTAAGCTGGATGAGGACCACTTAGGGATCATGGTAGATCAAACAAAATATCGTAGTATGATTGGATCCATGATGTACCTCACACTAGTAGACCGGACATCTTGTTATTTGTGTGCATGTGTGCTAGATATCAGGCTAAGCCTACTAAAAAGCACCTTGAAGCGGTTAAGCGGGTCTTTCGGTATCTCCAAGGAACCATCAATATGGGACTATGGTACGAAGAAGGACAGGTATGTCACTAACGACCTATTGAGATCTTGATCATGCGGGATGTCAAGATACGTCGAAATGCGTCGGGGAGGTGCTGATTTTTGGGTGATAAGCTTGTGATTGGTCTTCAAAAGCAAATGAGTACTTCTATTTCCTCTGAGTACTGAATACATAGCCATGTCATCTTGTTGTGCTCAAATCCTTTGGATGAGATCCTAATTATCTGACTATGGCTTTGAATTCAACAAAATCCCTCTATACTTTGATAATAAAAGTGATTGCTCTCTCATGCAACAACGTTCAACACTCAAGAGCAAAGCACATCGACATCCGACATCATTTCATTAGGGAGCAAGTGGAAAGCGTGTGGTGGAACTCTATTTTGTGAAGTCGGAATACGGTTAGCGGACATCTTCACCAAAGCTCTTCCAAGAGTACGTTTTGAGTTTATTCTTCCACGTCTTGGCTTGAAAAGCCTTCACAGCACTCAAGCGTCTTCGGAGGAAGGCGAGTAAGGTCTTCATCCATCTCTTTGTATATATTTATTCAAAAAGCAAAATAGAAAAATATAAAACCAACAAAAGCAAATAGAAAAATATAAAACTTTCAAAAATCCATTAAAAAAAATTTGAAAATTTCGAAAAATCTCAAAAATATTGTCTTTTTGTCATGTTTTTTCTTCTTGATTCGATATATATCTACGGTCTTTGTCTTTGTCATTCAAAGAATGACCGCGGGACTTTAGATGTTGTTGAATGTTCAAAAATCAAAAAATCAAAAATATTTTGGGAGAAAGTGAAACAATGGTTTATTGTCATTTGGCGGTAACCAGCTTTTCAAAGAAAAGAAAGAGCCATGCTTTATCTCATGTTTCAAACCTAATGCTCTGATTCTAAAACAAATGTTTGTCATTAACAAGACAAATGTTTAATTTCAAATATTTTTTCTTCTAAAGATTCATCGAAAATATTTATTCTTATGAAAACTCAATTGTTTTGAAAACACTTGGACTCTATTTTTGAAAATCAAAAGAACTTATCAAGTGTCAAAATCTCAATCTATCAATCAACAACTTATGTCATTGATTGAGGGGAGAATGATTTTCAATTAAATCAAAAAAGTGTTCTTTTCAAACAATTAGCACTTAAATGAGCATGGTCTACTCTAAATGTTTTACAATATTTTATACAATTGGTTCAAGACATATTTATGTTTTTAAAAGATAATCATGCATGTTTAATCAATGGAGTTTAAAAGTCTCAAAATCGATCCTTATCGGTTAAAGCGTTTTCATAATCAAGTCACAATTCTCCTTAAAAGCTTTCAAAATCAATTTAAATCTTCAGAGATCACAAATCTCAAATGATTTGATAATTGTGATCGGAGGAGAATTTATGATTTAAATTGGATTTAAGCGATAATTAGATAAATGGTTTCATAAGTGTTTAGCATGTTTTCCTCCCGCATGTGACAAACGATTTCAAATTTTCCATGCACATGTTGAGGAGGAGCATCTATTTTAAACCTCAAATTATTGAAGCGTGATTAATTATCTCTCTAAGTCAGGTTCCCTCTGTGTATGTACTCTTTTTCAGGGCACATATTGAGGGAACAATTTTGAAAACCTCATCCTTCCTCAAAATGTTTATCTACTCAAATTGATTGGGAAGTGATGATGATCATTTTAGAAAATGTTAATCAAGATTGACCTTTCATTCTTAATCTATGATTTCAAAGATCTCTGCCTCCATGTGCTAAACAATTCGAAATTTATGCATATGTTGAGAGGGAGCATTTCTAAAATATCAAAACAATTAAGATACAAAATGCTTTGATTCTATATCACAAGTATCTTGATTGATTTTTTAATGGTTTTCAATTGGAAGAACTATACCAAAAGACCGACAACTCTACTTTATGTATGGTGTTATAAGGATGATAAGGTTAGGTTGAGGTCCCATGATCCTTGAGAAGGAGGGATCTACCGAGGACAATCCACTAGTTAGTGTAGAAGTCCTTAGGTATGATGATAAAAGGAGAAAAATGAGATATGAGAAGAGTGCGGACTGGCGAGCTAGATGGAATAAACCCAACAAGGTTCTAGTAATGAAGTCTCGGTAAGCACTGAAGGGGTTGAAGAATGAAAAGGAAATGAATATGAAAAGGGTGAAAAGAAATAGCCCTCCAATAATTCAACCTTAGAGCGAAAGGGTTCAATTCATATACTATTGGTGGTTACCAAGGTAACATCGGTATTGAAGACAAGTCGTCATGGACCCAGTGGACGCTTGCACTAACTTCCAAACCACTCAAGTTCCTCTTAAAAGGACTTGTTTCATTCTCACGGGGAACCGACATAATCTATCGACTTTCTCTTAGAGATTGTTGATATTGAAGAAGGAGACCCTCTCCTAGTCTCCGGCATAGGAACCAAATATGCACAATTGAGTCTAGAGCCACAAGATCATCAATAAATCTCATTAGGACACTTTCAATGAAGACTCTCTGTTTCACACAATGTGGAAAGAGATTATATCTTATGAGTCCTACGCATTATCCTTGTGGTATTGCGAACATCAGTGATATGCATACATATTCACAATGAAGATGGAAAGCCTTCTGGAGCCAACATCAAACAAGCTCCTGTAGGTGGCATGTGAGATCTATCCAATAGATCAACCATGTGACAATGACGAAACAATGGGCGATTCAATCTTTTGAATCAATCACAGTTCAGGTTATGGATTGACGGATACCTTTGAAAAACTGGTCGTTGTGCTTAAAATTCTTTTCTCTAGCACATTTGTGTAAAAATATTTCAAAATAAAAGGTGTTTTGATTGATAATTGATTTTCATTAAAATCTCCGTTGTATTGCAAAACAATTTCTATTGAGCAATACACGATTGTTTTTCAAATCTCTTTTCATCAAACAGTGAATCTCAATTGGTTCACTTCACTCGTGTTGTCTTCTTTGAGGCGTTCGGTTTGAGAACGGCTAGAGCAGTTGCGAAACCTGTCAGGAGATTCTTGAATTATACACGATCACGCAGCGTGCTTGTCTTGATCAGCGGAGAACGTGGGCCATGTACCTCAATTCAGCGAAAGTGATCAAACACTTTAGTGCGCTTTATTGCTAACTGTTTTATGCAGTACACCCCAGGCGTTTGCGGTATCGGAATGAAGCGGTCAATCCATAGCCGCATGCTCACACAACACATTCATATCTAAAGAAATCATGATTAGTGCATCAATGACTCTTATATTTTCACTCCATATACGCTTCTGCTGTGCTATATCATGAATCAATAGCTTCGCTACTCGATAAGAATATATCATGATCCGGAATGTGAGCATGTCGGTCCAAATGTCACAACATCACATAATACCAACACCACAATGGATGAGTCGGAGATTTTGTGTTGATGATCTCAAAGGCGGCTCAAAACTCATTATCCGTGGATCGGTTAAAGACCTCCACTTGGATTATCCAAACATGCAAAATGAAGAATCAAAGACTACGAGCTCTGAACAAGAACATGAACATGAATTCAAGAACAATCTCAATGTAATATCTGTTTGTATTCTATGTAATTTTAATGTGTGTTTGAGGTGACCTCCCTTAGGGGGAGATTGTTAGGATTTGAAAATCCAGTAGTTAAAGTGTCGGTCACCTCAAGTATATGTAATCATTAGAAAGCTCGTAGTCGTAGTTATTTAATGTTATGTAGTATTTAGTTAAGTAACACCGTGAGGAGGAGACGGGTCTTTACCTGTATGCACGATCCACGGCCCGTCGGTGGCGTTTTATTGTAAGACTATAAATACTCTCTACCTCCCTAGGTAGAGAGTTGGAGCTCATAATAAGATTTCTCTTTCTCTCACTAAAGTTAACAAACCTCTAACTCTTTCTCTCTCTAGAAATCATCTTATACGCCTACTTTATTTATGTATTGATGTGTATGTGAAATCCAATATGTTACACTTGTCTTCAATACCAGTGTTACCTTAGTAACCACCAGTAGCATATGAATTGAACCCGGTTTCTGCCCTAAGGTTGAATTATTGGAGGGCTATTTCTTTTCACCCTTTTCACATTTAATTATTATTCATTCTTCAACCCTTTAGGTGCTTACCGAGAACTTCATTACTAGAACCTTTGGGTTTATTCGGTTCACTCTTTCGATCCGCTTTTCTTTCGACTACTACCTTTCATCAAACTAAGGACTTCTACACTATCTAATTGTCCCCCAAATATCCACCGGCTCTGCGAAATCATGGGAAACGAATACTAAACCTAACCATCCTTATAACACCATGCATAAAGTAAATGGTCGTCTTTCGATTGTGTTCTTTTCTTCTTAATTCAATTGAAAAATCATTTGGAAAATCTCAATCAGGTACTTGTGATCACGAGATCAAAGCATTTTTATTAAGTTTTGATCATTTAGAAAAGCTCCCCCTCAACATGTGCATATGATTTTGAAATATTTTAGCACATGGAGGCAAGAGTTCTTTGAAATAATTTCTTGATCACAATTTTCGTAGAAAAAGCCATTTGATTTTCTTGGTAAATTCTTCCCCTCAAAATGTGCGTTGAATATTTGAAATCATTTTATCATATAGAGGTAAGAGTTCTTTTGAAGTACATCCACGATCACAAAAGCCATTAAGAAACCATTTAGAAAATCAATCAAGGTACTTTATGTTGAAACCTATAAATCTTTGTACCTTGAAAGTTTATTTTCTTTAAATGCTCTCTCTCCTTATTGCCGAGATTGGCGTTTAGCTTTATATGGAAGCGCACCTGCACGAATCAAATCGATCATCATTTATCAGATTTCATAATTAAATCACAAATTCTCCTCCGATCAAAAATATCAAACCCTTTGAGATTTTGGATCCCAAGTGATTTAATAAGGTTTGGAAAACATGGGAGAACTTGTGCCTGTTTTAAATTATCTTCTGGTTTTTGGTTAAATTCTCCTCCTCAATCATGTGCATTACGTATTTGAAATCGTATGGCACATGAAGGAAGGAGTGCTTTTGAAACAATCACCCTTTAAAACTGATATTTAAATCACAATCTCTCCCCCGATCAAAATTTTAAACCTTTTGAGATTTGTGATCCCAATTGATTTAAATTATTTAAAATATTTTGGGGAAAGACATGGCATGATTTAATTTTTTTGAAATTGACTTATGAGGACCAATTTAGACATTAAAGATTGTTAGTGTTAGGTATGATAGTTTTTAAGAGATCTTTAAGTAAAATAAAACAATTTCACAATCAAACAAGAACAGAAAAAATTTCATTTTGAAAGATCTTTGAGTTTTAAAGAAAATCATACCATGACATAACATTAAATCTTTATATCACCACTTTTTGTTGTACAAAACGGACTTGATAGATGAAATATCATTTGAAATTTTTTTATTTTAAATCAATCTCCCCCTCAATCAATGACCGAAGCCGTTGATTGAGTGACTTAAGTTTTGATAAAAATGAAGTCCAGTGATTTCCAAAATTAAGTCAAATTTATTTTCAAAACAATATTTTCCAATTTTCAAAACAATATTTTCAAAATTGTTTTAAGAAAAATGGTATCATCCACTACTTTTTCCTGCACAAAGATATGTTAAGTGGTTGGTGCTTACATTTGTTCTGTAAGGCTTGAAGAAAAACCATCTGATGATGCAGTGAGACCTCTGAAGTTGCATCTATCGTGCCAACTATCCATAGAGAGATCTAATTAAGTCCCGTTTCTTCTTTTGTCCACCCAAGAAATAATTGCCCTTTCCTTTCGGCATCCAATCATCAACAGTTGTGGGATCCGGATCGGGAACATTCTTATAATCCATGATATGCGCATGCGTTGTAGACATACAACAGATATATATGGTGGTCGACAACACCAAAACAACAATCGACTAATAAAAGTCAATTCAACATATCAATCAGATCATAAAAGGCATGGGAATTGTGTGTTTATCAAACTCTAATTATCTAATCTAAATAATCATATCCTAGATTCCTTGTCCTTCGACATAGGCAAATATCTTTTTCAGTTAAGCACGTAGGATAATTAGATAAGCCCGATAGATGATATAAATTTGAAAACATTCTCCCCCTAAATCAATGACTCTTTTTCTGAAAAGTTTTAAAAGCGTTGAAGTCATTGATTGGGTTTTGCAACTTTATGAGAATACCAAATCTGATTGATTTTAAAGCAACTTATTTTTCACCATTTTGTTAAAACAAATATTTTTCTGAAGAATTTTTTAGAAGAAAATTTTTAGTAAAACAGCGATCCTGACATACTTTCCTCATTTAGTTTTAGAATAAGTGCACGAAAAATTTGAAAATTGGTTTAGCGCAGCACTTTCCTTTCTTGAAGAGCGGGTTGCTATTAGAAATAATAGCAAACCATGGTTTAAGCGTGGGTTACAGTCTGAAATAACTGCAAGCCATATTTTGGAAAAGAAATATTTACACCTCCTGCTCGAACTTCATCTATGGTCCCGTGCCATTGTTGAATGACATTTCTAAGACCGTAGATGTTATCGATACCAGAAGACATGTCTTAAGAAAACATATTTTTGGTCTTTTTCAAATTTTTTTATTTTTATTTTTATGGGTTTTTGATGATTTTATATTTTTCTATTTTGTTTTTGTCGGTTTTATATTTTTGTATTTTGTTTTTGATAAATATTTACAGAGATAGTTTAGATGATATAGTTTAAGAAGATGATGATACGAGTACCGAGATAAGGATATCGAACTGACCGTTGTAGAAGATAGAAATCGTCATCTCTTAAACATCCACCACCAAAGCTTTCGAGGCTCTTGAAAAGAAGAAAGTGAGCCCTTAAGAATGTGAGACTTTGGCAGCTTCCCCCAAACCAAAACTTTGGCGATTCAAAGCTTTCTTTCAAGCTTCCATTAGCCAGTGCACAGCACACCATTATCATCGATCTTGCTGCGCCTTTTAAGAATAATCACCGTGATTCTTCGTTCGAGGTTATATCATCCAATAGAACAACACAACCTATCATCCACAATTAAATAATCTTCTCAAATTCCTTTTCCACTGAAGATGAAATCCATACCAAAAATTGTCAAAGACCACTTCCCAAGTAGATGAATTGATCGTCAGTCTCTTAGACTAGAGCTCACGAAACCGAATACACATATACCCGAAGACAGAGAAACTTATACCATCAAAGTAGCAGATTAAGTCCGATAGCCAAAGAATAACCCCGATGTATACTTTTCTCTCCCCAGAAGAAAGTGTATGAAGCTCAAGAACCTGAAGTACCCGAATGCCCAAAGAGAGAATAGCTGATAACATTGAAGAAGGGCGAATCAGCGATTATCTCTGCGGATGTCAACTCCGGAATAAGTTATTATATCGTTGAATCACTGATTAAGATCTCAGTAAAGAAAGCAGTGCGTCCCCAATGTACACAATCTCTCCTGATGATTGCGATACATACATTAATCATCACATACTTGTGTACCTCTTTTATCTTCAGAAACTAACTCATCCATCTTTTCCCCCAAATAGTTGGAATAAGAACACTAAACGCCATGAATGAGTCAAACCTTGAGTTTCTCTGCGGTAATGACATTTGTCTTCCCGGGATATCTTCAATCACTTAGAAGTATTAAGTCCATCAAGTTTACTCGCGTTTAGATACGTGTCTCCTTCCCCCTTGCTGGTTTTGATACTTCAGAATCAGCAACACACTATAAGCCCATGTACAAGAAATCTTTTGAGAAGAACACTTTTAATCTTTGTGAGAATCAACTTGCTAAAGAATGCGAGCAAGTCTAATTAGGGATTAAATCTGACATATCACTCTCCCCCAATTAGTGCTCTCCCCTAAACCGACAATCTGTTTGGATAAATGCCCAGATTAAGAAGAAGTCTTAAGATAATCACATGCAACTCGTCTTTAGTCTTCTAACATCACGTGAAAAATGTAGAAACAGACTATTCGACCTTCTTCAATTGTCCGTTTGGGTATCAAAAGTTAACATCTTCAACTCTCCAAAAAGCATCCCAATTAACTTACATCTTGCAAATCCCCTTAACTAAAATCTTTCCCAATCAAACAAGACAGAAGATGTTTAAAGGAAATTAGCAATCAGCCATAAAGAACACCACGAAATGGTAACACCAAGCAAACAATCACATCAAACAGAACGAGAGGTTGTTGAATCATCATGTTGATGTGCACGTGAAGCATTAATCGGAAAAACTTGTTGTTAAACTCATCAGTCCGTGAGAAGGTGTCAACCAACGGCTCTTAGAAGAAAAATCCATGTGAAGATGACCTGATAAGAAGAAGCTCGGTTCTTACATGAGTTTGGAGCCATTTGACCATTTATTCTCAGATGTCAATCAACCATGCAGAATTATCAAACTTCTTCTCCCCCTCAAGAATTGCATACGTAGATGCCATTCTTGATTAAACAAGTGATGTTGGAATCACTCCTAAACCTATTTCAAGTGTTAGTGATTAATATGTAATAGTTAGCTTAATATTGCCTTTATGTTAGTAATTAGTCTTAGGCTTATGTAGAAGGCCCATAAGCCTAGGCCTAGCCCAATAAGGAAAAGGATGGGAACTAGGAGTGTTGCCCTAGCTTCCCTCCTATAAATACCTTGTAATAACACTCACTTGAAGGTTGGTTGTTCAATTTATTTCTTTCATTCACTCTCTACGCATAACCGTCCAAGTATATCGTGTGTGTGTGTGTTTGGATATTGTTCAACCGACCTCTATCTCTTATCTATTTCCTCTATTGTTACTTGTGTTACATATTTGGGAACCTAACGGTGGTATCAATCGCCTACTAGTTGGGTGAATCGTATTGCTTTTGAAGTGGGTTTTGGTCCAACGCGTAAAGAATACGAGATACTTTGGTTCGTTTAAAAACACGTTTTTTACACTTTTTAATCCAAGATTCTTGTCCTTTCAGCGTTTTAAGGTGTTAAAATAACTGTTTTTGGCAAAAAGTTTCAAACTTTACGCGTGGATAAGCGTTTTGAGCTTGTTTTCATTGAGGTAGTTTGTTTCTACGCATAACGTTTTAGTCACTTTAGATCATCAAGTTTCACACTTTTGTGTTATCTTGGTGATATTGAAGCTATTTCATCACAAAACCGGTTTAGAAACATCTTTGGGCAACATCATTTTTACAAGTAGTTCTGGCGTAGTAAAAACCCTAAAACTCTGCGTAACCCACTCCTTGGTTTGATCTTCAGTTTAGTGGTTTTCGTGTTTTCTTGCTTGGATAAGCTGAAAATATGTCGACTTGGGATATCTTTTGTGATAGTGTAAAAGATCACTTGGGCTAAAACCCTAAACTTACATAAGCATAAGCTTACGCGTAGAACATCCTACGCATAAGATTCATCTTACGCCTAAGCCTAGTCTTACGCATAAGGTAATCCTACGCCTAAGTTTTCTACGCTAACTTTTGTTTACGCATAACTTTAGTGCTTTTCCTACTTACGTTAGCTAAACCTCACAGTAACTCTTCTTTAACGTTAACGTAACTTTGGTTTCTACGCATAAGTGCTACTTGGTTTATTGTGATTTCTACGCCTAAGGATACTTCATCAACAAAGGTTCATTCGACTACAAAGATCCATTTTTATAACACAAGTTTTCAACATGTCACAACCACCATACTCTAACTATTTCCCTTACACTTATAATCAACGACAACAACAACTAAGTCCACAACATCAACAATTTAATCAACAACAAGCAATTTATCAACAACAATTTAATCAACAACATACTCCATGCGGCAATTCCACAACCTCAAATGGTTCAACCACCACCAAGTCTTCAAGTTCAACCCTACACAAATGATTTCAATCAACATCCATCAAGGAACACTATGAAGGAACCCACTTGGTTTGCAAAGATGTGTGAAGCTTTAAGCGGACAACAATCAATTCATGAGGTTTGGATCACTTGATAGACCTCAATGCTCACTCGAGCTACGATCAATGGGTGATTAGGTTCTTTAGGTTTTGTGATGCGAAGCCACATGGAAAGTTCTTAAAGAAGGTTATCTTGGAAGGTCCATTTAGATGCCTACTTGTCATTGTACAGGAATCCAAATGCTAATCCACCAAGAGATGAACAATCAACATTGCTCTTTGTTTGCAGAACTACGAATGAGAAGAACTTCTACACTATGAAGCTGATGAGCTTGCAATGCAATATATCCTCTTAGGATTACCCAACCCAATTCTTCGAAGTGTTGATGCTCAAAAGGCTGCAAAGGCGATGTGGGAACATATTCATCTTCTTATGGAAGGATCGCACTCATCGAGGGAGGATTTGGAATCCAAAATTTACTTGGCTTATGAACACTTCATGATTGAACACGGAGAGACACTAGAGTCTTATCATCATCGATTCTCAGACATCATAAATGATTTGGATAAACACAACATCATCATGCCAAAATTGCGATTAATACTAAGTTCACGAGTAGTCTTGGTCTGAATGGGAGAAGTATGTCATTTTTCTCCGTCATGCGAAGAACATGCATCATTCTACATACGGATTGTTGTACGATTACTTGAAGCCTCATGAAAAGGAAGTTGATAAGGAAAGGATTCTCCGTGCTCAAATTGCTTCACCGTCACATCCGGAAAATCAACAACTTGCCTTATATGCTCAAGCGGTTATTCTCCTCAACCGCAACTCAACCAACGCTACAATCACACCAAATGATCCTTCACAACAACAATCTCAACAAACTCAATTGGTTCCATACAACAAAAACAATGCTCAAGCATTTTTCGATTGAAGCTAATGAGGAATCCGATCCGTTTGAAGCATTGCAACAAGGATTTGTTATGATTGCTAATGCTTTTAGCCGTTATACCAACAAATCCAACAATCGTATTCGTTCCTCATCTAACACAGGGAATCAAAATTGTTGTGAACAATGGGCGAGTTGAAGTTGAGAATCGGGTTATGGTCGTCAGATGGGTGGTGGTCAAGGGTTTAATGATGTGGGTAGGAATAACAACAGAGCTCAAGTGGTGGAGCAGGAAATGCTGGAATGGGTTGAATGGTCTTCGATGCTACAATGCAATGAGAAGGGACACACGGCTAATGCATGCCCAAAGCGAGGACTAGGGGCAGATTATTTCACAAGAGGCTTTCTTTTGGCTCTTAAGGATGAAGGCTGGTGGAACTCTCACGCAAAAGGAGCAGTTTTATGGCAAATCGGACTGAATGATGATATGGAGGACTTGCGGGCCATGCATTTGTTATGTTGATGGCTAATATGCATGAGTTACATTGAGTGACACAGGCCCGAGTGTATGACCTTGATGGCTTGTCTCAGTACGAACAAACCATATTTATCTCTGATCTAATATCTCCGCCAACATCCGAATCGGCAAGGCTCGAATGTTCAAAATGAGTAGTCCACATCTCATTCCGCGATTTTCAACTAGACCCGTAGTTATATTTGGCGATCAAGATGACCTTATGGGTTTCCCTTGATAATCAAATTGACTCCGTGGTTATACTTGAGGATCTAAATAATGATCATGTTGTGACTCACGTTGAACACACCGAACTTTTGCCTCATTCAGATTTTGCTCGTTTAATACAAGACCAACAAACCATAGTGGAAGAATGTCATGCATTAAATGGACTTGAAAAGTAAAAATGCCTTTGTAACCAAGGATTTTGAATGTTTACAAAAGCAACTGAACTTTTTCAAAACTCAAGAAAACGTGAAAAGGTTTTGGCTTTGCCAAATCTCATCAAAGCGAAAAATATTTAGAGGCAGTCGTGATCTAGCGCTTCGAAGAATGCTTTGTTGTGCGAAATAGAACAAGCTGAAACATGAACATAAAAAGCAAATTAGCGCTCTCACCTTGGAAAATCAAAAAGCTAAAAATTTGAGTTGTTAACTTGTCAAAAACAGTTCTCTGCATACAAAAAGCATTCAACAAAGCGAATAGATGATCATCTTGAAGAAATCATCGGCTTGCAAAACAAACTTAAAGAGTTTAAAGCGTTTTTACAAACATGGTGAGTCGGTCACACTATTGAAAAGTTTACTTTAAAACCAATCAAATGGATATGGACCGAATTAGATTACTTGAATTTCGGTCTTGAATATAAAATTGATAATTACATTATGAGTGTTGTTGAATATCATCGTCAAGAGGAATTAGATGCGAGACGAGTCGATCAAAATTAGAAAAGTTGTTTACAACAAACCTTTTAACTATTCAAAAGCGGTCACTTTCGTCACAGCAACGGATTCTTCTAACACACCAAGGATTATCATAAAACACAGAGTCTTCTAATGTTAATCCCAAACGGTTATGCACAAACTTATGGTCCTTTACCTTCCATCGTGAAGTAAACTCAAAACCTAAAATCGCAAAAATTCTTAGATATTTTGACATTTTCATACGACCTCAAAACTTTACAACATGAGATAGAATATCATTATGAAATCAAAGTTCAACATTTTCAATCGCCTCTGGCACGAGAACAAAGAGACATTTTTCAGAAAAATCTTTTACCAAATGTTTAAAATTTGAAAAGTTGTGCATTGTCTTGGGAAAAGGACTTTCATAAGGAACTTGGGTGATGAAGGTGGTTTCAAGCGAAACATCTATTTCTAATACTAAACGTAAAAGAAAATGTTGAGAAAAGATGTTGATCGACTCTTGGAAGATGTCATCGTCTGATGTCCATAATATTGTGTTATTGAATTCTTTGTCATATGCATTTGATTATATCTCTGGCGATCTTTGTTGATTATGTGGTAAATGTTGAGAACAGCGATAATGTGCTTGGTCGAGTCTTAAAAGTTGAAAACAAGCGATTGTCAAACGAACTTTCAAATGCAATACGTCGTCTTAATTGGTGTCAAAAAAATATTCACGATCAACAACTTGCTTATCAACACAAAATCGCCCGATTCGTGAAAAATCTTCGATCAAAATTGAGCAAGCGGATGATCAAAGCGTGTCTTTCAAGTGTCAAATCTCAAAATATGAACAAGAACTTGTAAAAGTTAAAGGAATATGGTGTCATATTTGATTTACTCAAAAAGACTCGTGATGAAGCATCAAATGAACTTGATAATTATCTTGCACACACTAAGGAAGTTATGCATTTTCTTTAAATCTTCGATCACGAAAATCAAGATCGATTCACACTCTTTCAAGTTAAGAGAAATGTTAGGAAAGTATGAACAACTTCGCTACTATGATTAAGAGAATAGCACGGTAACACTTAGTAATCGTGAACCTAGAATCCCTCTTGCCAAATCACAAGTTGCTAGCGTGCTTCCTTCTCAACGAGGAATAGTTGCCTCTTTTCCCAATGTCCGCACTTCACAGCCTAGGAGCAATACAAGGAAGAATAGGAAGTTGCGACCTAAGAAAAGATCAATAAAGAATGCTAAAGTAGAAGAACACCCTAGGACTATGAATAAGACTCATGTTGCTTCCACTATAGATATTGCGTCTTGCAAATGTAATAGAAATAGTGATGTAAAATGCTAAAACCTTTAAGTACTTTTGATATTGATCGATGCACCTTGTGTTATTTGTCGTAAAAGTATGAATTCCGATTGTCATGATAAATGTGTTGCTAAAGCTATCATCTCTCGTTTAAGGAATCCTAAGAATCAGAATACCTCTAGGCCCACTAATCTTTCTAAGTCTGTGCTTGGTAGACCGGCCTCTTTAGATTCTAAAAGCGCATTGTTGTCCCTGTAGCTCCAGGTTCACCTCCTAGGAATGTAGTACCACCTAGTGCATTCACTAAGACTAAAGCAAATACTAGTTGGAGATGGCACAAATGGATATATAACACACTAGGATTTAAATGGATACCTAAAGCTATTGATGTGTGTATACTATATAGCGCTCGGAACCCTCTTTTGGGTTCCACATCTACTTCTATTCCATCATTATTGATGCGGTATGCGGGGTGTCTGAATCATTCTCTGATTGTTGATAGCGGATGTTCCCGACACATGTAATCTTAAGCTGTTATCAAACTTTATTGCAAAGTTCATTGGCATGTCGGGTTGGGAATGATCATCGCGCATCTATCATGGGCTCACGAGACTATATCAATGGGAACATCGAAATTAGCGAGGGTTTATTATGTGGAAGGCCTCGGTCCAATCTCAGTTTTCAGTAGGCGATTCGTGATGGAGATTTGGAGGTTGCTTTGGGGAGAAATCTTGTTTCATTAGTGATCTACAAGGAAATGACCTTATGTATGGCTCGTAATTCTAGTCTTTACACTATCTCTATGCAAGACATGGTTGCTTCATCTCCCATCTGCTTACTTTCAAAGGCAACATCAACAAAATCATGGCTATGGCACGTCGTCTCTCACATCTAAACTTTCAAACCATCACCAACCTTGCTCGACACAAACTAGTTGAAGGACTTCCACGGTTTCGGTATTCTAAAGATCACCTTTGCTCAGCTTGTGAATAAGGGAAAAGCACTCGTGCTCATTTTCCTTCAAAGGTGGAACACGACTCTCAGCATGTGCTTCATCTTCTTCACATGGACTTGTGTGGCCCGATGTCGTGCAAGCGATCAATGGCAAATGCTACATCTTAGTAATTGTTGATGACTATTCACCGGACTTGGGTCTACTTTCTTGAAGCAAAGATCAAGCTCCAGATGATCATCACCTTTCTCACGAAAATACAAGTTCAGCTCGAAACACCGTCGAGAAAAATAAACAGAACAAAGGAACTGAATTTGTTAACAAAATCTTCGTGAATTTATGAGAAAGTGGGAATTGACATCGGACATCTATTGCAACACACGAACAAAAGCGAGTTGTTGAAGAACGAAAGCACGTTAGTGGAAGCTGCAGAACAATGTTAATCAATGCTAAACTTCAGTTACTTGTGGGCGAAGCGTATCTCTGCATGCTATACTCAAAACGTTCTATGATTACAAAGCATACAACAAAACACCTTCGAGCTTGTCCACAACCGAATCTCAAACACTTTCATGTATTTGGATCTCTTTGCTATCCGAATAATGATCGTGATGACTTTGGAAAGCTCAAAGCCAAAGGTGACATTGGAGTCTTTATTGGGTATTGTGATAATTCTAAAGGTTTCCGAATCTGGAATCGTCGAACAAAGGAGGTTATGGAAGCGATTCATGCTCATTTTGATGAACTTCGGGAATGGCTTACGAGTATAACGGCTTGGAACCGGTCACAACCGCTTAAACTTCCCCAAACCCCATCATCATTTGAAACAAGCCCTGACACTGCGTCAACAAATGGAATGACTATTTGCTCCTCTGTTCGGTGGCGATATTGATGAGCGTGCTCGAGTGTATCCTATTTCCTTTGCTCTCACGATAATACTCTTATACGATACACGCTACAACAACTTGTTGAAGAAGCACCACCATTGACTCCACAACAACAGTTGAACAAACGCTTCCAACAATGATGAACGGTGATGATGTTGAATCATGTACCCCCACCCGATTTTGATCCAAATCGTTCTTAACCCGTTTGCTATGAGAGGCTGCACTTGATGTCGCGGAATCATCAACAAGCCATTTGAATCCTCAAAATCTGCACAATGTATACCAACATCAACCCTCCACACATAGATGGAACAAAGACCATCCTCGAGAATATTATTGGCAACCGAATCAACCATGCGTTCGAGACAGCGTCTTCACACAGATGGTGAACATTGCATTTATGCACTCGCATCACCAATCGAACCTAAAACATCTAAAGGCAATGACAAAGGACAACCGGATTGAATCCATGCAGGAAGAACTCAACCAATTTAAACGTCTTGAAGTATGGGAGCTGGTTGAAAAGACAACGGGTCTCGTCATTGGTCTCAAATGGATTTGGAAAACAAATTGGATCTTTGAAGGGCGTGTATCGAAAACAAGTCCGCGTCGGTGGCTAAGGGTTATCGTCGAGAAGAGGGTATTGACTTTGAAGAATCTTTTGCTCGGTTGCTCGTCGTCTTGGCGGTTCGGATTTTTGGCTTGCGGCTCACATGAACATCACGGTCTTTCGGATGGATGTCAAAACTGCGTTTCTCAATGGAAACTGAAAAGCGGTTTATGTAAGCCAACCCGGAAGGATTCATTGATCCCGAGTTCCCTAATCATGTCTACAAACTGAAGAAAGCTCTCTACGGTCTCAAACAAGCCCCTCGGGTGTGGTACGATAAGTTATCATCCTTCCTTATTGCCAATAATTTTACCAAAGGTTCGGTGACCTACACTCTTTTATACAATATCACGGGGCACATATCTTAATTGTTCAAATTTATGTGGATGACATCATTTTTGGGTCAACACATAAAAAGTATTCAATTGCTTTTGCAAAACTTGAAGAAAACATTTTGAAATGTCAATGATGGGTGAATTCACATTCTTCCTTGGAATGCAAGTTCATCAATCACCCCGTGGTATTTTCTTGAGTCAGTCCAAATATGCCCTTGAATTGTTAAACAAATTTGGAATGCAGAATTGTGACACCTATGCCACACCAATGGCTCCTACGAAGCTAGGCGATTTACATGGGAAATTGGTGGACCCTACAAAATACCGTAGTATTATTGGGTCTCTCATGTATCTAACACCTAGCAGACCTGATATTGTCTTTGCCGTATATCTTTGCTCCGTTATCGTTCGACCAATTGAAACCCACCTCTCTGAGGCTAAAAGAATCCTCAGATACATCAAGGGAACCATTAATTTGGGAATATGGTATCCGAAGGATTCTTGTTTTGAACTAATCGCTTTTGGGCGACCTCGCAGGATGCTTAGATTCACGTAAAAGTACTTCGGGAGCTTTACAATTTCTTGGTGATAAGCGGTGTCATGGCAATCGAAGAAGCGGGATTGTACATGCTGTCCTCAACCAAGCGGAATATGTAGCCATGTCGGCATGTTGTGCTCAAGTCATTTGGATGAGAACACAACTCAAGGACTATGGTTAAGTATTTGACAAAATCCCGTGTCTTTGCGACAATCGAGTGCCATTGCGATCTCGTGCAACTTCAGTTCAGCATTAAATCAAAGCACATCGATCTTGATATCATTTCATCAAGGACCGTGGAGCGGATACGTTGAATTATATTTTGTGGTACGAATACCAATTGGCGATCTTCTCACCAAAGCCTTGCCTTCCGCTAGGTTTAATGAGTTGGTCCACCGGATTGGTATGCGGTGTTTGACTCAAGAGGAACCGGATGAACTCTTAAAACAGTCTTAAAAACCAGTCAAACACCAAAATCTCTTTTGTAAATATTTTTCCAAAAACAAAATACAAAAATATTAAATCAGATAAAACAACAAAAATATTCTTCTATCTATTTTTCTCTAAACATAGCAAGTACCTTTCTTCCGTCAACACTCTAATCTTTCAAAATTCAGTATTTTTCGATCAAGTGTTGAGGGGGAGAAAATTAATACTTAACGTATCAAAACATCCGTGTACTTGCATGTTACCTTATCTGGTTGTTTCTTTAAATTGGTGGTCATTTTCGGTTCACTGACACTCCTCGGACTAAAATTTATAACCTTTCATTATTTCTTAAGTTAGGGGTGTGTCAAAGTTTATTTCAAATATTCTTCGTTTGGTAACCAAAATGGAAGTTAAAAGGCTTTGGATGAAAATGGAAAAGGTGGAGGGACTAAAACTGCCAAAAGCTTAAAGTGATTTTAATAAAACTCCTCCACCTAACCTAATCTTCACATTTATTACTCATACCAAACTCATCCTACGCTTAATATTCGTTCATCAAATCCGTGTTTTGGATCATCAATTTGTAAGTTGTTTCATGATCTTTACGTGTTTACAAACAATGGTTTTGAATCTTTACAAATCCAACGGCTAAACGTGATATGGTGATTATGTGTTCTCGCGCATAAGCGTATGAACACACAATCATTGGTGTGTGTTTGTGGTTAAAATAAGTGTGTCAAAACGTTTAAATAACATCAATGATACTATATTTATCCTCAAAATCCACCCGAAATACAATTGATTGTTTTCAAAATTAGGGTTCATGAGTCGGTTTGGGTATTTTCAAATGTAAAGGTTTTTGGTCAAAAATATTATTCGTGTAGTTGATATTATGTGAATTGATAATATCTAAGCTTTGAAACAACCGAAACTACTAATTTTGATAATTAGAAATTAGGGTTTAATGTTCTTAAGATTTGGGTATTTTTGATTCTCTGCGAGTTTGATGTTAAAACTTGGTTATATCACTCACATGACTTAGAGAACTACAGAAAAAGTTTGGTGCAATTTCATGGCTTAATTTCATAGCGTAATTATTGAACTCTAGGGTTTAAGACTACGCATAAGATATCCTCTGGCGTACTGTTTGATTAAAAGTTTGTGAGTAAATCATTTATACAATGAATGAGGATGTTAATATTGATCTTTGATGATTTATTCGGGTTTGCTACTAGTAAAATCAGAATCAAGGTTGTTAACCATCTCGCATAAGGATCACCTTACTCGTAGCATGTTATCGCGTAAGAGAAATCTTACGCGTAGCGTTCGGTAAGGTTCTACAAAGGGACTCTGCGTATCTGTGAAGGATATGCGTAAATAGTGACCTCTACGCATAAGGTCTACTCTTACAAGTAAGCCTTACACGTAAGGTTTTATATACGCCTACGCGTAAGCTTTATGCATAAGGTCCCCTTTTTCCTACGCGTAATACTTCTTACGCGTAAGTAAGGTTCCTACGCATAAGCTTGCGTCTACGCGTATACTTCTTCTGTTTACGCATAAGCTACCATTTCTACGCCTAAGCCTTGATCAAACCTTCATTATGAATTGTTACGCGTGCATACTTGTAAATAAATAAATTATAACGTCCACGAAACCAATACTGTCACTAATAAGCTTAAATGTGTAATGTGTTGTGAAAATATGTGATAACATAAACTTTAAAATTTAAAGTTAACTAACTCACGAAACTTTTCTCGACGTCATTGGACTATTGAACAAACAAGTGACTTTGGAATCGTAACAATCATTAACATATCTCATTCAATAAATAGACAATAAAACCATCACAAAGAACAATGATCAAAGAACAAAGATAAAGATGATGTCAAAGCAGAACTGTTTAAAGAAAACAATTTCTCTACACTGGGGAGATTGTTCGAATCAAGGCAATTCTTCTCACAAGAAAGAAGAATGTCAGAAGACATCAAAGCTACTATTACATCAGCACCCTCACCGTCAGCATTCATTCATCACCAACACTTAGGGGGATATTGTTGGAATCACTCCTAAACCTATTTCAAGTGTTAGTGATTAATATGTAATAGTTAGCTTAATATGGCCTTTATGTTAGTAATTAGTCTTAGGCTTATGTAGAAGGCCCATAAGCCTAGGCCTAGCCCAATAAGGAAAAGGATGGGAACTAGGAGTGTTGCCCTAGCTTCCCTCCTATAAATACCTTGTAATAACCCTCACTTGAGGGTTGGTTGTTCAATTTATTTCTTTCATTCACTCTCTACGCATAACCGTCCAAGTATATCGTGTGTGTGTGTTTGGATATTGTTCAACCGACCTCTATCTCTTCTCTATTTCCTCTATTATTACTTGTGTTACATATTTGGGAACCTAACATGTGAATATCTTTAAAATGTAGTCTCTTCACACTTCTCCCCCACAAAAATTGCATATGATGTCGTCATTGCCATTATAATCGAGCAAGTAGAATAAGAGAACAATCATAGGTAGTCCGGTTCACTTGATAACTGAAAGCGCTTAGAAAAAGCATGAAGCATGTTGATGAGAATGGTCATCAATGAGAAGATTTCTCTTCTTTGGAAGATAAAGCACACTGAAGCGTACACCTTTCTTTTCTTTAGAATACGAGG
The DNA here is from genome assembly GCA_910596185.1 of Chrysanthemum makinoi. Taxonomy (NCBI): domain Eukaryota; kingdom Viridiplantae; phylum Streptophyta; class Magnoliopsida; order Asterales; family Asteraceae; genus Chrysanthemum; species Chrysanthemum makinoi. The sequence continues at coordinate 97,344,181 of OU343225.1, forward strand.
CTTGAACTGTTGTGTTCAAACATCATAAGAAGATTTCTCTTCTTTCGAAGATAATGCGCACTGAAGCATACACATTTCTTTTCTTTAGAGTATGAGGCTTGAACTGTTATGTTCAAACATCATTAGAAGATTTCTCTTCTTTTGAAGATAAAGCACACTGAAACGTACACTTTTCTTTTCTTTAGAGAACGAGGCTTGAACTGTTGTGTTCAAACGTCATAATCTCTCTCTTTTCAATCTCTCTTGGCAAACTTGTAATCAATCCCATTATCATTCAGTAAGCTCTTTGTCGTGACAGCTGATGGAGAAAACCCAATATGATGAATTTGACCTTGAAGTAAACTAACCCGAACTCGTGACTTAAACTTGAACATATGTAACAAAGCTGATTGCCGAGTTCATCCTCCATTGAATCTCTAAGTACTCTATACTCTTCATCCAACCAACCATCAAGTATAAGACGTACATCACCTCTTGAAAATGCACAATTGAATGTGACACTGAGCACTACAACGTAACTCCTTAAAGTGAGTTATTTTGTTAACTCGTCGGTAAGTCCACATGAACCAAAAGTTAAATTTCGGATAGACTTTTGTTAACAAGAAAGAAATTAAGGCCCAGGCCCAGTCCAAGTAAAACATCCGATCCAAAATTATTGCAACCCTAATTTAGGGGATATAAATTACCACTTCACACATACTTACCTAATCTTACACCATCAAACCCTAATTGTTATCTCTGTCCGCCCCCACCATCACATTTCAGCATCACAACTATCACCTCTAGTCAGCCTAGAAAGAGATATCAAGACATCTTGCCACAGGGATGGCTTAAGATGAGGGCATGGCATCAAGATCTTAGGGAACAAGCACGGGTAGGTATTAAACTTGGACATGATCACTGAATCTTTTTGTAGAGATAAGACTGCTCGAACTAAAAGAAAAACGAGTTAACATGAATTGTTAACCTCATTTCTTAGTTCGTATATTCATTTGAGGTATATGCTTCGAACTATATTTAGCTTTAGTATACGTTTTCCATGTTGAACACCGATCAAAGAAAAGATTATATCAAGGTTGTTATTAGTCTTTTCTTTTTGAATCGGATAATAAGGAAACCATGTTTCCAACAGTAACAATGAAGTTTAAGTTCAACACTAAAAAATCTTATACTTAGACCAAGAGTCATGTGATGTTGGAATGAATCGATGATGTTATATTGATCTTATGTGAAAGTCTCAAAAGACTTGAAACAACTCGAACATGAGCTGAGATCCATTTTACATTTCGTATTCCTTCTGATTCATTGATGATGAGAAATTAATTATGAGATGGAATGTTAGAATGATTATCTTTGTAATAACAGTAGTCGATTGTTGTTGGTAGATATGAAATTGAATGAATGATTTTGTTTGTAGCTTAGTTGATTGATGTCAAGTAAGAGTCAAAACAGTTTAGATCTTCTTCACCTTCAGTCAAACCTTAGTCTTCAATAAATCTGATTAACAAACCGCATCTGTGAATTTATACCATGACAAATCACATCAGTACTTTAAGTACACAAATCACTTTTGCTTATAACCCAGACAAATCGCATCAATCTTTTACACTCAAACCGCATACCCAACTTGAATCAAATCGCATCAAAAAGCTTTCAAAAAAGCCATTTTGGACAAGTCGCATCAGGATTTTTTATCAAACAAATCGCATCAGGTTACAACTGAATCTGGACAACTTGTCAAGTCGCATTCAAAAATGCAACTCAACTCGCTCTTATCAAAATGCTTTAAAAAAACATTATAGACAACTCGCATACTACATTATTATTGACAAATCGCACTGAAGAAAATGATCACAAACCGCAGCGACGAATACATGATACAAACTGCAGATACACTCAAGAAGCATGCTTAGAAACTGTTAAACGGATAACACCATTTACAAGACCAATAATTAGTTTAGAAACATGAGATTGGTAACCATTTAAAACCAGTTTTAATAACATACACAGAAGGCAATTTTAAGACCAGTTTGTAAACGGATTCAAAACTCAACACAAACAGATTATGCAAAACATGAATCAAACTCGTATTAAACATAACCCACATCAACACTACATCGAACCTCATCCAAGACAACCCAAACCGCATACAAGAACCAATAAACCGCATACAAAAACCATGAATCGAACCACGAGAATCACCACAAACAACCTAACCTAGGCTCTGGTACCATTTGTAGGATCGTATATTTATGTTTTTTAGATGATTCAGGTGGTCTAGGTAGATGATTAAACAAGAATGCCATTTTAGAGAGATGAAGAGAGGAGAGGGTGTTTCTAGAGAGAAAAATAATCAACAAATGCAAGGTTAGATTAATGAGAAGCACCACCCCTTCCAAGGATGGAAGGGGTATTTATAGTTACAAACAATACGCCTCCTGTGGTGTGGATCGGCATCACAGTGGGTAAAGACCCGTCCTTCCTCATCGGTGTTACTCTAAACTAATCTACGCTACTAATGAACTAATTAACTACTAAACAACGTAAATAACTACGAGCTAACATATGCTAGACCATAATTGGGGTGACCGACACTTTCACATGGAATTTCCAATTCCTAACATAAACTAGGATATAATGCTTGTGGAATGGATGTTTACAGATTTTCTGGAAAATTAAGACCTGAGAAATTCAAAAAAATTATAAGTAGCACAGAAAACGAGAAAAAGTTAGAAGCTTGTTTCTACTCCTCCGCCGCGTCCCAGTTGCGATCCGAGCGGTCGGGTTATCACCTGAAGCTGTGCGATTTTCTGAAAATTATATCTTTAGAATCTGGAAAAATTTCCTACAAAACATCTATTATGACTCGATACAAGCATTTGACTCAAACAAACACACATGTATCTCTTATTAATAATCGTAATTCTCATATTTTTTGAAACGTGTGTAATCATCCTACACTTATCCCCTTTGTAAATACCTTTATATGTAATTAAGACGAGGTTAAAGACAAAATAAAGCATTTTTACAAATTTAAACATGAGAATAAACAATCAATAAAAGATATACTACACACAAACAAGCAAACAATTAAGCATGGGTTGCCTCCTACGAAGCGCTTTTCTTTATTTATGAGTCTTGTAGCTAGACTCGAAGTCGTGCCCCTACGTGACTTCATTACCGTCACCTTCTTCCAAAACAATATCCTCATCATTGACCATTTCATTATTGTCCAACTGATAATGTTTCACACGATGTCCATTCACGGTAAATTTTCTTCCATCATGGTCTAGTAGTATCACAGCCCCATTGTCCATTTTCCTTTTCACCGAAAAGGGCCCATACCATCTTGATTTGAGTTTTCCCAGAAATAATCTCAATCTTGAATTATACAAGAGCACCTTATCTCCTTCCACAAACTCTTTAGGATTCTATTCGCTGATCATGCCATTTTATTGCCCTTTCTTTATATGTGATCGACGATTCATAAGCTTCAAGTCTCAGTTCATCAAGTTCTTGAAGCTGTAGGAACCTATTTGACCCTGCCTCAGAATAGTCCATATTACAGGCCTTAAGTGCCCAATATGCCTTTTGCTCAAGTTCAATAGGGAGGTGGCATGCTTTCCCGTATACCAAGCGAAAATGGGTTGTTCGGATAGGTGTTTTATAAGTCGTTCTGAATGCCCAGAGTGCCTCATCCAGTTTGAATGCCCAATCTTTTCTATTTTGGTGGACCGTTTTTTCAAGTGTCCACTTTAATGCTCTATTTGTGTTCTCTACTTGCCCATTCATTTGGGGATGATAGATGCCGTAGAGAATCTATGCGGAACACCATATTTCTTCATCACCTTCTTCATTTGAGCATTGCAAAAGTGGGTTCCTCTATCACTGATCAATTCCTTGGGAATCCCGAATCGTATGAAGAGCTTTTTAAGAAAATGAATGACTACCCTTGCATCGCTAGTCCTAAGGGCTTGGGCCTCCACCCATTTGGACACATAGTCGATAGCCACTAGAATGTATTCATTTCCTCCAGAAGATGGAAAAGGTCCCATGAAATCTATACCTCAAACATCGAATATTTCGCAGACTTGGATATAGTTCTGAGGTGATTCATCCCTCCGTGAGATGTTTCCCGATCGTTGGCATTCATCGCACGTTTGAACTAATCTCTTAACGTCGCGGAAAACAGAAGGCCAGTAGAATCCGGCATCGAAAACTTTTCGTGTTGTGACATTTACACCGTGATGCCCCCCAGATGGTCCTGCGTGACACTCTCTCAAAATCCGATCAATCTCCCTCCCAGCAACACACCGTCGAATGATCTGATCAGGGCATATACGGAATAAGAAGGGCTCATCCTAAAATTAGTGTTTTAGTGCGGTGAAGAATTTCTTCTTGTCTTGCCTAGTCATGTAGTTTGGCAAGACCCTACTGGATAGATAATTAGCATAATCCGCATACCATGGCTCAATATCCTTAATGGCCATTAGCCGTTCCTCAGGAAAAGAGTCACGAATTTCGGTATGGTCTAATTTCTCTAGGTCTGGGTTCTCTAACCATGATAGATGATCAGCAGCAGATTTTCGACTCCCTTTTTATCTAAATTTCAACGTCGAATTCTTGAAGCAATAGAATCCACCTAATAAGTCGGGGTTTTGCATCTTGTTTGGAAAACATGTATCGTAAGTGGTGATACGTGAAAACGACAGTTTTGGAAAGGACGAGATATTGCCTGAACTTATCGAAGGCAAAGACTACAGCTAAAAGTTCTTTCTCGGTGGTTGTATAATTTTCTTGTGCCACATTCATGGTATTGCTAGCATAGTAAATTGGTTGAAAATGCTTCTCCTTTCTTTGGCCAAGCACGGCACCTACAGCATAATCACTAGCATCGCACATGATTTCGAATGGTTGGGACCAATCAGGGGTAACCATTATCGGAGCCTGAGTAAGATCGTTCTTTAGACGGTTGAATGCTTCCTTGCATTCTTCTGAAAAATCAAAAGGGGTGTCCTTGACTAGAAGTTGTGTCATTGGTCGGGCAATTTTAGAGAAGTCCTTAATAAACCTTCTATAAAAGCCTGCATGACCGAGAAAGCTTCGAATGGCCTTAACGGTAGTAGGATAGGGTAGTTTGGATATCGCCTCGATTTTAGCTCTATCGACCTCGATTCCATTTCTGGAGACTTTATGTCCCAAGACGATTCCTTCTCTTACCATGAAATGGCATTTTTTCCAATTCAGGACTAAATTGGTTTCTTCACACCATTTCAGCATCTTCCTAAGGTTGGATAGACAAAGGTCGAAGGAATCTCCGAATACCGAGAAATCATCCATGAAGACTTCCATATTATCTTCAATCAATTCATGGAATATGGCCATCATACATCTTTGAAAGGTAGCGGGGGCGTTACATAACCCAAACGGCATTCACTTATAAGCAAAAGTCCCATAAGGGCATGTAAACGTAGTTTTTTCTTGATCTTCAGGAGCAATGGGGATTTGGAAGTATCCTGAGAAGCCATCAAGAAAACAGTAATACTCATGCCCGGCTAACCTTTCGATCATTTGATCGATGAATGGTAGGGAAAAGTGATCTTTCCGTGTGGCATCATTTAATTTCCTGTAGTCGATACAGACTCGCCAACCAGTGACCGTTCTTTGCGGCACTAAGTCACCCTTCTCATTTTTCACTACCGTCATTCCTCCCTTTTTTGGAACCACTTGGACTGGGCTGACCCAAGGGCTGTCCAAAATGGGGTAGATTAGGCCGGCATCGAGAAGCTTGACGACCTCCTTTTTTACTACCTCCTTGATATTAGGGTTAACCCTCCTTTGAGGTTGAACGGTGGGTTTGTACTCCTCCTCCATAAGAATTTTATGAGTGCAAAAAGTAGAATCAATACCCTTAATGTCAGCAACACTCCATGCGATCACTTCTTTGTATTCTCTTAGAACTTCTAAGAGCTTCCCTTTTTGTTCAGTGGTCAGCGAAGAGCTTATGTTGACAGGGAGTTGATCCTCTTCTTGAAGGAAGGCATATTCTAAATGGCTCGGGAGATCTTTCATTTCTAAGGTAGGAGGTTCCTTGATTGATGGTTTTAGCTTGTTTTCCGGCTTTTGAAGTTCAAGAGGTTCAATTTCTTCCCTACACGGGTAAAAGGAAATAGCTCCAACCATCTCGATCTCTTCATCATTATATATCATGTTGTTATCATCATTCATGAATTCGTTTAATAGATACTCATCAATATAGCCATCTATGTCATCAACAAATTCATCAACTTCTTCAACAAAATAAATAGGGTGATCGTACGAGGAGGAATGACTCATAGAATCCTTGATGTCGAAGGTTAAGCTCTTGGACCCCACTCGTAAAGTGAGTTTATCATCATGAACATCGATGATGGTACGAGTTGTAGCCAAGAATGATCTTCCAAGGATTATCGGGACTGAGTTATCTTCCTCCATCTCTAAAATCAACGAAATCAACCAGAGACTTGAACTCCCCTACTCTTACAAGAACATTTTCACAAACTCCAATGGGATATTTGATTGAACGATCAGCTAACTGAATACTCATTCTGGTTGGTTTCAGCCCCGAATATCCGAGTTTGAGAAATAAGGAATGAGGCATCAAGTTAATGCTTGCCCCGAGATCTGCCAAGGCATTTTTCATAGAGAGTGCCCCTATAGAGCAAGGAATGGTGAAGCTGCCCGGATCTTCTTTTTTCTTGGGCAAGCTTTTCTGGATGATCGCCGAGCACTCTTCTCCTAATGATATAAACCCTTCAAGTTTCGTCCGATTCGATAGTAACCTCTTGAAGTATTTGCTATGTTTAGGGATATGATAAAATACGTCGAGAAGTGGTATGTTGACGGAAGTCCGTTTTAAGTAAGACAATATTCTCTCATTGTCTTCTTCAGCCTTTTAATTCTTTAAATGCAAGGGATAAGGATCCGTGTGAGAGTCGGATGATGGGCAGGAGTTGATGCTTGTGGAGGGGTGTCGTGAGGGGTCGAAGAGGGTTCAGGAATTGCTCCATCACCTAATTCAGGCTCCTTGATAGTAGGATTCTGGTCAGGGTATGGGGGATCCTTGGTAGTAATTCCTGGTCGAGTAGTAATGGCACAAGTTGGATCATGCTGGGTTGGACCAGGTTTGCTTATTCTTTTGTGGAGTTCGGTGAACTGGCCTTCTAATTCAGCTTGTTGCTCTTGAATGAATCCTTCGAGACCCTTTAAAAGCATTACCCCTTCCATGGTAAATTGCCCGAGTTCTTTTTCAATGTTATCACGGATGGTGTATTCGGAACCCTCCTTTCCCTCAGTCTTCCATTTTAGATTACCCCAAGGAGTGTATTCATCTTGTTGGTAGAATACATTTGGTCATATTAAGCATCAAGTTGACCCGTTTGGTCATATTAAGCATCAAGTTGACCTGTTTAGTCATATTAAGTATCAAATTGACCCATTTGGTCATATTAACTATCATGTTGACCTGTTTGGCCATATTCATTATTAAGTAGACTTGATTGGTCTTACTCAGTAGTATGTTGTGGCTCAACCTCAGTATTATTTATAGCGAAAACTTATTTATATGTCATAGCGGTCTCAACATTATGTTTATAGTAGTTCAGCTTTATATTATAGTTTAGCTATAGTATCAAGTTATAGCTCAGCCTTGGTTTATGTTATAATACAATTTTAGTATCACGTCTTAATTAACCTCTTAACCATATTATTGCTCAGTTTCTATATTCAGCTTAGTCTCAGCTCCAGCTCAGCTTAGTATCATATTGTAGTCAAGCCTAAGTATTTAGCTCAACCTTAAATTATATATGACTGTTATATGCGTTTAATAAGGTGTGCAAAATTCTTTATGCACTTCTGGCATACAATGCGTTTATATATGCATGTCAGATTCTATTAGGTATATGCTTATGCAGTTTTTAAGGCACGCCAAGTGCTTTATGCACTTAATTAGTCAGAATGGTACTTTATGCATTACTCAATGTATTTAGTACTATCAGTATATAGTCAGTTATGTGATCACACATGTGTTCCAGACAAAGTTGGAACTTAAACCTCTTTAGTAAAGAATCGAGCCTTACAATAGTGAATGTTCCAAAATCAGAACTCAGACATTCTATATGGATGACTAACATGCTTATGGCTCGTCAGTTATGTATTCAGCCAGTATAGTACTATAAGTACTCAGTCAGTATGTGCTTATGCACTCAGTCAGTATGTGCTTATGCACTCAGTCAGTATGTGCTTATGCACTCAGCTAGTATAGTACTATAAGTACTCAGTCAATATGTGCTTATGCACTCAATCAGTATGTGCTTTACGCACTCACTATGTGCTTATGTACCTGGTGCACTAAGTATGTGCTTAGTTATGCAGTCAGTTATGCACTCAATATGCTTTTGTACTCGGTCAGTAACATGGTGTATCATGTATTTAATCGGTCGATGTCGCTTATGCATTAGTTAATATTATGATTCATGTAGTCAGTATAGTACTATATGTACTTATTCAACATCATGCTTATGTTCAGTTTATGATTTAATACAGTTCCATTATCTCACTAAGTCTTATAGACTTACCGTTCTCAGTTTATATTTTTGTAGGTATGCAAGATGAGACCATGTACATGCTAAATGGGGCTTAATGGGTTAAAATGGTGTAACTCGCGGGTTAGGTAACGAGCTTCTCATTTCCATCATTTGTTATTAGTTTGGAATGCCCTTAAATAAATAACCAACTTCTTTACCAAGTTTAAAGAGTCATTTTTATGTATTTTGCAAAGTTTAGTATTTTAACGGGACGTTTGGAATAAGCCCATATGATGTAGAAAATACGCTTCCGCTAGTTTTATCAATGTATACAATTTACAGATTATGTATATATATATATATATATATATATATTTAAAAAAATTGGTGCTTCAATGTTTTATTGTAACACCCCCAAATCTCGGTACAACGGAAGACTTAATCAAGTTTTCAGGGCGTTACATTGGATTGGTATCTCACACAAGTATAGCAAACAAGATAGTCATTTTATCATTCAAAACCAATCCCAAATTTAATTATCCAAAACAATAATCCCAAAATGTAAATAAAAGGCCCAAACATGATTTATAAAAATAGGTCCCCATAAATTATCAGAGTTTGATTATGATCCTTGAACCATTCCTCCTTGCCAAGCTTCCCAAACACATTACTCAAATATCACTTAAATACATGAGAAAAATATGCTAAAAGGTCAGCTAACGCTGGTGAGTTCATAGGTTTAATTCGAGTTTAAAATAGTGGACCTGTAGGAGTATATTTGCTATGCGAGACCTAAAATAGATACACATCAATCACATACCAATATCACAATCACAATATCATCAATATCATATCCGACATCATAGTGGGCCCCTAGACCTTGCTTAATAATTTAGAAGATGCCAATCGTAGCAAAGTCTAGAATGATTGCTAACCCTGGACTAGGTCGAGGTAGAAGTCTATACTTAGCTAGGCAAGTGCTATAGCAATTAGGATTGCTACCTGTAGGATATTGGATTTCACATACACATCAAACCATAACACAAAGTAGGCGTATAAGTGGAATTCTAGAGAGAGAAAGTTAGAGGTTTAGGGAACTTTAGTGAGAGAAAGAAAATTCTTATTATGAGCTCCAACTCTCTACCTTGGAAGGTAGAGAGTATTTATAGTCTTACAATAAAACGCCACACAACGGGCTGTGGATCAGGCATACAGTGGGTAAAGACCCGTCCATCCTCCACGGTGTTACTAAACTAAATACTACTTAACATAAAAGTACTATGACTACGAGCTTTCTAACGATTACATATACTTGAGGTGACCGACTCTTTAATACATGGAATTTCTAATTCCTAACAATCTCCCCTAAGGGAGGTCACCTCAAACATATACTAAAATGACATTGAATACAATCGGATATTACATTAACAATTGATCTTGCATTCTTGATGTAGTACTTTGCTCGAAGCTCGTAGTCATTGATTCCACTCATTGCATGTTTGGTTAATCCAAGTGGAGGTCTTTTCCTGATCCACGTGATAATAATGTTGAGCCGCCTTTTGAGATCATCGGCTAATAGAAAATCTCGATACATCCATTGTGGTGTTGGTATTATGTGATGTTGTGACTTTCGGACCGACATGCTCACATTCTGATCATGATATCTTCTCATCAGAGTAGCGGAAGCTTTCGTTGATTCATGATATTGGCGGCCGTAGCGAAGCATGGAGTTAGAATATCAGAGTCATTGATGCACCAATCATGATTTCTTTTGATATGAATGTGTTGTGTGAGCATGCGGCTATGGCTTGACCGCTCCATTCGATCATTACAAGCGTCGGGTGTACTGCATAAGACAGTTAGCAATAAAGCGCACGAAAGTGTCTTTGATCACTTTCGATGAATTGAGGTACACGGCCCACGGTTCCCGTTGATCGATACAAGTACCTTGCTTGTGATCGGTATAATTCAAGAATTTCCTTGACAGGGTTTGCTCTAGCGTTCTCAAACCGGAGCGTCTCAAAGAAGACAACACGGAGTGAGTGAACGGCAAATAATTTAAGTCCCGATTGATGAAAAGAGATTTGAAAAACAATCGTGTATTGCTCAATAGAAATTGTTTTTGCAATATAACGAAGGTTTTAATGAAAATCAATTATCAATCATAAAACACCTTTTGATTTGAAAAATTAGTACCGGTCGACGCTGCTAATGAAAAGAGTTTTAAAGCACAAAGACCGGTTTTTCAAAGGTATCCGTCAATCCATAACCTGAACCGGGATTGATTCAAAAGAATGAATCGCCCCATTGTTTACGTTCGGTTGTCACATGGTTGATCTGTATAATAGATCTCACATGCCACCTACCAGGAGCTTGTTAGATGTTGGCTCCAGAAGGCTTTCCATCTTCACGTGAATATGTAAACACATCACTCGGATGTTACGGCAATACCACAAGGATAATGCGTAGGACTCAAGATATAATTTCTCTTTCCACATTGTGTGAAACAGAGAGTCTTCATTGAAATTGTCCTAATGAGATTTATTGATGATCTCGTGGCTCTAGACTCAATTTGTGCATATTTGGATCCTATATCGGAGACTAGGGAGAGGGTCTCCTTCTTCAATATCAACAATCTCTAAGAGAAAGTCGATAGATTATGTAGGTTCCCGTGAGAATGAAACAAGCCCTTTTAAGAGGAACTTGAGTAGCTTTGGGAAGTTTAGTGCGGTCGTCCTTTGGGTCCATGACGTCTTGTCTTCAATACCGGAGTTACCTAAGTAACCACCGGTAGCATATGTATTGAACCCGGTTTCCGCCCTAAGGTTGAATTATTGGAGGGCTATTTCTTTTCACCCCTTTTCACATTCAATTCTTTTCATTCTTCAACCCCTTCAGTGCTTACCGAGACTTCATAACTAGAACTTTGTTGGGTTTATTCGTACTAGCTCATCTCAGTCCACTCTTCCCATATCTCACTTTTCTCCTTTTTCATCATACCTAAGGACTCTACACTATCTAGTGGATTGTCCCTGGGTAGATCCCTCCGGCTCTGGCGGATCATGGGAACCAATACCTAACCTTATCATCCTTATATCACCGTACATAAAGTAAAGTTGGTCGGTCTATTTGGTATTGTTCATCCGCCATAGGAACCAATTGAAAACCATTTGAAAATCAATCGGATACATCAAAGCATTTTGTACGAATTGTTTTGATATTTTTAGAAGAAGAACTCCCCTCAACATGTGAATCAAGTATTTGAAATAGTTTTCCACACGGAGGCAAGAGAAAGAATTAACTTCTTTGATTACCATTTTCTAAAAATATCAACATCACTTCCCTAATCGAATCAAGTAGATAAAGCATTTTGGGAAGGATGAGGTTTTCATGATTTTGCTCCCCTCAATATGTGCCTCGAGATTTGAAAAGAGTTTTGCACATACTAGAGGAACCGCACATTGAGATAAGTGATCACGTTTCAAATCATAGGTTTAAGATAGATGCTCCCCTCAACATGTGCATGGAAAATTTGAAATCGTTTGTCACATGTGGGAAGGAGAGCTTGTACATCCTTATAAAACCATTTACCGAATTATCGGTTTAAATCCAATTTAAATCACACATTCTCCCCTATCACAATTATCAAATCATTTGAGATTTGTGATCTCTTATAGATTTAAATTGATTTTGAAAGCTTTTGAGGAGAATTGTGACTTGAATATGAAAGCGTTTTAAGCGATAAGGATCGATTTTGAGATTTTAAACTCCATTGGTTAAACATGCATGATTATCTTTTGAAAACAATTGAATGCCAAATAACTTTTTAATTTAATTGAAATCATTCTCCCCTCAATCAATGACATAGGTTGTTGATTGAGAGATAGATATTTTGACAAATAAATCCGGATGATTATCAAAAATAGAGTCCGAGTTATTTTTCATAGCGATTAGTTTTCATGGATAAATGTTTTAGAATCGAGCATGGAATTTTGAAAATATGATAAAGTATGGCTCTGTTTTTCTTTGACAAGCGGGTTCTTGCGACATGACAATAAACCATTTTTTCTCTTTCTCCCAAAATATTATATATTTTATATATATATATATATTATATTTATATATATATATATTTTAATAAGAATTGACAACATCTAAAGTCCGTGTCATTCTTTGAATGACAGCACAAAGACCGTAGATATTATCGAATCGAGAAAAACATGACAAATTGACAATATTTTTGAAGATTTTTCAAATTTTTCAGATTTTTATGGATTTTGAAAGTTTTATAATTTTGTATTTTGTTTTTCGAATAAATATTTACAAGAGATAGATGAGCATAGACCTTGACTCCTCGTCTTCTTCACGAAGGCGTTTGAGTGTTTACGGTTGAAGGCTTTTCAAGCCTAGTCGTGGAAGTATGAACTCAAATCGTTCTCTTGGAAGAGCTTTGGTGAAGATGTCGCTAAGCGATATTCGGACCTCACAAAATAGAGTTCCACCACACCTTTTTCCACTTGTTCCCCGATGAAATGATGTCGAATGTCGATATGCTTTGCTCTTGAGTGTTGAACGTTGTTGCATGAAAGAGCAATAGCACTTTTATTATCACAGATCTGCAGAGGATTTTGTTAAATACAAAGCCATAGTCAGATAATTGAGATCTCATCCAAAGGATTTGAGCACAACAAGATGACATGGCTATGTATTCTACCTCTGTAGAGGAAATAGAAGTACTCATTTGCTTCTTTGAAGACCAGCTCACAATCTTATCACCCAAAAACGAGCACCTCGACGTACTTCGACGAGTATCTTGACATCCCGCATGATCGGCATCTGCATAGGCCGTTAGTGACATACCGGTGTCCTTCGGGTACCAAAGTCCCATATTGATGGTTCCTTGGAGATACCGAAAGACCCGTTTAACCGCTTCAAGGTGCTTTTTAGTAGGCTTAGCCCGGTATCTAGCACACATGCAAACAGCGAACAAGATGTCTGGTCTACTAGCGGTGAGGTACATCAGGGATCCAATCATACTACGATATTTCGTTTGGTCAATCATGATCCCCGAGTGGTCCTCATCTAGTTTGGTTCGATCAATCATGGGAGTGTCAACAGGTCACTTGAATCAAATCCAAATTTCTTTAAGATCTCAGGAGCATATTTAGATTGATTTATGAAAATGCCTCCGGGACTTTGTGAAATTTGTAATCCCAAGAAAAATGACATTTGTCCCATCATTGACATTTGAAATTTTGAACTCATTTCATTTGAAAACGTCACATTCATTGGGGTCGGTCGAGGCAAAGATAATATCATCAACATAAATTTGAACGTGAATTAAATGTTTGCCGACTTTACGGTGAACAATGTTGGATCAACTGCTCCTTTTTTGAATCCGGTAGATAGAAGAAACTTTGATAGCGTATCATACCATGCCCTTGGAGCTTGCTTTAAACCATAAAGAGCCTTCTTCAAACGATAAGCGTGGGTAGGATGCTCGGATTCACAAAGCCTTCAGGTTGGCTGACATAGACGACTTCTTTAAGATCTCCGTTCAAGAATGCCGTCTTCACGTCCATTTGATAGACTACCATGTTCTTACTTGCAGCATTAGCCAAAAGATTCTAATTGCCTCGATTCGAGCAACAGGAGCAAAAGATTCTTCAAAGTCTATACCCTCCTCTTGACGGTATCCTTTAGCAACTAATCGAGCCTTGTTCTTCAACACATCACCATGCTCATCAAGTTTCACTTTGAAGATCCATTTTAGAGCAATGTTCATAGCACAATCTGGGCGGTACTAACTCCCATACATCAAGTCGATCAAACTCATGAATTTCTTCTTGCATGGCATTGAACCAGCTATCTTCATTCATGGCGGTTTTGACATCTTTTGGTTCGATCTTAGAAAGTACGGAGTTGAAGAAGCACCACAAGGCATCGGTTGCAAGTTGTTTCCGTGTTGATACGGGACGAGAAGGATTTCCAATGATGTTGTCTAATGGATGATCGTGAGTCCATTTTCCGAGGTGTTCATGTGGTAGTTGTTGAGGGATGAAGTAGCGAGTCGATGTCTCCGAAGAAGATGGTTCGATGAAGATTCAAGAGCAAATATGTTTTCAAATGGAGCATCTTCAGGAGTAGCAAAGGGATTAACTTCATCATTGATGCCTGAAACAGTTCCATGATGTACATTTGAAGAATGATGATTTGTTGATGAGGCTGAAGGATCAGCAGCAGGCGCTTCTTGACTTAATGATATTGAGGCTGAGGGATTGACTTCATTCACAGGAATATGAATAGCCTCTATTGTAGGAATCGACACCTCATTAGTACTTGGATCATAAAGTTCATCAAACATAGGATCAAACAATTTCTTTAAATCATCTTGAGATGGAGGTACATATGGAGTTTCTTGAGAAAGTTTGGAACAAGGGATGAACCAATGGGACTGTTTTGAAGTGCGGGTTATGAACTGGATTGTCCAGGAGCCATTTGACCGGTCGGCTCATCAAACGTAACGTGAATTGTTTCCATGATATTTCCGGTTCTTTTGTTGTAGATTCGGTATCCCTTTTTGTTTGGTGCATACCCTACAAATATTCCAATGTCTGCTTTAGCTCTAAGTTTGCCTAAGTCTTGACCCTCATTAGTTGGATAACACAATGCACCAAACACACGAAGGAAAGAGATTAGGTTTTCTGTTGTGGGCAAGTTCATATGGAGTTTTTCCATGAGCGAGTGTGAATCGGGAACGATTTTGTGTGTAGCATGCAGTGGCAATAGCTTCAGCCCAGAGAAACATTGGAACCTTTGAATAAATTAGCATTGTTCTTGCGGCTTCCACAAGAGTTCGATTTGTCTTTCAACTACACCGTTCTGTTGAGGAGTTCGTGGAACACTTCTTTGATGGTTGATTCCAATGCTTTCATAAAATTCACTAAGTTGTTTGTTAACAAACTCAGTTCCATTGTCTGTCCGGATAATTCGGACGGTTTTGTTAAGTCGAACCTGCTGCAATTTGTTTGATGAGTTTGATGATGATATCTGGAGTTTCATCCTTTGTCCTTAAGAACTTGACCCCGGTGAATCTAGAGTAATCATCAACCACAACTAACACATATTTCTTCCCAAAGATATTCCGCACTCTCATTGGTCCACATAAATCCATATGAATTGTATGAAGAACTTCTGTGACGAGTTAGTAGGTTTGGGTTTATGGGCATACTTCTTGCTTTTTCCCAATTGACATCTTGAACAAAGATGATCCTTTTCATACTTTAGTCGAGGTAAACCTACAACTAAGTCCTTTCTAGAGAGATCATTGATGGTGCCAAAGTTCAAGTGATTGAGACGACGATGCCATAACCATGACTTTGTTTTTGAAGCCTTTGACAACAAGCAAATTGGAGAAGACTTCATCATATCATCGATAGAGATGGTGTAAAGATTTGAACCACGAGTTCCTCTTAAAAGTTCCTTACCATCAAGTTCTCTAACAAAACAAGTATGTTTTCTGAAGGCTACTTCTAGATCGGAATCACAGAATTGACCGACAGAGAGAACGATTATGACCAAGACCTTCCACATAGTATACTCTAGAGATAACACTATCACCAACAACATAATCACCATAACCCATAATTGCACCGAAATGATCATTACCGAATCTAACTGTCTCGATGAATTTTCTCACGAAGTTCATGAGCCAGCGACCGGTCTCGGTCATATGCTTGGAACGGCACGAGTCCGGTACCACGTAACGATTTGAACGATCTGCAGTTGAACACGAACAAGAATGGATAAGCGGATAATTGGGATCCCCATGCAAGAATGGGTTCCACTTGGTTAGTAACAGTGATTGGAACACCCACATCAAAAATAGAAACATCCATATCGAAGTAGAAGCAATGGAATCATTGGGAATAGATGCAATCTTGATGGTGTTCGTATTTGACCTATTCAAAGTATGTTCACTTCTTAAGGGAATAGTTCTACCAATAGGCATCCATTTTCTAGTGGGCATAATCTTAGCAGTTTGAGAGCAAAACTGATTATTCTTATGGCCAAAAGGTATCCAATAATAACCTATTTTTATAAAAGTTCTTCTGTGGGTTTCCCTGTTTTCTAACAATCTTTCGTTTTTGCCTTTTGCCTTCTTTGCACGATTATTAGCGTTAACAATTTTAACTGGGCATTTGACAGCATTAGACAAAGCATTCACACCACATTCATGATTAGCAACAGAATTCAAGCGGACATCATTACAAGGTTTGCAAATAGTATCGAATTAATTAATTACAAGACGCCTAAGGCTAATACTAGAATCAACACGATTCGTTTTATTCAACTCAAGCTTAAAGATCCTAGGTTGGTCTTCTACTCTCTTCCAATGCACATTTTAGCTTGCGAGGTCCTATCATTCCTTGTATTGTCTTGAGACTTTGACATGCTCGCATTAATGTCATTGATTACTCTAGAGGAATTATGGGAACATTAGTTGGTTGATCTACTTTTTGCATTCCTGAACTAGGCGTGCAAGGATCTGTATTACTAGACGACACATTGATGTATACTTTCTTAAAGCTGGGCCTAGAATGGTTTGAAGGCTCGGCACTAGGCATAGAACAAGGCATCACAGCTTTGCCTTTTGCACCTAAGGTTAAGGATTTGGGACATGTTGCAATTACACATTCTAGCAACTCTTGAGATCGTTTGGCCCGGAGGCAAGCAAACCTAATTTCACTATCAAGAGGTTTGTTAATGAAATCCTCTTCGACAATCTCACGGAGACATTCTAGACTATCCTTAAGGTGAGCACAGTAGTCATGAAAAGCATGTTCATTATTCCTAAGATGAGGAGGAATATATTTAACTGTCACAGTGTATTTGCAATCTAAGGGTGACTTTGAGACAACATTCTTATTGAAAACAAGTTGTAGTTTCCCATTTCCCGACTTCTCGATTCTCAATTTCCTTTTGTAAAGACGTTATTTTTCGTTGTTTTGGTCACGGGTGACTTTTATTGAATCATATAACTCTTTAAAATGTCGTTTAACTTTTTCATTTTCTTCTAGAAAACTCTCGTTTTCCTTTTGTAAGGCATTAACTAAGTTTTGAAGATGAAAAGTTTGAGAATTTCGAGAATCTAAAGGAGGAGGCATTTGGGAGCCTGTCATATTGTTCTTTTGACCCTTTAATTGAGAGATTTGGGCTTTCAACTTTCTGATCGTGTTGCAATGAGCTTTAATCTGTTCATCACGCGTTTTTAATTTGAAAATCGCATCAAACTCTGGAGCATCCGAGGATGTCTTGATATTTGAAGTTTTGACATTTTCTTTAAGATGTTGATATTTTAGTTGTAAATTAAAATGCTCAACTTCTAGTTTAGAAAAATGTTTAACCAAATTGTCGTGATCATCCAGTTCAATTTTCTCCGTTAATTTAGAATTAGTTTTTTCAAGCTCAATGACACGATCATGGGAGACTTTCATGGCAACAGATAATTCATGAAATTGAGAAGCATTAATAGAACAAGTTGTAGCAGTGAAAAACACATCTTGAGCAATACATTCAGAAATCAGATTCTCATTAAGTGTATGCAAGTTCTTCCTTTCAATCTCATTATATTTTAATGCTCGCTCATAGTCACTAACCTCAACTATCATTGCATCAAATTCCTTTTCCATTTCTTTAATGTCTGAATTCATTCCCTTTTAAGACTCTCAAAGTGATCTTTTAGTTGTTTAAAGAAAGGATGACTTCATTAAATAACATTCTTTAGTTTGCTCAAAACCTCTTTCTCCTTCAGTTATACCATTGGGTGTGATCCTTTTCTTGCAAGTTTTCTCAAAATCAACAAATAGTTGAAAGATAACATATTGGCTGATTAAGGTCTTGCTTTTAGTGGCAATTGTTCTAGGAACTAGATGCATTGGTGTATTTGGAGGATACATAGTCGCTCTAGGCATTTTCCAAAGGGGGGTTGGTTTCAACAATATTTTCATTTTGCTTATCTAAATCCATTTTCCCGAACACTTGTTCGGGAGTTAACAATGTCTGAGGCTTAAACTTGTTTAAGGCAATCCAATTCTCCTTTTTGTAATCATGGGGTGTGATGATTACTTTCTTTTCTTTACATTTTGGATCATCTAGTTTCTTGTTTAACTTTTCCCTAGTGATTTCATCTAATTTCTTATCTTCCTCTTGCACTCAGCAACTAGGTTTCGTCTAGGTTTAAGGATTTCCTTGCCATCATAAAGAACCTTATGAGCATTTCTAGCCTTTTTAATGACCTCTGGATTTGGTTCCTCAACAAGGGGAATGCTATGCTTATCGCTTAGGACCCTATACTTAGTGATCATGTGGCGATCTGAATGGTGTTTCCTTGTATGTACAACTTATTTTCAAGCTTGTTTTTCAAGGTTTTTAGATTAGAAAAATCATTCAAAAGTTTTGATTCCTTAGCATTGAATTCTTGCTTAAGCATTTTAACATTTTCTTGAAGTTCTTGTTTTTGCTTAGCAGGTTTTGAAAGTTTTTCTTGTAAGGAGTTTAACTCTTGTTTTAATACTTCTTCTCTAAGATTAATTTTTCTAATAGTTTATGCGCATTTGGTCATCCATTTCCCGCTCACGGGTGGTCAACTCAAATTTTGCACGTTGTTCATAAATAGCAACACGTTTTTTTATAGGCATTCAGTCAGAGATAACGGATCATCAGGGGCACATGCGGTGTATTCATCAAAAACATAGTCATTGTTGACGCGAAGATGCATCACTTGATACAATTTCACTTTCACTTTGTTTCACATATTGATCATATGGGACAACATTGATATTACCCATATTTTCAATATTTGATTCAATAGTTTCAATTGATTGTACTTTGTCATGCATCTTTTGTACATCAGCATCATCGTATAGTTTTAATACCTCCGAGATGAGTTTGTCTTTGGATGGGCCAGCTTGTGGTGAAGAAGAGACCTTGGGAGAAACCATTGGAGAAATGCTAGCCATAAAGATTGTGTGTGCAGTGGGTCCATCATCCACATCGAGTCGTATGCATCACTCAGCGACTTGAAAGGCGTTCGATGATTGTGACCTATCTCCTAATTGGTCGCCATCCACATCTCTGCATCATAGGTCTTGGCATTGCCCTCAGCAAGAAACAATAACTCCTCTTCATCCAACGCAGCACCATTATCCTAAGCTTGTACAAGCAGCATCTTATCTCTAAGTAATCGGCATTCGTGGGCGTTTTGGAGATGTGCGTTCCTTGCAATGTGTCCCTCACCACCACAGTTATAGCATTTGATCGGCTTAGTTTGACCTTGATTTCCATTTCTTCCTCGATTCTGATTACCAACATAACCTCTACCTGCTCCTCCTCTTCCTTGATCATCTGTCTTTCTGACTGGTTGCACAACAATTTTCCCATCTCTGAGTAGCTTGATTGTGTGGGTTAGAAGCGTTCGAGGTTGTTGTTGGTTTGTGGGAGAGAATTCATGTTTTGACTAATCGGAAGAGCTAGTTGATTAATGAAGTTACCCACGTGTGCATCAAAGCATCGCCTTGTTTGAACTTTGGATCGGGAATGAGTTTGTGATTTCCATCACCCATGGGTATAACTTGTGAAGCTTTAGTGGTAATCCCAATGTTTGAGTAGAAGGCGGTTGAATCATTTGATGAGCTTGTCTCTCCTGGATTTGTTTTGAATTGTTCAAGAATCCTCTTTTCAAACATGGCATGTCTCTCATTCTGAAGAAGGAAGGCATAGAGTTGCTCATAGTTAGTATTCTTCAATCCTTTAGTGAGCTTCACAGAAGTAACAAATTTGTGCCATTCGGGATTCATGTTGTTTACAAATTTTGAGTTCATCTGAATGTTAGGCATAGTCATTCCGATGTTCCTCATGTCATTCACCAACTTATGAAATCTCACATAGTACTCATAGACACTTTCATTTGGTTTCATCTTGAAGTGCTCAAATTCATCATACAGTTGTGATTCTCGGTCTTCAACAGTTAGCTTCAGAACCGAAAGAAGCATCTTGACATTATCCCATACGCCTTTTGCCTGGTGTTGTGATTGATAAGCTTGTAGATGTCCTTTGGTAGACCTTGCAGGATAATGTTGGAAGCTCGGATATCTGCATCGAATCTCTTTTTCTCCTTATCGTCAAGCTCATCATACATCTTTGGTCCGTCCATTCCGTAAATCAAAGTTCCATCTTCAGCAATATCAAGTATATCTCTAGTAGTTTCAACTCGGTAAGGTCCTTCATCAATGGATTTGAGAATGTTAACATCATTTTCTTTTCCAAGGCAAGTACATCTGATTCGTTGAGCCCAAGAGTCATAGTCGGTTATCAAGCATGGGTGGACGAGTATCGAACTGCTTGAACATCCTCGGCAACCGTGGAGATGATTGTAGGAACGTTGGTAGACATGATGACAAGTTAAACGAGATTTTATAACTCTATGATTAAACCGGTAAATAGATTCTTTCACGGGATTTTACTAAATCAAGAAAACCGTATTTAAAGGAAATCACTCAAGTCGCTAGGAAAATTGTGAACCAAGTCGCTAAGTGCTAAGTCGCTAAAGTTCCAAGTCGTTATGTAACAACTCGCTACAATCCAATTCGATAACAAAATTTTGGCGACAATTAAGCTAAGCACCAAGTCGCTAAATATTCAAGTCGCTAAATAGCAACTCGCTAGGTACCAATTCGCTAACACCAAGTCGCTAACAATATAAAGTACAAGTCGCTAACTTCCACCAAGTCGCTACCCGTAGTGGAGATTCCACTACTTGTACTCTTTGTCGGCTTGTCTCACTAGGCAAGTCGCTAGGCCTAAGTCGCTAACTCCACAAACTGCAACTCGCTACCAAATGTAAAGCAAGTCGCTAGCAAGAAAAGCTATCCGTAGATCAAGTCGCTAGCTAGAAAACTTCACAAACACCACTTTTCAATCCAAAACAACCCAACCAAGATGATTCAAGCCTACCAAATGAAAACCTAAACACTTGTGATGATTCTAAACACAAAAGTACTAACAAAATCCAAGCTTTAACACAAGAAATCAACCAAATGATGCAAAAACAACTAAACTTTTTCAAACTAAAAAACCACTAGAAATCCAAAGATGTGTAAGATATGATCTAACCATGGCTCTTGATACCAATTGTAGGATATTGGATTTCACATACACATCAAACCATAACACAAAGTAGGCGTATAATTGGAATTCTAGAGAGAAAGTTAGAGGTTTAGGGAACTTTAGTGAGAGAAAGAAAATTCTTATTATGAGCTCCAACTCTCTACCTTGGAAGGTAGAGAGTATTTATAGTCTTACATGAAACGCCACACAACGGGCGTGGATCAGGCATACAGTGGGTAAAGACCCGTCCGTCCTCCACGGTGTTACTAAACTAAATACTACTTAACATAAAAGTACTATGACTACGAGCTTTCTAACGATTACATATACTTGAGGTGACCGACTCTTTAATACCTGGAATTTCTAATTCCTAACACTACCCTAGACTAAGGCAACAGCTACCACATATCTATCTAAACAGTCAAGCACATAAGCAAATCAAAATAGTTTAAAAGGTCCAAAAATAGTAGCATGATTCTCACCCTAAATTAGTTAAAAACATAGATAAAAGTGAGGCTATGAAACTCACCTCAAGCAAGCAACGCACAAATAAACACTAGCAAGAAGATGACAGCTAACACGACTCAACAACTATCGACTCGGCACAACCTATTAATGTAAACCAATTTTAATATATATTTCCCAAAATCAACGTTATCTACCCCAATGTATTCCTTTTCTTTATCTCCAAAAATGTATTGTTTCACCGTTTAGTCCTAGCGTTTGGTATCGTCGTGTGTGTGTATCGACTCAACATGATATCGTGAATGCACTCTACTAACCACAATGTGACTCAATGCAACACAATGAGACATCTAAGCGATAAGCTCCATAGTCCAATCAGTTTCAGAATAAATAGTAGACCTTATCGAATTCGTCAACTCGATAAACTCAATCATTTATTCGGTGTAAACTTATTATCCCATAAACCGGTCGCATCCTAACGAGTCATAAGGATAATTCACCCATTAATAACGTTATCCAACGTACCTAGCGGGCTCTTATTAGATTCCTCAACCTAATAAGTCCGCTACCCACATGGATCGACGCTATTAATGTTAGGTCATCCGTAACCCATGCACACAACGTAAATAAATTAAATATTTGAAACTAGTATTAAATGCTCATAATTGGCACATTTTGATAAATGTGAACTCGAAACATTAAATACTTATTTATTAGAAAATCTTTCCATTTTAAGTTGTTAATTCCCATTTAAAATAGTAAATAACAAGACAAGTCTTGTTATCGATAGTTTTGGTATAAAAGTGATACGCGTACAATGCGCGTTCGGGGTCAAAGGAACTTCCTTTTCGTCGAGCAAGTTTTTCAACACCCTAGGCAGTGAACCTAATCGTTGTAATGTAGTATTAGGGTAAGCCTAGGGAATTGATATCATTCTCTAGGGGAATAGGAATGCCAGTGAGAAATTACTACGCTAAGGTTGGGTTTGAGGAAGATTATTTTTTATCTTTTTTTTATATTTTTTTTAGAAAATTGAAAGGTACGAATCTCGGGGTATTGGATTTGGGGGGTGGTATTTCTACCGATTACTCTACTTATCTAATTATCTAATTAACTAAGCTAAGGTGAGGGTAGGCTATGTCTATTGTTGTGTGCTCTTATGATGATTTAAAGATGTGTTTACCTAGATGCTATTACTCTCTAGTTATCTCCTATTGATGGTTGAATTGTCACGTCCTTATTCTTAACGCGTTGTGTCTTCTAAGGTCGTAGGGTATGCTTTTTTCCCTAACTCTTTGAGACTACCATAAGGTTATTGCCTACGAAATCTCTAGGATTCATAAACTAACTCTAAGGTTATCTTTGGATGTTTAGCCTACAATAACTCTAGGTGATTATAAACTAATGTTCATAAAGATTACTCAAGCATTAAAAACACAACGAATGACCTATCGCAATACTAGGTCAATCACAATTAAGATAAGAGACAATCAATCAATATTCAATACCTAGGTTTCATAGATCTAAGCAAACACACAAGTAAATTAGCCCGACATGGAAAACATGCAAGCATACACACAAACAATTGAAGACATAATTGAATTAATGAAGTAAATCACTTATCTTGTTGTAAAATAGGGTATGGAACCCTAAGATACTGCCCAAGACAGCCAAAGTTCGGTTTAGGTTTTACTCCACAAAACTACCTCTCTAAAATTCTAAAATTGAATTCTATATATAGAGTTACAATATCGATGGCGTCACTCTTTATTTGTGACGTCGTGGGATCGCCGCCATTAGGTTTTCGTCTTGGCCACGTTAACTTAGTGACGGCGTCACCTTATGGTTGTGACGCTGTCGGCTTCATCTTCGCGCCGTCGGGATCGAATCTAGGCCACCGAGGTTGTGCGCCCTACTCTTTAAAACCTATGCCGTCAAGTGCAAAATAGCAATTTGGCTCGAGTCGTCACAAAGCATGTTGTGATGGCGTCGCCATTTGGCGTGACGCTATCACCTTCTTCCAGCTTGAGTGTCTTGATTCTTGACTTTGGCCATTTTCTTCATATATTCCTTTTTCGAATAAGTGTCATTCCAGCAATTTGCCTTCAAGAAACCTAAAAAGTGAAAATGAACGAAATTAAGCATAGAACGGATATAAAAGTGGTCGATTAAGGTCTTAAATGACCCCTCAAAAGTGTACCTTTTAAATCCTTATCAAAAAGCCTTTTATTATTTATGACCCTTCGTGGGTCTAGTGGCTCGTACGCCCCACAAACACAACCAAACACTCCCCAAATGGCTTCTACTACAACCAAACACAATCAATCAACCTCCAATCATCATCCAAACATCAAACCCATAAACTAATCTAAACCCATTTCATGAAACTAAGCCTAAAATGCAAAAACACAATAATATGATACACCACATGATATCAAATCACTAGCTATATGTTTTATTAAGTGTAAATTAGTTTTAATTCCATGTTTCACCCAAAAACCCCTTATGGTCGAGCCATATACGAGCCCTAAAGACCCATACGTGACTTTTCAAGGCTCAAACGAGCTTGACCCACGTTCCATTTACCTTTTCCAACCTCGATCTATAAGATTTAATGAAAACCCTAGAATCATGAATCGTTTTTGTAAGATTTGGAGGTGTTAATGTAGGCTTCTATAAGATATATATATATGGATGGAAAGAGGAAAGAGAGATCTACAAAATGGTGGTGGAGGTGAGATACCACTCGCTAAAAAAGTGGCCGGAAAGGGGCGGCGGTTATGGTGGTTTTAGGGTTATTTGGAAGAGAGAGAGTAGAGAGAGAATTTTGGTGTGTGTGTGTGTGTTTTTAGTGAGAGAAAGTAAAGAGGGAAATAGGAAGTGAGGTGGGTATTTATATTTAGTGTTAGGGACCAAAATAAAAATGGTAGGGGAGGGGAGGGTGGCGCCGACCACACTAAACAAGGGGGTCGTAATTTTTCATAAACTATCCCGTTTACCCATTCCCGAGCTCATATATTGTCCCACGAGTGTCCCACGACGTTCCTTCGACTTTCTATTATGTTTATTTATGTTTTTCCACGAGTTTTGACTATTTATTTGCCAAGTTTCGAGTTACGGTTTAAAAGTTACGTTATTTCTTATTTTAGGCTTTTATTGTGCCGAATCGAATAGTGCCTATCAAAAAGAGTTAAAAATCACACGATAACTCATACGATAATAAAATAAATCAAAGAAACCTGTTAGAATTTATAAAATCCATGTTGAAGAGTCGGTCACCCCAACTCTAGTCTAGCATATGTTAGCTCGTAGATGTTACGTTATTTATTAGTTATTTAGTTAGTTATTTAGGTTAGAGCAACACCGTGGAGGATGGACGGGTCTTTACCCACTGTATTCCTGATCCACGGTCTAAAGCAGGACGTGTAGTATGTAACTATAAATACCCTCTACCTTCCAAGGTAGAGGGTTGGACCTTTCACTTAATCTAACCTTTCTTTCTTTTGTTTACTTTCTCTCTCTAGAAAGGATCCCATCTTCCACTTTCTCTCTCTAAAATCTATCTCATTCGATCCATACTAGTGCTTGATTATGTGTTTGTGAAAACCAATATGTAACAATTGGTATCAAGAGTTATGGTTTGATCACTCATCATTCATGTTTTTGGATTTCTAGTGGTTTTCATAAGGTTTTTGGGTTTGAATGAATTTAGAGAAGTTTGCATCATTTGGATCATTTCTTGTGTTAAAGTTTGAATTTTGATAGTACTTTTGTGTTTAGAATCATTATAAGTGTTTAGTTTGTAGTTTGGAAGGCTTGAATCATCGTGGTTGGGTTGTTTTTGGATTGAAAAGTGGTGTTTTTGAAAGTTTTCTAGCATGCGATTTGTGTCTCGAATAGAGTTTCTTCTATGCGATTTGTCCTAAAAACTAAGCGATTTGTCTCTTTAGTGAAAGCTTTTTGAAGCGATTTGTCACACTTTGCATGCGGTTTGTCATTTTCTATAAAGCGATTTGTCTAGTATGCGATTTGTCTATTGAGACAAAACTACAAGAAATGACAAAGTAGTGGAAGTAGTGGGTGTACTTGTGTACTATGCGCTTTGTCAACTTAAGCGATTTGTCCCTTAAGCGATTTGTCTCTTAAGCAATTTGACACTTACGCGTTTTAATACTTATGCGATTTGAGTAGGAAGCGATTTGTCATCAGTGCGATTTGTCAGTTTATGCGGTTTGAGTGTTATGCGGTTTGCCTACTAAGCGTTTTGTCAACTTAAGCGATTTGTTAATCAAGCGATTTGACACTTAAGCGTTTTGACACTTAAGCGATTTGACGGAAGCGATTTGTCAAGGGTGCGATTTGACTGAAGCGGTTTATCAGTGCGTTTTGTCAAGGACTGAGATTTTTCAATTCCTGCTATTTGTCTCTAAACCTAACATACAAAACCCTTGTTTTCAAACCCTAATATAAAGAATTAGGGAATATCACAAACTCAATCATAACACCAACTTATCTTCAACTTCCGTATCCTCTTCTAGTTCCTTTACTACATTCTACTTCTCACTCTCTTACGGTTTGGTCTTGATTTTTGTAAAATCCCGTGAAAGATTCTATTTCTCGGTTTAAATCACATACTTGTAAAATCCCGTGTTCACTACAACATCATGTCTTACACTCCTGATTTAGTGATTTTGGAAGTACTCAAACTGTATGATGCTGTAGACAACCATGAGAATCTTAGATATACTGAACGGGTAAAGATGATGGAATCAATCAATGATGATTTGAGATCTTCACACTCAGATTCTGAAGAGAGAGAATTGCACCTGTTTAGGCTACATAATGCCATGCAAAAGGAAAGTAGCATTGAACCTTATCAACAACTTCACTCACACCTCATATTAATTATACCTATAGGAATGGAACGAACATGTAATGCTCTTTTTCGTCAAGATTTACCCACATTAATGGAAACATTACTATTGAACTTAGAACAATTGGAACAATAGCTTGACAAAGAAAAGGTTCAAGAAGATAGTTCTAGTGCTGCACTTCAGGTGATACACAAACAACTTCAGCCATTCATTAGAGGGGAATTCTCATCAAATTATGATAATCACATGACAGATATGTCTTTCAAAAGACACATTGGAATGGAGATTAACATGTTCATAGAGACATTTATCCAACTCATGGATAATGTAGAGAAGTATATTGAGGAAGTTACACTGATAGATGAAAAGGTGGATGAGTGTCGGGTGCAGTTGAGAGATTATTATGATGTGTCGGGTAATGTATCAGTTGAAAGATCGGGTGTTGCTGAATGCAGAATAACAGAGACAACAAAGAAAGTTGTAACCAGCTGTTTAGTAACTCTTGTCAGACATGATGTGTATACAGAAATCAGAAAGGTGAATGAATGTCGAGGGCAAACAAGAGATTGTAGTGTTGAGACGGGTAAAGCACCAGATGATGGATCAGTTGGCACTGAATACAGGGGCTCTGAGGCGGATAAGCTTGAAACAGCCAGTAGTTCAGTGACTCTTGTTACACATGATGTGGATGCAGATATTAGACTTATAAATGAACAGGTGTCATGTGATGAGGAACCCTTAACTGTTCAACATAGTTCATCTGCTAATGTACCTAAACAAACTGATCTTAATGCTAAACATGATTCTGATATATGTTCCTTGGTTGAGGCTGAGACTAATAATTTCAAAACAAATGATATGGTTGATAAAAAGGATTTTGATGAACTTTCAAACAAATTCTCAAAACTTGAAAAACATTTCATTTCACTTGAAATTGCAATACAAAGAAAGGATGAAAGTTTTCAAACTAAGAAACCATGTAAAAATTCGGAATTTCCTGAATTTCGTGAATTTTTTGAAATAAACGATTTAAAAGCTCAGCTTCAAGACAAAAACTCGACTATCAACAACTTGAAGAAACATATTTTACGGTATGCATGAGAAAATTAATTTAGTCAAGACTACACAAGACATTGATGCTATTATAACAAGAAATAATGAACTGTCGATTTATGTGGCTACATTACTAAAGGAAAATGAGACTTTGAGAAAGCATCACATAGAACTAAGTGACTCCGTCAAAGAAGCTAGAACTAAGTCAATGGAACAAACAAACTCTTTGATAGCAAAAATGTATGAACTCAAAGCTCAACTTCAGGAAAAGACTTTCGCTATTGTTGCCTTAAAAAATGAGCTTAGAAAACCGTAGGGAAAAGTGTGAACACTAAGTTTACAAAACCATCAACCTTGGGAAGCCAGTTTCTCATCCCACTAGAGACCGGTCCATTGTTAGGCAGCCTACTGCATTTATATCTGAAAGAACAAAATCTTTAAAGACAAGGCTTGCCTTCCAATTTGATGCGATACAAGTTTTGTCAAAACCAGTCACTTCACCTGAGTTACCTAAGAATAATGCTTCTAGTTCCGTTAATCCTCAACAAGTAGCTACTTCTACTCCCAGCACCTCTAGGATTAGTTCGAAAACAGCGTCAAAACCAAGCATTAAAATCAAGAATTCATATGATATGAATGACTTGTGAAAGAACTATTATCTAGAAGAAGCTACGAAAAAGGCACAGATTCGAAAAGACAGAATTTTAGGTGCAAGACCTAGGGTGATGAGTTCTACGAGATTTCAAGGCACTGCTAGTAGTTGTAAACCATTACCTAGGAACACTCAAAAGACTAGGGATTGGCTTGCATCTAAGAGTAGTTATGTGAAGAAGAATGCTAAGCATGTAGAAAACAAAACTAGAAATTCTGAGTCTTTTCCGAATAAGAAACATTTTCCTAATTCACATGCATGCTAAGGTACAATCCACTAAGACTACTAACATGGCTAAGGTTCAACATGTTATAAAGCAAAACAAACCTAAAACTTCGCCTAGATGGATCCCAACTGCTAAATCTTTGGATTCTAGGAATAACGATAAGTCTTCCACTGTGCATAAGAATATCAACAATCCTAGACCTTGCCATAAGTGGATACCGTCTGGTAAAATGTTTAAGGATGTTGGACTTAGGTGGATACCTACCGAAAAGCTGTTTACCGATGGCAAAATCAAGGTTGACCGTGAAACCCCAAAGGGTTTGGATACTAATGTCACTAACCAATATATATGCAATCAAGGTTGTAATGTTAGTGCGAGGTAGTCTTACTTTCATTTGCGATACTTCGATCCTTCACTACATGGACTGGCTTAAAGTATGGATAACAAAAGGATTGATATCTCATAACTCACGGGTTCAAGTAACTCAACCTTGATATTTAATTGGCTATGACGTCTGTTCACATTAGTTCAGGCCTCGTACTTCATCATTAAGGCGTCTGTAGATAACACTTCAGGCCCCGTTTCTCAAAGAAAAGAAAGGCGTACAATTCAGTGCGTTTTATCTTTAGTTTAAGAGAAATTCTCTCAAGAATGACCATTCTCATCTACATTCTCCATCAAAGAGCTTCATGTTTTTCCCAGGCTCATTCAGTCATCAAGTGGATCTACATTCATTGGAGAATATTCTTATTCACTTGTTCAAATCAAAAATGGCAACTTCGGATGCAATTTTTGAGGGGGAGAAGTGTGAATAAAATGACATTTATCAAATGGATCTACTTACCAGTGATTGTATTCCTGTTAGCCTCGCTTTTTTATAAAGATAACGTCACTTACGTGAATTGGACTAGATGCGTAGTATACTTTGCCCATAGGGACTAATATCGTTTAAGTAGCAATGTTATGGTTTGTTGAGCCTATAAATACCCCTCATGACTCTCCATGAGGGGTGAGGTGAATCATTAGGTGTGTGTGTTTTTGTTCTTATCAATAATAATATCATCTTGTGTTTTCTCCTCCCTCTCTCTAGTTTCTCTCTCTAAACAAGATGAAGATCTTCATCTTCTATCACCAACCCCGACCTCCCAAAACCACATAAATCTTATACCTTTTTGGTCCTAACAAGTGGTATAGAGCCATGGTTATTGTTTGATGATTTATGTCGGTTTTTATACATGTTTTTGACTGTTTTATGTACTTTTTTTTTTGTGTCGGAAATTTTTTTTTGAGTTATGTGGTAAAACAGTTTTAACAATGTTTTTGTATCCTATTTTGGTCAAGTCATATGGTCTATTCTTGTGTCAAATCTGTCTTGGGTCAAAACAGAGTATTATTGTCCATGTCAGTTTTGGTTATCTTTTATTGCATTGTAGTACCAAATTTGTGAAAATGGTCCATTTTTGTGGTCAAACCATCATATTCATGTGGTCAAAACGGGTCAAAGGAAGCATTTTTATGATGCTTTTCTGGGTTTCTTATGAAGATGGTCGGATTATTTGGTCGGAAAAACTCGCCGAAAAAAAGTTAAAGGGTCAAAACCCTCATTTTCTACGCCTAAGGAGCATCTACAGAAATATTACGCATAACTGTGAAGTTATGCGTAGGAATTTTATACGCGTATGCTTTTACGCCTAAGCCTGGTTACGCATAAGCAGACTTACGCTTAAGAATGACATGCTTTACGCATAAGAATAAAAGCCTACGCATAAGGATAAGAAAGAAAAGTTACGCGTAACAAAATGTTTACGCGTAATAAATGAAAGAGTTATGCGTAAAACGACCATGACCACGACCACAACATATACCCTATACCAACGACTCATCAAAGACCTCAGTTCTTTTACATCATTGGTCCATGGATCTCAAAAAAAATGCAACTCAACAGATCCGCAACATAATCCACCTTCAACAAATCCCAACACTATCCTATCCCAAACATAATAAGAAAGACTCAAATTAAATCAAATCAAGTTCAACTATTCTCATATTTAGTTCAAGTTTTTATAAATCTTTTATAGATTTTTCTACTGAACTCTCAATCATCATCGATTTTTTTTGGAAACTTTGTTTCCTTAATATCTGAAACATAATAAGAAAGGATGTATAACAAAGGTGTTATAATCATTTCTTGTTTCGTTCATGAACTCAAAACGTAATAACATCACAAATCAGTACCTACCTTAGACCCACGAAAGATCTTGAAGCCGTTTTGTCGAATGGAATCTTGCAAGAAAGAAACGAATATAGCTTGTCTAGTTATTGGAATTGTGAGATGTGTTAGATTATGGAGAAAGGATGATTAAGACGTATTCGAGATCATGAGAGGAGATGAGATTTGATTTGGTTTGATTATGATTGATATGAACTGTGTTGAGAGAGAGAGCAGATAAAAGAGGCGTTTTTTATCACTAGTGTTTTAGGTTTAGGGAAAATGGTGTGTGAGATTGTTTTATAACCGTATTAACTCACTGCTTTTGTGATATAGTTGTTTGATTATGATTGATCGGATATAGTTGTTTTGGATCGTGGTTGATATCTTATAATAGAGTGGGCTTTTGTGATTTACACAAACATGGACTGGACGTTATCTACTATATAAAGATCGGGTCATGGATGGATTATTCCATACCTATTGGATTGGGCTACGATGATGGATCTCATAAAAGACTGGGATTGTATCACTAAATTGATTATAACTCTATGCATTCCGATTTTTTTGGATACATATGTTTATGATAATATGTTGATCAAGAGTTGGTATATTTTGGTATGGTAAATTTTCACGGAAGGATACAGATTCACGGCTTGAACGGAAATTTGAAAAAATGACTACGGGGTTTTTGTAAGGTATTACTTACTAGAAATTAAAGTGACGTTTCACGGGTGATCTTCTTTATCATTGAGACGTTGGTTGGTTGGATGCATGTCTCAAGATAACTTGTTGGAGCACATTATGAAATTTGACAATCTGGTTATGACTGATGTAAGGAGTTACGTTGTAGTGCTCACAGTGTGTAACCATAACTTTAAGGAGTTACGTTGTAGTGCTCAGTGTCACACGGCATTGTGGATTGGTCAAAAATTTTGAACAAGCAGTAAGTCACAAAGTTGGGATGTTTACTTCCTTTTCAAGTTAGTCGTATTGGGTTTTCTCCATATGTGGTCATTACAATTAGCCGGTGAATTCAAATGAGGTTCGATTTAAGGTTGGTTTGAGAGAAGTAGTATTGAGAGTATTTTTGCGACATATTCTCACAGAATTTTGATCAAGCTATGATGTTAATATTGCATCAAGAAAAAGGTAATACGGTATGTACGCAACATTATGATGATTCTGATTGCTCGCAACCATCAGGAGGGAGAAGTTGGTATTTCATCTTCTGTAATTGGGTTGACGAAGGGAATTGTGCTTAAGACCGAAGAAGGAGAAGTAGTGTGTGTACATCGGGGCTTTTTACCAACTTGGATGCAATACTAAGTGAGATATGTTGTTATGATGTTCCAAGAACGACAACCATTGTGCTAGAATCATGAATCTACTTTCTCCGCTGCGTGTTGGAAGAGAGTTGTCGGTTCAGGAAGGAGCATAAGAAAGAAAAAAGGCTCACTAGTTAGGAGGGAGTAATAACCTAACTAGACCATTACAGTTGAAGTTCAGAGCTACAAGGATTTGTGCCGTCAGCGCCAAAGATCAAATGCCGAGATCTTCGGAAGGGAGAACTTCAAGTTTGCCTCAGTATCTAGACTACAGAGACTCTGCGCTTCAACAAAGTCAACATTGTTCATTACTATTGTAATTTACTTTGTTTTGTATTTATATGTCTCATTGTAACCATTCACGTGTGACGGTATCTTGGAGGGAGATTGTTAGCCTCGTTTTTTTATAAAGATAACGTCACTTACGTGAATTGGACTAGATGCGTAGTATACTTTGCCCATAGGGACTAGTATCGTTTAAGTGGCAATGTTATGGTTTGTTGAGCCTATAAATACCCCTCATGAATCTCCATGAGGGGTGAGGTGAATCATTAGGTGTGCGTGTTTTTGTTCTTATCAATAATAATATCATCTTGTGTTTTCTCCTCCCTCTCTCTAGTTTCTCTCTCTAAACAAGATGAATATCTTCATCTTCTATCACCAACCCCGACCTCCCAAAATCACATAAATCTTATACCTTTTTGGTCCTAACAATACCCTCCATCAAGATCGTAACCCTCCTATCTACCGCATCTATATTTGCTCTCAAATCCTCTACACTAGCCCTTGATACTCCGACTAATCGGTCCGTCAACTGACTAAGCCTAACACCCTGAGATGTAATCCTCTCCTAAATCAGACTCGTTTCCCCATACTCCTCGGGCTCTGAAGTAATCTCTGATGGCATATCTGAACCTAGTGGGCTACCTCTATAATGTGAGTAAGGTGGTGAGTCAATGTCAAAAGGCTGCCCAGAAGAATCAGACTCAGGAAAAGGTAAGGGAGAGCCTGGTCCTGGAGAATGCGCAGAATGCGCAGGACTCTGCAATGGAGGAGTACCCCCTTCTGGGATATCCTCATCATCCTCATCTACATACTCCTCCTCGATCTCATGCTCCTCCTCGCCCTCATCTTCAGAGGGAGAGTCCATGAGTCGGCGTCTCTGTGTGGGTGAATCCTGAGGTGATACAGTAGGGGATCTAGGTCTTCTAAGACATGGTGATGCTGGTGGTAATGATAGAAGAGAGTGTGCTTCTAGGTGAATAGGTGATGATGGTGGTCGCACGGACATGCGGGTAGTACTACGAGTAAGTCTAGGAGTATGGGCTCGTGCTAAGACCTGATGCAATGTGAGCTGCCTAGATGAGCTAGGGCGGTCAAATGATGATGATGAACTAGAGTGACGGGCAATCACATAGGGATCACCCTGCGCAACAGTCATGAGAGTCAATGATGGGGAAGTAGTAGCAGCAAGGACATCCTCAGACACATCATAAGCTAGTGAAGGCATAGTCTGTGACAATGGCATAGGGTAGGTATAAGTGTTTTAAAACGACTAGTTCTAATAAGCGCATCAACTCAACCAAAACATATATCACATAATGAAAGCTTTAAAATAAAGGTACCGCATTACTCAAAATATGCCTTTAAATAAAACACGTAAGTTCTGCTCTATCACATAATCCACGCATCATATAATCCCAAATCAAATCAATCATACAATCAGCTCAAAATCCCAAAATCATAACATATCAACAATCCAATCAAGTCCATAATATCTTGACAATCGAATCACATTTACCCAAAGTCAATAATCATATCTCAAATCATAACATCTCAAAATCAATTCACAATTCATAATATCTCATAAATCAAATTGCAGTTCATACCATAATCAAATAAAGGAGCTTCGGCTTGGCAGGCGGGCATGCGTCGGTCGAGGATCAATTTTTCTAAAAAGTGGTTATAGTTTAGGTTTTATTAAATACCTAGTTCTCTATAACCTTAGCTCTGATACCAATCTGTAACACCCCCCAAATCTCGGTAAAGCGAAAGACTTAATCAAGTTTTTGGGGCGTTACATTGGATTTGTATCTCACACAAGTATAGCAAACAAGATAGTCATTTTATCATTCAAAACCAATCCCAAATTTAATTATCCAAAACAATAATCCCAAAATGTAAATAAAAGGCCCAAACATGATTTATAAAAATAGGTCCCCATAAATTATCAGAGTTTGATTATGATCCTTGAACCATGCCTCCTTGCCAAGCTTCCGTAGAACACGTACTCCAAATATCACTTAAATACCTGAGAAAAACATGCTAAAAGGTCAGCTAACGCTGGTGAGTTCATAGGTTTAATTCGAGTTTAAAATAGTGGACCTGTAGGAGTTTATTTGCTATGTGAGACCTAAGATAGATACACATCAATCACATACCAATATCACAATCACAATATCATCAATATCATATCCGACGTCATAGTGGGCCCTTAGCGACACTAGCCAGCACAGTCGTAGCAAAGTCTAGAACGATTGCTAACCCTAGACTAGGTTGAGGTAGAAGTCTATACTTAGCTAGGCAAGTGCAATAGCAATTAGGATTACTACCCTAGACTAAGGCAACAGCTACCACATATCTATTTAAACAGTCAAGCACATAAGCAAATCAAAATAGTTTAAAAGGTCCAAAATTAGTAGCATGATTCTCACCCTAAATTAGTTAAAAACATAGATAAAAGTGGGGCTATGAAACTCACCTCAAGCAAGCAACGCACAAATAAACACTAGCAAGAAGATAACAGCTAACACGGCTCAGCAACTATCGACTCGGCACAACCTATTAATGTAAACCAATTTTAATATATATTTCCCAAAATCAACGTTATCTACCCCAATGTATTTCTTTTCTTTATCTCCAAAAATTCCTTGTTTCACCATTTAGTCCTAGTGTTTGGTATTGTCGTGTGTGTGTATCGACTCAACATGATATCGTGAATGCACTCAACTAACCACAATGTGACTCAATGCAACACAATGAGACATCTAAGCGATAAGCTCCATAGTCCAATAAGTTTCGGAATAAATAGTAGACCTTATCGAATTCGTCAACTCGATAAACTCAATCATTTATTCGTGTCGCTTATTATCCCATAAACCGGTCGCATCCTAACGAGTCATAAGGATAATTCACCCATTAATAACGTTATACAACGTACCTAGCGGGCTCTTATTAGATTCGTCAACCTAATAAGTCCACTACCGACGTGGATCGACGCTATTAATGTTAGGTCATCCGTAACCCATGCACACAACGTAAATATATTAAATATTTGAAACTAGTATTAAATGATCATAATTGGTACATTTCGTTAAACGTGCACTCGAAACATTAAATACTTATTTATTAGAAAACTTTTCCATTTTAAGTTGTTAATTCCCATTTAAAATAGTAAATAACAAGACAAGTCTTGTTATCGATAGTTTTGGTATAAAAGTCTTTTATTATTTATGTTTCACAATTTATTATTCATGTTTATATATATATTTATTACGTCAAATTCAATATAAGTCTTATATCGTTATTCGTTTCGAGTCCACAAGCACGAGTCATGACTTCCCGGCTTTTAAATCAATCTATAGTCCAAAATATACTAAAGTCCATGTTACGGCGTTGTCGGGGTCAACTATGACTAAAAAGTCAAAGTGACACCGACGTTGCTCAAAGTTGACAATTTATAATATAAGTCCAAGTAAATAATGACAATAGCGCAACTCAATCTCAAATCAATCTCGCCAACGAATCAATCTACCAAGTATACCCGAAACCAATGTTATGACCCTAATGGTCATGACACGGTCACGGTTAAGACAACGTGAACCAAACAAGCTCTAGAAGCTTTTCGGCTCCACGCGTCTCATCCAAACACCAACAACAACAACCAACAAGCTACCACAACAACCCGACCCGGACCCTTGGTCCATATGGGTCTCGTACGCTACACCACTATTCTAGTGGCTCGTACGCCCCACAAACACAACCAAACACTCCCTAAATGGCTTCTACTACAACCAAACACAATCAATCAACCTCCCATCATTATCCAAACATCAACCATCAACTAATCTAAACCCATTTTATGAAACAAAGCCTAAAATGCAAAAACACAACAATATGATACACCACATGATACCAAATCACTAGCTACATGTTTTATTAAGTGTAAATTAGTTTTAATCCCATGTTTCACCCAAGAACCCCTTATGGTCGAGCTATATACGACCCCTAAAGAGCCATACGTGGCTTGTCAAGGCTCAAACGAGCTTGACCCACGTTCCATTTACCTTTTCCAACCTCGATCTACAAGATTTAATGAAAACCCTAGAATCACGA
Source organism: Chrysanthemum makinoi (assembly GCA_910596185.1). NCBI lineage: Eukaryota > Viridiplantae > Streptophyta > Magnoliopsida > Asterales > Asteraceae > Chrysanthemum > Chrysanthemum makinoi. Next base: position 97,381,114 of record OU343225.1, read on the forward strand.
ATCGTTTTTGTAAGATTTGGAGGTGTTAATGTAGGCTTCTATAAGAGATACATATATGGATGGAAAGAGGAAAGAGAGATCTACAAAATGGTGGTGGAGGTGAGATACCACTCGCCGAAAAAGTGGCTGGAAAGTGGCCAGAGAGGGGCGGCGGTTATGGTGGTTTTAGGGTTAGGGTTTTATTAATTTGGAAGAGAGAGGGTAGAGAGAGAAAGTTGGTGTGTGTGTGTTTTTAGTGAGAGAAAGTAAAGAGGGAAATGAGAAGTGAGGTGGGTATTTATATTTAGTGTTAGGGACCAAAATAAAAATGGTAGGGGAGGGGAGGGTGGCGCCGGCCACACTAAACAAGGGGGGTCGAAGCCGTAATTTTTCATAAACTATCCCGTTTACTCATTCCCGAGCTCATATATTGTCCCACGAGTGTCCCACGACGTTCCTTCGACTTTCTATTATGTTTATTTATGTTTTTCCACGAGTTTTAACTATTTATTTGCAAAGTTTCGAGTTACGGTTTAAAAGTTACGTTATTTCTTGTTTTAGGCTTTTATTGTGCCGAATCGAATAGTGCCTATCAAAAAGAGTTAAAACTCACACGATAACTCATACGATAATAAAATAAATCATAAAAACCAATAAACGATATCAAATCAAGTCATTGTCGATAAAAATAGTTATAAAGGCAAAAGCTCGGTTTAGTTTAATATAATGCGGTTACCTAAAATAGACTCCCTAATTGCCAGTTGTCACATTTATCCCCATCTTGTGCCATTGGTCCAAGTTTTCACTTACAACTCAATTTAAGTCGTCTAATTTAAAGAACTGCAAATGTGTACAGTTAAGGTCTCACACAACATGAAGATTTGCCTTTCCATTACAATCTCGCCAAGTTTTCACATGACGTAAATTGCAACTTCAAGTGTTCCTTTAACTAGATGGAACTAACTTAATTTTAAGGGTACTACTTTTGATTATGGTGTCAAATCAAAATATGTACGAAGAAGCATGCATACAACTTCGTATCAATAGTTTTAATAAAAAAAAACTTTTATTAACCAATTCACTAAGATTAAATTAACAAAGTTTTGATTGAGGTATTGGGTTCACCAATCAAAGAATTTACCTTTAATTATCGTCTATCATATCGTACTTTTGCATAAGTTCAAAGACTTAGTGTTTCGGATAATTACCATAAACTAGCGCATGGAATTTGATGACGTATAGTACGTATAACAGGCCCACTAGGCCCAACACGTACTATACACATACTGGGTCCTGGCCCAACAACAATAAAATAACTACGAACGTTGGACCAACAGTAAGCCCAATAACGAAATTGGCTATAGTCCAGGCTAAAAGACACACGCAGGATACTTAGAAGGCCGAGCCTCCGGCCGCTGAAGGCATCATGTGTCCGCATCCGCGATTAACATGGAACCTTGTCCGACAAGGGTCCGGCTCCGGCAGTTAAGCTGTCACACCCCCAAAATACCTATTTTTTGCAGCGGAATGGAATTCCTAGGGGATGACTGTCATAGCATCACAGTTACAGTTATATTGAACGACCTAAAGTGTCGTTTGGAAAATACATCGTTTGATTTAATAAAATAATCAGAGTTTACAAAGTATAGGTCCCAAAAGATTTCCAAAGTACCAAAATGAATTTGTTACAATCAAACGATAGTTAAGTGCATAAAATATATGTGAGACGCGTCAACTCAGCGACTCCATGCAAGCCATGATGATATGCTAATACCTAAGATAAAACATGCTTAAAACAGTCAACACAAAGGTTGAGTGAAATCCATAGGTTTAATTAAATCGTTTGAACACAATATTCGTAGTGTGAGTTACGTTGTTTCACACTCATCGTTGAAAACAAAACATCATTTATTTCACTAAGTTCATGATAAGCAAAGCATAAACCTCGTACCAATAGAAATTGGTAAAATCGTTTCATCGCAGCCCTAGTAAGTAAACTTGCCAATTTACTTTATTGATTCAAATATAGTGCGTTCGATTTCCCCTAACTGGGTCAATAAGAACGGGAGTGTTAAATCCAATAGTCCTATTCACAATATTCGTGCTCACTCGCAATTGACTAATGGTGCATGATGTAGGGACTTCAAACGTAGCAAAAGAATACTTAGTGACAATAAAGCATTTGGATATAACGTACAATTCAAACATTTGTGTTCGATTAAAAATATAGCATGTATCTCCCCCAAGAGTTTGTAAAATAATTAAGTAATAAAAAGTGGGGCTATGAACTCACCTGATGCAATGTTTATGATGACAAGAGTGGATACACTGAAATGAGGTGCAATCTCTAACTACAACCTATGATGAATGATATGATCTATTATGATCCATGAATTTATATCGTACATGCAAATTCACATGAAATCTATACCACTTGTATAATTTTGAAAATGAAGTTTATCGTCGAAAAATAAGTTTATAACGTCTTGTCAAGTTATAAAACACTTTACGCGTATATATGTTGAAATGATATCCTACGATAGTCATTTAGTGATTTATTATGAAATTATAGTTTTTCGTCGTAAAATAATACACTTGGACAATTCATGAAAATGACCAATTTTGAGTGATCGTAAATTATTCATTATAGCGTCGCTTGACAAACGGTTAAACATTTTGGAAAATAGAATAGGCGAACTCACTTTTACTAGAAGACATCGTTTTCTCAAAACTATTCTATCGATATGAAAAATGGCTCCAAACATGGTCACTTGCGATAACCATTTTGGTCTTAGTAAAAATATATAAGTGTTATACTTGTGTAAAATAGTTACGATATCCCTATTTAAAATGTGTATAACTTAGTCGTTATAAGTCCGTTTTCTACGTTTCATATATTCTTAGTTTCGTATTAATGTATACTAGTATCTATTTGACAAATCGACTCATTTAGATAAGGTTTAAAACTCATTTTTGACCTATGAATAATTCCGGACAGCATGCATTTTTCTGAAAATATAGTTTTTGCCGCTAAACTTGAAAATAGCGTATCTCCTTCGTTATAAATCCGTTTTAACCCGTTCAAGCGACCACGGTTTTGTTTTAAAGTATATTTTCTGAAAATATAACCTAAAATACTTCATGACCTGCTGAATCTTCCAGATTTTGCAAAAACGATCAGACCTCAATCTTAAGTTGTCGAAAATGATTTTTCTAGCGTAACTCTTGTTCCAATCACTTCAAATCAACACCAAATCTATTCTAAACCTACCATACACCTTCTTAGGATGTCATGCGTTCCTAAACATCATCAACAATGATATGTTTCAAGGGATTAATTATAGGATGATTATAACTCATAATAAGTACTAAAAACAATGAAAAGTGGTATAAATACATATGATTCTTGCATGTTTTTGTACTAAAATGATAAAAATAACTCAAGTGAGATTATGAAAGATTAGTAAATATCATGAAAAGCTTACTAGTTGTATGATGAGGTTTAAGTAACTAGGTTTCCTAAATACTCCTAGGTTTTTATTTCAAAACCCTAAATAGAAGTATACTAGTGTTATGATTATCACTTGTAGCTTGAAAAATTATGATTTCTTTCTTGTTTCTTGATCTTGGCCGAACTATGGAGAGGGAAATGGAGAGGGTTTGTGTTTTATTTTCACCTTGAGAATGTGTAAAACTATGTGTTTTTGTTAAGATATTATCTAATATTTAATAAATATCTAAAAGTAAATGTGTATGTGTACATATTAGAGTTAGGATATTTTAAAAGTATGATGACTAAAGGGGGGAAGGTCGGCTAGGCTTTTTTTTGGGAGGGTTTGATGTGTTTTGGATGACTTATGGTATTTAAGTGTAAGTATATTATGTATTTTGTAAATATAATTAGGTATTTAATGTAGCGTTAGCTAGAAATCGATTTTAACGGAACAAAATAAAATATATCGAAGTCATAAAAATTATAAAAATACATTTCTTGCAAGAATTGAGTGAATAAATAATTATTGAGTTGAATTTACGAAAGCCGTCGTAATTATATATATATAATAATATATATACAAAATAATTCCAAAACATCGGGTAAACTAATAATATAATTTTTATATTCTTAAAATGAGTATAAAAATATATTAGGACAATTTTTGGAAGTGCCGGATCAAATATTCAAAATAAATGATTATGCGATAGCGTTCATTTAATAGGAAAATATACGTAATCGAAAAATGCAAACCCATGCATGAACTAATATGACAATGATGTTACTGATGATATGTAGACTAAATCTAGTCTATATGAAATGTTTTCAATGATATTCCATGAATACGCAGCTAAACCCTTACGGTTACGCGTATTTGATACTCGTAAACCTAGTTTACGAACAATGATGAATAGTGAATCATGAATAGTGTTTTTTCTCCGGGAATGAATAGTGTTTCGCGAATAGTAAAATTTTGATATAACCTTTCAAAATATCAAATCGACTTCAAAAACGATGAATAGTAAAATGATAAATAGTAAATTCCCGAGATGAATAGTGAAATTTTCAAAGTTTGTAAAATGACCTGAAATTACGATTTGTCACATTCGCCCACCCAAAAAGGAATTCAGTCCCTGAATTCAGTTTGTGTTGGATTCTCAGGTTTAGGGTTTGTGATGAATAACGAGGAGAGAAGACATGAGGAAGTGTCGTTACGGCTATCAATGATTAAGAGTGTATAAACATCGTGATAGGAAAAAATATTGGAAGAATCTCCCATGAGTATCACTTTAACTTTTAGGAATATGTGAAAATTTTGTTTGCGCTAAGATTTATAAATAACTGCTCCCAATATAACATGATCCCTCCAGAATTAGACATAGTTAGCTAGGCTATGTATACTTAAGGAACGATAATGTGAAGTTCGGTTTAGTTGTCATAACTCTCAATGTTTAAATAGATTTAAACCATGTCGTTAAAATAGCAGTTTAAGCAAAAGGAACTAAAAATTTTGGTAAGTGATAACAAATCGAAAGGAAAATAAAGTACGATAGATGAGAATATTACACAACGAGTGGTTTATCAAACAGTAGATAGTCTTAAGTCATAAAGATCCGAATACGATGGAAGACATAAACTTAGTACGACATAGTACATAAGGGAATAAGACTGTTAATTTCTAAAATTCTTCAGTCTTCCGCGTTGTTGATACCTTGGTGAGCTTCTCCTACTTCTAACATGTATGCTTTCCCATGAGCACCTTCAACTTGTTGACCTTGGTTTTGGGGACATTGGTTCCGGTAGTGTCCTTGCTCCCCACATCTGAAACATGTAATTATGGCTTTACCTCTACAATCCCTAGTGAGGTGTCCCGATTTTTGGCATTTGTGGCACTTGGCGGGGCAAGGACCTGAGTGATGAAACTTACATCGATTACATAGTGGGTGAGTTCCAAAGATAACCTCTGCCTTCTATTGGTGCAGCAACATAAACCATTGCAGCTTCTTGTCTTCTATTATGTTGTTGATGATGGTTAGTGTTACGGTTTTGGTTGTCATTATTATAACCTTTGTTAAAAATCGATGCTCTAGGTTTATTAGACCTTATCTAGGATAATCAATAAGCACAAATAACAATGAACAACAATATGTCTGCACAGCGGAATAATCAAACTATCATTGTTATTATTAAGGTTTCTTCGTCATCATCATGTGTTCTACAAAACACATCTACATCCCCAATCCTAGACGATCAACTCTAAGACGGTTACAATCTAACAGGGATCAATGATCCTTGAGGCTAACCAACTAGTCGACTAACACAATAGTCTAGGCGTTCATTAACTCACTCCCTAGACACACACACACACCTTTGTCTGATGTTTACATTGTTTGACACTTTTAAACCTAATTCCCTGTATCTCTTTATATAATAGAGATACTAGGGTTACAAATGACTACAAGGGACTAGATAATAAATACTTCTTTGCCAAGTAGGTCCCTTGTCTTTCTTTGTCTTCAATAGTCCTTCATCTTTCATGTACTTTGTCTTATCAACTTTAAATATAGTTCCCAACAATCTTCCCCTAGTTGATAATGACAAAACCAAATAAACACGAACAAATATGTCATGAAAGATAAACAAACTTCCCCTTAAACATGCAATCACCAAGAATCTTCAAGTTGCAGCTTCCAAGTACTTCTTCCCCTTTTTGTCATAATCCAAATAGGGAATGTAAGCAGTAGAAACTTCCCCTTGAGTGATGCATGTAGATGGTTAAACATTGAACAATAAGCTTCCCCTAGAGAATATGTTTACCATCTCTTGAATCTTCAATTCTGTAAGCTCCTTGTAATGATCACTTGTGAACAAATCAAATATAACGAATTTGATGAAGAAGTAAAATATCCCAAACTTGTGTCTTATGTCTTGTACTATCCACGTGACGTCGAACTTATACCACAACAAAAATATAAGTAGATCGCAACCTCTTGACAAAATCCTCATCTTTAATGAGACACTGAGCACTACAATGTAACTCCTTTAAGTGATAGTTAACTAGGTCTTCATCCATCCACCCCTTGACCTATGAAAACTAGATTTTGCAAGTCGTCGTCAACATCCTTTAAGCACGAACAAGTTATCTACAAATTGTAACACCCACTTTGAGATATGATAAGAACACAAACCTGTGAAACTCAACTACAACATCAAATTAGTGATAATCAACCTTCTTCGTATTCAATAAATCCAAATATGAGCTTGTTTTCGTTTAAGAACAAATAACCAAAATCTAAACACCATGTTTGACTTCCCCTCAAGTCCAAAACTCCTCGTGTGTGTGAACCAAAAACTCTTGTGTGTGTCGCCAAAAACGAAAACTAATTCCAAAACACATGTACGTATTGTCATATCCGAATACAACTCTTCACATCACATAAGTACTTTACAATATTAGTGAAAAGTTGCCTTAACTTAAGCATTATTAAAACACAAGCAACTAACACGTACTACACTCCAATACCTACAATCGAACAGTCATCATCTCATCATATATATAATGTTTTCGATCATTATATTCTTGATGCTTTACCAAATGCATTCAACAACCTGGTTATATATTACTCTCATGCACGTGAATATAATAAATCAAAGTCAGAGTAACAAGCATGACCAACCAGTGTATCATATAACCTCCATTCACATCTTCGAACCAACATGTTCTACTGTAGATATGTAGCACTGGAGCAGTAGTAATAAACGAATGAGTAGTAGTAACCAAGAAGCATAGCAGTGGTAATCGAACACTTGCCGTGGAAACCAATTAATTAGCAGTGGTTGAGTAGCACTAGCAGTGGTAATGACTAAGCTCAGCAGTGGAAACTATACATACGAGCAGTGGTAATGAATGAGGGGTAGCAGTGGTTACCTTTCGTAGCAGTGGAACGGGACATGAGCAGTAATAACATAATATCGAATATCATGTAATATCGAATCTGTAGTCACGTCTTCATTTCGAACTCCATCCAATCAAGCATATCGAAATCAACAGTTGCCAAACTTTCTTATAGTGTATACCCAACAGCAGATATAAATCATGTGATACGCAGCAGTATGAATAACATGGCAAAACAAATAACCCTTCCTTTATTAAACGTACCAATACCAATCTGCTCCTCCTTATAGAACGGAACAAAGCATCACCAGTAACTTCAGTCCTCTATGAATAAAAACCCTAAGTGTAGCTCTACCAATAAAACACGTACAGCAGCAATGCAAAGAATACCATATAAAAATCATATAGCAACCATTAAATCAACCTTGAAGACCTAGGGTTTCTTTTAAACCACAAAGAACAAATCTTACAAAATTCAAGAAACCCTAAACAATTTATTGTGCCTTTATTCAAAGCTGCTTTGCTAACCTGATTAGAACATGAATTTAAAGCCTCCATGATAAATAGAACTGAAAAAGAACAAATGCATGAGATTCCATATCCCAAAAACCCTAAAATTCGACTTTTAAAACTTCCTTCAGCAGCCAACTTAGACAGTGAATAACTTTCGCATAAAAACTCAGATCGACGATCCCTTCGGTGAAACGTTAGATGGGTATATAGAGAAGCTCCAGCCAAAATTTCAGCCCGATCCAACGGTTCACGAAAAAGTTATACCTGTTTGAAAACTGACCTGCAGAAGCATTACGAATTTTTTTTTTTAGAATCGAATTTTTCTTCTTTCCGCCATCTTCTTCGAGAAACCTTGTAGATCCTAGATATCAAGAGCAACCTGGCTTTGAAACCACATGTTAATAATCGTTGCTCTAGGTTTATTAGACCTTATCTAGGATAATCAATAAGCACAAATAACAATGAACAACAATATGTATGCACAGCGGAATAATCAAACTATCATTGTTATTATTAAGGTTTCTTCGTCATCATCATGTGTTCTACAAAACATATCTACAGCCCCAATCCTAGACGATCAACTCTAAGACGGTTACAATCTAACAGGGATCAATGATCCTTGAGGCTAACCAACTAGTCGACTAACACAATAGTCTAGGTGTTCATAAACTCACGCCCTAGACACACACACACACCTTTGTCTGATGTTTACATTGTTTGACACTTTTAAACCTAATTTCCTGTATCTCTTTATATAATAGAGATACTAGGGTTACAAATGACTACAAGGGACTAGATAATAAATACTTCTTTGCCAAGTAGGTCCCTTGTCTTTCTTTGTCTTCAATAGTCCTTTATCTTTTATGTACTTTGTCTTATCAACTTTAAATATAGTTCCCAACAACCTCCCTGGTCATTTTCCCATTTCCTTTTGTTGTTACTAGTTTGGTTGTTGTTGGTGTTGTGATTGTTGTTATTGTTGTTGTGGTTATTGTTGATAATGTTTTCCCCCTTCACAACTTGAGCCATGAGTTTTTGAGATACTCGGATAGATTCATCAATTGTTTGTGGATCGAAAGAAATTACATCACCTTGAATAATCTGTGGAAGTCCTCCAATGAAACCTTCTAGTAGTTTCTCGTTGTCCGAAACCATAGATGGACATAAAGCAGCCAACTCTTGAAACCTTCTGATGTAGGTCTCGATATCATAACCAACAGTCACTAACTCATAAAATTCCGTTTCTAACTTCTTCACCTCAGTGCGCGGACAATACTTCTTAGTCAACAACCTTTTGAATTGATCCCATGTGAGCTTGTAAGCATTTTCCATACCAATAGGTTGTGCATACGAATTCCACCATGACATTGCCCCATCTAAGAGCGTACTAGTAGCGAACTTCACCTTGCAGTCATCTGGGCAATTACATAGAAGAAATACAGACTCCATCTTCTCAAACCAACGGACCATAGCAAAGGCTCCTTCCGTGCCTTTAAACTTTGTGGGATCACCGCTCTTAAATTCCTTGTATGTACAATTTGAACTCCGGACCCTCCTGCGGTCCCTGCAGTGATAGCAAGTCTGGCGGCATGGCAGCGACCTCGGCGCAGTAGTTATTGTTGCTCGTTCTTTCCTTAGTGCCTCGGCTATACTATCCTTTACATACTTTTGGATAGCAGCTTGTGTCATTTCTGGTGCAGCTTTCTTTGGCGCCATAACTCTTCAAAATAAAAGGAAAGGTGAGACGTAGCAAAGTCTTATGTTAAGAATAAACGCTATAAAGAGATGTGATAGGAAGTGATAAATTTGAGGTTATTTTTCAAAATGATTGACGGATTCCTAAGAGATGGGTTATGAGATGTCGTAAGTGCTTCAAATGTATGATGGTTTAGTGACTTAAGGTGTGAATAGCGTGTAATTCGACATGTTGGTGGTGAAACAGAGGAGTGAGAGCGACTTCACCCTCCTTGAAGGTTTTGTATCGGCATTCGATGTTATCGGTGATGAGTCAACTGATGTTAAAATTGTGATAGGGAATGATAAGGCATTCTCCACATTGGAGTCTAAAGAAAGGATAATGGAATGGGTATTTGAAGACATCTATGTGACAATCGATTTGAAATGAAAGTAAATAACTCGCAAAGTGTACGTATAAACCGCATGAATAGTGAATATGCACTTATGATGAAATGATGAGATGCTATGATGATGTAGTTATAGTCTAGGGTCAATGATGCATCCTAGTTCTCTATAACTCTTGCTCTGATACCAATCTGTCACACCCCCAAAATACCTGTTTTTTTGCAAATGGCCGGAATGGAATTCTCGGGGATGACCGCCATAGCATCACGATTCTGATTATATTGAACGACCTAAAGTGTCGTTTGGAAAATACATCGTTTGATTTAATAAAATAATCAGAGTTTACAAAGTATAGGTCCCAAAAGATTTCCAAAGTACCAAAATGAATTTGTTACAATCAAACGATAGTTAAGTGCATAAAATATATGTGAGACGCGTCAACTCAGCGACTCTATCCAAGCCATGATGATATGCTAATACCTAAGATAAAACATGCTTAAAACAGTCAACACAAAGGTTGAGTGAAATCCATAGGTTTAATTAAATCGTTTGAACACAATATTCGTAGTGTGAGTTACTTTGTTTCACACTCATCGTTGAAAACAAAACAGCATTTATTTCACTAAGTTCATGACAACCAAAGCGTAAACCTTGTACCAATAGAAATTGGTAAAATCATTTCATTGCAGCCCTAGTAAGTAAACTTGCCAATTTACTTTATTGATTCAAATATAGTGCGTTCGATTTCCCCTAACTGGGTCAATAAGAACAGGAATGTTAATTCCAATAGGCCTATTTACAATATTCGTGCTCACTCACAAGTGACTAATGGTGCATGATGTAGGTACTTCAAACATGGCAAAAGAATACTTAGTGACAATAAAGCATTTGGATATAACGTACAATTCAAAGCATTTGTGTTCGATTAAAAATATAGCATGTATCTCCCTCAAGATTTTGTAAAACAATTAAGTAATAGAAAGTGGGGCTATGAACTCACCTGATGCAATGTTTATGATGACAAGAGTGGATACACTGAAATGAGGTGCAATCTCTAACTACAACCTATGATGAATGATATGATCTATTATGAGCCATGAATTTATATCGTACATGCAAATTCACATGAAATCTATACCACTTGTATAATTTTGAAAATGAAGTTTATCGTCAAAAAATAAGTTTATAACGTCTTGTCAAGTTATAAAACACTTTACGCGTATTTATGTTGAAATGATATCCTACGATAGTCATTTAGTGATTTATTATGAAATTATAGTTTTTCGTCGTAAAATAATACACTTGGACAATTCATGAAAATGACCAATTTTGAGTGATCGTAAATTATTCATTATAGCTTCGCTTGACAAACGGTTAAACATTTTGGAAAATAGAATAGGCGAACTCACTTTTACTAGAAGACATCGTTTTCTCAAAACTATTCTATCGATATGAAAAATTGCTTCAAACATGGTCACTTGCGATAACTATTTTGGTCTTAGTAAAAATATATAAGTGTTATACTTGTGTAAAATAGTTATGATATCCCTATTTAAAATGTGTATAACTTAGTCGTTATAAGTCCGTTTTCTACGTTTTATGTATCCTTAGTTTCGTATTAATGTATACTAGTATCTTTTTGACAAATCGACTCATTTAGATAAGGTTTAAAACTCATTTTTGACCAATGAATAATTCCGGACAGCATGCATTTTTCTGAAAATATAGTTTTTGCCGCTAAACTTGAAAATAGCGTATCTCCTTCGTTATAAATCCGTTTTAACCCGTTCAAGTGACCACGGTTTTGTTTTAAAGTCTATTTTCTGGAAATATAACCCAAAATAATTCATGACCTGCTGAATTTTCCAGATTTTGTAAAAACGATCAGACCTCAATCTTAAGTTGTCGAAAATGATTTTTCTAGCGTAACTCTTGCTCCAATCACTTCAAATCAACACCAAATCTATTCTAAACCTACCATACACCTTCTTAGGGTGTCATGGGTTCCTAAACATCATCAACAATGATATGTTTCAAGGGATTAATTATAGGATGATTATAACTCATAATAAGTACTAAAAACAATTAAAAGTGGTATAAATACATATGATTCTTGCATGTTTTTGTACTAAAATGATAAAAATAACTCAAGTGAGATTATGAAAGATTAGTAAAGATCATGAAAATCTTACTAGTTGTATGATGAGGTTTAAGTAACTAGGTTTCCTAAATACTCCTAGGTTTTTATTTCAAAACCCTAAATAGAAGTATACTAGTGTTATGATTATCACTTGTAGCTTGAAAAATTATGATTTCTTGCTTGTTTCTTGATCTTGGCCGAACAATGGAGAGGGTTTGTGTTTTATTTTCACCTTGAGAATGTGTAAAACTATGTGTTTTTGTTAAGATATTATTTAATATTTAACAAATATCTAAAAGTAAATGTGTATGTGTACATATTAGAGTTAGGATATTTTCAAAGTATGATGACTAGGGGGAAGGTCGGCTAGGCTTTTTTTGGGGAGGGTTTGATGTGTTTTGGATGACTTATGGTATTTAAGTGTAACTATATTATGCATTTTGTAAATATAATTAGGTATTTAGTGTAGCGTTAGCTAGAAATCGATTTTAACGGAACAAAATAAAATATATCGAAGTCATAAAAATTATAAAAATACATTTCTCGCAAGAATTGAGTGAATAAATAATTATCGAGTTGAATTTACGAAAACCGTCGTAATTATATATATATAATAATATATATACAAAATAATTCCAAAACATCGGGTAAACTAATAATATAATTTTCATAGTCTTAAAATAAGTATAAAAATATATTAGGACAATTTTTGGAAGTGTCGGATCAAATATTCAAAATAAATGATTATGCGATAGCGTTTATTTAATAAGAAAATATACGTAATTGAAAAATGCAAACCCATGCATGAACTAATATGACAATGGTGTTAGTGATGATATGTAGACAAAATCTAGTCTATATGAAATGTTTTCAATGATATTCCATGAATACGCAGCTAAACCCTTACGGTTACGCGTATTTGATACTCGTAAACCTAGTTTATGAAAAATGATGAATAGTGAATCATGAATAGTGATTTTTCTCTGGGAATGAATAGTGTTTCGTGAATAGTAAAATTTTGAAATAACCTTCAAAATATCAAATCGACTTCAAAAACGATGAATAGTAACCGATGAATAGTAAATTCCCGAGATGAATAGTGGAATTTTTAAAGTTTGTAAAATGACCTGAAATTACGATTTGTCACATTACCACTATATGCGAATAACTAGGAAACCTCAGCGGTAAGCCTCGCCTATAAAAGGGGCTCTAATCCCCATACAATGTACAACTTTCTCTCTCATAATTACACACACATACTCTTACTTCTCTGTCAAGAATGTGTACTTACTTTCACGCCGGAGTCTAATCGTGGGGTCCGTCCCCACGGTAAGACTAACGGTTTACTCTTCTTGTGCAGGGATATCAATCAAGTTACTTGGATTAGTACAAGATCATCCTACTAGTAGCTTGTTAACCCAGTCCAGCAAGCTACACTAACACCCATCACAACCCGTCACACTTTTTGTACTAACAAGTTGGCACCATCTGTGGGACCCAGTACACAACTGCGTTCCAGAAAATACTCATCATGAGCACTCGGTCCGAGCCAACTCCCGCCTTTGTGTCCACATTGCGGAGTATAGCAGAAAGAGAAAACCACACGACTTCGACGGATCTTGAGGAGCCCGCGTCCAACGCAACCCTCCGGAAGTATTGTGACAAGTACTTCGATCAGATCTTACCTATTGTGACGGAGAGAGTTCAGAAACGGGAGGAAAGAGCCAAAGCGAAAATCCGGACGGAATACCGTGAAGCCCCGCATCATCATGAGTCGGAAATACCAACAGGAAGGAAAGACTTGCGGAAACAACTTGAGTCAATGAGGCGGAACACGCAAAGTGGTAGCGGCCGAAGACGCACCCGGTCTAGGTCACCTAAAAGGACGGAAGACAGACGGGACACGGTGTTCAAAAGGCTGTGTAAGAGTGTGTTTCACCGGCTGGGAGACAAAGAAGAAACTATTTCCCTGTACTCCAAAGACCCCAGGCAGCCAGTCCGCCATGTTACTAAAAGAAAATAGGAGAGCGGCCACAGAGACTCTCAATCACAACCGGTAAGACCAGGATTCAGAAGGCATGGAACTGAAAGAGCTCGATCACGGAAAGGGGGCACCTGCTCAGGAGATGGGTCGAACGGAAGCGGATGTCGAAGGTCCGAAGCCAGAAAGCAGAAACCACATGATAGCAACGACGACGACCTGGCTAGACCCTGGGTCTGCAAGGAGACTGATCCGTTCACTCCACGTATCCGCTACTTTGAGATGCCAAAGAAAACACGAATGCCAACCAACGTAAAAGCATACGATGGGAGTGGAGACCCAGAGGATCATCTTAAAATCTTCCAGGAAGCTGCAAAGGTAGAGCAATGGGTCATGCCAACTTGGTGCCACATGTTCAACTCTACACTAACTGGATCCGCTAGGGTCTGGTTTGACGGTCTCCCGTTAGAGTCAATAGACATCTATGATAAACTAAAGGAGGTTTTCTTGGCTAACTTTCTTCCAGCAAAAGAAGTGTACCAAAGACCCCGTAGAACTTCATCATATCAAGCAAAGGGATGGAGATCTAACGGAAGACTTTTTAAGAAGGTTTAAAGAAGAAACCATGGACATAAAAGGAGCTTCGGAAATTATGAAAGTCTCAGGATTCATGCATGCAATCACCGATCCGGAGCTGATTAAGCGGTTACACGACAGGATCCCAAAGGCAATGAGCGTAGTAATGAATATAACCACCTCCTTCCTAAGAGGAGAAATAGCCGCAGGAAGTCGCGAAAGAAGAAGGCCCTGGGGTACAAAGACTAGTGGAACGAACAACAGTCAAGCATCGACAAAGTTTCAAAAGAGAATTTAGGAATAAACCAAGAATCAGAGAAGGCAAACAGGGTTTCCGCAACCCGCGAAAACCTTTCGGGGGAATATCGGCACAAAGGAGAGCAAGGTCCCCAAACCTGTTCCCAACCACCGCAGTCGAGGAAAGGACTGAAGGAAAGTTCTGTGAATTTCACGGAAAAGCAAGACATACCACGGAAGAATGTCTACATTTGAAAAAGCAAATGGAAGAAAGGAAGAAAGGGCTGATGATAGAGGTTGAAGAGCAGCGGGAAAAAGCCAACCAATGAACAAAAAAAACAAAACAAAACAAAATAAACACGGATCTGGACACCCCCACCGGAACGAACGAAGATCTTGATCCTATAAACTTTAATAAATAAAGACTTAAAAGGCTCAAGCCAAAACACAAGGTAAGGAGGAAAATAATTAAAAATAATAAAAAGGGCGAACCATCGATAAGACTCAAGAAGCAAGTACAAACATTGAAAAAGCGCCATGTTACTGCAAAACAATCAGATCGCGGAAGATCACGCGAAAAGAAGCCAGAATAAAGGTCGAAGAACACAGAAACACACTACGGGCGTATGTGGAAAAACCTTACGGAAATCATCCCCAGAGAATAAAAGGAACAAGGATCTACGACTCAAAAAGAATTAACTTCGGAGGAAGAAATACCCCGAAGGAAGCACGCAAAAAGTCGCGGCAGACCCGACATAAAGGACACAATGTGGGAAATAACAAAACTAAGGGAAGTATACAGCCTCGTGAAGGAAAGTCCTCGACAATAACCAAGCAAGGGCGGAAGCAAAAGAATAAACCTTATCCAGATAACCAAAAAGGGGAGAAAATTTGCAAGTACAGATTTACGTTCCTTCCCAAGAAATATCATGTCAAATCTAGCAGAAAAAATAGACGCCCAGGCTACGAGCCTAGAAATGTGCCAACCTACCAAATAGTAGAAAAAAACAAATGCTAGCACATGCAGAAACAGTAAAATCTTCGCTATAAATACGTGAAGTAAAAAAGGAGGAACGCAGACAAAGCAAAAAATAAACGTTGTCCTCTAGCATCAAACATCCTAACAACAAAAATCACAAGAAACTCATAAAAGTCATTCTGAAAGGAGCTGAAGATGTTATTCAGAAAAAGAGTACGATGGCACATGGGGAAGAATAAATACAACAAGTCTTCCATGACAACATGTCGTTCACATACCATTAAAAAAGTCCCACATAGCTTAAACCTTTACCCCCCCCCCCCCCAAGGAAAAACGCAAAAGCAAACGCTACGAAAACCAAAACATGTTCTTAAATGACTACTAATAACACTTAGTCATTCTGAAATGACGACTAATAACCCACCACCACAATGTCTTATAACACCCCTTCACTTAAACCTACTCCTATGGCATTTCCAAGTACCTTGCCAATTAACGCGACGGCACCCACAACCGGAGCCATACTGTCAATTAGACTCCCAGTAGCCATTGGGAAATAAGACCGTGCAGGTGCTCACGGGTCAACTGCGGTGGCTGCCAAGGCAAGGAGGCACGGAGGAAGTGAAATGGTAATGGAGGGAGTGATAGAGCGTGGAAAAGGATGGGTCCTTAGGGAAAGATAGAAAAGAATGTTAGGGGCAATGAGTTATATCAGACAGTCCCTAACCAGCAAGAAGCTTCCCTTACAATGGCAAGCAACAAAGGATGTAAATTACACCTTCATCCTATTGTTGTTATATCCCGTCCCCCAAACAAGCAAACGTCTACCAGTCTGAGTACATCAGCTTGGATAGACTGAAGTTAAGGTAAAGATGACCAACTTGCGGGTGCCGGGATACACGTGTAAAAGCTACCCCAACAGGCTACACTTTCAAAAAGACGGAACTATCTGGAAAAGATCCTTGAAAGGCCTATCGCACCTGTTGTATGACCTACAGCATTGCAAACTCGCTACTAAAAAAGTATAAGCATGCTTGGCGAGAATTCCAGCCCTTCAAGGAAAAATAACAAGCCTGGTAGCTCCTCGGGGAACACCGTCAGAAGAGAGTGACAGGAGATTCCCCAAAGAAAAGGGTAGTAGGCAAGGAAAGGATTCTAGCCCATAAGGAGAGAAAGAATACTTGCAAAGACGTTACCCACACCGGGAAAGCCGACGAAAGGTAACAAAGGCAGGAACAGCAAATTCAAACGTAACAATTCTTCAAGAAAGAAAATTACAGCTATCATACACAAGACAACCCATTTCGGGCAACCGCTAAAATAGACTTCCGCAAGAACAAATAAACAAGGAAACCTTCCAAGAAGCAAAGCCTCAAAGAAAAATGATGTCTGCCATCAACAAAGTTCCGAAAGAAGCAAGGCTCCAGCGGTCATAAGGAAAAGTAAAAAGGGTAAGAGAGACTGGTAATAGGAAAAATGTACAGTGTATTTCAATTTAGTAATTTTTGTAATGTATTTCAAAATATGTCAAATCAATAAAAAGTGAAGATTAGCTACCTTCATTATTTTATTTTTCCAATAAATTCATTTTTTATCAAGTGCATAAGACGCGCAAGCACAAAATTGAGCATGACCCAAACATGTTATTTCTGAATAACAAAGAGTTATCACGAATAGCAAAAATGTGAACAACATAATCACCAAAGTACATAAGAGGTATTGCAAGCCCAGTACTGGGAGGATAGCCCAAAACTATCCAAAGACTATTAAAAACGTGCATATCCGTATAACGTTAAAACAATAGCACCGCACGAATTCAAAAAATAGTGCGCACAAAAGACTATTAAAAACGTGCATATCCGTATAGCGTAAAAATAATAGCACCACACAAAACAATGTGTGCAGAAGGTACTAAAAACATACATATTTGTATGGCAAAAAGATAATCGCATAACACAAATCCAAAGGAACATGCAGAAGCAAAAATGAAAAGTTGCACGCAATTGTTGAAAACATTACAAGACATGGGAAGCTAAATATCATTCAAAAAAAAAAAAACAACAACAACAACAACAACAACAACAAGGGAACTAAACTAGCTTTGCTCCAAGATAGACGCACTTGCTTCAGTATCAGACCGAGCGGAGGGAATCTCACTCACTTCATAGCACGGATCATCTGCAACATCGATAATAATGCTAGCCCTCCAACATAATAATCATCGGTGGAAAGGGGCTTCATAGGTAGAGCAGAGACACTAGAAGCAGCAAGTGAAAGCGGCAAGGAAGTAGTAGGGGTCAAAACCAATCCACCAGACGAGGGTCCTTCTGAACCCATAACATTACGGGCGGACAAAGGATCATTTGAAGAATTGTAAACATCAGCAAAAGTCAGCTGATGAGCAGCAAGGCGCTTTCTAACTTGGTTAACCCTTCTCTGAACTACCCCTAGAGAACAAGACAATGAGCCAGTACCGATAATAGTTCTAGTATCCTTATCATAGACAGGAACCACGAGTTGTTCAAGATCAGGCTGTAGGCCAGCAATCATAGGAACATTCGCGCATGGCCCCTCCACGCGAAGAAGATCCATAATCTCCGCAATTCCAGCATCCTTGCTAGATCTAAGAGCAGAAATCAATGAACACTCTACATCAGCAAGCTGATTCATAGCGAAAAGATAATAAATTTCTGCAAAAGGGTCATACGCGTCAACGTCCACAAGCTCTCTCTTCTCCTTACCATGAATAATACCAGCCGCCAGCCCAACTTGCATGCCTTTATCAGTAGCACGGTTGATATCTTCTGACAGAGCTGTGGTATACTATGGAGAATTCAAGCATTTAAACACAGCGAGGCTCATACCATTAGTCAACAACCAACGTCGACTGGATAACAAAGTGAGAAAGTAAGGATAAAACTCCTCATCGAAGTGCATAGCTAATGCAGACAAATCGGCAACTCCCAAGTCAACCTTCTTCATAATTGCAGCCGCTTTCGCATCTTGCGTCTTAGAAAACTCCTACCTCAAAACATTAAAAGAAGGAATTTTGCTACGAAGCTCAGAGCATGAAGACTCTAAAGTACGAATCTACAAAAAAAACAAAGAGTCAGAAGATAGCGGAAGAATGAATAGGCAGAACAACCGGTCAAAAAAGGCGCTAATACATACCTGTTCGGAAAGATTGGCGTTCTGAGATCTGAGAACGGCAACTTCAGCCTTCAGGGTGGACGACTTAGAATCCTTCTCATCAAAAGAAGATCGAAGTTCCGTAAGCTCAGCACGAAGAGAATCTCGTTCCCGCCCAAGGGCAGAATTTTGATTCTTTAACGAAGCAAGTTTCGTAGCAGAAGTTGCAGACAACCCAACAACATCAGCTAAATCAGAGGACCCAGCTTCAGCAGCCTTAGTCTTAAGGGCCGAAATCTCCTTATCCCTCTCCTCTAATAAAGATGATAAGCGTTTCCTCTCCATCATATTATACTCTAACCGCATACGGACTTCAGAGCTAAAGCACACCTGTCGTGCTGTAGCAGCATTGAACTCAACAAGAAGACGATCATACCCTATCTTACGAACGGAAGAAAAATAGCAAGGAGGAGCAAACTCATCCACCATGCCACGGCATTCATCAGCATCATCAAGAAGAGAGTTCTTGGAAACGTTCCATTTTGGAACATGAACACCAAACGAAGAGCTGGAATCTGAATCATCAATAGCGCGGATGTCTCCAGCCGAGATATCAAAGTTAGAAAAATCGCCAGGAACAGGGTGAGCGCGGCCAACAACATCAGAACTACCAGGAACGGAGGAAGGAACATTAATTTCATCCCTTTCCTTCTCAACAGAAACGGCAATAGTAATGACAGCGTCCGTCATAACCGGCACGGAGGACCTGCCAATCAACAAATAGAAAATAAGTAAAGACAAGGGGAATAGAAGCATCACGTAAAGATAAAAATCAAGACAACAAACCTGAGGGGGGAACTACCAAAACGGACCAAACCAGAATCAGACTCAATAGACGTCCCAACTTCATGAAGGGGAGTGATTGATAATTAAGGAGAAGAAGAAGAATGAATGGGTAAAGCATTCAAACAAAATTCAAGAGAACGCGTACTTTGAGCAAGCAACTTCTGAATAGATTCCGAAGACTTACCACCAATAGAAGCCCTACCAGAATCCACATGGTCACTCCTTAACTTCTTACGAGGATAAACAGGATCGGTGCAAACTTTCCTCCTCTTCCTTCGAGAACCTGAAGACAAGTCGCAAGCAGACACCAGGAAGGTACCCAAAGCAGGCCCAGACGCTAAAGGATCAGCTTCAGTAGAAGAATGAACAGGCTGCGCAATATTCGCACAAACAGAATCATCACATAACCAAGAAGCTCCGGCTTCAGAGTCGGTAAACGGATTTTCATCGGTTCCCAACTCATTACCAGAAGATGGAAGGACAAGAGAAACAGTCCGACTTTCGGTTAGTTTTAACAACGAAAGCTCATTCTCTTCTAACGGTCGAGTATCAATCTTCAACTTCATAGGATCCTTCATTCGAACCAAAGATAGCAAATCCATCGCTGCAAAGAGTAGAAGAAAAAGAGACACAGGGTAAGAATATTCACCAAAAGAGTAATTTCGACTTAAACCAACCAAGCAAAGAAAGGGCTTCGGAAATTTATGAAAAGGAGAAGCATGAGCAACAATGGAAGCAAAACGCCTAGCATCGAACTCAGCATCCCTAAGGATAACATCCTTATGAACGCTTTTTCTACTATGGAAGGAATAAATAGCAGGACAAGCAAAGGAGTCAACCCAAAATAAGTGGTCACTCCAACTTTTAAGAGAATCAAGGGGTTTAGAATAGCAAACACCAAAACTGTCAAACCCGCTTACTAAAATACAGCCACCCATTTTTCTGACACTAAACATAAAAACACATAAATAACCCAACTGAGGGTTTGATGCCAAGAGCAAATCAAAGAATCTCATATTGAGAAACTTTAGCAACACCAATGACGGAAAGTTGCGATAAGTGGAGATGATAATAATCAAGGATAGAAACAAGGAATACAGATAAAGGAAGGCGGAAATTAGCATATTCAGAAAAATGGGTATATACACCAATCTTTCCATTTGGTGGCTCTTGAATGGTCTGGTCAGGTTCAAGCAACTCCGGATGAACAAATTGCGGTATCAAATATTTAATGTAAAAACGATCAAGCATCCCTCGTAAAAGTTTAGATTTAACAGATGCAAAAGTACCCATAACGGAAAAGAAAACAAAAAGAATTAGAACCAAACCTGGAAAAGGAACCCGGAAGATAGACGCAACCCAAGGAGATTAAATCAAAAAAGAAATAAGTACCGCTAGCAAATGAAGAACAGTAAAAGGAAAAATGGGGTAAGGGAAAAGCAAAGGGTATTTATACAGGGAGGTTCAGGCGTCCAAAGAAAACCCTAAAAAACAGACACGTGTAAAAAAGCAACACAATCCAACGGTGACTAACCAAAAAGAAAAAAACAACGTTAGTGAAAAGACGCAGGACCCGCCAGGTCCAATCACCAATAAAACAAAGGGTCACGAGCTGCTCACGCTGTACAACATGTAAAACAGGAAGGAAAACGTCATAGAGACACTTCAAAGATACGAAGCAGAAATGGCTTTGTCAAACTTAAAGTCTAGCAATATTCACTGCACGCGACAAATATCCGTGTGCAATAAATACGCCAGACTGGGAGGACTTGATGACGTAGCAGTCCCTAAAAAAGAGGAACATCAGAAGGACATTTCAAAAAAAGGAACGGAAAGGAAAAGTGCTCAGTCAACTCAAGTCTAGTAATATCCACCGCACGGGACAATATCCGCACGCAATGCACATACTAGACTGGGGGGACTTGATGACGTATAGTACATATAACAGGCCCACTAGGCCCAACACGTACTATACACATACTGGGTCTTGGCCCAACAACAACAAAATAACTACGAACTCTGGACCAACAGTAAGCCCAATAACGAAATTGGCTATAATCCAGGCTAAAAGACGCACGCAGGATACTTAGCAGGCCGAGCCTCCGGCCGCTGAAGGCATCATGTGTCCGCATCCGCGATTAACACGGAACCTTGTCCGACAAGGGTCCGGCTCCGGCAGTTAACCACTATATGCGAATAACTAGGAAACTCCAGCGGTAAGCCTCGCCTATAAAAGGGACTCTAATCCCCATAAAAGGTACAACTTTCTCTCTCATAATTACACATACATACTCTTACTTCTCTGTCAAGAATGTGTACTTACTCTCACGCCGGAGTCTAATTGTGGGGTCCGTCCCCACAGTAAGACTAACGGTTTACTCTTCTTGTGTAGGGATATCAATCAAGTTACTTGGATTAGTACAAGATCAGTCCACTAGTAGCTTGTTAACCCAGTCCAGCAAGCTACACTAACACCCATCACAACCCGTCACACTTTTTGTACTAACAGAATTAAAGTTAATTCACCCTTAAGATGATTTTGTACATTAATAGTCGTGCTAGGTAGCTCCACTATGACGCACAAAGAAGCGGAGAAGCGGGTCAGCGCGAAGCGCAATAAAAACCTTCTTCTTTCGGGTCACAATATAATGTGTTCCCCTCCTTATACCTCTCTTATAGTTTGTCAAAAATGGGTGAGTCGTTCTTACTATTGGTACAAAACTCATCACTCAATTAAACTCTTGAAAATTTAACTCTTCAAAAACCAAATCTAATTGAACCATTATTTAGTCAGTATTATTTTTCTATTCAAAAATTACGTACCCTTTTTGTTTATAAACATGTCTAACAAAAATAAACAAAAACAAGTAGTAAAAATAATAATAAAACAACTAAATAAACACACATAACATAACAATTAGTATGTGAAAACATGTAGCCACATGCAATCTTTATTTGATAAAACATATTAATAATCAATTATAGGTTTTATTTATGCATATTTATACTACATTATAGGGGTGAGCATACGACCCGAATGGACCGGACCGACCGAGACCGGACTGGACCGGACCAGACCGACCACATTCGGTCCGGTCCGCGGTCTCGGCTTTTGGGCTAATTCGGTCCTTGGTCCGGTCCGGACCAAAACCGACGAATTTGGGATAATTTGGTCTTGTTGGACCGGACCGACCGAAGGACCGATCGGACCGACCTGGACCGACCACATTCGGTCCGGTCTCGGTATAATATTTTTGCCGAAATCGGGTTTCGGTCATGTCCGGTTTTTGGACCGTGCACACCCCTACTACATTATAATGTATTTAGGACTTCCTATAAAAGGAAGTCTTAAAAATATAAGCCTACACATGTTACTATAATTAGTAATTCATATAATTAAGAAAAGAAACATAATGTACAACACTTTAATGCACATAATTTTCAGACGTACAAGACAAGAAACATAGCGTACACCACTTTAATGCACATATTTAAAAAAACAAAACACCACATTAATGTTATTTAATATAGTCAATTAATTAACTGATCAATAAATACAATTAATACAATTATTAAAACACCCCTAATATAATAAATACAAATTATCAAGCATAGTGTACAACCAAATTAAACACAATTTCTACATTAAATGTCACTAATACAAATAATATTCAAGCCCGAACGGGCAACATGCCAAATGGGCTTGAGACCAAACGGGCTCGAGCCCGAACGGGCACGGGCTAAACTAAAATCCATGATTCACTTCAAATTTTTATTTCAAGGTACCTGCCGCCGCAACGCGCGGGTACCCTGCATTAAATGTCACTAATACAAATAATAAAGCACATTATACAAATATTAAAGCCCGAACAGGCACGGGCCAACGGGCACGGGCCAACGGGCACGAGCCCGAACGGGCACAGGCTAAATGAAATTCTTGATATCCGTATATTTATTGTCAAAAAGAACATAATAAACTAAAATACATAATTCACCGGAAAAAAAAATTTAGGGTACCCGCCGCCGCAACGCGCGGGACCCTGCTAGTATTAACTAAAGCTCTCACGCACAAAGGTAAGTGAACCACATGCATCGACGAATCGATTGCGTAAACCATAGTTAAACATATACCATGTAGCACATAATTGATTCATTAATTTTATTGAGGTTTTCCCCAATTCAAGATTTATCAAAACAATACATGTGAAAAAAACTTAACAATTAATCATACAAGCAACAACCCATGACAAACATGCGTGTCTCATTATGGATTCAACATAACAATTATTCAATTACTCACAAGATCACATACAATTTCATGACACATAACAATTTATTCATGAATTAATTCACGTAAACACATATATAATTCTAGGTTTAATTTTCTAATAACAAAACAAACTTGCAAACCCTAAAAAAATTCATTCGACAATTAAAAAAATAAGGGTTCGATTTTTTATATTATTTTTTTATTAAACATAGGGCAATTGGCCCTAACCCTAAAAGTTAGGGTTTCACAAAAAAAACAAACCCTAGAATTAATCATATCTCAAACACAATACAATTATTCGTTTTTTACGTGTTTAGTAATTAATTACACATTATCCAAGGCTCATGATGCCACTGTTGGAATTTTAATAGCATGACAATCATAATTAAACACAATAAACATCAGGTACACATGCGGAAGCGTAAGGAATATATAATGAATAATTAATTAACTAAAACATAAAAGTATGCGTACATATTGATTCTAGCTAAACAAGAATCAATTTCAGGCTAGCAATTGAGATGAACCCTAATTAGGGTTTATAAGGATTATAAGAATTGCCCCTTATCATTTTTGCAATTCAATCCAAGATACTAACAATAGTGTGTTAGTACCACGTTCTTGTACACACGTACTATTAACGAACTAAAGTAAATGCTAGTTTAGAAAACACACAACATTTTTATTGGAAAAACACCAATCGACCCTAAAAGGTTTATAATTGATCGATCACCAAAAGAGAAGGAAAGAAACCAATTTAGGGTTTAGTGTGTGTATAAAAGTCTACCAAACAATGACCCCTTGTGTTTGTTTATATAGGATGACAAAACTTGGAGAACAAGTTGGGATTGGGTTGGGTTTACCCCTTGCCAATCGGATTTAGTAACCCACAAGGGTTTCTAGATCTTTCTTGTTTCCTATTTTTCATCTATAGTCATTTCCTTATTTCACTTAATGACCGTTACTCCATTACAATTAATTACTTAACGCTCGTTAATCGTTTTGTGAAATTAATAATTATATATAACATTTTATATCTAATTATTAAACATTAATCCTTCATACGTAAAGTATGCAATCCCATGGTCTCGAATTCGATCCTAACATACATCTATTAATTTATGTCCATAAACCAACAATATCCCGATAAAATAGTTTAGAAACGATGAGGCAATTGGGGTTCCTTTCCCAAACAAGCAACCAATGAGAATACACTCAAGCATATGGAACGCCAAAGAATGGGCTACAAGAGGTGGGCTTGTGAAGACAGATCGGGGTCGAGCTCCATTCACTGCTTCGTACAAGAACTTTAGTGCTTATGCTTGCATTTGGTCACCATTAAGAGGATCTTCGTGCCTGTTGAACTCAACCACGAGGCAATGGTTTCGACAAAAACTTAACACTGTAGCTAGGAGGAAACTGAAATAGGTGCAAAAGTACCACAAAGTCTATAACTATTGCGCGGATAAGTGGAGGTTCCCTAAAGGTCCAGCCTCCGAATGCAAGTTCAATTAGAATGTGGTATAAACTCGTTACACTCTTACATATAAGTATATAATTAATGATGCAATTAGTGACAACTTCGGGAAAAAGGTTCCTTAGAGTACCACATACGGTATACATCATAGATTCTCGAAAAAATGAGTCTTTCTATCTTAACGTTGTTTGCTAACGGATCTAAATCTAACTATTATGTTGTATTCGGGTCGACAGGAAATATTAGACATATGTAAGTAGTTGCGCGCTATAGCTAAACATAAGTCGTATCGGTAGGATATAAGTTTTTTTTTTTGGTAAAAGGTCAAAGAACCGGTAAATATATTACTCCAAAAAATGTTTAAGTACAAAGGATATGGGTGAATCCCATATCTCAGCCCGTTACATAGGCGGAAAGCTTACATAACAAGATACTTCCTATTCTCTATATAAGAAGACAAACCACTACTCAAAAGATAACATTTGACTCCTATGAAAACAAAATTACTTCCTACCAAGGCCTTGGAGTTTGATACCATATGTGTCATAATAAGCATCCAAATTCCCTAGAAGATCGTAAACCTGATCCGTATAGCCATCATAATCATAGTCATCATAATCATCTTCACGATCATGACCACCACCAAAGAGGTTCATTGACTCATCAAAAGTATTCACAACCTCCTCTTCATCACTATCAGAGTCAACAATCTCTCCCATCTTAGAGAATGGGTTAACCCTCTTAATAAATGAAATAGACGGAAAATCCTTTTTATTACCAGGATAATCAACCTTTTTAATAGGATTACTAGCATCATCAACAAGAGTAGCTTTCCCATCAGTAAGAAGCCTTTCAAGATCCCCAATTTTCTCAACAATAGGGGTAGGGCCAACCTCATTAGCTTCCATTGAATCACTCACAAACGGTTCTTGTGATACATTCCCGGTCTCAAGAATCCCAACCTCCTTAGCTTCCATTGAACAACCAGAATCCACTACATTAGTAGGAGTACCACATTTATCAGTATCGATCATATTAAGTGCATCAAACGGGTTAGATGTAGCAATCGTCGTCCCACTCGTACTAGCCACTTCAGTGGCTTTCTTCTTAGAATTATCCACCTGCTTGGGGTTAGGGGAGGCGCTTTAGGTTGATACCGGAACTTAGGCCCCACACCAATTTTAGTAAAACCTCCCTTATCAGGAACACTTGGACCACCATTACTACCCTTATTCTTGTTATTGACAGTTTGAAAACCATCAATAACACTCTGTTTAGGTTGAGTAGGGGGTGGAACAGATTTAGGATATTCAAGCAACGTATGACCAAACCGTTTACACGTATCACACCTTGGCGGTTTCCATTCATATTCAACCCGGATCTTTTCAATAGTAGAACCCGATCCATCCAGTAATGGTATCTCAACAGTGAGGCTTTCCCGAAGAGCCTTATCCACACGAACTTCAATCAAGCACCTAGCAAAACTACTGCAGCCCCAGGAATCCAAGCACATTTGACTAGTGTAAGAATCTAGCATTTTCGGAGTACCAATCAATGTAGCAAGGAGACTGAGACCATCATCAGAGAACATAGCAAGAGGAACATCATGAAATTCCACACCGGAATGTTAGTTAAATCCTCTTTAAGCAGATTAGTATTCAACGTCCAAGTTTTAAGAATAATTGGCACATTCCTAATCATCCACGGTCCGTTTTCAAGAACATCATCAACATCTTTACGAATGGAAAACTTAAAGAAAAAGAAACCCTTAGCATTCATCATAACCTTTTAAATACCATACTTGGCCCACGTATTACGAACATAATAATCAACGACCGGAAAAGCAATACGTTGACCAAGAAAATAACCATAAAGGGTATTCTCAAATTTAGAGTTTACCTCCTCCACTACTTTCATAGGAACGGAGAGATCCACCTCAGTAGACTTGTTACTACATTTCAACCTACGAAAATTAGGCTTGTGCTTCGTAGAATCATTGGACGTAGCATCCGCATATGAAACTGGCTTCGCAATTTGAACCTTGGGAGACTAATTAGAAGCATTCTCCGGATTCATTAATTTAACACCACACATAGCCTCTTCAAAATTCTTACACGCCGCCAAGACAACCAGATCAAGACTTGGCTCAGCTTCATTCCCACTGTTACCAGGAAATTCATCAGAACTTGTTCCAAAATTTTGTGATTGACAAGCAACATTGAAGCTCGAAACTTGTGGAACAACGGGCTCGTTAGTAACATTACACTGCATACTAGTAACCCCAGAATTCGAAGTAAAGTCAGAAGACTTATCATTCACATCATGTCCAGTATCACGACCAGAATTACCTAGTGGATCGGTGTTCCCAGATTTAAAACCCTTTAAAGGTGGCAATCGTGTGTTCAATTCATCATCATTCACCACTGGATGTGGCAAGGTAGTGTTCTCCTCTCCCACCATCGACATCACAACACCCTTAACAAGTAATCACAGCAATAAACAAGAAGAAAATAACAGCAAATCTTCAATACCAAACGAGTAAACCCTAGTTTAAACTAGGGTTTATAAACGATGAAGCACATTAATCAACCCATAATAATCAGTTCCAATGATTGATAAAGATTGAGTATTACAATATGGAACGGACAAGAAGATCCCGTGATTGATCTTAAAATAATCTAAGGAATCTTTGGATCGATTGACAGATCAATTAATTAGATCGACCAATAGGGTTTTAGGGAATCAACTTTTGAATCGCCAATATTCGCCACTTGCTTGGGAGAGTTTTTCCCGGTAGGATATAAGTTTGTCGATCGTATAGTACGAACTATTTTTGACAATGCGCCTCTAGACACCCATAAATCAAGTATGAAATTTAGGATGTAACATATTTTGTAACTTGTTCCATATTATATTTAAAATGTTCTTCGAGATTTAGGATGTGACATTTATAATTATAGGGGGAATTTCATATATACCTAAGGAAACTTCAAAAATTACATATTTCCCCAAAATACAAGTTTTTAATGCGTGATGTACAATGCTATTAAAGCATACTTTGGGGAAATATGTAATTATTGTAGTTTGCGTGAGGATATATGTAAATGCCCTATAATTATACTACTAGACACGTATTGAGCGTCTTAACTCTCAACCCTACACTGTTCAACAACTTATTAATTTCAACTTAATTTAATTTTTTTTTTTTCTTTTTTGCATATTATTAGACCACTTTTCTTTAAAAGACTACGAAATAGTATATCAACATCAACCGAAAAAATTAACGAAATCAATTGTGATCATATCGTCGCTTTTCACGGGTAATATATAAACGATCAACTATTCATTTTCATTTGTGCAACTTTACAGATCAATAATTAACACAATTTACGTCACAACCTTTGGGTAACAAATACAGTAGTATATACAAAACATTATACATGTCTTAGTGGTAGCGCGACTAGATCGAGTCACAAAAGATTGTTCATTATGCCTTTGCTTTTGAGTCATAAGAGTCACCTATAATAAAATCGTATGACGCTTACACGGACCACTAGCAATTAGCATGAAGGCGAAGATGGAAACAGATAAGTGGCAATATAATTAAACAGATGAGGACCAAGAGATGATGAACGCAGAAAAAGAACGAACATGAGGTAGCATGTCATAAATTCTTATGTATGAACATCAAAAATTACTCTCACGAGACAAATGCACCAAACATATTCCTTCCATAAATGTAACGTTGATGTTAATCATGCCGTAAGAAACTACTCGTATATCGTATAATTACGATTAAGTAGAAGCAATATCATCCAAGCTAACTAAAGTCATGTTGAAAAAGGATATGCTTGTTCATGCATGTTATTTGAGAGGCTAAGTATTTGACTTAGACGTTGATGTTAACAATGCCCGAACTCTTGACCGCTTTTTGAACTCTTCTATAGTCACCCTAAAAAGGTCAACTTAATACAGTTCAAAGTTCAAAGACACAGACTTTTATTATGAGAATGTCAAAGTGATTGACCATCGGGCCATTTTGGTTTTTGATAGTGGTTTTGAGGTCGTGATTTACCAACTTTTGTAAAGTAGACTTCTGGCCGCACTACTATATATTTTTAACAACTTTTTTTTCAAAATTTCGGTCAACAAAAATCATATATGATTTGTGAAAAATCATATATGATTCCGAATCACATATGATTTTTGAGAATCATATATGATTGTAAAATCATATATGGAATCATACATGATTTTAAAATCATATATGATTCGTAAAATCATATATGATTTTTTACGGAATTTTGAAAAAAATGTTTTCAATATCTCAAGATTTATCGTTTGTAAGATATGTTGTTTTAAAAAAAAAGGTGGAAAATGATTTTGTATTAATTTAGATAAAAAATGTAGGGTTATGATTGATTCATTTGTTCTATGACAAATATGAGTTCTATATTGATCTCAACTCATATACACTAAGGTTATAAATAGCGTGGGATGTGACGGTATGAGTAAGTCTTACATTTTAGGAGTGATTATGACAATGCCATAACATTTTTTAAAGCGTGACTTAAAATGACACAAAATATAAAAATATTTATAAATTTATACAGTATCAATCATAAATCATGTATAACGAGTTTACAAAAAATGTTATACATAAAGAATAAAGTCAAGAAACTATCTTTGCATATAATTTTCTTTTAAAAAATAAATAAATAAATAAAATAAAATAAAATATACTTATTACTTATTAGAGTTGATTTAAAAAAAACGGCACGCCTTAACGCGCCTTATCTCACGTCACGTTTATAACCGACATCTTTGCTTATTTTGTAAGATGAAGGTCACACCTCGCGTCATAGTGACGTTGTAGCGTGCCTTTAATGACCCTGACATATACATTATCAAGAGCATGGTTAAATGTGTGTATATAATCCGTTTATTACTCTACATCTTGTTATATTAACATGCAAACATGCATTCTAGGCAGAAAACTTTTGAATGTGTACACAAAGATACTTAACATGCAAACCTCATGCTACTCTAACTAGGCAGATCCTACCCTAACACTAAATTTCATGAAGTTGGTTCGAACTTCGAATTCTTCAAATTTCAAGTACAAGCCGCTAGGGTACTTACAAAGTCTATTATCAATTTAATGGTATCATCGTAATAGTCCATAGTTTTGGTCACAGGTGGAAGTCCTGCAGCTGGCCTCCATTGATGAATAATCAGGTGAGGTTCTCAAGGAGATCGGTCAGAGCATGCTTATCAGCATCATCATCCACTTCCTGACTATACCGTATATATTCCACCATATGAATCAAATGTGTCACATCAACTTACTACAACACATTTTTCTATCTTCATGTCTATCCAACTCAAATAACATAACACCTAGATATTAGAGTGCCTTCCCAAAAAGAGCATATATAAACAATACAGTAAAAAAGTACGTATATATTTAACAATCTTGTAAAATATAATACTAACATATACAGGCTGTCAAAAAAAAAATCTACCAATAGTTCAATTTGCATGTTCATGAGCGGGTGAGCGCTGGTATTAACTTACTTTGGAAATGAAAACAATCATATTTTATTACTTTAAGTAGTTGACAAGTTATAGGTTTCACAAGTTTTGTTAAACAGATCAATAATACCTCATATTCCATATGTTGTAAAGTTTTGAGAAAGGTCGTTATGAGATCTATACTAAAATTCTTACTATAGTGTATATAAAGACCAAACCAGTAGTGAAATGTGATAGAAAATTTAATTCAAATGTTTTAGTTAACAGAAAATAGTTTGGAGCTACTCTTTGGAAAATGGTCGATCAGTCGACACCTACGGTTGTACATAGTTGGGTCTTTCTCCGATGATTTACCATTTTGGAAAAAAAAAAAAAAAAAAAAATACCCCTATAAAATCAACTATTTTTTTATTTTTCCAAAACATGTTTTTTTTGGCTCTCGCAAAAGAAAATTAATCAAGAAATAAGGGAGCGTAAAATTATAGCTTCAGAATGGTCTGGATAACCAAACTCATATGTATAGACCAGTTTAGTATACTACTATATTCTAGGTGTTATGGTCGGTAAACTCATTACATTTACATCAGTATCACATCATCATTCGACACACTACTAAACCCACCACAAACAGGTAATAGTCACCATCAAACAAAAAATATATAAATATCTTACTTTATATTATACAAATATACCTCACAATATAACAAAAAAAAAAAAACATGTGAAACTGTTTGGTGATGCAAACCATCAAACCAATACAAAAATTTGGTGATAGAGCGCGGTTGAGGTTGAGTTTCATGGCTTTAGCGCGTGAAAGGTGGAGATGATGGCCTAGGGACGAGCCTTAAGACATGAGATAGAAGTACAAAGTTAATGTACGGTGTATATACTTGCAAAGTTCCAATCTTATATCTATCGGTTAACTTATCCAAAGAAAGAGTAGTGACTCAAAACTATATTTTATCTTCATTTTGAATAATTTTAAGATAAGTGTCCAAATATTTTTATACAACATTGTTGACACATGAGACCTATATATAAGTGATCATAAGGTGCACATATAGCAACATATAACTCTTGATAATACAATGGCTTCTTACAAGCTAAACACAAGTTTACTTCTTGTACTTTTTGTATTTGCTAATGCTAGCAACTTTAACAACGATTTCGATATAACTTGGGGTGGTGGTCGTGGCAGGATCGCTGGTGACATTCTTACATTGTCACTAGATCGAATTTCGGGCTCTGGATTTCAGTCGAAAAAAGAGTATCATTTTGGACGAATCGATATGCAACTTAAGCTCGTCCCTGGGAACTCTGCTGGAACTGTCACTGCTTATTATGTAAGTTTCGCCTCGATTTTATACCTCTTATGTCTTAAACCAGACTTGAGCGTACCACTTCTTGCAATATATATTTGGTGTATTAACTATGTGTTTTGATGCTAAAAATAGTTGTCATCACAAGGACCGAACCATGACGAAATAGACTTCGAGTTCTTAGGCAATGAGACTGGCCAACCATACACGCTTCACACGAACGTGTACACTCAAGGCAAAGGCGAAAGAGAGCAACAATTTCGAATGTGGTTCGACCCTACTTCACGATTCCATACTTATTCCATCATATGGACTCCTCAAACCATAGTGTAAGTTTGTCCACAGTTTTCCATTTTCAAGTACAGAAAATGGGACACCTGTAATATAAATGTATCCAACTTGTCACTTTTACTGATTCCGTGCAGGTTTCTTGTAGATGAAACACCGATACGAGAATTCAGGAACATGGAAAGAATAGGTGTTCCCTTTCCAACTCGCCAACCGATGAGGCTATATTCGAGTTTATGGAATGCCGATCAATGGGCAACTCGAGGCGGTCTAGTCAAGACTGACTGGACCAAAGCTCCTTTTACAGCTTCATATAGCAATTTTAATGTTAAACCTAATCTTTTGACTCAACTGGATTCGGTTCGTAAGCAAAGACTAACATGGGTTAAGAAGAACCATATGATCTACAACTATTGCACTGATACTAAGCGATTTCCGCACGGTTTTCCGAAGGAATGCTCGGTTAATCACTAGTGTACTTGCTCCCTTGTTATGTATAGATTATAAAAGTTACATAAAGTACACTTATATTGTATTAGAATTATACGAATAATAGCTCTTTTATATATTTCTGGGTATGTATATGAACTACATTGTATGTAATGTAGAAGTATGTGAATAAGAAGTATTAACGGACCATTGTGATTTATGTTTTCTGCTTAAAGTTTTCGAGATCAGATACGGCTGACTTAGAGGTTCAGTGGACTTGATGGTGTTTGTCGCTTAATGTAATTTTTTGTTAAAAAAATCATGATATTTTTAAGTAAACTAGGTTCTAAAAATTTGTCACATAAAACATGTTTTGCTAATATGTTAAAAGAAATAAATGTTTTTTTTAATTTGTTTGCTTGTTTTTATGAAATCCCATCTTCTTAGTTCATTTTTATTCATATATGCTAATAAAGAAATTTATGTACTCGATGACTTAAAGTTCAGGTCCGCCTTTGATTATATATAGGTTATGCTTAATCATAATTGTGTGATTGATGATGAAACTCAGTTTGTTAATTAGTTCGTCCGGCTAACAATGTGAAGCCATAATGTAACGTAAAAAATTAATAGCTTCCGATAGAATGTTGAGAAGCGCCATTTTTAATAATTACTGTCCAGGAATACAATTTAACTCGTTTGAACCATGCCAGATTTAGACCTTTGATAATATTTAAACCCCTTATTGGACCCTTTATTTCAGTTTGAACCCCTTTATCTAGCTTATGAACCGTTTTGTGTTGTGAACCCTCATTGACCCTACAGCTTGGGTTATTGAACCCCCTGTACAATGGCGGACCTCTTTGAGGGCAGGGGAGGGTCCCGGCCCTCCCAAAATTTTCGGCACCTAGTGTAAATATTATTGGTTTTAGGGGTAATTTAGTTGAAGTTACAAACAAATCTTCGATTCGGCCCCCCCAAAATAGATGATCAAGTTCCGCCACTGCCCCTGTACGAATTCGAACCCTCTTTTCTAAGTGGATGACCTGATCCATGGTTGGTGATCCACATTTCTGATCCGAACCTGAAATTTGACCCGAATGGGGGTTATCATATCTCCCAAATTGAGCCTCGTAAAATGTTGTTTTACTAGACTTCACTCTTTAACAAATAGGATTGAAATTACTACTAGTAGTAGTTTGAATTCGATTATAGCAACACGCCAACACATACTGCATAGTGCATACAGCGAAAATAAGCCCATTTTTGGGCTAAGGATGTATGAGCCGGCCCACCAGGTTTTCCAAAGCTCATGTACGATATCCTACCTACTTTTGTATTTTTAAATTGGTATTTTGCATTATTGAAAGTTGAACATTGAGCAATAGTAAAGTGAACGAGCGGGTTTGTCCGCGCGTTGCTGCGAGGCGGTTGTGTTTGTGTTTATTACAATTATGTTAACGTTTTTTGGAGTAAGCAATTATGTTGTTTTTTAAGCAATCATTTTATTAATAGGAATAAAGAGTCAACACGTAAAGGCAAAAAACAACAACAACAACAACAACAACAACAAAAAGAAAAAAAAAAAGAAAAGAAAAAAGTTCTTTCAGATTATTTATAGAAAACTGAAACCCGAGAATTAGTGCCAGCTTGCTCTAACCGTATATATATGCAGCAGATCATCATAACTGAAGGATGTAGCTACTGAGGTATCTACAATAGGAGAAGGAAAAAAAAACATTAGAGTTTATACTTGAACTTTTATATATTATTTTGTAATAGACTAATAGTGTGATAGCTGAACTTTTATATTATTTGCTATGTCGATGTTATTCAGATAATAGAGATGGCATTAGAAATATACATGTAATATATTCACTGGACATTATTGTTTCTATAAGTATTAGTAGAAGTTCATTAACATAATTGTATGATAAATTTTGCTTTCATGGCAACTTGACGTCCACGTATCATTAACAATATGAAGTATCTGTTGACTTTGTCGTTTGCATTGACTAAAGACTATGAGAAAATCGCGAAACTAAAACGGCTTTATATATCCAATATTTAAAAAGCTTAACCAAGCATGATCCATTATTTTTTGAAACATAGAAGGCATAATCTACAGCTATGGGGGTGTTTGAGATAATTCACTGTTACTACTCATGCGCTCAATTTTGGAAATACTCTTTTGATAAAAAAGCGTATAAAAGATGATGCAGCCAGACCAACCTGTAGTGCCTTATTGCCAATTTATTTTTATTAGTCTCCTTAGCTGATCCTTTATATACATTGGAATGCAGTAAGTTTTTGAAAACTTTTTGAATGCAGTAACTTCTTATTATCATTTTCATAAAAATGCATACTCGACTTCAACGAATTTGTTCTTGGGCAGGTCTGAACCATACAAATGTGCAAGGAAAGAAAACTTACTTGACAAAGACGCACGTGTTGCCTAGTGCAAATGGCAGACACGTTTCGCCTCACATCAAGCGGATGTGACCTTGTTGCGGGGATGTGACCTTGTTGCGAAACTGAAAAAGAAAAGGGAAAAAAGATGACAGTTGTGGTTATCCCATTGTTTCATAATACAAAACAATTGAACTTACTAAACTTAAGTGTTAAAAGATAGCTGTTGTGACTAAATAAAAGATAGCAAATAACCTATGCACAATTCACTTTACCAATTCTGCGGCCACCTAACTTTAAAAGACAACGGCCACTTTGAATAATCAATCTCAAACACTCTTTTTTTTATTGTCAATTGTGTGAACCATTTATCATTGCATGCGAAACATATAAGTTTGAAATTACCTCAATCATTGATATGCTACTTAGGTGTAACGTACCACCGCAAGACAATTCCATAAGGCCTGTATAAGAAATAAGATAGTTGATGGCATTTTAAAATAACCAAACCCAAACATCATTTCCAGAATAGAACATAAGCAGTAGCAAGTAATGTTCGTGGTATAATATAGACACGGTTGTGATTTTGGAACCATCAGTGGTTCCCATCGCAAAAGGCATTCCACTTTTTCAATATAGCTCGACATTCTCTAACGATAGTGACCGCATTAAACTTAAAGGAACTCATAAGTTGAAACCTTTTATTTTATTTTATTTTTTTATTTTTATTATTATGATTGTGAAGTTATAGCTGAATTTAAGTCTGTAAACTAAAAATGACTAAATTTCCAAACAAAACACAAATAAAAAATCTTATAACTCGGGATGCTAATGCCGCCCAGAAAACCGCCGCACAAATTCAGCCTGTGTGTGTTGCATTATCAGTGGCCTTCCTATGAATCATTGCAAAAGAGGCTAAAATGGTGTTAGGGAATTTGGAGTGCATTTTTTTTCATGGCTTAATTATTTTTAAAGTGGAATAACCACTATGTTACATGGATATCTTCATTTACATCTTGAACACAATGGTTGTCAAACTCTCAACATGTAATAACAGATGTGCTATAAGTTCATTGACAACCCTCTAAATAAATGTTTCTGAAAATGTAAGTACAAATTCTACAAAATTAATGTCTATTATGATTTTACTAAGTTGAAACTGTGGTATTGAAGCAGCCACATACACCCATTGAAAATACCCAAACAACCTTTTAAACATAGTTTTTTAGCAGCCCCAGCCGCCCGTCATTACGGCCTTAGTAGAGTATAGTATAAATATTTGTGTTGTCGTTTTGCATGTTCATTCTCATAACAGAAGTATGGCTCATAACTACTACACATAAATTAAAAATGCAAGTACGGTCGCTAAGGTTACTTACCACATGTAGTTTTGTAGCCAAGTTTGTCGATTCGTCTGTTGATTCATGTAACAAAATTCCCCTCCAGCGTACTTTTTCTGTGCACTTTGTACTACCGCTGGCCTTCATTAAAGTTCATTAAGTGTTACCATCCCTACCTAATATCAAAGGTTCAAACTTGCAATGTCAACTTCTAAAGTGTAAGAAAATTCCCTACCAGCATATATTTTTTAAAAGGTATGTACGCTCTGGCTTTTAAGTTTTAACACAAATAGCGTTAAAAAAAATAGGTACACAATTTTAAGACTATCTATTTGTTCATCTACTATTATAATCTATCCATGGAGGTTGTAGTGACACACCCAAATGTAACCTAGTAGTCGTATGTCTACATTTTTTTGTTTTCCAAAACCTAATAGTCATACAAAGCTGTGTATCACTATTTGCGAAACCCGATAAGTTAATTAGCAATTCCAAACAGTGGGTAACCGCATATTTTGGCTTGGAGCTTAAGAGTTGTTTGCTTGTATAAAAATCCATTTTATTTGAAATACATTCATCATTAATGATTGAGGGCATTCTATGTCGTTAGTAGGTAAAGTTTTAATTTAGACAAAAGAGGCCCTACCTGTTGTTATATCTGATGCTAGTCCTCTTGAATCTCATGTTCAAAAGTACATTCTTTCACCCGAGCTGCAAATATTTGGGAAGGCGTTGGTTTCCATAACTGCAAATTATGTGCCTTCCTTGCCGCCACATACACACCTGTACAAAACACCAATAGAAAAGTTTCAATAAAGTTTCACTATCTTTTTTCTCTTTGTCATAATAGTGTAGTTAAGGATGAATCTTTAATAAAACCATATGTGTTCACCATAGCATCTAATTAATACCCGTGTTTCATCAACTATTTTTATGGATGTAAAACATGATTGTATGTTGGTTAATAAAGCGCAAATTGTCTGAAAAGACATCGAACTTGCCACCTTTTCCTTTTGTGGGCATCGAACTTTTTTTTTCCTAAAGTAGCCCTAAACTTGCCTAATTTTCCTATTGTAGCCTCTAATAAAAAATTAATTACATAAATTTACATAAATCATCCCTGTGGCTCAAAACAATTACACCGTTCATCCTTGAGTCATTTACATAAAAGGTCCCTGTGGCACTAATAATTTACACATTTCGTCCTTGTAGCTATAAACTTAAACTAATCCAGGCAGCCACCATCCACCGCCTGCCGCCACCATCCGCCGCCTGCCGCCACCATCCAAAACGTGTATGCTCCCTGTCGTGGGTCTCTTTGTGGTGAGTTTTGGTGTGGTAAATCTTCAAATAATCACCATCAACTAACAAACACCCCCTCCCACCACGACATCACCACAAAACCACCACCACAACCACTATCATACCACCCAACCGCCTTGAGTCAGTCGACCCGTCTGGGTCTTGGATTGTCAAGAAACCTCAAGAGTGTGTTGGTCCCTAACGTGTATATTGAGTCGATATGAAAATGCAAACAGTAACTAATCTTTGAATAACTAAATCGTCTAACTTCTGAAATGTTACATGTACGAGTACTTATACTAAAAAATGGGCATGATCCAATCGTTGCAACGGTTAGGAAGTAACCGTTTTTCTAACTGTTTTTGGCGGTTAATTAACTACCTTTCATAACCGTTTTTCGGTTATAAAACTACCTATAACTAACTATAACTGCTATCAACCGCTTGGCGGTTATAAAATTTATATCGAGCAACTTTGGTCCTTCGATTCTGAAGCAATGTCGAGATTAGTATCTTCATTCTCCTCCTTAATCTTGATCGTTGCTTCGTCCTAAGTCTTGAACTCCGAGCATTTGTCGCATAGTCACGAACTTGAGTCTTGGTAAAGCTTTTGTTAAGATATCTGCTCTTTGTAGTTCTCCACTTACGTGTTCCACTTTGATATGACCATTCTCTACGCATTCACGAATGAAATGATAGCGAATGTCTATGTGCTTGCTCCTTCCATGAAAAACTGGGTTCTTTACGAGTGCTATAGCTGATACGTTGTCAACTCTAAGCGTTATCTTCTTTTCTTCTAATCCAGTTAATTCACTGAGTAAACGTTTTAACCATAAGGCTTGACATGCTGCTACAGTAGCCGCCATGAATTCTGATTCACATGATGAGAGTGCTACTGTCGGTTGCTTCTGAGTACACCAGGTAATAGGTGACTCTCCAAAGTAAAATACTATTCTAGTAGTTCCTTTTCCTTGATCTGTATTGATTCCATAACTGTTGGATCGATGTACTCTAACCAAACTAACTTAAATAGCTTGTTTAAGGTTTAACAACCTCGGATAAATCCTAAGTTATTAACAAAGAAACACTGAACAAACTCTATTAAGTATGCGGAATTTACTTAACAAAGCTAAGAAGAATAACTTTTATTATTAACTCTAAATCTGCTTATTATGAAGATACTTTAACAACTCTAAGATTATCGAACTTTCTCTAAAACTCTAAATAATAACTTGTAAGCAATCGTATCTCTAATGATTTATAAATTCGTACGTCTAATGCCAATCTAGGGGTCCTTTTATAGGCTCAAGGATAAACCTAGTCGGTTTACAATTTGTATCCTTGTACGACAAGTAATCTAATAAAGAATATTCTAGAGTTACAATACTTTCTATAAACGAATATAACAGTTCTTTGTTCTTGTAGTACTTTGACTTTCATGTGCAGTACTTTGACTTTATCTTTAGCAGTACTTTGACTCTTTGACTTTTTCCAGTACTTTGTAATTTACAGTACTTTATCAATCTTCAGTACTTTGTCAATCTTCAGCACTTTCATATCCCAACAATCCTCCCCTAACTTGAATTCTACTAGCTTGACTTCAAGTTCCTTTGTGAATTTATCTTTAACAGCTTCATCTTTAAGGACAGATTGTTTCTTAGTCTTTGGATTGTATCTCTGTAGTGTCTGTGCTTGTCAAAGTATCTCTAGAATTATTCTTTTACAGCATCATCCAGCAAGCTCCATCTTATCAGCAACACAGCAACATATGACAATTTATACATCAATTCAGTTTAAGTTGCATACTATTCTCATCACTTCCAGGTGTGTTAACTCCTGTGAGAGGTGAATCATTGAAAATTTAATGGATTTAGATCTCTTTACAAAAGCCATTAACTCTGGAGTAGCTAAATGTTTTGGTGTGTAAGACCATGGTACATTGATAACCATATGATTTTTAGCAAATCATCAGCTATCAACAGATTTGAGTTGTCTTTACCAAAAGCTGTACCCTTCTGGACTAGTTAGTTCTTTTATCTAATGGTGAACTAATTACCAATAATTGTTTTTCCACAGCCTTTACCACAAGCCATTTTCTTGTGGGCTAGCCAACTCTTCACATTAACTGATATGGTGAGTTGAATACCATACAACTTATTAGCAAGTTGTCAACTAAAAACGGATTTGAAATATCTTTACCAGATCCGTTTGCTCATGGATTAGCCAATCCTTTTGTAACCATGGTGGATTGATGACCTATTGATGTTGCCATCTCAAAAACCATTTATTTTATACAACCTTTGTTTCAAAATATTTGTTACTTAACAAAAGGTTTCTTCCAAAAATCACTTAACTGGTTAAAAAGCTGCAAGCAGTACTTTGATGAAAGTACTGTTTGATCAGTAGTACTTTGAATAAAGTACTGATTTATCAAAAATAATTTATTCAAATAAGATTCATACCAGTCATTCATCCTCATCAGCAATAGTAGTCCATTTGATAAACAGATTGATGACCATGCAAGCAATTTCATTATCCTCTTCTACTTCCATTCCATGCTCTAGCATCCTTCTCATAATCTCAACTGTAAGAGGGTATCTTCTATCTGCAAACATGTGAATCATTGTTCCATTTTCCAGCTCTAGAACATGTACACCAGATTCTTCAAAGAATCTCCAGCAGACAATTTCCCAATTCTCTTGATTCTTCCAAATGTCATCAGTGCTTTGCTCTTCAGTTTCCCACATAATTGTGAGATCTCCAAGCAGTACTAAACTGATTCCTTCTGATGGATTATGTTCAAAGTAAGCTTTCACCACATGATATAAATAGAATAGATCCACTCTATCTATGATGTGCAATAAATCCCATAGCCTATTGAACACTCTGAAACTTTCATCTTCTTTATGAAACATCATATAACTTCCATCTTTGGATTCCACAACTTCAAAAGCACTAATCTGAGATTTGTTCATCTTCATGTCAGTATCTTCTTTGGAATATTCAAAATCTACTACTCTGAGATAATTTCTTAGTTCATCCCTAGTCTCAGATCTTAACTCAACTTTTTCTTTCTTTGAGAACTGAACATCTTTAACTTCAGTTTTCCTTTTTCTTTTTAAACTTTTCTTTCTTTCTGCTTCAGTCCAAGTAGCTTCATCTCTAAAATCTTTGATGCTTTCTACATGTTTCTTATAAGCTTCCCTAGCAGCATCATACAATCTTTTCATCTAAAAATAATTAAACCTTTGCAATCCTTTATACCCTTGACTTTTAAGATAAGCCATCATAGCATTTCTGTCTTTAGCTTTATTAGGTCTTCTTGGTAGAAATCTAACAGGAATAGGTGACTGTAATGGTTCATCAGCTTCAGCATTCAATTCCTCTTGCAACTTCTTAGCTACTTCTTCATTTATTGCCTCTTCATTAGTAACTTCAGCCACTACTTCAGCATTAAGTTCTTCTTGTACTTTTCTAGCTGCAGCTTCATTCCTAGCAATTTCAATTGCTCTAAGATCTGCCAAAGTTAGCTTTTTCTTCTTAGTTTCTACCAGAACACCCTTTCCTTTATCTTTAGGATCAATTGTAGGTTGAGAAGCTCTTGGTTGTTCCTCTGCAACTTCAGAAATAGTAACACCACCCCTTGGTTGTGATAAATCTTGCAAAATTACAGCAATGAACTCATCATCACTTGCAGTATGGATAGGTTTGGGTGTATCTTCTTCTTCTTGCATAACATTTGAAGGACCAACAACTTCTTCATGTACAGTTGTTGAAGGACCAGCTTCCTCTTCAAAG
This sequence comes from Chrysanthemum makinoi, assembly GCA_910596185.1. Classification (NCBI taxonomy): domain Eukaryota; kingdom Viridiplantae; phylum Streptophyta; class Magnoliopsida; order Asterales; family Asteraceae; genus Chrysanthemum; species Chrysanthemum makinoi. The sequence goes on from OU343225.1 coordinate 97,423,130, forward strand.
TCCAACAACCTTGGAGTTAACAATTCTTGCCTGTAGGATCCTTGTTGTTGAAAAGCAGTACTTTGATCTCAGTACCTTGATCATCAGTACTTTGAACTTGAACTTGAACTTGCACCTCAGTATCTTGAATGATCTGTTCTTCAGTCTTTTCATGTTCTTCAGTACCTTCAGGTTCATTCTCCTTAACATCTTCTTTCAAATTCTCTTCTTCTAAATTCCTCCCCAATTGGACAGAAGATTGTTGGTGAACCTTTTGGCGTTTGCTTTTCTTAGACTGCCTTTGCTCTTTCTTCTTTGATTTGACCCATATACGATGATGTTGAACCAAAGGCCAAACAAAATTCTTTAGCCTTCTAAACTTGAGTTTCAATTTCTTTATCTGCTTAGCTTGAGCCTCAGTAGTCTTTTTCAACTTAACCAACTCCCTTGTCAAAACATAATTATCCAATGTCATTTCTTCAGGGGGTATAGTATGTGAATCATCTCCTTGAATTGGTGAATGTTCCTCTGGTTGAGAATGAGAAACAGATCGTTGTGGAGATGGAGAAGGTGAGACTGCAACATCTTCTTGAACTTCAGTACTTGGAGAAGTAGTACCTTGTGGGGATGTAGTACCTTCTTGAGATGCAGCACTTTGAGAAGCAGTACTTGCAGTTGCAGTACTTGCAGGTGCAGTACTTGCAGATGCAGTACCTTCAGTAGCTTCATCTTCTTCAGCATCAACTCTAACAGCCTGAACAACTTCCATCATAGAAGTAGTTAAGAGAGTATCCCTTCCAGTGAATTGATCACTCTTCCTAGCCATAAAGGTGAAAATTTTGGCTTGTTGAACCACAACAGGTAAAAGATCTGTTGGCTTAGGAACATCAGAAAGTTGTTTATTGAGGAATACTTGAACAAACCTTGGATACATTAGCCATTTTGAACCATGAGTGATGTGGGAAAGCATTCCATCAAGAATGAGCCTTGAGAAATTAAAAACACGGTTTGTAGCCAAGCCCACAATAGCAGAAGCTATATTTGATCCAAATTGCTCCCAGGAAGTACTTTTTGCACTAATACAGTGAAGCAACACATGTACTAAAAACTTCCATTGAGGGCAAAAGAGTTGTTTCCTAAATGTTTGTTCATTTAAAGACCCTTCATAACCAATATGTCCAAAAGTATCCCAAATTAATTGCTTATCAAACCGAATAGCCCCATTTTCATCATTAAACAACAAGTCTTCTCTAATGGAGGCTTCAGTAATCTTCACAGTTCTTCCAGCAACTGTAGCTCTAATATAAAATTCATCATTCTCCATGTTTTCCATAGCAGTAGCCCAAAAATCTTGAATCCAGGGCTCAATTATATCCGACTTCACTAAAAGAGCATAACTGATTGGCGACCCAGTAAGAAAGTCGATGATGTCATGAAAAAGTGCATTCGCTTCAGTCTTGTCTAAATTAGCCACCATATTGTGCTTTGAAACTGTAGGACGATTCGCCATTGATGGTTGTATAATCACAGTAAAAGATATGTCGAATAATATAGAGGTGATGAGAGAAATATGGAAAAGATTCTAAAGTATCAATATGAGAGGGAAAATCGGAGAGTAGTTATTTATAGGTGAGATTTAAAAAAATCACAACCATAAATACCAAAGTTACCGTTAGAATTAATTACCCCTCATTATTACCGTTGGAACAGTACGTTAATAAGACAAATAGTACTTTCCACGTATGCAGTACTTTCCCAAACAGTACTTTCCAAGCAGTACTTTCACAAAAAACAGTACTTTTCCAAATTCCTCTGTATAAGCTAAGTATAAATATCCTCCTCTCAAGCAATGCACAGGACTATACTAATATTAAATAGTCATCCCCTTAAATGTAGCTCAGTAGTTAATCATGCCAATGCTCACCACCAAGTGATTAAATCTTGAAACATCAAAGCCTTTGGTGAGTAAGTCAGCTACATTTTCATCTGTGTGAACCTTAACCACATTAATGAGCCTGTGCTCATAGCAATCTCTGATAAAGTGATGCCTAATCTGTATGTGCTTGGTCTTGGAATGATAAACTGGATTCTTGACAATACAAATGGTACTCTCATTTTCAATATTGATAGGAGTATTCTTGAAATTGAACCCATAGTCCAAGAGTTGATTCTGCATCCACAAAACTTGTCCACAACAGCTTGCAGCAGCTACATATTCAGCTTCAGTAAAGGATGTTGCTACAATGGTTTGTTTCTTACATTGCCAGAAGACTAATCTTCTCCCAAGATATTGGCATCCACCAGTTGTTGATCTTCTATCATAGTTATCACCTCCATAATCACTATCTGAAAAAACTTCTAAGTGAAAAGGTGACACTTTTGGATACCACAACCCCAACTTAGGTTGTTGTTTCAAATAACAGAAAATTCTCTTCACTGCATTCATGTGAGAGATTTTTTGTGAGACTTGATATCTTGCATATAAACAAACTGCAAACATGATATCAGGCCTTGATGCAGTAAGATACATAAGAGAGCCAATCATTGATCTGTATAACTTGACTTCAACAGGTTGTCCATCTTCATCTTTGCCTAATGAGTTGATAGATTTAATAGGTGTAGTAACAGTCTTCATATCATCAAAATTGAACTTCTTAAGTATGTCTGTAACATACTTGTCTTGACTTATAAAAATTCCTTCCTTTGACTGTTTAACTTGAAGTCCCAAAAAGAATGTTAACTCTCCCATTGAACTCATTTGAAATTCCTTCTGCATCGGCTGCTCAAACTCCTTGACCATGGACTGTTTGGTAGCCCCAAAGATGATATCATCAACATAGACTTGAACTAACATGATATCCTTCTTGTCTCTCTTGATAAACAAAGTCTTGTCAATAGCTCCCCTTCTGTAGCCATGTAGCAATAATAATGTAGAAAGTCTCTCATACCAAGCTCTAGGTGCCTGATGAAGGCCATAAAGAGCTTTGACAACTTTGTAGACTTTGTTAGGATGTTTAGGATCTTCAAAACCAGGAGGCTGTTTGATATAAACTTCCTCTGTAATAGTGCCATAAAGAAAGTCACTTTTGACATCCATCTGGTAAATCTGAAATCCCATATATGAAGCAAAAGCAAGAAATATTCTAATAGCTTCTATCCTTGCTACAGGAGCAAATACTTCATCATAGTCTACTCATTCCTCCTGTCTGTAGCCTTGTGCTACTAACCTTGCCTTATTCTTGATAACATTACCTCTTTCATCTCTTTTGACCCTGAAAACCCATCTGGTTCCAATAACTCTCTTCCCATCTGGAAGATCACATAATACCCAGACTTCTTGAAGTTTAAATTGAAGAAGTTCTTCCTGCATAGCTTCAACCCAGCTTTCTTTAGTCAAAGCTTGAGCAATATTCTTGGGTTCCTCTTGAGAGATAAAACAAGTAAATAGGCAGGTTTGATGGTCCTTATGATTCAGCCTGTTTTGTGTATACACAAAGCTAAGTAAAGCATTGTGAGGTGTTGAAAAAGTCTTAGCTCTGTGTCTAGTCATCACTCCAGAAGTAGAAGGACCAATGATTTGAGCAGAAGGATGATTCTGATGAATTCTTAAGCTTGGAGACTGTGGAACTCCATAAGTAGCATCCAAATTAGTAAAATCAGCATCTTCATTGGAATCTGAGAAAATTCCTTCATCTTCAAACTCATCATCAGTTTCTTCTAATCCAGGCATGGTAGGATCATCCAAATCATCTAAAGTACTGGTAACTGGTGCAACAGTACTTTGTTCAAAAGTACTGTCCAAAGTACTGTGAGAGTACTCTGCAGTCTTGTTCTTCTTCTTTGCCTCTTCATAAGCTCTTCTTTGTTCATCAGTGTAAGAATGGGCTAAAACATCTTGAAGAAGCATCTGATTAAGTTCCTCTTGAATAGATTGATCCTCAGCAGACAATGAGGATTGTGGTGCAACAGTACTTTGCTTAGGAGCATCAGTACTTTGCTTTGGAACATCAGTACTTTGCTTTGGACTAACAGGATCTTCATCAGGTACAACATCATGTCTAAGATGAACTCCATGAACAACATATTGTAAGTCTTCTCCATCATGCACAGGTTGATTTTCTTCTCTAACAGGTACATAGTTCATAGAAGGAGTTAAAACTTCAAGATCAAACATCCAATCAGGACCTTTACCTTTCTCATTAACTTGATCTTCTAAAAACTCAACATGAAGACAATCTTGAACCTTCTTAGTGACTCTATTGTACACTCTAAATCCCTTACTGTTGGTACAATAACCCAATAAATATCCTTCTTCTGACTTGCCATCAAACTTTCCCAGATTATCAATTGTATTCAAAATAGTAAGAGGGCATCCAAAAGGCTTCATAAAACGAATGTTGGGTTTGTTGCCCATCAGCAACTCATAAGGTGTCTTCATCTGTGGCTTAGTAACAGATACTCTGTTAAGTACATAGCAAGCAGTACTTACAGCTTCAGCCCAGAATTGAATAGGTAGATGAGAATCTGCTAGCATTGTTCTTGCTGCTTCAATCAAAGTCCTATTCTTCCTCTCTGCAACACCATTCTGTTGTGGTGTTCTTGCAATGCTGAATTCCCTTTTTATCCCTTTGTTTGCACAAAATTCATCTATAAGTTTGTTCTTGAATTCAGTTCCATTGTCACATCTAATACCTCTAACCTTGAGTCTCAATTGGTTTTCAAGTGCTATTATGAGAGTCTGAATAGCATCAAAAGTATCATCTTTAAATCCCAAGAAAAAGACCCAACTGAATCTACTGCAATCATCTGTTACAACTAAGCAGTACTTTTTCTTGTTTAAACTTGCCACAAAGACAGGTCCAAACAAATCCATATGTAACAGCTCCAAAGGTTCTCTAATAGTCCTCTCCTCAAGCTTCTTGCATGAAGCTTTGTGTTGTTTACCCTTCTTGCATGCCAAGCATGAGTGATCATTCTTGTAAGTCTTTGAAGGTAAACCTCTAACTAAATTGCCTTGGACCAGTTTGTTGATATTCTTGAAATTAACATGACCCAATATTCTATGCCATTGATGTGCCTCTTCAGTTGTTGCTTTAGCCACCAAACATGTGGCTCTCCCATAAGAATGTAGACTCTTCATGTCTAAACTATACACATCATTTGTTCTTGGTACTCTAAGAACTACCAAGTTATCATCAACAGGCTTGAATTCAGTGGAAAGAATGAGACATTCTGTGTCAGTGAATAACATAGGATGCTTTTTATCACAGATTTGAGAGACTGACAATAAGTTGAACTTAAGCTCCTTCACATATCTAACATTCTCAAAATCAATACGCCCTGCTTTGATAGTTCCTTTTCCAGTAATCCTTCCTCCATTGGGATCATTCCCAAATGCAACTCTTCCTCCACTAATAGATCTAAAATCAGACAGGATCTCTTTGTCTCCTGTCATACTTCCAGAGCAACCACTATCTACAATCAGATGATCTTTAAGCTCCTCTTCTGGGTTGCCCTGCACAAAAAGAAAAGAGTTAGTGATTTTTATTAACCCAAGCCATTACTGACTTGTGTTCCCCTTGTGGAGTTACAAACTCAAATTCTTTGAGTATGTAATTTCCACTGTTTTTCAAAACATGATCCAAAATTATCTTTTGATTTTTAGCATGTGGATTTTCAAAACTTTCTGGTTTTTCAACACAACTCTCTTTTACAAGTTCACTCTCTTTTTCTTGTATCACAAAAACATCTGATTCACTTTTTGTTGAAAGTACTGTTTGTCCCTCAGCAGTACTTTCCCTCGTAACCCATTCTGGTTTAACACTTGGTTCCTATGATCTAGATCCCCTATGTGAATTATAATACCTTCTAGGTTGATAGTGATGAGATCTCCTAGGATACCTATTCCAAAGAGTGTGATCAGTTCCTTGTTTTGGCTGAGCAGTACTTTGAGAAAGTATTGGTCTAGAATTAACAGTACTTTGGAAAGTACTGTGAGATACTGAAGGTTTTGAAAAAGGTCTTCTCTGGTGTGGGTATCTATGATCTGGTGAGAAATTTCTGTGATTGACCCTATTTGAATTATTCCAGACTGGTTTGTGCTCTTTAGGTTTCTGATTTGCAGACCTATGCTTTGGAAATTTTCTAAGATATTCTGAGTGATGTTCACAATCCTTGATTAAATGAGTAGGACTAAAACACACAAAACACAGTTTTTGACCCATACTTCCAAAGTGACTACTTCTATGTCTATGCCCAAAACTATTGTGCCTTCTAGGTGAATGATGAAACTTGTTTTAACCAAAGTTATCCCAAAAAGGTTTAGCAGTACTGTTTTGAAAAGGTTTTCCTGAAGGTACTGCTTGACTTTGAACATTGTTTTCAGTAGTCTCTTTGGGGTTTTCAGACCTAGATTGACCAAGTAACTTTTTCCTAAACTCTAGACTGTCTACTCCAAAACGAGAAACATCAGGCCTAAGGGGTTGATGACTTCCAGTGGGATGGGGAACTGCATGATAACCATTATCTTTCTTATACTCAGGAGGTGGCTCACTAATTGAACCCTCATTACTAGATGTATCTAAATAATTAATGAGTTCATCATCACTAGTGGTTATATCCTCTAGGTCATCATCAGTTTGATTCTCTTTAATGTTATCAAAGTCCATTCCAAAACCTAAGCCAGTTTTAATGTAAGCTCTTCTCTGTTTTTGAACATAAGTAACATGTGACAGACCAGACTCACCCCAAGCAGCAAACATAGCTAACAAATCATCTCTTTCCTTAGTCAGTTTCTCTATTTCAGAAATTTTACAGTTTAATTTCCATTCACTTAGTTTTAACTGATAATCCTGTTGTGCATATTTTTCAGCCCAAGCTACTTCATTATTTTCATGTGTTAAGATTTTAGCTTCCATAGATTCTAAGGTTATTTGGTAACCAGCTACCTCAGACCTAGCCCTAACAAAATTATCTCTTTCAATCACATAACTGCCAAGTAATTTGTGATAAAAATCATGACAATTTGAGCATACCTTAGAGATAGGGGTGAACTTGGTGAAGTAGCCACCATTGCAAGTTGAACAGGATCATCTTCACTTTCCATGCTCCAATCAAATTCTCCTAGACAATCTTTGGATTCCAAATCAGCATGTTCAGGTTCCTCATCAAAAGCAGTGCTCCAGTCCAATTCTTCCACTGACTCTTCAGCTACTTCTTCCATTGCTACCATACAGTAAGTCACTGGTTCATCATCAAACTCTTCACTCCATTCAACTTCTGATAACTTCTCTTGAGCAACCAAAGCCTTTGTTTCAATAATAGGAATTTCTTTGAGCTCAAGCTTTGGTTTCTCAGATGTCCTGTTTGCTTGATACTTAGCAAACCTGCACTCCTTGCAAAGTGTCCAGTCTTTTGACAATTGAATCATTCAATTTTGGATTTGTCAAAAGTTATTCCCTGTTTTGGTTTGAAATCAATGCTTTTTCCTGTCTTCTTCATATACTTCTTAATCCTAGCAGTGATCATAGCAACTTGCCACCTGATATCAATTTCTTCAAGTGCATCTTCTTCAATCTGTGCTAGATCTTCTTCATAAGTGATAGGTAAACTAGCTTGCTGTGCAAAGAAGGAGCACACAACTTCATCTGAGTGCATAGTAGTAGTTGGTGGGGCTTGTTGTGCATAGGTAGGGGGTGTAAACAACAGTACTTTGAGCAACAGTACTTTGAGGAGAAGCAGTACTTTTGGTTGAAGTACTGCCCTTCTTTTCAGATGACAGAAAAGCAATACTGTGTGATTTAGAACTGGTTTGACCATTCATCTCATGCTCATACACCTTCAGTTGATGGTAGAGATCATCAAAGTCCATGACATCCAAACCTGGTTGTCCTTTGATCATTGTAGCAATCACATGCCATGTAGATGGCAAACTCCTTAGAAACTTCAAATTAGCATCCTCAACTGATACTTCTGCCTTGTATAACTCCAACATGTTGAGGAGATTTTGAAACCTATCATATGCAGCATCAAGACTCTCTCTTTCACCAACTGTAAAAGTTTCAAACTGTTGCTTCAGCAGATTTCTGTGCATCTTCTTAGAAGCTTCATTCCCTCCAAATCTGGTCTTGAGAGCAGCCCAGAGCTGCTTTGCATCTTTAGCATCATGAAATTTTAGAAGATGACCATCTGGAATGGCAGACAAGAGAATGTTGAGTGCCTTCTCTTGATTCCTTAAGGTTGCTGCTGGTAAGACTGCCTTAGGTGCTTTGGGTTGTCCAAGAACATCAATAGGTCCTGGAACTTCTTCATTACCATTAACAATTACATTCCATAGAGCATGGTCTGTAATGGCAATGTACTGCCTCATCTTCATACACCATAGATCATATTCGCCTTTCTTGATGACAGGAATCCTCATTGAGGTGATGGAAGGTGGTGGAACAGAATCAGTCGAAATCTTTAGATTTTGTTGTAGTAGGGTTTCTTCCTAGTCAGAGTTTCCACACAAGCTCTGATACCACTTGTTGGATCGATGTACTCTAACCAAACTAACTTAAATAGCTTGTTTAAGGTTTAACAACCTCGGATAAACCCTAAGTTATTAACAAAGAAACACTGAACAAACTCTATTAAGTATGTGGAATTTACTTAACAAAGCTAAGAAGAATAACTTTTATTATTAACTCTAAATCTGCTTATTATGCAGATACTTTAACAACTCTAAGATTATCGAACTTTCTCTAAAACTCTAAATAATAACTTGTAAGCAATCGTATCTCTAATGATTTATAAATTCGTACGTCTAATGCCAATCTAGGGGTCCTTTTATAGGCTCAAGGATAACCCTAGTCGGTTTACAATTTGTATCCTTGTACGACAAGTAATCTAATACAGAATATTCTAGAGTTACAATACTTTCTATAAAAGAATATAACAGTTCTTTGTTCTTGCAGTACTTTGACTTTCATGTGCAGTACTTTGACTTTCATGTGCAGTACTTTGACTTTATCTTTAGCAGTACTTTGACTCTTTGACTTTTTCCAGTACTTTGTAATTTACAGTACTTTATCAATCTTCAGTACTTTGTCAATCTTCAGCACTTTCATATCCCAACAATAACTATTGTCGCTGTATCCTGTAATCTTGCAGCCGCCTTCTTTCTTGTATATTATGCCATGCTCATTTGTTCCTTTGATGTATCGGATTACTTGTTTCACTGCCTTCAGGTGATGATCCTTTGGGTCTTGCATAAATCTGGTGAGTAGTCCGACTGAGTAACTAAGATCTGGTCTTGTATGTAGTAAGTATCTGAGACTTCCAATTAGGCTTCGATAATAATTTGCGTCAACTGGGTTTCCATCTTCCGCCTTGACCAACTTAGTGCCGGGATCCATCGGTGTCTTCGTATCATTACTTTCCGTCATGCTTGTCTCTTTTAAGATCTTGTTAATGTATCCAGTTTTCTTGATCGTAATCTCTCCTCCTGTCTGTGTAACTTCTATCCCAAGGTAGTATGCTAGCAACCCTAAGTAGCTCATTTCGAATTTTTCTTCCATCTAGGACTTTAACAAGTCTACTTCCTTCTTTGGAATGCCTGTGATTATCAAATCATCTACATATACTCCAACGATAAGTGTAGAAGTCTTGCTTCTCTTTGTGTAGACTGCTTGTTCGAGATTACATTTCTTAAAGTCTAATGACTTCAAGGTTTGGTCAAGCTTCACGTTTCAAGCTCTAGGTGCTTCTCTTAAGCCATACAATGCTTTTGTTAGCTTGTAGACTTTTCCTAGGTTTCCTTGTTGAATAAAACCTTCGGGTTGTGTAACATAGACTTCTACCTTCAATTCTCCATGTAAAAATGCTGATTTTACATCTAAGTGGTGTACTTGCCATCCATGATATGCTGCTAGTGCTAATATCAATCGAACTGTCTCTATCCTAGCAACTGGTGCAAACACCTCATCAAAGTCTATTCCTTGTTCTTGTACATAACCTTTTGCTACTAATCTTGCTTTGTACTTTATGATCCTTCCTTGTGCATCTCTCTTGGTTTTATAAACCCATTTGAGTCCTATTTCCTTCTGATTTTTGGGCAATGTGGTAAGAGTCCATGTGTTATTTTTGTTGATTAAATCTAATTCTTTAAACCTTGTATTGCTTCCTTGTAATTACGGGGTTCTTCTTCTATGAAGAATAAGCTTGGTGCTTCCACTTCACGTGCAGTTTTGTAGATTTCCGTAATATCCTTTAAACCTTGTATTGGTCTATGATCAAATCGAGGATCTGAGCTTTCAAATGAGCTAATAGTAGCTACTTCTTCATCTTCTGAGTTAGGGTTGTAAGTGTATGATGGTGGTGTGATTGGTGAAGGTGGATCTGGTATAGGTTCTTGTTCTTGATACGTGTTATCAGTGTTTTCTATGTTGACTGGTGTAGGAATATCATAGTCAACTCCGTCTATTACAAAACTAGTCCAAAACGTATCCTCTGTACTTGTATCCTCTTCGTTGTTATTCCAACCCCACGGTTTCGTTTCCATAAACTTCACATCCCTACTAACATGTTTCTTCTTTCCTACTGGATCATATAGCCTACATGCTTTTGATCCTTCTTCAACTCCTAAGTAAATCATTGGAATGCTTCTATCATCCAGGTTCTTCAAGTGAGGTATCGTTATCTTAGCATAAGCTGTGCATCCGAATATTCTTAGGTATTCTAGGTTTGGTTTTCTGTTGTAGAGGGCTTCATATGGTGTTTTATCTTCCAGGGCCTTCGTAGGAACCCTGTTGAGTATGTAGATGGCGTGTCTGACTGCTTCCGCCCAAAAAGTTAAGGGTAACTTCATCGCTTTCATCATACTCCTAGTAGTTGATAACACTGTTCTATTTCTCCTCTCTACTACACCATTCTGCTGCGGTGAGTATGGTGATGTCAATTGTCTTTCTATTCCATTCTCCTTACAGTATTTGGTGAATTCATGTGATGTAAATTCACCTCCTCTATCAGTTCTTAGCATCTTTATTTTCAACTTCAACTTTGATTCAATCTGCTGTCTAAATTCCTTGAATGTGCTGAATGCTTGATCTTTCGAAGTTAGAAAGTAAGCCCACATGAAACATGTGCAGTCATCTACTAATAAGAAGATGAGCTTCTTTCCAGAGTGTGTTGCTGGACTTATGGGACCACAAAGATCTCCATATACTAAGTCCGACGGGTTCTTTGATCTGAATTTAGCTTGGTTTGGAAAAGGTGTTCTGATGTGTTTTCCTAATAAACATGCATCACAGATTTGTCCTGCATGATTTATTCTCGGTATTCCATCCACTAAACCTTTTCTTGTCATCTTGTCTATTGCGTCAAAGTTCAGGTGACCTAATCTAGCATGCCATAACCATGCGTGGTCATCTACGTTTGCTAAGAGACATATAGGTGCTACTATATGTAATCTAATACTATAATGTCCATTCTTAGATCATTCTACTTTCATCAACAACTTCTTGTTCTTATCATACAAAGTCAGTAAATTTCCATCCATGATGATCTTGCAACCTATTTCTGTAAGTTGTCCTAGACTAAGTATGTAACGCCCCGACCCGACAAGGGTAAAGGAATCACAAATAATGGTGTCATATCAAAGAAAACATAAATATCCAAAAGAAGTCTTAACAAAATACGGAATAATTCAAGTCAACATGACTTCAATACATAGGTCCCAGCGGAAAAATAACTCCAACAAAATATCTGAAATAATAAGTCTTAAATGGCATCATAGGATCAAAACTAAATCTCTCTAAGGTAAGTCCACTCATGCACTCATCCCAAAGCAAAACCCAGCTTCCAATGCTTAGATACCTGCCGCGGAAGAAAAGAAAATGCGGCTGAGCTTCAAAAGCCCAGTGAACAGTTATGAAAGCAAAGCGAATACTAAACGATATCGAATATGAAATATAATTAAACGAAAGATAGCAAAATCATAATCATTTTCAAAGTATAAATCAGAATTTTCAAATAAAGTTTATAGTTAACTACCACGAGCCCAGAAACAAATATCAGATCATAATCATATTCTCATAAGGCAACATTTCTCGTAAGGCAACATTTGTAGGGGAGACCTACCAGAGTTATGAAGGACGTGCATGCACGCAGCATCAATCATCAGATAACAGATAACATATAACAGATAACAGATAACAGATCTAGGATGCATCCATACGCCCCTTCCTACATATACAAAATATGCTCCACCATCCAGGAACGTGGCAGAACATCACTCTACTGCCCTAGAGTCATATCAGAAGTGCATCACTGATACGGACATGGAACCCCCATGACTAGTGAAATATTTGGCTCGTGTGTCAAACTATCTTAGGTCAAATCAGAATATCATAACTCCACAGATCATATTTTATCGAAGGTTATTCATATTTTCAAAATCGAGTTTTCATATCATATAGTTCAAAATCGATGTTTCATAATTCGAAATCGAGTTCGGATAAGCAACAGCTCAAACAAAACGGAATGGGGTTCATAGCAAAGGCTTAGGAAACCCTAATAGAAAAGCTAACGAAAGAAAACGTTAAAAGGAACCTCTACTGAAAAGGTCAGAATATCTGTACCTTATTCCAAAGCAAATGATCGAAAAGCAGAAATACGAAAAGCAAAGGATTACTCCTTCTTCTCAGAACCTATACACATTAACGGTCGTCCATGTTATTTATGATTCCATAATCGTCAGAATGATCTTTTAACATTTGGTGTTTATACTTAGTGTATTCAGTGATCTTCATACTTTAGGGTTTTATGATTAAATGAGACTTAAGTGTTTTATAATTAATATCGTAGATTAGGGTTCATTATGTCATTTATTAAAGTTTAGGGTTAAATGTGAAAATAGTTTAAACGTCATAACTCACACATGAAATAACGAATTAACACTCTTAGCTTCAAACCCTAATCGACTCTCATTATGTTCTAGGGTTTTCTCCTTCTTTTAATATCACATTAATATGCATTTACTTTTCATGTTACGTCTTTTAATGACTCGCTACTTAACCTAACACCTTCATGTCTTAACCATACATTACTTATATACATGTTATACTTCAACTTTTATTCCCATGCACGTTTATGATTTTATGTGACACACAAGTTACTTATTACTCGGATTAATTACACATCTACACACACATGCACAATAGTTTAGACTAGATACGACCACGTACTACGTTTACATATCCACAAACTCACTTGACTTATAAAACGCACGCATATGAGACACGGTTCACAAACCATTTATGGTTCGGCTTGCATTATTCGGTTCACACTTCAAACTAGGGTTTAGGTTTACATGATCTTTACTCGTTTAATACACATTCAAAACTCTCACATGGTTCGGTTATATATATATATATGTGGTTCGGTTTATATGGCTCGACCTAACTATGATCCGATTCAAATAATACGTATAAAATAACATGCTCTTTAATAATTATAAGGTTCAAGTCATTATGGTTTGTTCTTGTTGGTTTCATACGGTTCGGCCACAAAAGAAAAACACAATTAGACTAAACAAACAAGTTACAACATATTATACGTTAGGTGTTATCAAAATAAGATGAGGAAACACGTTATACCTTAGCTCGTTGAACAAGAACTCGCGACACCAAGGGTGTTTGTTACTCGGCCGAATGGAACAAAAAGAAAAGAAGAGGCAACCAAAACTAGGGTTCCAAATTAGAGTTAATGAGTTATATTTATAGGTGGTAACATTTTTGGTTTAGGGCTTTGAGGGGGGTATGGCTTCGGCTTGGGTCCAACCGAAACAAAACAAACCCACGGCCCAAGTGGCCTTCGGCTCTTGATCCACACGAACAAAACAAACGCGGCCCAACATGGTTCACCAAATAACGAATGACAAGGCCCAACTAATCGGCCCAACACTTTAGCGAAACGTTTAAATCTTCGTCGTACAAACGTCGATCACGTACACATATTAGTTAAGTTTTAATTATTCATAAGTTAAGTTTTAATTTCGTTAAATGATTATAAATGTATTTTACGTATTTTATAAATTTCGATTTCAAGGGTATTTTAGTCTTTATTCATGTTTTAGATTTTCAGGTTTTAAAAAGTATGTTACTCTTGAGGTTTGGAATGTAGTAAACGTCCGAAATCATCTTCTGTTGGAAGTTTCTACATCCTAATAGTATTGAACCTCTACCCTTTATCTCTACATACGATCCATCTCCAAAACGAACGCGTCCAGTGATGTTTTCGTTAATATCCTTAAAATGGCCTTTGGTGCCTGTCATATGGTTACTTGCACCACTATCTAAATACCATATGCTAGCATCTGTTGTAGCATATTTTCGGGGGTGTACTTGTTCTTCATTTAACAAGATTTCTTCAGTTTCGTGTGTAGCCATTAGTAATGATGGTTCATCATCTTCTAAGATAAGGTTTGATTGTTCCTGAGTTGTTGGTGGACTTCTACAATTTTTCTTGAAATGTCCGGGTTTCCCGCAATTGAAACATTTCAGGTTCTTTTTATCCCACTCACCTTTATTCTTATTGTGAGTTGAGTTTCCTCCATTCGAGTTATCTCTATTTCCCTTATTTTGCCAATTTCCTCGTGAATAGTTTGATCTACCTCTATGTTTGGTAAATCGTTTCTTATTTCTAGAGTGTTTGCCTTGTGCGAATAATAGGTTATCTTGGCTTTCTACTTGTCCTCCCTTTCGGAGTTTTATTCTCTCCTCGAATGCCTTAAGTTTTCCAGCGATCTCATCTAATGTTATGTCATCGAGATCATTCGTCTGTTCTATGGATGCTACTATTTGAATGAACCTATCTGGTGTGGAATCTAATAGTTTTCGTACTAAAAGTGATTCATCCAACGCTTTTCCTAATTCTTTAGCCTTCGTGGCATAGCCGTTCAGTTTGGCTGTAAATGCATCCACTATTTCATCCTCTTTCATCTTAAGGGTCTGAAATCCAATCATCAGTGATTGTAACCGTGCTTGTTGCACTTTCTCTTCTCCAACGTGTCTCTTTCTTAATGAATCCCATAATTCTTTTGCTATTTTGCAACTTGCTACTTGTAATCTTCGGTCAATGCTTGATATAGGAAGGCAGTTGTTGCCTTATCCTTTTTAACATCTACTTGCGTATCATCCTTAGGTTCTATTGCTTCCCATAAACCTTGTGCTTCTAGTATCACCTTAATTTGTATAGTCCAAACTGTGTAGTTTGTGGTTTTGAGTTTAGGGCATTGATACTGTGTCGTTGGGGTTACGGGTTTTGGTGTAGGGTTACTGCCACTTGCATCGTCACCGGGCATTTTGAATGTGCTTATGATCTTCACCTTCTAATTCGTATAGGAATTCTAACTAAGTATTGGTATTCTTAATACTACGGGAACATAAATAGTTATCCGGGAATCTAATAGTACGGGATCAATATATAGTTCTCGGGATTTCCTAATAATGTAAAATAATGATCTATACTATCTAAAGTATAAAAGAGAAATCCAAAGTTTGAATTTTGTGACCTTGTTGTTGTGTTTTAAACACAGTCGTATTCCCACTTGTGTCGGTACTTGAGTATAATACCAACCACTTTCTTTCTTTCGCACTTTCACTAAACCAATTCGCGTACACCTTTTGATGTTTTCGAATTGCCTTTAATCTACTTGTTCTTCACCACGTTGTCTCTCCTTTTTCTTTTGTGTCAATTTATAGTATCTTGCCTTAGAACTCTTGGTCTCGGCCTTCTTCTCAAACACAAGTATCTTCTTTACCACTATGAATGGTAGTATCCTTCGTTGCTTGTCTGCGTTCCACAATACCTTCTCTTTTCTTTTTTGTTCCACACCGAATGTACCACACTAAAAATACCTTTCTGTATTTTCCAACAAAAACCCACAATTGATCAGGTCGTGTTTTTTGTTAATAACTTTGTATTGCTAGCGTCTTTTCTTCCAAAACAATCCTAGATTGTTTTCTCTTAAACCGGTACAATTTTCTCTCCAAGCAACTTCCTTTTCTTCTTGTATACGTCGTATATACAAGGTATCCTTTCCACGTCTTCTTCTCTTCTTGTCACGTTAATATTGTAACAAGGTATCCTTCTTCTTTTTCTTCTTGTTGTCGTGTGCAAGACACCAACAAGGCAAACTATTCTTTCTCTTCTGCTACGTACAAATATTTGCAATAGGTATCCGACACCAACAGGTTTGATGTCCTCTCGTTTGCAGTTTCGACACAAAGATAAGTCGTATACTACTTATCTTATGTCCTTGTTATCCAAATAATGTCCCTTGATATTGAACGTCACGTCTTCCTCTCCTGAAATAAAGTTTCAGCGTGTTTCTTCTTTCTGTTTTGGTTCCTTCTCATTAACAAGAATTCTGGTGTTTGAAATGATGGTGTAACGAGTTGTAAACAAAGGCTCTTGAAGCCAAATGTTGGTCCCTAACATGTATATAGAGTCGATATGAAAATGCAAACAGTAAATAATCTTTGAATAACTAAATCGTCTAACTTCTGAAATGTTACATGTACTAGTACTTATACTAAACGAAAGGGCATGATCCAATCGTTGCAATGGTTAGGAAGTAACCGTTTTTCTAACTGTTTTTTGTAACCGTTTTTGGCGGTTAAATAACTACCTTTTCATAACCGTTTTTCGGTTATAAAACTACCTATAACTAACTATAATTTCTATCAACCGCTTGGCGCTTATAAACTTTATATCGAGAAACTTTGGTCCTTCGAGTCTGAAGCAATGTCGAGATTAGTATCTTCAGAGTGTATGTTTAGTTGTTGTCCTGGTACACCAAACATCAACCCAAGAGGGTGCGGTTGGCTGAAGCTCACACGTCATAATCTGCAAAAAATTGAAACAGGAAAGAAATCAGAATCGATAAGTATAACAGTTTGTGTTTGTGTAACAGTTCAAAGATGACAGGTGATGCAGGTTTTACTGACCAGGTCTTAATATTTATAGTGTCTCGCTATACCTATGGTCTACCCTAATGCACTAACGGGCAGTGTACCCGATCGTGTGTAGTGTAGTAAATGGTAAATCCGAGGTCGTCCCAAGAGCTATGCGTGTTGGATTATTTCGAAGTCTAATTTTCACAGAATAATAATGGTTTTGATAGGGTTTTAATTAATTAAACTACTAATGCAGAATATAAAATAACAGCAAATAAATGGTAAAGGGAAATCAATAGAGGAATAGTGGTGCTAACCTAGTTAATCCTCCTAGCTAGTTATGTCTACGTCTACCTACTTCCAATTACTTCAGGTGGGGTCAAATTCGACAGGACAGCATTTGGTCAATTCGCCCTAACCTATCAGCAAAGATGCCACCACAGGAGAAATCAGGCGCACCGTCATAAGTCATGTTGTTCCTGGTCCCCTAAGCCGAGTCATTAAGTACCGCTTCATGCTAGATTCTAAATAGTGAGTGCCCGACCGTTAGGAACTTAGACACTACACCCCCCAATTCTTAAGTTCATCCAAACGATAGGTGATCAGTTGGTCAAATCGCACAAGTAGAAAGGGTCATCAGTTGGTCATACCTTACCCTTCCCGTCTCAGTCCGCTCACCTAGGGTCAGTTGGTCATATCTCCTAGGCAATTGGACTCTATCGCCATTCAAAACTACCGAACCAAGGGTGACTACCAAAGAACTATGCATGAATACACTTAGAAATAATTGTACGGAAGTAAAGGTAAACGCAAACAAAACAATTAAGGAATCATAACTAGGCTAGCACCAAAGGGTGCTTAGCCGCTCATATTAATCATGCAAATCAATTCAATAATCAAAGGTACGAAATACATGAATTGAAAGTAAAATAAATAATAAATGCTAAAGCTTATCGTAATGGTGTGACTTCTCCCTTGGAAACAGCTCCGTATGGTCCCCTAGACCTACCTTGAGCTATTTCCCACGTTCTCAGAGTGTTATGTGTGGAATGGGATGCTTTGAAATGCTGGAATTCGTGGGGTATTTATAGGCCAGGTCTGAGTTACGGCGTAACCAATCGAGGAGTTACGCCGTAACCTTCTATTTCTTCGTAAATGCACTAGATCTGCTAGTTACGGCGTAACCTTATAAGTGGTTACGCCGTAGTCTTCAATAAACTCGGTTACGTCGTAAGTGATGCAGTAGTTACGGCGTAAGTATCAGCGGCGTGGAACATCTTTTGACCTAATGGAGTTACGTCGTAACCTTTGGGAAGAGTTACGCCGTAACCTCTTGATAAGTTGGACTTCTGGGTCACGCAATAGTTACGGCGTAATGTGAGAGACGAGTCATGCCGTAACTTCTTCAAAATAAGCATACTGTGATAAATCTTTAGTAATGTTTCCATTTCCGCGTCTCTTTAGCTCCAATGCTCGTAATTTACTTGAAAGTGGAAAACAATGGAAAACAAGCGTAAATCCATATAAATGATATAAATAACGAGCATTATCGGGGGAAATTGACACTTAATATTCAGGACTATTTGATGTTATCAATTATCCCCCCACTTGAACTCTACTTGCCCTCAAGTAGACCTTATTAGATAGATTCCTAAAAAGATATCTCCCAAAACCTGGAAAATATAAATTTACAAATCCCTTATGCTAGAATAAAACAAAGCCGAACACCTCACGAAAGGGGAACAAACACTCAAATCTCTCAACTATTCTAAGTGTCAATTTCAGGGTGATCACTCAATCGCACAGTCATAGCATGTATTCTATCATAAGCTTGGCGGTTACACAAATCTCCACCACTAGAGTTAAGGGCTAAACAATTCTCGAAGGCAATATGGGTAGACACGACAAAGGTTAAGGGGTGACTCGTCATTACTAACATGTCACGGCGAAGTGGACAAAATCAATGATACATGACCAAATCCATGACCAAGACACCAAAGATTGCTCGCTGCATCACTTAGACACGCTTCATGACTAAAGGGTAGGATAAGACATGGGATATATAATTGGTGTAAAATGAAAAACAAGCAGCTAGTCTAAATCTATAACTAAGTCATCACCACTTACCGTCTGCCCAAAGTTCAAGCTTAAAAGTCTAGAGACCGGATCATGAAATGCAAGGTAGATGCGTCATTAGAGGACGTCGTGATGGGCACACTACCTTTCCTTCTTCAGTTGGTATAACTCCAACTCCAATCTAATAATGTGACCGAGGTGGCCTCCTCGATACTAATCAATAAAGCTCATACTATAGTGCTTATAACATCGCACTTTACAATATCATAACTCAATCAACTTCTTTTTTTCTTTTTTTTTTTTTGAACATAACATAACATAACATCCCCCCACTTGAGATGAACAAAGGGAATTTGGGGGGTCTTTAATGATCTTCATAAATGTTGTCGATGAAAGTGAGATTTCCAAACCTTTCCACTCGAACCTTGAACTTAGGCAAATGATGATTTCCCAATTACAAATAAAGACTACAGGGTAGGCTAAGGTGTATAGGTGTAACGAAACAATATAATGGGTTGATAAAATGAAAGGAATGGCTCAGAAGGGTGTATCTAGGGGTATCTTGCACTAAAGGGGAATGCAACAAAAGGGTTTCACATGGGGGTCGAAAAGTCGAGGTGACTAATCGATAGACTCACAATGGTAGGCTGTTTGGGTGATAATCCTATAATACTGCCTTCTAAAACTGAAAAGTCCAAATACATCGAGCTAACTCAACATACCTCGTCTATGGTCTCGAAATGATGCAAAGGCCAAGTTCTATAGTTTACAAGCTACCGGCACACTCATAATTTGGTGGATTTGGGGTAAAATATTGGAAACGGATAAGGCTAATCTCATCATGTAATGTCAAGGGTTGTATGTGCTCGGCTAAGGTCTAATCTAGTTAGGTTTGGAAAAACATGTCAAAATTTTAAAAATGGCATAATTTTTCAAAATAAACTAGAAAAATGAGGGCGAAATAAAGTTCAAGAGATAATTCTACTCCCGTCCCCCCACTTGAATAGTACAAAGTCCCTTTTGTACTAGGCATTAATATAAAGGTGAAGAGAAAGGTAGAATTAGAGCGAGAACTTCCCTGAAATTTTCTCCAAAAAGAAGAAGGCCCACGAGAAAGAACCGTGCCTTCGTTTAAGCGTCATGAACAAACTTCAATCCCTGAAATCACAATACCAACAAGCATAATTCTTAAAAGAAAAAAAATAAAATGAAAAACAAACCTAACTCACTTTCGTAGGAATCACGGTTGCATTTAGCGAATGCAACAAGCCTTTTAAACCACTTGGTGTCCCAAGTGGACGAGTGAAGTCTCGTGAGGGTTTACAGGGAACACACCCACAAAGTTCATTTAAAAACTAATACAAGGTTACTGTGTTTTAAAATGAAAGAATTAAAGCAGAGGAGAGTTACGTCATAACTCCTATAAAGGAGTTACGCCGTAACTGGCAAAACCTGGTATGAGCTGTGAAGCGAATAGTTACGGCGTAACCACTGAGATGGTATTACGCCGTAATTGGTAATGCGTCAAGATTTCTGCTGCTAAAATGTTGGTTACGGCGTAATCACCAAGATGAGTTACGCCGTAACTTTGTTCAGATCAGCAACTACAGCAGTAATTACTTCTTTGTCTCCTGCAAAAATGGTTAGAAAACACAAAACCCAACAAAAAGGAAATAAAAACAAAAGAAAGGGATAATTCGGGTTGTCTCCCGAAAGAGCACTTTTCTTTATTAACGAGTCTTTAAGTTAGACTCAGAGCCGCGGGGCTCCTATGGGGGCCTTTGAACTTGCCCTACTTCTTCAATATCCTTCATCAAATTATGTCTCATCCATGCAACATTTGAGGCAGTTCGGAGGTATTCAATGGTTTGGATTTTTCGGAATTTACAAAATTTCTCTTCCGGACCTAGGTGGTAGCGAGTGAATTTGTATTTTTCAACTATAATTGGAGGTGGTCTTTTGTAGGGGATCCCCAGGAGTTTGCACCTCCTTTGTTCGTAAGCTTCGTCATCGGGATCAGTGAACTCCTCGTTTCCTTGCAACTCAAGGTAATCTAACATCCCTTCGATATCATTGTCATCAGAAGCAGTGCCCTTGAACCATTCTTCATCGAGCAAATTCTCCACTAGAACGCGCTTGCATTCTTCTTTATCATTACTAACCCGCTCTATGTCATCGTCAATTGTTATTTTACTCGTGTTCTTGAGACTTTTGTCGTTTAAATTTTCTTGATCCATGTATTCCTTCCAAATCTTATCTTTTGTTAATGTTTCCACATGCCCATACTTAATTTTTACCCAACTATCGAACCCCAAGTTGTCCATCCAAGGTAAACTCGTTCTCTCCTCATCATTGGTTGAGGACCAAAAGAATTCATCTTTTCCTAATCTTCCAGAGTTGCTTACCCCATTACACATATCGTCATACGGGTTGCATGACGCCCAGAAAATTTCCCCAGGAAATTTTACTTTTTCGCACCAGTGACTGCGTAGTTCCTTGTTGTCAATTTCACTTAAATGCTCATCCGTGCAGAGTATATCTTTATTAGTCTCTTCCTACTGAATGTGCTCCGCGTAATCAATTTTTAGCTTCATAAGAAGATTTGGATTGATCTTGGCACCCCCCCAAATTGAATTGCGTACCAATCTTTAAAAGCCAAATTACCAAATTTAATACCATGTCTTTCACGCTCATTAGGGCATGTCCATTCTTCCTTTCTTTCATTGTCTCCTCCATTGCAATACTCGTAGAAGGGGCTGCATGTAGGCCATGCCCTTGTGGTTTCTTCATCAGTAATGACGACAGGAGTACACCAGTGAGTGATAAGTGGCTCTTCTTCATCTTCAAGGGAGAGTTCCTCGAGTTTTTCTGACTCGTCCATGTCGAGGAATTTTTCTGCCTATGTATCCCAGTTACGCCGTAACTGAGATTCTTGGTTACGACGTAATTCATTAGAGTCACTCTCCTCAGTATTCTTCACAACCCCGTTGTCGCTGTCAAACACGAGGTTACGCCGTATCTCATTAGGCATGTTACAGCATAACTTAGATCTATTGACGAAATCGTCCCCTAAACCCATATCACTGGCCTGAACCTTCGAGTTATCATCAGAAAAAATTACCTTACATTCCATAGCTGGTTTAGATCTTTCAGTTTTATCGTTATTTCTTCTTACTTTTTCACTGAGCTTTATCACCATGGATTCAAGGTTTTTCAGAGTTGAGTCGTGTTTGGAAATGTTTATGTCAGTGTTTTCCTGGAATTCCTTCAACCACTCATCTTGCTCCTTTTGTCTTTGGGCTGAATTTTCCAGAAATTTATTAATTGTTTCTTCAAGACTGTGCTTTCTTTCTCCATAAGGCCCACGGTTGTAATTTCCACGATAACCATTACTATTTCGATTATCACCGTAAAATGGTCGATTTTCCCCATACTTAGCCTCTTCAATACCTTCTTCGTCCATATGAGGACAATTCTTCGTAAGATGTCCTCCTCCACAGCTTTCACAACCCACTTGGATGGCATGAACGGTTTCTCTGACCTTCAGCATATCTCGACTGAGACTTTCGATTTTACTAGCGATTGCTGCAATTCCGTCGAAACTTCCTCTTTGGTTTCTTTTACTTCCACCGTCGTGCCATTTTTGAGAATGGTCCGCCATTTTTTGAATGGCTTCAATTGCAGTAGTAGGAGTCATGTTCGGGATAGGTCCTTGATAGTCCAACATATGTCTTGTAGTTACATTTATTCCTTTATAGAAAATATTGACCTTCTGCTGGTTATTTAGATCATTGGTAGGACACTTATAAAGAAGATCGTTGTATCTGTCCCAAGCTTGATACAGAGTTTCGTCGTCTTCTTGTTTGAAATTGTGGATCTCCAAGAGTTGATTAGAAATCTTTGATGGCGGGCAATATCTTTGAATAAAGTGTTTCTTTAGTAGCGCCCAAGTATTAACTGCCCCGGCGGGCAATCTTTCGATCCATCTTCTGGCTGCTCCAGTGAGAGTCATTGGGAAGACCCTGAGCATAACAACATCATGAGACACGCCCGGAATGTTGAAAAGGCTAGCGATGTATAGGACATTTTCAACGTGCTCATATGCGTCTTCGTCCCTGTTTCCTAAAAAAGGGTTAGCGCGAAGCTCCCTCATAAATTGGTCTTTAATCTCGAAACGAACATCCGCTCTGATTGCCGGTCTTACGAGACCCGACCCTTGATCTGCTCTAGTCAACGCCAAGTATTCCTCAAGAGTAAGGTCATCGATGTTAACAACTTCCATGGTACCTGAAAACTTGAAATATGATCGTGAGAAAAGTTTAAAAATGAAATGAAAGAGTTAATATTAATCCTAAAATAACTCCCCGGCAACGGCGCCAAAAACTTGATGCAGGTTTTACTGACCAGGTCTTAATATTTATAGTGTCTCGCTATACCTATGGTCTACCCTAATGCACTAACGGGCAGTGTACCCGGTCGTGTGTAGTGTAGTAAATGGTAAAGCCGAGGTCGTCCCAAGAGCTATGTGTGTTGGATTATTACTAATGGTTTTGATAGGGATTTAATTAATTAAACTACTAATGCAGAATATAAAATAACAGCAAATAAATGGTAAAGGGAAATCAATAGAGGAATAGTGGTGCTAACCTAGTTAATCCTCCTAGCTAGTTATGTCTACGTCTACCTACTTCCAATTACTTCAGGTGGGGTCAAATTTGAGAGGACAGCATTTGGTCAATTCGCCCTAACCTATCAGCAAAGATGCCACCACATGAGAAATCAGGCGCATCGTCATAAGTCATGTTGTTCCTAGTCCCCTAAGCCGAGTCATTAAGTACCGCTACATGCTAGATTCTAAATAGTGAGTGCCCGGCCGTTAGGAACTTAGACACTACACCCCCCAATTCTTAAGTTCATATAAACGATAGGTGATCAGTTGGTCAAATCGCACAAGTATAAAGGGTCGTCAGTTGGTCATATCTTACCCTTCCCGTCTCAGTCCGCTCACCTATGGTCAGTTGGTCATATCTCCTAGGCAATTGGCCTCTATCGCCATTCAAAACTACCGAACCAAGGATGACTACCAAAGAACTATGCATGTATACACTTAGAAATAATTGTACGGAAGTAAAGGTAAACGCAAACAAAACAATTAAGGAATCATAACTAGGCTAGCACCAAAGGGTGCTTAGCCGCTCATATTAATCATGCAAATCAATTCAATAATCAAAGGTACGAAATACATGAATTGAAAGTAAAATAAATAATAAACGCTAAAGCTTATCGTAATGGTGTGACTTCTCCCTTGGAAACAGCTCCGTATGCTCCCCTAGACCGGCCTTGAGCTATTTAACACATTCTCAGAGTGTTATGTGTGGAATGGGATGCTTTGAAATGCTAGAATTCGTGAGGTATTTATAGGCCAGGTCTGGGTTACGGCGTAACCAATAGAGGAGTTACGCCGTAACCTTCTATTTCTTCATAAATGCACTAGATCTGCTAGTTACGGCGTAACCTTATAAGTGGTTACGCCGTAGTCTTCAATAAACTCGGTTACGTCGTAAGTGATGCAGTAGTTACGGCGTAAGTATCAGCAGCATGGAACCTCTTTTGACCTAATGGAGTTACGTCGTAACCTTTGGGAAGAGTTAGGCCGTAACCTCTTGATAAGTTGGACTTCTGGGTCACGCAATAGTTACGGCGTAATGTGAGAGATGAGTTACGCCGTAACTTCTTCAAAATAAGCATACTGTGATAAATCTTTAGTAATGTTTCCATTTCCGCGTCTCTTTAGCTCTAATGCTCGTAATTTACCTGAAAGTGGAAAACAATAGAAAACAAGCGTAAATCCATATAAATGATATAAATAACGAGCATTATCAGGGGAAATTGACACTTAATATTCAGGACTATTTGATGTTATCAACAGGATAGTTAAGTATAACGGCTATATGTACATTATTACATGAAAGAGTCGATTTGGATTCCAATGTGAGTATGTTGATCCAAGAAAAGGCCATACAACATATTCTGAATGTGATAAAAGAGCATAAAGATGAGTCTTTGAGGCAAAAATCCTTCTGGATGTTGGAAAAGCTATTGACTGAAGGAGACGATAAGTTGACTTCAGAGATATCACAAGACCGGTTCTTACACGCTACTTTAATCAATGTTCTGCATTATGGCAATGGGGACATCAAGTTGATGGCTGAGAAAATCTTGAGGCATTTGGATAAAATGCCCAACTTTAATACTTATTTTACCATATAGTTTTACATACTTTGTACATATTTTATACAATTGTACCTAAGTTGTAAGTTTTAGAATCATATTATTGTAGATTATATCCATATCAGTATCATAGTTGGCCTGCACATGATGGCTTTTAATAGCATTATATATCTGCATCTTTAAGCAAATCAAAAAGAATTATTTCATTTGGCCTTGTTGAAGATAATGAATTCTGAACACATGAATGCAATTAATATGACTCAACAACAAAAGGTATCTGTTGGTTTGTGGAAGTTATAAACACACATAAACGACTAGAAGTGTGTGAGCCGATGGGGGCACACACGATAAACACGAGTATACGTGTCGAACGTAATAATACTTGAATATTCATACCCGTTATGCATGCAAGCTTGACCCCGATCACAGTTAAGATCCATGGGCTGTATTAGATTAAACATGGGTCGAAAGTGAATGTGCCTTGGGCCTTGGGTTCACAGATCGGGGCAAAGAAAAGGATTGGGTTTTGCTTAGGTTTAGACTTGTTGACCAAGTCTATGTATCAGCCAATAGTAGGTTTGTTTTGGGTATAAAAACAAACATACCGATCCTCAATTTGTATGCATAATAACATCACTTCACCTATCCCTAAACCAATCCACAATATTCTGCTTTTGCTTTTGGTCGCTTGGTCACACAAGTTGACAAGGGTTTTATAGTTTAATGAATACTAAACTTGCATTTGTATCAAGTGTTTAGTTTTATTGGTTGGCTCTTGTTATTGGTCTCCTTGTTGACACAACAGCAGAAACAAGAAGGTGAAAACAGCTCCTGCTCGTGGTTCTTGATCTCGTACAGTAGTTGGTAATATATCGGACAAGGTGTGTCCGATATCGGGTAAAGTGTACAAGCTGTTTTAACAGCTTCTTGATAATTTCGGACAGAAGCAAAAGAGTTTCTTGGGCATTCTGTACGTGGGTATTCAAGTGGTCACTTTTTTGACTTGGTTTGTTAATTAAGTTCTTGACTAGCCTCAATATCGAACGTATATGTTAATCGGGTTTGTGTGTGATACTCTTCGAGGTATCTATTTTAGATACTTAAGGTTTCGTTTTGGTTTCTTGTTCCGTTACTAGAGATCAATTGCCAAGCAAGGTTAGCCTTTCTATATCCCTTTTAATTAATTAATATTGTATTAATTATTTGTTTATTAAATACGTGCTTAACATAATTGCATTAACTAGATCCAATATCCGCTGCGTACTCGTAGAGGTTAATGGTTAACTGGTTCTAAAATCCCAACAGTGGCATCACGAGTCAACTCGTTTTTGCGATTATGGGTTACACGTTTCTGATATTAATAAACATGTTTTAAAAGGGCTGCATGAAACCTAGTTTAGTTATTTTGTTTTATTTTATTTTGACAACTACATGCAATACTTGTCAATTTTTAATAAATAATAACTAGTAACACAAAAATTAAAATTATATTGATATTTAGAATTAATTTGTTAATTAGAATTTAATTTACATGTGAATTATAATTACCTTGTTAAATAAAATTAAATTGTTAATTAAGAATTACATGTTAAATTAAAATTACTTGCTAATTAGAATTAAAAGTTAATTTGTATTCATTAATTGTTAATTAGAATTATTGTGATAATTAGAATTACATATTGATTTAAATACATATAATGCGTAATTACTTGTTAATTGAGATTGTCATGCTTTATGTGTTTTTCCGGCCACAAGACCCACTCAATTGCTTTTCTAAGTGATGTATGGGGCGATCTAGGTATTACATCCTAGTGACGGTCTTATGGTTCTCCGTTTGGAGAAGACTCGCAAGAGAACTCGGAACAATATGTGGTTATTTATATTGATGTTTATGCTTGTATGTTCGTGATTCCTATATGTGCATTATTACTTGTTTTGACACCTAATTGTATGCAATATGGAATAATACATATCGTAACCATAACATTAATATTGGTCTTTATTTACACGCCAAAATACCATGCTCATTGTGACCTGCTATTTGATTCGTGGAAAATTGTTTTTGTAAAATAAAGTGACCTAATATATGAAACACGTTTTCAAGAATTTAAAAACTAGACGCTATGGACACTTGGGATGTACGGCTCACCCACTAGAACAAACTAGAAAGGGGGTTTAAAGAAGTGAGCACAGTCTCACTGAAAAGATGTCTAAGGTTATACTTCTGCGCTTACCTGGTCCTCTGCCTCCCTGTGTGTTCGATTGGAGCTACCGTGAACCATGATGATCACTACAGTGTCATTACCAAAGTTTTTAAAATTAGTGTTGCAAAGTTGTTTTGCATGCTTCTTTGTACACGACTTTTACCACATTTATATGTGCATACCTATTTGTTAATATTAAGTCTATGCCACCCAACTATGGACACGTGCACTTGGATTGACTTCTCTGGTCAGACCTAAGGGCCTTTCCAACCCATGGTAATTATTTCTCACTGGTCAGACCTCTGGTTATTTTTACACGTTCATATTTGGTCGACTTATATCGAGTTAACTTGGTCAGACCTCAGACCCAAGGCATAAGATGAGAACTAAACATGCTTTTGACATTATTACTTGATACTAATGGCTTAAATAGTCTCATAAATCTAAGAGTTGCATTATGCAATTCACGCTCGTCGCTTACCTCTTGTCTTATTTTTTTTACACACTGGTCAGACCTATGGTAATTAAGTGGGGTTGCAAGATGAATCTTAGTCTTAATTAGTAATTAATTGGGTAGTTAATTCTTTTAAGAATGTAATTATCGAAAATACTAGATTTGAACTTTTTATGTTCTGATTAATTGTGTTATTGCAACATAATTCGTAAACATAATTTGTTTTTCTTTGAAAGACAAACTTGGTCTCTTTTCCTAGTAAGAAGAGTGAGACTTATACCTATCTTTTCTCCTTAGTTGACAAACTAAGATAGGATTCCTAAATTGATAAACTCTTATATGATCTTTCATTACCCTTTTCGTGGTCTAGAGTTAATTGAAAGATAGAATATTTTGTGTAACTGGAAACATTGTGTTTAGAGCTACCAAAATAAATAACATCCTGCACTTGTCACGATGTATGAGTTTAAACCGCAAAGAGTGAAGGAATTACTAGCATATTTGCTAGGTAATCTTCTTGTACTCTTATTATTCCTAAAGTGCTAATTACCTTTGGGGCTATGTAGACGATAAAGGAGGAATTGCATGATAAAGATTCAAGTTAATTGAATAAAAGAATGGCTAGTCCATTGTCTACAGAAGTAGAACTGCATATACTCTGCTCAGTACCTAAGTACATGATACTCGTACGCATTTGAAGAGAATAGGAAAGTATATAAAACTGCTATATGCTTTCAACTGGAAATGTAACACTTACAATGTTGACAAATCCAGTGGGAGCAGTTGCATTTTATTACTGAAATATCATTCATGTAATGTTGTCAATTTCAGTAGGAGCTACGGGATTTATTTCCTATTAGTAACCCATATCATTTTAAACTAGCTTTGAAATAATCCATTACTTTCCGAATATGAACATCCATTGCTTAAAGGAAAATTGCATTTTATTTTATAAGATAACCCGTTGCCTTCCTGCTGTCGCTTCCTGAAGTGTTATCTATAGAATAATAATCCACAATTCTTTATTAAAGGCTATGGTTCTACAACTACTTATGATCTACCTTACACAAGTGGGAGAAATCTCAAAGTGTGTGCAAGGAACAACAATATTATTGGTATCTCTTGACCGCAAGGTAAAGGAAACTAATAATTCTACTAGGACTTAAACACGTTAGATGTTTAATGCCCTACTACATGTAAATAAGAATTCTACTAGGACTTAAACACATGAGATGTTTATTGCCCTACTACATTCTAATAATGATTCTACTAGGACTTGAACACGCTAGATGTTTGTTGCCCTACTACATTCAAATGTCATGATATAGTGTAAAGATACTTCAACATTTGACTACATGTTTTAGTCAACATAATTATGGTTATATGATAATGATCATAATTCTGAAGTATAAAATTAACTTGAAATTACTATAGAACTCAAAAGTTTGCGTTCATAATTACTTTTGTTAGTATAATTATGCTTACATGTTAAGACATAATTATAAAGTCCTTGAATTTAGTCAATGACTTATAACATAAAGTATATATATAGTAAATGTGTTATATCTTCTCGTTAACACATAAACATAAGGCTTTTAAATTATTCAAAGACTTATAATGTATTATTGAAATGTTCTGTTTTCTTGTTAACACATGAACATATAATCCTTTAACAGTTATGTCTTCTTGTGAACACGTAAACATAAGGTTCTTGTCTTGTTCAATGAATATACATTATTGCATGCACTTGGTTCATAAATACTTTATATGCAATTTGGCTTGACCCAATTGACAAGTATTTGGTCCAAAGAGAATTAAGTTATCTATAGAATTCTGATATAGTTTCACAATTCTAATTACTCATAAGATACCACTTCATTATGGTATGTCTAATGTGTTGGATCAAACCTTATTCATAAAGTTTGGTTCTTGATAGCTTTAATTGCTCTACCTCCAAAACATATCAAGGTTATAAAATTGCGTGCGTCATGGATACACTCAATAGAGCTCAAACCTAGAAGGTATTCAAGACAACCTATAACTGAAAACCCTAATTCATTAGGGATTTGAGGTTTTACCACTCAAACCAATTGAATCATAAACCCTTTAGGATTTTTAATTTTTCTACACTTCCTAGCTTGAAGATTGTAGTTTTGGTGTTCTTCCTAGCTTGACGAAACATAAAACTATTGCTAGAACTTTTGGTTAAAGAGTGATACTAAAGTAGAGTTTTTCTATAAACCCTAATTTGAGTTGTTGGAAGGAATTCCATTATGTCTTGATTTAAGTTCTGAATTTGTTAAAATCTTATGAAACATTTTATTAACAAATCTTGAGATGAGAACTTAAAATGTATTTTGTGGTTCTCCATAAAGAATAATTTATTGTTGCTTAAATACTTAGTATTTAGAGAATTGTCTCTACTTACAAAAGTAAGTGGGAGTATATACATATCTCAAAGTTTTTGCGAACAAAATACTTAACCTTCTAAAATGCACTTATTAATGTCATACTAAGGTTAAACATGAAAATGTTGACCGAAGTGTAATGATTACTCTCATTCATAAATCCGAAAGGATGCCTCATGACTTGAGTGATGTTTTATACCAATGCTGAGCGATATAAGTTAGAAGATTATTGTAAATCAGCTAACTACTAAAATATATTATCACATCTTGAATCTGATAAATGTTTTAGAACTATGAATGATAAGATGCAGTCCATAAAAGGCAAATCGAGTTTTGAGCTTGATTGTAATTTCGCCTAACAAGTTAACCTATGAGGTTGGAATGAGTTTTTTTTGAAGAAAAACTCACAAGGACAAAATTGTATACATACTAATGTTTGGCATTTAATAAGAAGTTTTTAATTATACTTAAGCAATTGAGTGTGATTAAATTTTCTTATATAATACATGCATTAATTATATAAAGATATTTAATTGTCATACATGAGATTTGTATGTTGAATATGACAATTAGATTTTATAACTCTTTCTTTATGATTACCTTTTGCGAGGACGGTGTGTAATCAAAAGGGTTATGAATCTATATAATCTTTATGTAGTATACAAGATTTATGCAATCCAAGTTTTGGATTAAATCATGCATCTAAGAGCTGAGATCTTGAATTTAATTACAATATGATTCTAATTGAATTAAAATAACTCTTGAGTACATCTGACATTGAGTGGGAGCATTGTGTTTATCCTTAAAATTTAGATGTTGAAGATATCATTCTATTTAAGCTAGATATTGATCCTTAAGCTTGGAATGAAACTTCACTTGGAAATTAAGAAATAAAACAAACAATCTTTGAATAGATGTTTATATGGAATAAACAAATGCGGAAAATTAAGTCTGACACAAATGCAATATATCATTCAAGCAAGTCTTCAATGATATATTTCACTTGGAATAATTTACATGGATTGATACCTTATGTATTTAAACTAAGGGTTTATCATGTATATATTATATTGTGTATAAGACTAGTTGTTGCTTTTGTACAAGTACAAAATGAGCTGACAACAACAATATCTAATTGAGAGAGTTTAGATTAGTGTTTTATAAATGTTTACGAATTTTAAAGCATAATGTTGTATAAGTACAAATGATTCTAAAGGATTATTAATACTAGTTGTAGTAGGATTTCATCTTTTATGATAAATCTGCTAACTAGTTATGCTCAACATAGAGCATTGTTGCATTACATTAAAGAATGAGAATACTTTACACTTTTAGAAACTGTAAAGATGACTGTCAGTATGTCGTTGATTTCTAATACCTCATGCAAGGTAAGACGACATCTCCATACTATAATTCTTGCAATAGTATGAGCATATGAGATAAGACACTCATCTTATATTTCAAATCACTCACTATATGTGAAATTTGAAACAAGTATTCGGAAAGTTTACTCAGATAACTATTTAGTTTTTCTTGTAAAAGAAAGGTTGAGAATGTTGGAAACATTAGTCTTCAACTTACTAAATGAGTTTCATGCATATCTGTTTTAGTATTTGGATAATTGGGATTGATAGACAATTTTTACTTTATGATGAATAAAGATACTTGGTATTTGTTATTCATTCATATAATAATTGTTATCCTATATTTTCATGTTTAATCCTTGAATGATTTTATTGTTCTAAATATGTCCATTGTCGGTTAACAATATGGGAATATTGTTATGATAAGGCAAATGTGAGTGTTGGTTATAATTCTAATGAGAATTCGGATTGTTCCCGCCAAACTCATATATATTCACTAGAGATGCATATTGGATTCCCCAACTTTCAAACATTTACTGTTGGATCCTTATCATAAGTAAAATATTGAAAATGGTTTGTTATCTTCATCTTTAGACTTGAGATACAAGCAAGTTCTGTTATGTGTGGATATCGTTTTTTGTAAGTATACGCAAAACGCTATCTGAACAAGGTAGTTATAAAAGCTATATTTCGAAGTGATGTGAAGCAGCATCCACAACACTTGTAGTCAATAAAGTATTTGTTACTCCACTTGATATGTGCAGAAAGATACCATGGCGCCTCTCCAGAATTAATAAGATAATTGTTCGGCCGAACCCAAAGGGTAATGCAAGATGATACTTGATTACATTTGGTATATCTAATTAAATTCTATAACGAGATTCTAAATGGTTAAACTATATGGAATGATTTGAGATCCATAATCCATGGTTTAACGGTATCTATAACAAAGGATGATTAGAGCAAGACATTGAATGACCATGCTACTGAGAAACTATTACGAAACTATTCTCTCAGACACTTTTAGTTAAAAAGCGAGTGAGAGCGTTTGCTAGGCGTTTTCGTCGTTAGTTTTGTGTGCCATTCGACACACCAACTCCCAAGTGGGAGCTGTTGGTTTATGGGAGTTATAAACACACATAAACGACTAGAAGTGTGTGAGCCGATGGGGGAACACACGATAAACACGAGTATACGTTTCGAACGTAATAATACTTGAATATTCATACCCGTTATGCATGCAAGCTTGACCCCGATCACAGTTAAGATCCATGGGCTGTATTAGATTAAACATGGGTCGAAAGTGAATGTGCCTTGGGCCTTGGGTTCATAGATCGGGGCAAAGAAAAGGATTGGGTTTTGCTTGGGTTTAGACTTGTTGACCAAGTCTATGTATCAGCCAATAGTAGGTTTGTTTTGGGTATAAAAACAAACATACCGATCCTCAATTTGTACGCATAATAACATCACTTCACCTATCCCTAAACCAATCCACAATATTCTGCTTTTGCTTTTGGTCGCTTGGTCACACAAGTTGACAAGGGTTTTATAGTTTAATGAATACTAAACTTGCATTTGTATCAAGTGTTTAGTTTTATTGGTTGGCTCTTGTTATTGGTCTCCTTGTTGACACAACAGCAGAAACAAGAAGGTGAAAACAGCTCCTGCTCGTGGTTCTTGATCTCGTACAGTAGTTGGTATATATCGGACAAGGTGTGTCCGATATCGGGTAAAGTGTACAAGCTGTTTTAACAGCTTCTTGATAATTTCGGACAGAAGCAAAAGAGTTTCTTGGGCATTCTGTACGTGGGTATTCAAGTGGTCACTTTGTTGACTTGGTTTGTTAATTAAGTTCTTGACTAGCCTCAATATCGAACGTATATGTTAATCGGGTTTGTGTGTGATACTCTTCGAGGTATCTATTTTAGATACTTAAGGTTTCGTTTTGGTTTCTTGTTCCGTTACTAGATATCAATTGCCAAGCAAGGTTAGCCTTTCTATATCCCTTTTAATTAATTAATATTGTATTAATTATTTGTTTATTAAATACGTGCTTAACATAATTGCATTAACTAGATCCAATATCCGCTGCGTACTCGTAGAGGTTAATGGTTAACTGGTTCTAAAATCCCAACAGTATCGATGTTTACTCATTATATATGTTTATATATCACATGATATTTTTGATTAACTAATATTCAAACTCTTTTCTTTGTCAAACTAAAGGATGCATTAGAGATCAGATCATGCCTCCATGATCGATCACTTATGCAATATGCAGAAAAGAGGCCACAGCGCACGTTTCATGGACAGAACCCCACAATGTGACACCGATCATATACCCGCTTCATTTTCTTTCCCTTCAAGAAAACCAAAGGTCCCACCATCCCGAAACAGTAGCATATTCAAGAGTACTCAATCCATATCCACAAGACCAAAACTACAAGCTATGTCTACTCGAAGTACTATAAATTATGATGCAACTATTGAGCAATCTATGGCTGATTTCAAAATAAAAGATGGATATGTTTATAAAGGCGTTGTAGCTGCTTTACCTGATGAGCCAAGAGCATGCGGTTGTATACAACCTCCTTCTATAATTGAAGATGTAGCACCATATTCTAGTATCGAGAATATTTCTGTTCAGAAACTAACACCCGAGTATAAGATAGTGATGGAGTGGTTGGTGAAAATAAAGATACCCCCTATGCGTGTATCAGACTTGTGGCATGATAAACCAGCACTTCTACTTTAGGAAAAAAAATAAAGATAGTGATGGAGCGGTTGGTAAAATTGACTCAAGGATGAATGGTGTAATTGTTTAGAGCCACAGGGATGATTTATGTAAATTTATGTAATTAATTTTTGATTAGAGGCTACAATAGGAAAATTATGCAAGTGTAGGGCTACTTTATGAAAAAAAACGTTCGATGCCTACAAGTTCCATGCCTTTTCAGACAATTTGCCCATTAATAAATTAATCACAATCTTCTTTATTTTGTTAACCTTCTTTTTTTCGTCTTAGTGTAACTTAATTACTATTTTTAGTATCCATTTTAAAAATTTCTTTTTTATTTGCAGAAGTTGGAATTGCTTGGGTTCTATGCTTTAAAAGATTAGTGGAGCTAAATATTTACTATAAAAACAGAACTTTTGTTTAGCTTTACAAAATCCGGTATTCACACACGAACAACTATATGTGGTTGTTTAAAGGGTTTCTATGGACTATTGGGTGTACACTGAATGAACATTGGCTATTATATTGATTAGCACTCACAAACATCATTTGCTATTAAAGACCATCAAATTTGGAAACGACAACGCATTGACGTCTATTATATTAATTGTTACAAACTCAATTGATTGTCGAATAATTTACATTTTATATCATTATTTTTTTCATATATTAATTAAACATGTTTACGTTCGTTGTTTTCTTATTATCTCATTTTCATATTTATTTAAAAACTCCGCGAATCTGCGGGTCTTTAAGCTAGTAGAATATATAGTTGATTTAATATATACACCAGTTTAATATAAAAGCTACCGTTTGTAAGCAAAAAAGTAATAAATTACACAAGAAAGTTGATCATAATGATAACACTTGATTTAATTTGTAAAAAAAGAGCTCATTCACACATTAGTATCACAATGTAAAGAAAAAGAAATTAGCTACTACAATATACCCATTAGTAACATACATAGCCTGTTTCATTCTTGCCAATAAATAATTTGATCTCAGTAACTACTTTCCACATAGGTTTTTTATGAACATAGAACAAAGTTTTTATTAGATACCAATATATGTGATCATATGAATAATAACCTAGATTTTGATAGTTTGTTATCACCATCTTCTTTCGCGATGCTCTGCAACAATAGACATCAAAAAGTTATTGAATCATTTCAAATGATATTGAGCACTATTTATTGTGAATGAATTCACATATTTTGGTAGATTACACGCATACTAACTTGATTACATATTGGCCTTCTAAGATATAAATAGATAATTATCATCTTGATATGTCATATGTCCATTACAGATCGATCCTAATTAGTGACCAACTTATCACACTTCTTCTTCCTAAAGCTTTACGCATTGCACGCACATTCATATTCTTAATTCCAATAAAGTATATTTTTGTTAATAACCACCCTCACCAGTCATTCCAAAAATGTGTTTTTACTTTGAAGAATCTTCACAATCTCATACTTGTGCTCTGTAAAAGAATAAAGCATCTTACAATGGAATTTGTGTAGATTCCGTACTATAGGGTGGTAAATTGACCCGTTTAACCTGTACGAACCAACCCGTTTTCCCACCACTTTCTTACTGCGGACAAATATTTTAGCAAAACATGGTTACCTGGGAAAACACCAGCAAAACCGTCAGCTTTCTCAATGAGTTTATCAACCGGCAAATCTGCAACGAAATAATTCTTATAATCCCCTAGCAAGGATGACGATGGATACATATTAACACCCATTCCTAAGTGTCTCCCAGTCTCGTGACCAATAACCAATTGGTCACCTGGAGATTTTGCATGAAACAGTTTTGTATAGGATTGTATAATAAATAAATAAATAAATAAGATAGACTTATAGAATTAGAACATACATTTGATCATCTTAACAATCACTCCAAGGTTTAAACCTCTTCTAATTGTCTTTGCACAGTCATACCGAGGTGGATCGAAAAGAGGAAGAAGGCCTACAAATTCCCAAGGGCCATCTTTACTATTATCAGGTCCTTCCTATCTTGGTTTAATTATATATCGCGCCTTGAAAAAAGACAATATAAGATAGGAGAGAGGTTGAATGACATTATGGTCTATTTGAAGTGCTCTATATTGGAGACTACAAATTCATTAAGAATTTGGGTGTTTGCACCTTGAGCTTTGTCGGCTTTTTCATGATCATTCCCATAAAAGAACTCACAAACATCATGGTTGGCCATAGTGATGTATTCGACTCTAAAATCAATAAGGTGACAACAAAATTAGAGAAATCAAATTAGAGACAAAAATGAAAAGCATTGATTCAAGCTCCTACATTAAACACTATAAGTATGATATGACTTACCTTTTGGTCTATGTTTTAGCTACTGTACACACTGGCTTCTACCATCAAACAAAATTTTTCTCAATCATCCTTTACAATTCCAGATAAATAAAAGAAACAATATAAAAAAAAGAATTCAAAACACCATTTTAAATACAAAACCAAAACAACAACATGATGAGTAACTCGAATGACTCGATCTTACCTGGTACATTTTCCCATTAACTTCTCATCTTCCAGAATCAATACGAATAATCCTTGTAACTTACTTGGAATTTTTTCCCACCGGTGAAGATGAATCTTTTGATATTGTGAAGTTGACTCTTTTGATATTGATGTAATAAATCACCAAACACAAATAAAATCAACCTGAAAATATATCATAACACAAACATAAAAATGAATTAAACATTTCCATACCTTCAACAGCAAATGCATGTGGGTCCATATCAAATGTATATAGATTTCAACACCACCAAAACTGTATATAGATTTCATTGTTAAAATACATACACTAAAAGCAAATGAAAATGTGAAATACAAATATATGATCAAAACTAACCTCTTAGGACACTATGATCAATGGTGTTACACAATCCCCTTTATATTTGTCATTCAATGCATTAACATGTCATTCACTGTTACTTCTCGGAATAAAACATCATTTGTTGATATAGTTACTTGATGATATTACATCTTTGATGTTCAAGTTGATCATAATAAACCTTCACTTTATATATATGTTTTGCAATTCATGAATCACGTTGTTAAAGAGTTACTATATCGTGAAATATACCTACAACTATTAGAAAGAAATCAACTCTTTATTTACACACGGCTAAAATTATGAGACATGAGGTTTGAACCATTGATCAAACAACACCCTTTCTAAAGTCATGTCAAATGATGATCTAATATTAATTCATTACGGAGTCAGATTAGAAACTAAATACTTTTTTTTGACATTTCATCAAACACTTAGGGTACGTAATTCCCATCAGAAAGGAGTTTAATTTCCATCCAAAATAGCAAATTTTATAGTGATTGAATCAAATGTTAGCAACTTTTCAAGCTAACATTTACAAAATTTAATTAACAGATTATTTTTACCTTCGAAACAATTGTTCGTTACCAAGACATCGTGGATGTTCTTGAAGAAACATAAACTGCGAGAATAAAAAGACAAATTTATCATTTGCGTTACATGAAAAAGGTAATCAAGAATGAAATAAACATAAAAAGTACTATTATTCAGCAACATACCTGAGTGATGATGATGATTAACTATATTAGGTGTGTTGGAGAAGGTTTTGTTGATTAACATTAAAAGATATGAATACCCTTTCATTTTAAAGAAGTTACAAACATCAAAAGAATCAACAAAATTAGTAGCAGGTTGTGTTGAAGTCATTTGTGTGGCAATGAAAGTAAAAGCACATACCCTGGTACAGGAAAGTAAAAGCATATTGTGGAATGAAATTAATCTAACCATTTCATCAAACATGTTACCATCTTTAATTCATTTACAAACATTTGATCTTCAAATTCCTGCACAAACATGTATCACAAAAAAATGATGCCAATCTTTAGATCAACTATATCTGACCACACTCATATTCATAATGAATGGAAAATTCAGAAATAACAAATTAACACATCAAACTAAAGAAAAGAAGATAAATTGATACTTACAAATGTTTAGATGTGGTGATTGCATTTAACCTGCATAATCAAAAAAGAAAATTATCATTTTTATTGAATTGAAATTAATCAAAGCCAAATATATTATTAATTGCATCGAAACCCTAAACATAAACAACACATTAGTTTTATTACCAGATTTAAATACAAACCTTAAAAACATCCATCGAAAGACATATATAAGAAGCCATAATTTTTTAAAACCATATAAGCATAGAAACTGTTGTGAGTGGTGTTATTCAATTCATATAGCTTGTAGGAGAAGAAGAATCATTGAGAAATCCGATTGAAAACCATGAATGCTATTCAATTCTTTACAAAAATAAATCATAAGGAGCGTGATGAATGAGAAAACTGATTGAAACAACCATTGTCTTAGTTGAAACCGAATTGTTAAATGCTATTGAATGCTATTGAAACCGATTAGTTGGCTGAGTTAATAGCATTTAATTTGTGATTAGAAAGGTGGCAGCTTGAAGGTGTTGTATATTGGTGTCACAAAAGGAAGGTGTTTTAATAATAAAATTTAATGCGATGCTTCAGAGCACTTGTACAAAAGCTTATTTTATTATATAATATAGATGATGCCAATCTTTAGATCAACTATATCTGACCACACTCATATTCATAATGAATGGAAAATTCAGAAATAACAAATTAACACATCAAACTAAAGAAAAGAAGATAAATTGATACTTACAAATGTTTAGATGTGGTGATTGCATTTAACCTGCATAATCAAAAAAGAAAATTATCATTTTTATTGAATTGAAATTAATCAAAGCCAAATATATTATTAATTGCATCGAAACCCTAAACATAAACAACACATTAGTTTTATTACCAGATTTAAATACAAACCTTAAAAACATCCATCGAAAGACATATATAAGAAGCCATAATTTTTTAAAACCATATAAGCATAGAAACTGTTGTGAGTGGTGTTATTCAATTCATATAGCTTGTAGGAGAAGAAGAATCATTGAGAAATCCGATTGAAAACCATGAATGCTATTCAATTCTTTACAAAAATAAATCATAAGGAGCGTGATGAATGAGAAAAATGATTGAAACAACCATTGTCTTAGTTGAAACCGAATTGTTAAATGCTATTGAATGCTATTGAAACCGATTAGTTGGCTGAGTTAATAGCATTTAATTTGTGATTAGAAAGGTGGCAGCTTGAAGGTGTTGTACATTGGTGTCACAAAAGGAAGGTGTTTTAATAATAAAATTTAATGCGATGCTTCAGAGCACTTGTACAAAAGCTTATTTTATTATATAATATAGATATAGATGATGTCAATCTTTAGATCAACTATATCTGACCACACTCATATTCATAATGAATGGAAAATTCAGAAATAACAAATTAACACATCAAACTAAAGAAAAGAAGATAAATTGATACTTACAAATGTTTAGATGTGGTGATTGCATTTAACCTGCATAATCAAAAAAGAAAATTATCATTTTTATTGAATTGAAATTAATCAAAGCCAAATATATTATTAATTGCATCGAAACCCTAAACATAAACAACACATTAGTTTTATTACCAGATTTAAATACAAACCTTAAAAACATCCATCGAAAGACATATATAAGAAGCCATAATTTTTTAAAACCATATAAGCATAGAAACTGTTGTGAGTGGTGTTATTCAATTCATATAGCTTGTAGGAGAAGAAGAATCATTGAGAAATCCGATTGAAAACCATGAATGCTATTCAATTCTTTACAAAAATAAATCATAAGGAGCGTGATGAATGAGAAAAATGATTGAAACAACCATTGTCTTAGTTGAAACCGAATTGTTAAATGCTATTGAATGTTATTGAAACCGATTAGTTGGCTGAGTTAATAGCATTTAATTTGTGATTAGAAAGGTGGCAGCTTGAAGGTGTTGTACATTGGAGTCACAAAAAGAAGGTGTTTTAATAATAAAATTTAATGCGATGCTTCAGAGCACTTGTACAAAAGCTTATTTTATTATATAATATAGATATAGATGATGGGTCTTAAAAATAATGAGAAGGTACTGCCCCGCTGGGGGTCTTCGTTAATTTGCGAAGTAAAAAACATAAAAAATTTAGGCTTAGATTTTATATAGCGTGATGTTTTTTTGTTTTGTATTTTGTATACTGTTTAATACTGTTTTTGTATATGTAAATTATTATTTGAAAATGTCATTATTTTACTTAACGATATGATATATGTATTTATGTAAAACTGTAATATATACAACATACATTACGTCTACTTTGCTTGGATAAGCCGAGTTCCTAATCAAAACAACAAAACACACAAAAAAAACAACATACTAAGGATAAGGTCGACAATAATAAACTTTGTGTATTTACAGCCATAGAACATTACTGAATAAGTATCAGTTTCTACTAAAAAAATCGCAAATGAACTCGCTGAATGACTTTCGAACACATGATCTAATATCCAACACAAAGGTAGTCACTCGCTTGTAAATCCATTTCTAATCTGCTGGGAATCAAAGTAAAAAATTGTCAGACTTGTCGTATAGTAGTCTAAAAACAATCAAGACAAAAGTAGAGAACAATAAATAGTTGGTTCATAATTCAACCAAAATGGTGACTCACCCGGTCCCCCAGTGAAGGAACAGCCTGATTAATATTCCATTATGAATTAATAATACATATTTCATAAATTCTCCCATCTAAATGGTAGAGAAGTTTTCATATTTATACTTTTTCTTGTTGGAATTGTCTGGATGAGCGTTTACCCCAAAGTGTTTCCGGATTGCATGCATACATCATAGTTTCTGAAGTCTTTATCAAGCGAATTGATGGGCTCCGCTGCTCATGGCTACCGAAGGATCCCTTGATACTGAAAGATATGTCTAAACATTAATAACTGTAATAATAGCATTATCTATATACTTATTACTCTACAAAACATATACTATTTATACCTTGCCTTAGACATGGTCTGCTTACGTTAGACTGTATCTGTAGAGCATGTTGCAGCATTTGGTAATTAAGCGATATGGGTTATAAGTTTCGTAGCAAGCAAATTGACAGGATTTTGTATATGAGTTTGGTGAAATAGGCCTTCATGAAGAAACGAAACTACTGAAACTCAAATAAGTTTATGCATTTTTATGTTTTATCTATGTTTAGTCGCTGTTACCAATTTCAGTTTGCTCAGTTAATTATTTGAGATATAAATGTTGGGGTTGTTTTT
Organism: Chrysanthemum makinoi; assembly: GCA_910596185.1. Taxonomy (NCBI): domain Eukaryota; kingdom Viridiplantae; phylum Streptophyta; class Magnoliopsida; order Asterales; family Asteraceae; genus Chrysanthemum; species Chrysanthemum makinoi. The sequence continues at coordinate 97,464,767 of OU343225.1, forward strand.
TTAGTATGTTAGAATGCTATTAGCAGGACAAGGTAACTATTTTTGGTGTGTCAAACTATAATTGTGTGTATAATATGTTGTATGTTTATGTTAACATAAATAAAAGTGTAGTTTATTATGTTGTTGGATTATCTTTGGGAATAAAATAATGATCAATTTTTGGTGTTTAATATTGGTAGTGTTATAATATAATTATTTAAATTTATATGAAACTGTAGTTTTTTTTTTTGTTTTTTTTTTATTTTTTTAGCATGTGGTGGACATAGGTTGTGAGTCTGTTTTCATTTGCCCAGACAGTAGCCTTTATGTTACCATAGGCTGGGATTTGTGGTCTTTGGAATCAAACATTGGAAAGACAACACAAAGAGTTACTATTATCATTTGGTTAGGGTAACTGTGTTTGGTTGGGTTTTTTTTGGTATATAAGTAAGTGTTAGGGTGTTGATACTTTTACTCTCATCCTAAATCTTTTTCTGTCAAAACTGTGTAAAAATGGTTTTCACTCCTAACTTTGAGCAACTAAAAGAAGCTTGTGGATCTGATGAGCTTCATTACTGCTTCAAATTCCTGTTAGTGCAAGAACAGGGTGAGAATGAAGGGTTTATCATGTTTTTGGATGAAAAATGTAATGATGTTTGTTGCAGGATCGATAAAAGAGCTGAGTTACTTGAAGAAGGTCATAGGTTTAGTCCGTTTGATGATGTAGCTTCTGATGGTCTCCAGTGTTTTGAGGAGGCACAGTCCAGGGATCGCCAGCTTTTGGTTGGTTTGATTGCAGTCTTGGATCTGACGCGTGAAGGAAGGGTATAGAAAGACTGTCATGTGTTCACGATGGAGATGTACGATTAGGATGTTATGTTTGGTTTGTTGATGGTCGTGTGTTTGTTTGTTGGATCTGTCTTATGATGTTGCCTGTTTGGTTAATAGTAAGTTGTTAATCAGTTATCTAGTATCTGTAATTTATGTTTTATATGAATAAAAGTTACCACTTTTCTGTTTATTAATTGTGTTGTATTCCATACTTTATTTAAGACCCAGTGGTCGTTGAATATCAGTCCCAATGTTCAAAACTCAAGTGTATCTAAAGACACTTATAATCAAATAATTACTATTGTAGTTAATGTACCGGGTAGCCTAACACAATTCTAATACACTAATTAATTAAATATAACTCGTTCTATAAATTCTACATATCTTTGTCATTGAGTGTTTTTAGACAGCAAGCAAATTGGTAGAACAAAATATGATATCTACTGATAAGTTGGTTTTTTTGTCTAAATAAGAGTATAAGAAGAAATTACCTCGTAAATCATCTCTATCTAATTTGTAACCTGGGCAAACGTCGTCTTAAGACAGTAGTTTGATTTGCATTTTCTAGAATCTCCTCCAGTTTTGCTGCAACAACATCGACTGATTTCGTTTACAATTAGACATAAAAGATGGGTAGAAATCATAAGTGGTGATCAATATTCGACCAAGAAAACGGTCCTGGTACACTAGTGCCATGCAAATATAGGATCGTTACGAAAGACACACCATGGCTGTAATCACATTCCAGATGTGGCTGCCCCGCCAAGGTACGGCCGTTGGTAAACCTTGGTCCAAAAAAAATTTAATACAGAAAATCATCGCCTGGTATTTACAACATGACACATGTTACGACTTAGATAGTTAACAAACCTAAAAAGAAGAAACACGCGCCTTGGCTGCAACTTTGAAATGTTTTCCCGCCAAAGCGAGGACATTTTCAGTTTTAACTGAACTCGTTCAGATACATCAGGCATGGCTACAACCTCAACAGGTTACCTCGCCAAAGGCATTTATGTATACTATAATTGAAGAAACAGGATGTGTCCGGCATGGCTGAAACTGTAATGAGTTGCCCCGCCAAGATGCAGACTACCTCAGTGTCATCAAATCTTTTCTTACTTACCACAACCTGTCGGCGTGATAATTAGTTGCGGGACCAAGATACGGGTGGCTTTCACTCATCATGGCTGCAAACACGACTTCATGGTGCCTCGCCAAGATACGGATGACTTTCACCCATCATGGTCCCACAACTAATTATAACTGCAAAACATTAAACGCACATAAGCATCAACCACGCAACCCACAAACACCTGTAAGTTCAAAATCCATTCAACTTAGACAACTTGCAGAAACCATTACAAATAGAGAAGTTGAAATAAAGATTTGTCTGTCAATATTGAATCACGGTAATTAAACCCACACGACGATGTTATGATAAGAATAAACGTTATTTTAATAAGAGAATAGAAACTAAAATGACCACATTGTTAATCACCACCAAAATCATAACACCATTTTTAAAGGAGGCTCAAATATGTTGTACTTAAATTCATCATGGGCTAATAAGGCACGACTACAATCACAGTTGCAAATGCCACCTTTTCAAGTAGCAATTACCATCGGGATTACCTAGCCAAAATACATATGTGCTTTCAAACCTCCATTTTGCATACATTTACATTTTATCATCACGGCCTCTGACATTTGTACCAGTAAATAAAGAATGGTACCAAAAATCAGGATTCATTAACTAGGCTAGCGAAACCAGTGATTAGAAGGCCAAAATGTTAGCCCTTCATGGGCAGCCCAGCGATGGCGGGCAGCCCAGCGATGGATTTGGCAGGAAAATAAGGGTGCTAAACGGCACCGTTTTAGCCAGTGCCATATCTTCATTAAGCAGAATAGCAGCGTTACGATGGCAAGTTACATTATTTGAATTCGAAAAATGAGGCTCAGATATGTAAATATAGGATCGCTACGAAAGATACACCATGGCTGCAACCACATTCCAGATGTGGCTCCCCTGCCAAGATATTGTCGTTATTAAACCGTGATCCAAAAAATATAGATGCAGAAAATCATCATTGGCTGGTATTTACAACATGACACATGGTACGACGGAGACAGTTAACAAACCTGTGGAAAAATAGAAGGGGGGTTGAATAGTTTTACCGATTAAAACTTTGTTTTAAAATATTTAGATCGACTTGTGTCAATCTATTAGAGTGTGTATGTTGGATGTTGATAGATAAGTATATAAATACGTAATGCAAAGGTAAAGAGTAAGAAACACAAAACCACGACACGAGTGTTTATAGTGGTTCGGCTACAAGGCCACCTTCCTTGCCCTACTCCACTCCCCGAGTCACCTACTCGAGAGTTCGTTAGCACTACACGACACAAACTCCTTATGGCGGAGAAGCCTTCACAACGTCGCCTACTCTTTTTCCGGTACAAGGCTAAATATCGGGTTCTTCCATGAGGTAGAACCAAACCTATCACAACGTCGCCCACACTTTATCCGGTACAACGCTAGATACCGAGTTCCATTACAAAGGAGGAACTACTACCCAACACTACACAACACCTATCCCAAAGGATACCCACTCCTTATTACAACATCATCAAGGATATCAATATCCTTGGGCACAACCTATCTATATTTTCACATCAATGCACCATATCAGTTGTACACCCTTGGCATCTTTCACTAATGCCTTTGACATGATCTTTTGGCACCATACACTAATGTCTTGACTTGACCCTTTTGGAATCCTTCACTAATGCCTTTGACACTGACGTTTGGCACCTTTCACTAATGCCTTGACTCTATCTTTTTGGCATCCTTCACTAATGCCTTTGACACGGTGATGAGTCAATTTGTATATAAACATATCAAATACGAAATACCCGCGAGAGAATTGCAAATCAACCGTTTTAGGAGAAAGGTCGACACGCAAAACCCGCGAATACTCAATAAGTGATACCGGGCAAGTGATTACCCAGGTCGTTTCCCAACGAGGTGTGAATTGACGGTGACGTTTGAGGTTTGTTATTAAAATGCTTGAATGGTACGGGAATTTTCGTTTTGTTTACGTTATTCTACAAATTAAAAAACGGGAATGTAAATAAAGCATGTAAACGAATTAAACGACTAAACTAACTACTATTAAGCATAATAAACAATAAAACGAAGCTACACTAAGTCCTAGAGTGATAATATGCAAAAACGTGAAAACCCGGGCTAATCCCGAGCCTCAAAAAGTAAAACTAATGCAATTTAAGGCCTACGGGTGTGAAACTAATTTTCCTACATTCTAAATGACTAAAAATAATTTTTGGAAAAAGCCGGGTATTTTTTCGACTTTTATTTTATTTTCTACGAATTAAAAACAAATTTAAACTAATTAATTAATTAAAAGTAGTAACATTTTTAGAAAATTAAAAGGAAATTACAAAAATTACTTTACTTTAAACAAAATTTAATAAAAATAAAGAAGGTATGCACTGCTTAAGTTACAAACTAAGTGAATAAGCTGTTATGAAGGGAATTGCAAATTAAACTATTAAAAGAGAAAATGCTATAAAAGAGTTAGTGATGCAAGGATATAACACAACATATGAGGAGCACAGATGGCAAAATGATTGTGATTTCTGGGCGTTGGTGGTGCACTGATCCAGGTTCGAACCTGGTCAGTTGCAATTTTGCTATTTTATTTTATTTTTCTTTTTCTTTTGAAACTTAATTAGTAAATCAAAATAAGAACTTTTCATACAAACTTGACTTTTTAAAAGTTGAAAACAAGCTGGTATTAAGCTTATGCTACAGCAGATAAGGAACAAAGGAAATGGAAGCTGAAAGGAACACTAAGGGCTGTTTGGTTCAAGGCAGTAAGGCAACAAAAAGCTATTAAGAAGCTTGTAAATAAGCTAAAACTAAGGATGATTAATCTAAAATACTTAAGAACTATTATGGAATATAAATAAGCTACAACTAAAGGCATTAAAGGGAGGCTTAATAAGCAATAAATAAGGGCAAATAAGCTAAAACCAAAGCGAAAAAAACTCATGCTGTAACAGCAGTGGGCAAAAACAGTCCTAAGGGGCACTTTGGTGCTTAAAAATAAGCAACTAAAGGGCTTCAAAATCACAAAATAAGCAATGACTTATACTCTTCCTACACCTAACTAACTAATTGCAACTAAAACTAATCCTAAATCTACCCTAAAGTCAGCTAAATCTAGGCAAAAAAAACGAGTGAAGGCTGCTGTTTGAGTGCTGTTCAGGGCAGTTTTAAGTGGCCCATTTAAGCCATTAAGCAAACACCTAAATCCAAAATAAGCATAAACATATATTACCCATACTATGACCTAACTGTAAAGCAAAAATTCAAACTCTAATTCTAATGATAACCTACCTAAAATGGGGCTACAAACTGACAATTTGGGACAAAAACAAAGAAAATGGACAGGTTTGCAAATAAATCTTTATCACACAAAAAGGCTTGACACCTTAAAACTTGAGAACAAAATGAGCATATAACTTAATTTTTCACTGGTTTGAGACCCAAAATGGGTCAAAAATAGATTTTGACCCAATGTTCAAACTAATCCAAACACCCCCGTTAGGGGCAGAAAGGTGTGAAAACAGTTTTTGAGACCAAGGAACTTTAAGAAAAAAAAATATTTTGTAAACTTAACCACAAGCTCAAATGAGCTTTACAAACTTATAACAACTGATCAATGATGCACTAAAAAAACAGAATCACAACTGAAAATTTAAATTAACTTGAAAATAAAGTACATTGAAAATTAAAGGTTACATGTAATGTAAAATGACAAGGAAATGAAAATTGGAACTAGAATAAGAAATTCTAGACAGTTTGTACAAACACTACTTTCACTTATTTATACTAAAAAAAGAACTAAAGTCTTCTTCTCTTCCCTCTTTGTCATCTTGTTGCTGTGTGTTTCATTAGTGAGAGAAAGAGTAAGCTTGTGTCCAAGTGTGCTTCTTTGATTACATCTCAGCCCTTAGATTAATCTTGGGCACCAAGTGAGTGAATCACAACCATCAATAATCTTTTGGTATACATGGATTGCCAACATGGCAAGGGGAGCCATGTGAAGGAGTCTTGGACGTATTCTGGAGTGGGACAGGAAGGAGGAAAGGGACAGGAGGGGGGAGGTTGATTTTGGCGCCAAAGGGAGTATTCAATGTTTCTGGGTTGGGTAAAAATGGGTTACTGGTTTTGGGTAAATAAAAACGTTTACCTGTAATGGGTTAGTGGTGATGGGGTATTAAAAGGGTAAGATATGTGGTTCATTGGTGTAATGGAGGGGGTCAAAGGGATTAAGGAAGGGGTTTAGGTTTATAAAAAGGTGAAGTAGTTTTAAGTATTTTGTACAAATTAAAATAAAATGTTTTTTTTTTTTTTTTTTTTTTTTTTTTTTTAATAAAAGGAAAAATGTTTTTAGATAAAAATTGGTTTTAAATGAAAATTAGTTGTTGTAAATAAAAAATGGTTAAAAATAATTGTTTTAAATGAAAGACGGGTGAATTGGTAATTTGGGTTCGGGTTTAAGGGTAAAAAGTAATTTGGTTTCGGGTGAAGGTTTTGAGTTTGTTTTCCCACCCTCACTCCAAAAATGTCTCCCGTGATCCAAAAATGTAGAAAATCCACTCACGGCTCCGTCCGCAATGCACGATTTCCATTCCAAGCTCATTTCTGTCCGTTTTTGCCCTGTTTTCGATCTTTTGTACCTGAAATACATAAAAACACAGTCCAAGGATATCTGTAGCATAATTGGTCATATTTCCGTGTTTTTAGACGTTTTTGTGGTCTTAGATGGGTAAAAATGATGAGTGAATAAGCACTCATCAAATCCCCCACACTATCAATTGCTAGTCCCTAGCAATCCGATCATATGAAGTAAAGAAAGGATCAAAAATACCAAGAATACCCCGTTTCGACTTTTTATTCACTACGAGAAATTTAAAACTTGAACGTAAATAAATAACATGCTTGATTATCAAAACATGGCATCATAGAACGGGATTCACACAAAATGGGTGTCTCTGGGGAATTGTAATCGTCATCCTCTTTTTATACTCTCAAACCAAGCTTAAACTTATTGTGCAAACGTTTTTGTAAAATGCTAACACTACTTATATCAATAATCTATGTAAGTCGAGACTTAAGTTTTTACTCCCGCAATTTATAAAATTTAAGTGAGTGTGCTCATTTTCAAAAGTTTGATCATTTAAATCGACATTTGTTATGGTTGTTATCCACTTAACCAAAGTACTAACCCACCGGAAACGATGAAAGTCTAAGGATCGAAAGGGCCTCTTCCATGTAGCGGCTTTCTTCTCGGCACATCCCAAAACATTAGTTTTAAGTGACCGGGCTTTTGACACCTCACAGAGAATAGTACCGGAATTAGCGGGAATTCGATTCCAAAGATTTACGAAGCTACCGTTAAGTTAAAACTAAACCTAAATGGATTACAACCGACGATAATTTAGAAATTCGAGATTCAAAGGTGAGATCACTCCATGTGGCGACTTTCTTCTCAGCTTGTCCTTTTAAGGAGGCTAGGTTTTCACCCTCGAGAATAGTATCGGAGCTTTCGGGATCTTTGAAATCAAGGATTTCCAAATTACCGTCAAACTTTTAGACAATTTTGACGAATACGAGTTCAACTTCTGATTTAAATTTAAGAAAAAGCAAGTTTCGCACATTTATTCATAAGCAACATAATGCTTTTATTCACGCAACTCATATTTTTTTCATTTTTTTTTCAACTTTTTCATTTTTTTTTTTTGTTTTCACTTTTTTTTCCATTTTTTTTTTTTTTTCACTTTTGACTTTAACTTTAAACTTTGCAACTTTTGCAGCATTCAAGCACTTTTCGATACTTTCATTTTGCAAAATTATTCAGATTTAAAGAAAGTATGCTTTCTCGGAAATTTAAATAAAAAGTTGAACTCGGACTCTAAATCAATTTTGCTTAAAAACTTTTTATTGTAACAAGACGATTTGAATGTTCAAAAGTTTGACAATGAGCACGTATTTAAGTCCAATTAGTTAGCTTCTGGGAGAAAAAGCCATAGATTACTTATATAAGCTCTAAAGAGAACCAACTACTCCACGCTTAGCATTTTCATTTGCACAACGCGTAAAACCTTAGCCTAAATGTTAAGAGAGCAGCTAGATCAACACTCTAGCAGAGTCGGGATTCCCCTTGTTCTAGCCGAATCAAGACTAAACTACCATTAACACCGAAGCATCAACGAATTATTTTTGTGCAAAGCACTTCTTGTAAACGTAAATACTTGACTTAAAGCGATAAAAATTTTAAAATTTTTGGTCAAAACGGGGGTGCTAGGGTACTAGAAGGTACATATGTGATCAAAATTCGCTAGAATTCCCCCCCACACTTAGAATTGAATATTGCCCTCAATATTCAAAGTACCGGCCGTAGCCGAAACTATAGAACGGAAAAAGGTAATACTACTAGCCAAGTGTGGGAACGAAATCTTTTTTCACAAAAAGGATTAATAAAGATATCCCTAGATAATCGTTAGCAAAAAGATCGGATATTGGGCGGCTGGATTGAAAACAGGCGCATCAATCATCACGATCTACGGGAATCCTGAAAACAGAGAGCAAACACACAAGAAGCAAACAATAGTGGGGAAATACCCCCACACTTAGTGTTAGAAATAAGAAAGAAGTCAGAAACATGGGTTGTCACCCATGAAGTGCTACTGTTTTTGTTAACCGAGTCGCTAGCTTGACTCGACCCCGAATTCATTGGTCCATGGGGGAGCAAGTGGAAGAGAAAATCTCCATCGGACTTTCATTCAAATGGTTTGAAGAAACATTGAATGTGCTGAAAGTTCCACTCCGATGAGATATATCCGGCTCAAGAGAATGAGAAATGCCGGGGTCAAAGATGGTATCTTCACTCCCGTAGGAGATAAGATATGGAGAAGAAATGGGATAAGAAAGCAGGGTGTCATTGAGATGACAACGGGTGGGTCGGGTGGGCAAAATATTAGATTGAGGAACATTGAGCGAATGTTCAACAATCTTATCCACCACTGAAGCAATGAGAATATCCGTATCGGGCTTAGAAGAGGTTCCATCATCCGGCGGTTTAGCAGGCGGACGGGTGGAAGATGGACCTAAGCCATAATCGTCACTCTGAAAACCCGGAGGCATCGAGTCATCCGGAGAAAGAAATGAGTCGACCTCTTCCATAAGAGTGTCACTCGACGAATTATCAGAAGACCTATTGTATAGAAGATTTTCCAATTCAGTAAGGTCGGCTTCAAAGTCGAAGTGCACATCATCATCTCCCGGTGGAGAATGATCAACGAGAGCGAGTTCATCGGCGAACTCCTCGAGAAGGTCTAAAGTCGAAGTGGGATTGCCACTATTCTTTTCTTCAAAAGTAGAATCCTCCAGCTCGGGTAAAGAGGTAACGGGGTTTTCTGAGTAAAGGTCACTATCCTCATTCTGAATGTCAAAGATTGGGTTATCTGAAATTTGAGTGAATTCAGAATCTAAGTCAAACAGAGGATTAGTGAATGCCATAGTAAAACGTTCCTCGGACACAACAAGAATATCTTCATCATCCGAATCAAAATCAGTGTCGATTTCTCTTTCTTCAGGTTCAAAATCTCTCACTTCTTCTAAGCTGACGAGCTCAGAAGGATCTTCCTCAACATACTCGATGTCTCCACACGATAAGGAATCGTCAAACGACGTAAAGTCATTTTCAGACTCGGAGATCATCTCAACAGAATCATTAGGGGTGGGAGGAGAAGAATCATCATCAACCGGCTCATCACACATCATATCAGAGACGCCCTCGCACTCACTTGGGGTTGGGACAAGGTTCTCAACACAAGACGATTCCGTTTCCGGAATAGTGCTAAGATGCTCGTCCCCCATACTTAGAGAGTTAACGGGCTCTTCGGGTGTGGTTTCGGCTGAAAAACTTTCATAATATTCCTTCATTTGAATAGAATCCTCATCATCTTCATCGTCAAGGTAAGTCGCGAGCCATCGGGCACGTCTTGCAAGTGCTCGTTCTTCGATTCGTATTTCTTCAAGACATTTTTGAATCTTAGCGGCTCGTTCCTCTTCTTCGAGTAATTCTAGCATAGATTTTTCGTTGCGAGACGTTTGGTCTTCGGCAAGTTCTTCTAGCATACTTTTCTCACGAGGATGTTGATCAATGACGGGGTATTGTTCAACGACAGGAATTGTGGGGTTTGAAATTATCAAAACTGGAAGTGTTATAACAAGGATCAGGTCCATAGTAATTTTGATTCCATGATTGACATTGGTAATCATAATGAGGACCCCCACAATTTGCACAATAAGGAATTTGATGAGAGAAATTATGAAATGAAGGATCATTGAAATCTTGATAGTACGGTTGTGGTTCATATGAATTCTGTGGAGGGTAGTTGAAATCGTTTTGAGGAAAATTGAAGGAATTTGGATTAGAATCATAAGCGAATGAATTCTCGGCACAAATCGAACAAAATCCATTAGTAAGATAATTTCCACACCACTTGCACATACATTTGAAACAACGAAAACCTTTCGGTAACACGTCTCCACAACCGTAGCAATAATCTTGATCGAAAGAAGATATCTCGGGCTCGGGAATAGGGATCGAGGGCTCAACAATATCACAAGTCGTATTTGTATTTCCCGAAGTTGAATCTTGACGAAGTTCATTTAAGAAGTTTTCAATCATGTTCATGATTTCGTTCGAAGATTCCGGAGGTGGGACAAGTGGTGTGCTCTCAGAGCTAGCAATTTCCACCACTTCCGTTTTGGTCTCCGGTTCTTGTTCTTTTCTCTTAACCGTAAATCGTGAAAGATTTTGATCAAATCTAGACGTTTTAGGCTTAGAAACAAGAGAACAAATCTCGGGTTGAGGTAGGAGGTCGGAAAAACTTGGAGAATCATCGAGAGAGTTTTTATCGGCTAATTCGCACCAATAGCAATATTTGCTTGCTCCAACCCTTCCACACCGCTTACATAAACAATCGGGATTGAGACAATAAGGCTGATCCTCTTCCATACGGCCTTTACAGTGAAAACAACGACGATAATCGATCGTCGCCATGAGAATTAAACTTGTAGAGGGTTAAAGAAATAGAATTAAGTGATCGAGAGGATACGAAGAATAGAATCAAACGGTGAAAGAGGGTAAGAGAAATAGAATCAACGAATAAGAGGAATGAGAAGAATATTTTTGGGGTTTTGATAAATAAAAAACATAAAAGAGAAAATAAATTTTGAAAAGGAAAATATTTTTGGGTTTTTGGGTTTTTGGAAAGCAAATAACTTCACGAGGAAGGTTCTTCAAGTCACTAATCGTCAAACCTTAACGATATTGTCGCAACACAACCTCCCCGGCAGCGGCGCCAAAATTGATGAGTCAATTATTATATAAAAATATCAAATACGAAATACCCGCGAGAGAATTGCAAATCAACCGTTTAGGAAAAAGGTCGACACGCAAAACCCGCGAATACTCGATAAGTGATACCGGGCAAGTGATTACCCGGGTCGTTTCCCAACGAGGTGTGAATTGACGGTGACGTTTGAGGTTTGTTATTAAAATGCTTGAATGGTACGGGAATTTTCGTTTTGTTTACGTTATTCTACAAATTAAAAAATGGGAATGTAAATAAAGCATGTAAACGAATTAAACGACTAAACTAACTACTATTAAGCATAATAAACAATAAAACGAAGCTACACTAAGTCCTAGAGTGATAACATGCAAAAACGTGAAAACCCGGGCTAATCCCGAGCCTCAAAAAGTAAAACTAATGCAATTTAAGGCCTACGGGTGTGAAACTAATTTTCCTACATTCTAAATGACTAAAAATAATTTTTGGAAAAAGCCGGGTATTTTTTCGACTTTTATTTTATTTTCTATGAATTAAAAACAAATTTAAACTAATTAATTAATTAAAAGTAGTAACATTTTTAGAAAATTAAAAGGAAATTACAAAAATTACTTTACTTTAAACAAAATTTAATAAAAATAAAGAAGGTATGCACTGCTTAAGTTACAAACTAATGAATAAGCTATGAAGGAATTGCAAATTAAACTATTAAAAGAGAAAATGCTATAAAAGAGTTAGTGATGCAAGGATATAACACAACATATGAGGAGCACAGATGGCAAAATGATTGTGATTTCTGGGCGTTGGTGGTGCACTGATCCAGGTTCGAACCTGGTCAGTTGCAATTTTGCTATTTTATTTTATTTTTCTTTTTCTTTTGAAACTTAATTAGTAAATCAAAATAAGAACTTTTCATACAAACTTGACTTTTTAAAAGTTGAAAACAAGCTGGTATTAAGCTTATGCTACAACAGATAAGGAACAAAGGAAATGGAAGCTGAAAGGAACACTAAGGGCTGTTTGGTTCAAGGCAGTAAGGCAACAAAAAGCTATTAAGAAGCTTGTAAATAAGCTAAAACTAAGGATGATTAATCTAAAATACTTAAGAACTATTATGGAATATAAATAAGCTACAACTAAAGGCATTAAAGGGAGGCTTAATAAGCAATAAAGAAGGGCAAATAAGCTAAAACCAAAGCGAAAAAAACTCATGCTGTAACAGCAGTGGGCAAAAAACAGTCCTAAGGGGCACTTTGGTGCTTAAAAATAAGCAACTAAAGGGCTTCAAAATCACAAAATAAGCAATGACTTATACTCTTCCTACACCTAACTAACTAATTGCAACTAAAACTAATCCTAAATCTACCCTAAAGTCAGCTAAATCTAGGCAAAAAAACGAGTGAAGGCTGCTGTTTGAGTGGTTCAGGGCAGCTTTTAGTGGCCCATTTAAGCCATTAAGCAAACACCTAAATCCAAAATAAGCATAAACATATATTACCCATACTATGACCTAATTGTAAAGCAAAAATTCAAACTCTAATTCTAATGATAACCTACCTAAAATGGGGCTACAAACTGACAGTTTGGGACAAAAACAAAGAAAATGGACAGGTTTGCAAATAAATCTTTATCACACAAAAAGGCTTGACACCTTAAAACTTGAGAACAAAATGAGCATATAACTTAATTTTTCACTGGTTTGAGACCCAAAATGGGTCAAAAATAGATTTTGACCCAATGTTCAAACTAATCCAAACACCCCGTTAGGGCAGAAAGGTGTGAAAACAGTTTTTGAGACCAAGGAACTTTAAGAAAAAAAAATATTTTGTAAACTTAACCATAAACTCAAATGAGCTTTGCAAACTTATAAAAACTGATCAATGATGCACTAAAAAAACAGATTCATAAAATTAAATTGCACAACTGAATTTTAAATTAACTTGAAAATAAAGTACATTGAAAATTAAGGTTTACATGTAATGTAAATGACAAGGAAATTAAAATTGGAACTAGAATAAGAAATTCTAGACAGTTTGTACAAACACTACTTTCACTTATTTATACTAAAAAAAAGAACTAAAGTCTCTTCTCTTCCTCTTTGTCATCTTTGTGCGTGGTGTTCATTAGTGAGAGAAAGAGTAAGCTTGTGTCCAAGTGTGCTTCTTTGATTACATCTCAGCCCTTAGATTAATCTTGGGCACCAAGTGAGTGAATCACAACCATCAATAATCTTTTGGTATACATGGATTGCCAACATGGCAAGGGGAGCCATGTGAAGGAGTCTTGGACGTATTCTGGAGTGGGACAGGAAGAAGGAAAGGGACAGGAGGGGGGGAGGTTGATTTTGGCGCCAAAGGGAGTATTCAATGTTTCTGGGTTGGGTAAAATGGGGGTTTTGGGTAAATAAAAAGGGTACGTAATGGGTTAGTGGTGATGGGTATTAAAAGGGTAAGATATGGGGTTCAATGGTGCTAATGGAGGGGTCAAAAAAAGGATATAGGAAGGGGTTTAGGTTTATAAAAAGGTGAAGTAGTTTTAAGTATTTTGTACAAATTAAAATAAAATGTTTTTTTTTTTTTTTTTTTTTTTTTTTTAATAAAAGGAAAAATGTTTTTAGATAAAAATTGGTTTTAAATGAAAATTAGTTGTTGTAAATAAAAAATGGTTAAAAATAATTGTTTTAAATGAAAGACGGGTGAATTGGTAATTTGGGTTCGGGTTTAAGGGTAAAAAGTAATTTGGTTTCGGGTGAAGGTTTTGAGTTTGTTTTCCCACCCTCACTCCAAAAATGTCTCCCGTGATCCAAAAATGTAGAAAATCCACTCACGGCTCCGTCCGCAATGCACGATTTCCATTCCAAGCTCATTTATGTCCGTTTTTGCCCTGTTTTCGATCTTTTGTACCTGAAATACATAAAAACACAGTCCAAGGATATCTGTAGCATAATTGGTTATATTTCCGTGTTTTTAGACGTTTTTGTGGGTTTAGATGGGTAAAAATGATGAGTGAATAAGCACTCATCAAATCCCCCACACTATCAATTGCTAGTCCCTAGCAATCCGATCATATGAAGTAAAGAAAGGATCAAAAATACCAAGAATACCCCGTTTCGACTTTTTATTCACTACGAGAAATTTAAAACTTGAACGTAAATAAATAACATGCTTGATTATCAAAACATGGCATCATAGAACGGGATTCACACAAAATGGGTGTCTCTGGGGAATTGTAATCGTCATCCTCTTTTTTATACTCTCAAACCAAGCTTAAACTTATTGTGCAAACGTTTTTGTAAAATGCTAACACTACTTATATCAATAATCTATGTAAGTCGAGACTTAACTTTTTACTCCCGCAATTTATAAAATTTAAGTGAGTGTGCTCATTTTCAAAAGTTTGATCATTTAAATCGACATTTGTTATGGTTGTTATCCACTTAACCAAAGTACTAACCCACCGGAAACGATGAAAGTCTAAGGATCGAAAGGGCCTCTTCCATGTAGCGGCTTTCTTCTCGGCACATCCCAAAACATTAGTTTTAAGTGACCGGGCTTTTGACACCTCACAGAGAATAGTACCGGAATTAGCGGGAATTCGATTCCAAAGATTTACGAAGCTACCGTTAAGTTAAAACTAAACCTAAATGGATTACAACCGACGATAATTTAGAAATTCGAGATTCAAAGGTGAGATCACTCCATGTGGCGACTTTCTTCTCAGCTTGTCCTTTTAAGGAGGCTAGGTTTTCACCCTCGAGAATAGTATCGGAGCTTTCGGGATCTATGAAATCAAGGATTTCCAAATTACCGTCAAACTTTTAGACAATTTTGACGAATACGAGTTCAACTTCTGATTTAAATTTAAGAAAAAGCAAGTTTCGCACATTTATTCATAAGCAACATAATGCTTTTATTCACGCAACTCATATTTTTTTCATTTTTTTTTCAACTTTTTCATTTTTTTTTTTTTTTTCACTTTTTTTTCCATTTTTTTTTTTTTTTTTTTTTTCGCTTTTGACTTTAACTTTAAACTTTGCAACTTTTGCAGCATTCAAGCACTTTTCGGTACTTTCATTTTGCAAAATTATTCAGATTTAAAGAAAGTATGCTTTCTCGGAAATTTAAATAAAAAGTTGAACTCAGACTCTAAATCAATTTTGCTTAAAAACTTTTTATTGTAACAAGACGATTTGAATGTTCAAAAGTTTGACAATGAGCACGTATTTAAGTCCAATTAGTTAGCTTCTGGGAGAAAAAGCCATAGATTACTTATATAAGCTCTAAAGAGAACCAACTACTCCACGCTTAGCATTTTCATTTGCACAACGCGTAAAACCTTAGTCTAAATGTTAAGAGAGCAGCTAGATCAACACTCTAGCAGAGTCGGGATTCCCCTTGTTCTAGCCGAATCAAGACTAAACTACCATTAACACCGAAGCATCAACGAATTATTTTTGTGCAAAGCACTTCTTGTAAACGTAAATACTTGACTTAAAGCGATAAAATTTTTAAAATTTTTGGTCAAAACGGGGGTGCTAGGGTACTAGAAGGTACATATGTGATCAAAATTCGCTAGAATTCCCCCCCACACTTAGAATTGAATATTGCCCTCAATATTCAAAGTACCGGCCGTAGCCGAAACTATAGAACGGAAAAAGGTAATACTACTAGCCAAGTGTGGGAACGAAATCTTTTTTCACAAAAAAGGATTTTATAAAGATATCCCTAGATAATCGTTAGCAAAAAGATCGGATATTGGGCGGCTGGATTGAAAACAGGCGCATCAATCATCACGATCTACGGGAATCCTGAAAACAGAGAGCAAACACACAAGAAGCAAACAATAGTGGGGAAATACCCCCACACTTAGTGTTAGAAATAAGAAAGAAGTCAGAAACATGGGTTGTCACCCATGAAGTGCTACTGTTTTTGTTAACCGAGTCGCTAGCTTGACTCGACCCCGAATTCATTGGTCCATGGGGGAGCAAGTGGAAGAGAAAATCTCCATCGGACTTTCATTCAAATGGTTTGAAGAAACATTGAATGTGCTGAAAGTTCCACTCCGATGAGATATATCCGGCTCAAGAGAATGAGAAATGCCGGGGTCAAAGATGGTATCTTCACTCCCGTAGGAGATAAGATATGGAGAAGAAATGGGATAAGAAAGGAGAGTGTCATTGAGATGACAACGGGTGGGTCGGGTGGGCAAAAGATTAGATTGAGGAACATTGAGCGAATGTTCAACAATCTTATCCACCACTGAAGCAATGAGAATATCCGTATCGGGCTTAGAAGAGGTTCCATCATCCGGCGGTTTAGCAGGCGGACGGGTGGAAGATGGACCTAAGCCATAATCGTCACTCTGAAAACCTGGAGGCATCGAGTCATCCGGAGAAAGAAATGAGTCGACCTCTTCCATAAGAGTGTCACTCGACGAATTATCAGAAGACCTATTGTATAGAAGATTTTCCAATTCAGCGAGGTCGGCTTCAAAGTCGAAGTGCACATCATCATCTCCCGGTGGAGAATGATCAACGAGAGCGAGTTCATCGGCGAACTCCTCGAGAAGGTCTAAAGTCGAAGTGGGATTGCCACTATTCTTTTCTTCAAAAGTAGAATCCTCCAGCTCGGGTAAAGAGGTAACGGGGTTTTCTGAGTAAAGGTCATTATCCTCATTCTGAATGTCAAAGATTGGGTTATCTGAAATTTGAGTGAATTCAGAATCTAAGTCAAACAGAGGATTAGTGAATGCCATAGTAAAACGTTCCTCGGACACAACAAGAATATCTTCATCATCCGAATCAAAATCAGTGTCGATTTCTCTTTCTTCAGGTTCAAAATCTCTCACTTCTTCTAAGCTGACGAGCTCAGAAGGATCTTCCTCAACATACTCGATGTCTCCACACGATAAGGAATCGTCAAACGACGTAAAGTCATTTTCAGACTCGGAGATCATCTCAACAGAATCATTAGGGGTGGGAGGAGAAGAATCATCATCAACCGGCTCATCACACATCATATCAGAGACGCCCTCGCACTCACTTGGGGTTGGGACAAGGTTCTCAACACAAGACGATTCCGTTTCCGGAATAGTGCTAAGATGCTCGTCCCCCATACTCAGAGAGTTAACGGGCTCTTCGGGTGTGGTTTCGGCCGACAAACTTTCATAATATTCCTTCATTTGAATAGAATCCTCATCATCTTCATCGTCAAGGTAAGTCGCGAGCCATCGGGCACGTCTTGCAAGTGCTCGTTCTTCGATTCGTATTTCTTCAAGACATTTTTGAATCTTAGCGGCTCGTTCCTCTTCTTCGAGTAATTCTAGCATAGATTTTTCGTTGCGAGACGTTTGGTCTTCGGCAAGTTCTTCTAGCATACTTTTCTCACGAGGATGTTGATCAATGACGGGATATTGTTCAACGACAGGAAATTGTGGGGGTTGGAAATTATCAAAACTGGAAGTGTTATAACAAGGATCAAGTCCATAGTAATTTTGATTCCATGATTGACATTGGTAATCATAATGAGGACCCCCACAATTTGCACAATAAGGAATTTGTTGAGAGAAATTATGAAATGAAGGATCATTGAAATCTTGATAGTACGGTTGTGGTTCATATGAATTCTGTGGAGGGTAGTTGAAATCGTTTTGAGGAAAATTGAAGGAATTTGGATTAGAATCATAAGCGAATGAATTCTCGGCACAAATCGAACAAAATCCATTAGTAAGATAATTTCCACACCACTTGCACATACATTTGAAACAACGAAAACCTTTCGGTAACACGTCTCCACAACCGTAGCAATAATCTTGATCGAAAGAAGATATCTCGGGCTCGGGAATAGGGATCGAGGGCTCAACAATATCACAAGTCGTATTTGTATTTCCCGAAGTTGAATCTTGACGAAGTTCATTTAAGTAATTTTGAAGAATGTTCATGATTTCGTTCGAAGATTCGGAGGTGGGACAAGTGGTGTGCTCTCAGAGCTAGCAATTTCCACCACTTCCGTTTTGGTCTCCGGTTCTTGTTCTTTTCTCTTAACCGTAAATCGTGATAGATTTTGATCAAATCTAGACGTTTTAGGCTTAGAAACAAGAGAACAAATCTCGGGTTGAGGTAGGAGGTCGGAAAAACTTGGAGAATCATCGAGAGAGTTTTTATCGGCTAATTCGCACCAATAGCAATATTTGCTTGCTCCAACCCTTCCACACTGCTTACATAAACAATCGGGATTGAGACAATAAGGTGATCCTCTTCCATACGGCCTTTACAGTGAAAACAACGACGATAATCGATCGTCGCCATGAGAATTAAACTTGTAGAGGGTTAAAGAAATAGAATTAAGTGATCGAGAGGATACGAAGAATAGAATCAAACGGTGAAAGAGGGTAAGAGAAATAGAATCAACGAATAAGAGGAATGAGAAGAATATTTTTGGGGTTTCGATAAATAAAAAATATAAAAGATAAAATAAATTTTGAAAAGGAAAATATTTTTGGGTTTTTGTTTTTATGGAAAGCAAATAACTTCACGAGGAAGGTTCTTCAAGTCACTAATCTTCAAACCTTAACGATATTGTCGCAACACAACCTCCCCGGCAGCGGCGCCAAAATTGATGAGTCAATTTGTATATAAACATATCAAATACGAAATACCCGCGAGAGAATTGCAAATCAACCGTTTTAGGAGAAAGGTCGACACGCAAAACCCGCGAATACTCGATAAGTGATACCGGGCAAGTGATTACCCGGGTCGTTTCCCAACGAGGTGTGAATTGACGGTGACGTTTGAGGTTTGTTATTAAAATGCTTGAATGGTACGGGAATTTTTGTTTTGGTTACGTTATTCTACAAATTAAAAAACGGGAATGTAAATAAAGCATGTAAACGAATTAAACGACTAAACTAACTACTATTAAGCATAATAAACAATAAAACGAAGCTACACTAAGTCCTAGAGTGATAATATGCAAAAACGTGAAAACCCGGGCTAATCCCGAGCCTCAAAAAGTAAAACTAATGCAATTTAAGGCCTACGGGTGTGAAACTAATTTTCCTACATTCTAAATGACTAAAAATAATTTTTGGAAAAAGCCGGGTATTTTTTCGACTTTTATTTTATTTTCTACGAATTAAAAACAAATTTAAACTAATTAATTAATTAAAAGTAGTAACATTTTTAGAAAATTAAAAGGAAATTACAAAAATTACTTTACTTTAAACAAAATTTAATAAAAATAAAGAAGGTATGCACTGCTTAAGTTACAAACTAAGTGAATAAGCTGTTATGAAGGGAATTGCAAATTAAACTATTAAAAGAGAAAATGCTATAAAAGAGTTAGTGATGCAAGGATATAACACAACATATGAGGAGCACAGATGGCAAAATGATTGTGATTTCTGGGCGTTGGTGGTGCACTGATCCAGGTTCGAACCTGGTCAGTTGCAATTTTGCTATTTTATTTTATTTTTCTTTTCTTTGAAACTTAATTAGTAAATCAAAATAAGAACTTTTCATACAAACTTGACTTTTTAAAAGTTGAAAACAAGCTGGTATTAAGCTTATGCTACAACAGATAAGGAACAAAGGAAATGGAAGCTGAAAGGAACACTAAGGGCTGTTTGGTTCAAGGCAGTAAGCAACAAAAGCTATTAAGAAGCTTGTAAATAAGCTAAAACTAAGGATGATTAATCTAAAATACTTAAGAACTATTATGGGATATAAATAAGCTACAACTAAAGGCATTAAAGGGAGGCTTATAAGCAACTAAAGAAGGGCAAATAAGCTAAAACCAAAGCGAAAAAAAAAACTCATCTTGTAACAGCAGTGGGCAAAAAACAGTCCTAAGGGGCACTTTGGTGCTTAAAAATAAGCAACTAAAGGGCTTCAAAATCACAAAATAAGCAATGACTTATACTCTTCCTACACCTAACTAACTAATTGCAACTAAAACTAATCCTAAATCTACCCTAAAGTCAGCTAAATCTAGGCAAAAAAAACGAGTGAAGGCTGCTGTTTGAGTGCTGTTCAGGGCAGTTTTAAGTGGCCCATTTAAGCCATTAATCAAACACCTAAATCCAAAATAAGCATAAACATATATTACCCATACTATGACCTAACTGTAAAGCAAAAATTCAAACTCTAATTCTAATGATAACCTACCTAAAATGGGGCTACAAACCAGGTTTGGGACAAAACAAAGAAAATGGACAGGTTTGCAAATAAATCTTTATCACACAAAAAGGCTTGACACCTTAAAACTTGAGAACAAAATGAGCATATAACTTAATTTTCACGGTTTGAGACCCAAAATGGGTCAAAAATAGATTTTGACCCAATGTTCAAACTAATCCAAACACCCCCGTTAGGGGCAGAAAAGGTGTGAAAACAGTTTTTGAGACCAAGGAACTTTAAGAAAAAAAAATATTTTGTAAACTTAACCACAAGCTCAAATGAGCTTTACAAACTAATAACAACTGATCAATGATGCACTAAAAAAACAGAATCACAACTGAAAATTTAAATTAACTTGAAAATAAAGTACATTGAAAATTAAAGGTTACATGTAATGTAAAATGACAAGGAAATGAAAATTGGAACTAGAATAAGAAATTCTAGACAGTTTGTACAAACACTACTTTCACTTATTTATACTAAAAAAAGAACTAAAGTCTTCTTCTCTTCCCTCTTTGTCATCTTGTTGCTGTGTGTTTCATTAGTGAGAGAAAGAGTAAGCTTGTGTCCAAGTGTGCTTCTTTGATTACATCTCAGCCCTTAGATTAATCTTGGGCACCAAGTGAGTGAATCACAACCATCAATAATCTTTTGGTATACATGGATTGCCAACATGGCAAGGGGAGCCATGTGAAGGAGTCTTGGACGTATTCTGGAGTGGGACAGGAAGGAGGAAAGGGACAGGAGGGGGGAGGTTGATTTTGGCGCCAAAGGGAGTATTCAATGTTTCTGGGTTGGGTAAAAATGGGTTACTGGTTTTGGGTAAATAAAAACGTTTACCTGTAATGGGTTAGTGGTGATGGGGTATTAAAAGGGTAAGATATGGGGTTCAATGGTGCTAATGGAGGGGTCAAAAAGGGATATAGGAAGGGGTTTAGGTTTATAAAAAGGTGAAGTAGTTTTAAGTATTTTGTACAAATTAAAATAAATTATTTTTTATTTTTTTTTTTTATTTTTTTTTTAATAAAAGGAAAAATGTTTTTAGATAAAAATTGGTTTTAAATGAAAATTAGTTGTTGTAAATAAAAATGGGGTTAAAATAATTGTTTTAAATGAAAGACGGGTGAATTGGTAATTTGGGTTCGGGTTTAAGGGTAAAAAGTAATTTGGTTTCGGGTGAAGGTTTTGAGTTTGTTTTCCCACCCTCACTCCAAAAATGTCTCCCGTGATCCAAAAATGTAGAAAATCCACTCACGGCTCCGTCCGCAATGCACGATTTCCATTCCAAGCTCATTTCTGTCCGTTTTTGCCCTGTTTTCGATCTTTTGTACCTGAAATACATAAAAACACAGTCCAAGGATATCTGTAGCATAATTGGTCATATTTCCGTGTTTTTAGACGTTTTTGTGGGCTTAGATGGGTAAAAATGATGAGTGAATAAGCACTCATCACACGGACGTTCGGCACCTTTCACTAATGCCTTCGTCTTGACCCTTTTGGCATCCTTCACTAATGCCTTAGACACAACACTTTTAGAGAAGAATAAAAGAACTATCAACAAGATAACTTTAGTAGTCTTGATGATGACGAAGCATGGCAACTCATGGACATGAGCTTGCTTGACTTCAAGAGGTAGTGATCTCCCCTTTAAGAGGAACCTAGAGAATCATACAAAAACAAACACAAACTACATAGAAAGATCCTTTGGATATGAGGTTAGAGAGTTTACAATACTAGGATAAAGTATGTGTGGAAGTAGCTTCATACAATGAAGAAATGGCTCACTATTTATTGACAACATGCTACTGTTCCACGGATCCCATGGATCCCTTGCTTGAGGGATTCGTCTAGTGTATTACTAGGGATCCGTAGGACGCTCCCCCTAAAGTGGGTTGTAGGTCATGGATCATGGATCATGGGTTCTAGGCTAATTCTCACACCGAATATTCGGATTCTGGTGAAAATTCCGTCGACAAATCAGAGTTACTCCGTAACCTGTCTAAAGAGTTACGACGTAACTATGTTTTTGACAGCGATCGTGGGGTTATGAAAGATATTGATAAGGATGACTCAAGCGAGTTACGCCGTAACCAAACATCACAGTTACGGCGTAACTGGGATACATGGGCAGACAGATTTCTCGAAGTGGACGAATCAGGAACATAGGAAATTAACGGATGGTCCTACGACATTAATTTATTCCCTCTGTCCCCATCTAAAAAGAAATATCACTGGTGTAAAAAGATACCCGTAGTTAAGGGGGACTGGTATGATCTATGAGCTTCATGTGACCCTAGAAATGAAATTTGTGATGGAGGAAGCGATAAAGATAGGGTCAAAAATAACAAATTCATGTGGGCTGCATATACTGATGCAGAAAGATTGGAAAAACTCTCCTTCAAGGAAGAAGAGGAGCCGCCTATCACTCAATGGTGTACTCCGATAATCATAACTGACGATGAATCCACACGAGCATGGCCTACGTGCGACCCTTTCCGTGAGTATTGCAACGGTGGTGGTTGCTTAAAAGAAGAAGAATGGATGTGCCCTCATGAGCTTGAAAGATATAATATCAAATTAGGAGATTTGACATTTGATGATTGGTACGCGATACAATTCGGGAATGCTAAAATTAACCTGAATCTTCTTAAAAAGCTCAAGATTGATTACGAGGATCATCTTCAAAAAAGGGAATTGGTTAATGATGACATCTACTGCGTAGAAGATCCTTTAAGCAGAACTGATAAAGCCCGAAGTCATTGGTGTGAAAAGGTAAAATCTCCTGGGGAAGTCTTCTGGGCATCATGCAACCCTTATGATGATAAATGTAATGGGGGAAGCAACTTAAATAGAATGGGAGAGGATGAATTCTTTTGGACCTCAACCAACGATAAAGAAAGGACAAGATTTCCTTGGTTAGACAACTTGGGATTTGACAGTTGGGTAAAGATTAAGTATGGACAAGTAGATGCATTAACAAAAGAAAAGATTTGGAAAGAATACATGAGTGAAGAAAATCCTAACGACGAGAATCCTAACAACTTAAGTGATATAACAATTGAGGATGCCAAAGAGTCGGTAAGAAATGAGAAGGAAGAATGCAAGCGTGTGCTGGTGGGAGATTTTCTCTACGAGGAATGGTTTAAAGGCACCGAGTCTGACGAAGATGACATAGAGGGGATTTTAGATTACCTTGAGTTGCAAGGAAATGAGGAATTTACTGACCCCGATGATGAAGCATATGAGCAAAGGAGATGCAAACTCCTTGGCATTTTGTATAAGAGGCCGCCACCAATTATAGCCAAAAAATATGAGTTTACTAGATACCACTTGGGGCCAGATGAAAAATTTTGCAAAATTCGGAATATCGAGACTAAAGAATACCGCACTGCCACAAATGTCGCTTGGGTCAGACATAACTTAATGAAGGACATGGAGGAAGTTGGCCAAGTTCAAAGGCCACCATAAAGCCCCGAGGCTCTAAGTCTAACTTAAAGACTCGTAAATAAAGAAAAGTGCTCTTTCGGGAGACAACCCGAATTATCCCTTTCTTTTGTTTTATTTCCATTTCTTTTGGGTTTTGTGTTTTTAACAATCTTTGCAGGAAACGAAGAGTGATTGCTGCTGCAGAATGCTGATCTGACTATAGTTACGGCATAACTCATCTCAGTGGTTACGCCGTAACAAATCCCTTGCAGCAGAATTTCAGATGCATTACCAATTATGGGGTAATCCCATCTCAGTGGTTACGTCGTAGCTACACTCTTGCAGCGTATGCCAGGTTTTGCCTAGTTACGGCGTAACTCCTTATAAGAGTTACAACGTAACTACCCTCTACTTTACTTCTTTCATTTTAAACACAATAACCTTGTATTAGTATTTTAAATGAACTTTGTGGGTGTGTTCCCTGTAAACCCTCACGAGACTTCACTCATCCACCTGGGACACCAAGTGGTTTAAAAGGCTTGTTGCATATGCTAAATGCAACCGTGATTCCTACGAAAGTGAGTTAGGTTTGTTTTTCATTTTTCATTTTTTCTTTTTAGAATTATTCTTGTCGGTAGTGTGATTTCAGGGATTGAAGTTTGCTCGTGGATGCTTATATGAAGGCACGACGCTTTTTCGTGGGCCTTCTTTATTTTTGGAGCAAATTTCAGGAAAGTTCTCGCTCTAATTCTACTTTTCTCTTCACCTTTATTTAACGCTTAGTATAAAAGGGATTTTTTACAATTCAAGTGGGGGGACGGGAGTAGAATTGTCTCTTGAACTTTATTTGGCCCTCGTTTTTCTAGTTTATTTTGAAAAATTATGCCATTTTTAAAATTTTGACATGTTTTTCTTAACCTAACTAGATTAGACCTTAGCCGAGCACATACAACCCTTGATATTATATGGTGAGATTAGCCTTATCCGTTTCTGTAACATATTGGATTTCACAAACACACAAACAATCACAAATATGGGCGATTATATGATTTTAGAGAAAGAGAAAGTGGGATATTCTAGTGAGAGAAACACATAGAAGGTTAGATTCCAAATGAACAACCAACCCTCTCCCTTGTGGGGAGAGGGCTATTTATACAAAGAAGCACGCCCTCCTTCGGGCTGTGGATCAGGCATACAGTAGGTAAAGACCCGTCCTTCCTCCACGGTGTTGCACTAGACTAATCTACGCTAATAACTAACTAACAAATAACGTAATAAATGACATGTCTATGAGCTAACTTAAACTAGATAATAATTGGGGTGACCGATGCTTCACAATAGAATTTCCAATTCCTAACAATCTCCCCCTAAGGGAGGTCACCCCATGATTTACAATTTAGCATCCTAGCATTCCAATTAATCTTTAGTCTTGAGCTCGTAGACTTCACTTCATCAAAATAATCAATCTTTGTGCTTTCATGGTGATATTATCATAATCCAACTATAATGTACATTAAGTGGAGGTTATAGAGCTGATCTACATTATGATGACCTTTGAGCTTTATATGAGATCATCAGCCACAGTTGATCTCAGCATCACACATTGTTGTGTTGCCCGCATATGATGTTGTGACAATTGGACCGACATGCTCACATTCTGGATCATGATATCTTCTTATCAGAGTAGCGGAAGCTTTAGTTGATTCATGATATTTGCAGCAGCGAAGCAGAAGCATGGAGTGAAAATATCAGAGTCGTTGATGCACTTATCATGATTTCTTTAGAAATGAATGTGTTGTGTGAGCATGTGGCTATGGATTGACCTCTCCATTCTGATCAGCTGCAAACGTCAGACGTACCTGCATACAACAGTTAGCAATAAAGCGCACGAAAGTGTTAGGAATTAGAAATTCCAGGTATTAAAGAGTCGGTCACCTCAAGTATATGTAATCGTTAGAAAGCTCGTAGTCGTAGTTATTTTAAGTTAAGTAGTATTTAGTTAAGTAACACCGTGGAGGACGGACGGGTCTTTACCCACTGTATGCCTGATCCACAGCCCGATGTGTGGCGTTTTATGTAAGACTATAAATACTCTCTACCTCCCAAGGTAGAGAGTTGGAGCTCATAATAATATCTTTCACTTTCTCTCACTAAGTTCCCTAAACCTCTAACTTTCTCTCTCTAGAATTCCATCTATATGTTACTTTGTGTTATGGTTTGATGTGTATGTGAAAACTTATATCTTACAATTGGTATCAAGAGCCATGGTTAGATCATATCTTGCACATCTTTGGATTTCTAGTGGTTTTTAGGTGGTTTTTGAGTTTGAAAAAGTTTAGTGGTTTTTGCATCATTTGATTGATTTCTAGTGTTAAAGTTTCGATTTTGGTTGTACTTTTGTGTTTAGAATCATCAAATGTGTTTAGGTTTTGATTCTGGAAGGTTTGAATCATAGTGGTTGGGTTGTTTTGGATTGAAAAGTGGTGTTTATGTGTTTTTCATGCTAGCGACTTGAGCCACGGAAAAGTTTCTTCGTAGCGACTTGCTTCACATTTTTGTAGCGCGTTACAGGTTTGGAGCTAGCGACTTACCTAGCGATTTACAGTACAAGTAGTGGACTCTCCACTACGGGTAGCGACTTGGTGGTAGCGACTTGGTCTGTAGCGAGTTGCTCTTTAGCGACTTGTATTCCTAGCGACTTGAGTAGCGAATTGCTGCCAAAATTTCGCTAGCGACTTGAGGTTAGCGAGTTACTACTTAGCGACTTGCATTTGTCTAGCGACTTGGGACTCTAGCGACTTAGTGGTGTAGCGAATTAAGTGTTAGCGACTTGGACCTTAGCGAGTTGCTCTTTAGCGACTTGACTGTGTAGCGACTTGGTGCTTTAGCGACTTGTGTCCAGCGACTTGGGTCCTAGCGACTTGGTTCAAGAATTCTTAGCGACTTGTTGACTTTTCCTGACAAAACTTCAAACGGCTATAACTTTTGATCCGTAACTTCGTTTTCAGCGTTCTACCCATCAAAACGACCGTGAGAACGAGGAGAATGTCACGCCGAATAAACTAAAGTTAATTCGGGTCAACCTTCGAGGGCTAAATCCGCTCTGAAACGAAGTTTATTGAGGTTTTTATGTTTTTAGACCTAAAATTCTCGGGAAAATCGTGCAACAACCAACCCAAATCACAACCAAACAACATCTCTGCTTATCCCACAAACAATCATAAGTCCTAACACACAATTGTCTATCATTGTGTCGATCCATCAGTCATCTTAACACATCCCATTGGTCATTGCTTAACGGTTTGGTCTTGATTTTAGTAAAATCCCACCAAAGATTCTATTTCTCGGTTTAAATCATAGACTTGTAAAATCCCGTGCATTCCACCACATCATGTCTTACTCTACTTACTCTACTGACCCAGTGATTTCAGAAGTGCTTAAATTGTATGATGATGTGGACAATAATGTTAATGATTGCTACACTGAACGATTAAAGATGTTTGAATTAAACAATGAGGATGTGAAATCTTCATGTTCTGAGTACAATGAGAATGAATTGCACCTGCTACAGAATGCCATGCAAATGGAATGCAGCATTGAGCCCTATCAGCTACTTCATCTGCACCTCATACAGCTGTTATCCATAGCTGGGGATCGAACATGTAGTGCTCTTTTCCGCCAGGACTTACCTACATTGACAAGAAGCTTTCTGTTGAACTTAGAACACTTAAAGCTGCAACTTACCAATAAAGAGGTTCAAAAGGATGGTTCCGAGTGCACTCTTCAAGTAATCTACAAACAATTTCAGCCATTCATCAGTGGGGAATATTCAGCAGATTACGATCAACACTTGACTGGAATTTCCTTCAAAAAAACATATGACGGTAGAGAATGGAAATTCAGGAATTCATTGAGACATTTATCCAACTCATGGATAATGTGAAAAGTACATTGAAGAATCTGCTCAAAAGAATGAAGACGTGAATGAGTGTCAGGTGCAGTTGAAAGATTGTTGTGATAAGTTGGGTAATGTATATGTTGAAGAATCGGGTGTTGCTGAATGCAGAATGTCAGTGACAACAAAAAATGATGAGTCGGATAATGGAAAAATGGAATCTTCGTGCTCAAATTCACAAGAGAGAGAGGTGCACAAGACACAACCTGTGCAAGTTAATGCAAAGGAACGCTCCATGGAAGCTTCGGATGCACCCAAGATAGAGATGCACCCGTCACAGACTGTGCATGTCAATGCTCAGGTAAGTTGCATGGATGTTTCTGCTGTACCTAGTTGTGCATCTTCTACTCAAAATGATGATTATGAACTGCATGAGTACGCTGCATTTGTGCTTGATGATTCCCTTACCACTGAGCTTAACATATATAAGGATCAGGTTGCTATTTATGAACAGCGTGCTAAGTTTGAGTTGACCACCCGTGAGCAGGAAATGGATGTCCAAATACGTACAACTATTAGAAAAAGTAGGTTTAGAGAAGAAGTATTAAAACAAGAGTTAAACTCCTTACAAGAAAAGCTTTCTAAAACTGCTAAGCAAAAACACGAACTTCAAGAAAATGTTAAAATGCTTAAGCAAGAATTCAAGGCTAAGGAATCAAAACTTTTGAATGATTTTTCCAATCTAAAAACTTTGAAAAACAAGCTTGAAAATAAGTTGTACGTACAAGGGAATACCATTCAGACTGCTCACATGATCACTAAGCATAGAGTCTTAAGCGATAAGCATAGCATTTCCCTTGTTGAGGAACCTAATCCAGAGGTAATTAAAAAGGCTAGAAATGCTCATAAGGTACTGTATGATGGTAATGAGATCCTTAAGCCTAGACAGAAACCTAGTTGCGCTGAGTGCACTGAGGAAGATAAGAAATCAGATGAAGTCACTAGGGAGAAAATGAATAAGAAGCTAGAAGATCCTGAGTGTAAAAAGAACAAGATAACGATAAAACCCCATGATTACACTAAGGAAAATTGGATATCCTTAAACATGTTTAAGCCTCAGACTCTATTGACCCCTGAACAAGTGTTCTGGAAAAGGATATGGACTTGCAAAAAGCTGAAAATCTTGTTGAAAAGAATCCCCCTTGTAGAAATTCCCTAAAGCCGATGTATCCTCCAAATACACCAATGCATTTAGTTCCTAGAACTATTGCCACTAAGAGCAAGACCTTAATCAGTCAATATGTTATTCTTCAACTATTTACCGATTTTGAGAAAACTTGTAAGAAAAGGATCACACCCACTGGGATAACTGAAGGGGAAAGGGGTTTTGAGCAAATGAAAGAATGTTATTTAACTGAGGTCATGCCTTTCTTTAAACAACTAAAAGATCATTTTGAGAGTCTTAAAATGAGGATAAAATCAGATATTAAAGAAATGGAAAAGGAATTTGATGCAATGGTAGTTGAAGTTAGTGATTATGAGCGTGCACTAAAATATAATGAGATTGAGAGGAAGAACTTGCATACCTTAAATGAGACTCTTATTACTGAATGTGTTGCTCAAGATATCTTTTTCACTGCTTCAAATTGCTCTATTAATGCTTCCAAATTTCATGAACTATCTGTGGCCCTGAAAGTCTCCCATGATCGTGTCATTGAGCTTGAAAAAACTAATTCTAAACTAAACGAGAAAATTGAACTGGATGATCACGACAATTTGGTTAAACATTTTTCTAAACTAGAAGTTGAGCATTTTAATTTACAACTCAAATATCAACATCTCAAAGAAAATGTCAAAACTTCAAATATCAAGACATCTTCAGATGCTCCAGAGTTTGATGCAGCTTTTCAAATTAACAAACGTGATGAACAGATTCAAGCTCATTGCAACACGATCCGAAAGTTGAAAGCCCAAATCTCTCAATTAAAGGGTCAAACGAACAATATGACAAGGCTCCCAAATGCCTCCTCCTTTAGATTCTCAGAATTCTCAAACTTTTCATCTTCAAAACCTAGTAAATGCTTTACAAAAGGAAAACGAAAGTTTTCTAGAAGAAAATGAAAAGGTTAAACGACATTTTAAAGAGTTATATGATTCAATAAAAGTCACCGTGACCAAAACAACGAAAAAATAACGTCTTTACAAAAGGAAATTGAGAATCTGAGAAATTAGGGAAATGGGAAACTGCCACTTGTTTTCAATAAGAATGTTGTCTCAAATCACCCTTAGATTGCAAATACCGTGAATGCTTAAATATATTCCTCCTCATCTTAGGAATAATGAACATGCTTTTCATGCATACTGTGCTCACCTTAAGGATAGTCTAGAATGTCTCCGTGAGATTGTCGAAGAGGATTTCATTAACAAACCTCTTGATAGTGAAATTAGGTTTGCTTGCCTCCATGCCAAACGATCTCAAGAGCTGCTTGAATGTGTAATTGCAACATGTCCAAAACCCTTAGGTGAAAAGGCAAAGCTTGAAGCCTTGTTCTATGCCTAGTGCCAAACAGGAAATCCGTTCTATGCCTAAAGCCAAGCATGTGACCCTTGATATGTCTTGTTCCATATCTAAATTCAAGCAAGAAACCTATGATGTGCCTCCTAGAATTTCAGATCCCCGCACTTCTAGACCAGGAATGCAGAAAGTAGTGAAGCCATGTAATGTTCCCATCGTTACTTCTACAGATGTTAAGATTGACACTAAAGTTAGCGGGTCAAAACCTAGAAGCTATGCAAAGAAGGATAGGATTACGCAAACTAAAAGTGTTCATGATAAGGAAGTGAAAGAACACCATAGGGAGAAGAAGTTTGATTTGAACAAAAAGAATCGTGTTAGTTCTAGTATTAGCTCTAAGCTTACTAAAATTAATTCGAGGCCTTATGCTGTCTGCAAAACATGCAAAAATGTTTAATTTCTGGTAATCATGATAAATGTGATGTGTTATTTGAGGTCTAAGATTCATAACCCAGCTTAAGAAAGTTTGGAGAGCTAAACAGAGTTAAGCAATAACTGGAAACCTAGGGGAAGGTTTTACCAATGTAGGATTTCATTGGAAGCCATAGCAGTCGAATATTCACGAATGGCAAACCTTGCCCCTTAACTAGATCCACTATGCCTAGAGTAGTGGCTGTTAAGGTTTGGAAGCCAACTGGTAGAACAATCCCATTAAGCACAAAATGTCCCTCGACTAAGTCTGATGCTTCTACTAGTTTAGCTCCTAGTGACAATGACATTGCACCTAGGGTTTCGGCTGATTCAAAGATTGTTTGTGCTAACCAAAAGGACCCCATGAGCACGTGGGGATCCAATGTTTCCAATTCTGTCTTCGTCATTTGTCCAAAGCAGGTCCTACAAATCGTCCCTTGGTATTTGGATTGGCTCTAAACATATGTTGGGCTCTAAACAATGACGTCTGTTCAATCGTTCAGGCCTCGTTCTTCATCATTATGGGTTATGGTGTCTGCAGATAACACTTCAGGTCCCCGTTCTTCAAAGAAAAGAAAAGTGTACGCTCTTCGTGCGCTTTATCTTGACTCAAAGAGAAATTCTCTCATGAATGGCCATACTCATCTACATTCTTCATCAACAAGCTTCATGTTTTTCCACGCTCATTCAATCATCAAGTGGATCTATGTTCATTGGTGTATACTCTTATTCACTTGCTAAATCAAAAATGGCAACTTCGGATGCAATTTTTGAGAGGGAGAAGAGTGAATATACTACATGATGATGGATGTTTGAATAATGGTTATACGACTTTATTTTTGATGATGATGAATGTATATTCTTTTTGATTATGAGTGAATATACTAAGGATAACTAGGATTCATTGTTTTGATTTTTGATGACTCTCCTCCAACGCCTAATGCTTCACTTACTAAGGATAATTGGGAATCAATGTTTGGGATTCATTGTTTTTCAAAGATATGTTTGATGAGTACCTTTAACCTTCGACGAATGTTGATCATCCGCTTCAAAAGCTCATGCTCCTATTGACTCAATTTGGTTCACCATCTAAGAAGTACTTGGAATTCTCAAGAAACCTTATCTCCGTTATTTCACAAGCGTTCATAATGACTATCATGATATTGTAAGTTGCATTATTGAATAATGATCCGCTCTTTGGTATTCCTTTGCCAAATCTTCATAGATTATTGTTCCTCTATTGTACCTATAAATCAACCACATGAACATTAAGGAAATGACTACTCCTCATTGCCGAAGACATTTGTGGTGAATCTTCCGTGATCGTCTCTACATGTATACCTTTAGGAAGAATGCATTAATGTGAAATCATTTGTTCGGTTCATTAGTGGATCGACGTACATCGTTGTACGTTATTCACGTGTTGGGCATTTGAAACAAGCTGATTACTTCAGAGTTAATCAATTATCACTTATTTGAGATTGAAGTTAAAATTAACAAAGGCGAGCTTAAGATGCAAATGCATGGAATTCTTCTTCAGTTTTAAGTTTGGTATATCAAGTTTCTTTATCGTGGTCACTTCAAATTGTCTACATATGGGTTGATAAAGATAGTCAGAGAGAGAGTTTCTATCGCATGTGGTCCTATGGCTCTGGACACTCCAGTTCAGACCCGCACTTCAAGACAGTCCCCATTGGTTCATCCCTTATACCAAATTCTTCTTCTGAAACTCCATATGTACCTCCATCTGAAGATGATTTAAAGAAATTGTTTGATCCCATGTTTGATGAACATTATGAGCCAAGTGCTAATGAATTGACAATTCCTACTTCAGAGGCTGCTCATATTCCTGTGAATGAACGTCAATCCTTCAATCTCAATATCATTAAGTCAAGAAGCCTACCGATCACTCGCTCTCATCAACAAATCATCAAACTTCGAGGGTACATCATGGAACTATGTCCGGTATCAATAATGAAGTTAATCCCTTTGCTACCCTCAAGATGCTCCATTTGAAAATGTATTTGCTCCTGAATCTTCATCGAACCATCTTCTTCGAGACATCGACTCGCTACTTTAGTCCCTCAACAACTGCCACATGAACACCTCAGAAAATGGACTCACGATCATCCATTGGACAACATCATTGGAAATCCCTCTCATCCTGTATCCACACGGAAACAACTTGCAACCGATGCCTTATGGTGCTTCTTCAACTCCGTACTCTCTAAGATCGAACCAAAAGATGTTAAAACTGCCATGGATGAAGACTAGCGGTTCAATGCCATGCAAGAGGAAATTCATGAGTTTGATCGACTAGATGTATGGGAATTAGTACTCCACGTGCTATGATCATTGCTCTAAAGTGGATCTTCAAAGTGAAACTTGATGAGCATGGTGATTTTTAAAGAACAAGGCTGATTAGTTGCTAAAGGATACCGTCAAGAGGAGGGTATAGACTTTGAAGAATCATTTGCTCTTGTGGCTCGAATCGAGGCAATCGAATCTTCTTTGCCAATGCCGCAAGTAAGAACATGGTAGTCTATCAGATGGATGTGAAGACGGCATTTCTGAACGGAGATCTTAAAGAAGTTGTCTACGTCGCCAACCTGGGCTTTGTGAATCAAGAGCATCCTACTCTCGTTTATCGTCTGAAGAAGGCTCTTTACGGTTTAAAGCAAGCTCCAAAGGCATGGTATGATACGCTATCAAAGTTTCTTCTATCGACCGGATTAGCAAAGGAGGCAGTTGATCCAACATTGTTCACCAGAAGTCGGCAAACATTTAATTCATGTTCAAATTTATGTTGATGATATTATCTTTGCCTCGACTGACCCCAATGAATGTGATCGTTTTCAAATGAAATGGGTTCCAAATTTCAAATGTCAATGATGGGACAAATGTCATTTTTCTTGGGATTACAAATTTCACAAAGTCCCTGAGGCATTTTCATAAATCAATCTAAATATGCAAATGAGATTTTAAAGAAATTTGGATTTGTATCATGTGACACCGTTGACAATCCCATGATTGAACGCATCGAACTAAACTAGATGAGGACCACTGGGATCATGTAGACCAAACAAAATATCGTAGTATGATTGGATCCCCGATGTACCTCACAACAGCTAGTAGACCGCATACATCTTGTTATGTGTGCATGTGTGCTAGATATCAGGCTAAGCCTACTAAAAAGCACCTTGAAGCGTTAAACGGGTCTTTCGGTATCTCCAAGGAACCATCAATATGGGACTATGGTACCCCAAGGACACCGGATGTCACTAACGCCTATGCAGATGCCGATCATGCGGATGTCAAGATACACGTTGAGTACATCAGGAGGTGCTCGTTTTGGGTGATAAGCTTGTGAGTTGGTCTTCAAAGAAGCAAATGAGTACTTCTATTTCCTCTACAAAGGTTGAATACATAGCCATGTCATCTTGTTGTGCTCAAATCTTTGGATGAGATCCCAATTATCTGACTATGGCTTTGAATTCAACAAAATCCCTCTGTTCTGTGATAATAAAAGTGCTATTGCTCTCTCATGCAACAACGTTCAACACTCAAGAGCAAAGCATATTGACATTCGACATCATTTCATCAGGGAGCAAGTGGAAAAGGTGTGGTGGAACTCTATTTTGTGAAGTCGAATACCGGTTAGCGACATCTTCACCAAAGCTCTTCCGAGAGAACGTTTTGAGTTTATTCTTCCTCGACTTGGCTTGAAAAGCCTTCAACCAGGAACACTCAAACGTCTTCAGGAGGAAGACGAGGAGTAAAGGTCTTTCCTTCATCTACATCTTGTAAATATCTATTCGAAAAACAAAATAAAAAAAATATAAAACTTTCAAAATCCATAAAAATTTGAAAAATTCGAAAAATCTTCAAAAAATATTGTCATTTTGTCATGTTTTTCTCGATTCGATAATATCTACGGTCTTTGTGCTGTCATTCAAAGAATGACACGGGACTTTAGATATTGTTCGAATTTTTATCAAAAAAAAATCAAAAATATTTTGGGAGAAAGAAAAAATGGTTTATTGTCATTTTCAGGCAATAACCCGTTTTAAAAGAAAGAACAGAGCCATGTTTTACCATGTTTTCAAATTCCATGCTCGATTCTATACAAGACATTTATTCTATTCCTCTGCTGAAAACTAAATGCTTTGAAAAATAACTCGGTCTCTATTTTTGATAATCATCACGACTTATTTGTCAAAATCTCTATCTCTCAATCAACAACCTATGTCATTGATTGAGGGGAGAATGATTTCAATTAAATTAAAAAGTTATTTGGCATTAAATTGTTTTCAAAAGATATACATGCATGTTCTATCAATGGAGTTTAAAGTCTCAAAATCCGATCCTTATCCGTTAAAACGCTTTCATAATCAAGTCACAATTCTCCTTAAAAGCTTTCAAAATCAATTTAAATCTATAAGAGATCACAAATCTCAAATGATTTGATAATTGTGATCGGGGAGAATGTGTGATTTAAATTGGATTTAAACTGATAATTCGGTAAATGGTTTATAAGGATGTACATGCTATCCTCCCACATGTGACAAACGATTTCAAATTTTCCATGCACATGTTGAGGGGAGCATCTATCTTAAACCTATGATTTGAAACGTGATCATTTATCTCAATGTGCAAGTTCCCTCTAGTATGTGCAAAACTCTTTTCAAACCTCGAGGCACATATTGAGGGGAGCAAAATCATGAAAACCTCATCCTTCCCCAAAATGCTTTATCTACTTGATTTGATCAAGGAAGTGATGGTGATATTTTTAGAAAATGGTAAACAAAGAAGTTAATTTCTTTCTCTTGCCTCCGTGTGCAAAACAATTTCAAACATTTGATGCACATGTTGAGGGGAGCACTTATTCTAAAAATATCAAAACAATTCAAGTACAAAATGCTTTGATAATATATCACAAGTATCTGGATTGATTTTCAAATGGTTTTCAATTGGTTCCAATGGCCGATGAACAATACCAAATAGACCGACCAACTTTACTTTATGTATGGTGATATAAGGATGATAAGGTTAGGTATTGGTTCCCATGATCCGCCAGAACGGAGGGATCTACCCAGGGACTATCCACTAGTTAGTGTAGAGTTCTTAGGTATGATGATAAAAGGAGAAAAATGAGATATGGGAAGAGTGCGGACTAAGACCGAGCTAGTAATCGAATAAACCCAACAAGGTTCTAGCTATGAAGTCTCGGTAAGCATTGAAGGGTTGAAGAATTAAAAAGAATTGAATGAGAAAAGGGTGAAAACAAATAGCCCTTCATATATTCAACCTTAGAGGCGTGGTGGTTCAATTCATATGCTATGATGGTAACATCGGTATTGAAGACAAGACGTCATGGACCCGAGGCGACCGCACTTCAACTTTCCAAACCACTCAAGTTCCTCTTAAAAGGACTTGTTTCATTCTCACGGGAACCGACATTATCTATCGACTTTCTCTTAGAGATTGTTGATATTGAAGAAGGAGACCCTCTCCCTAGTCTCCGACGCAGGATCCAAATATGCACAAATTGAGTCTAGAGCCACGAGATCATCAATAAATCTCATTAGGACACTTTCAATGAAGACTCTCGCTTTCACACAATGTGGAAAGAGAGATTATATCTTGAGTCCTACTCATTATCCTTGTGGTATTGCCGTAACATCCGAAAGTGATGTGTTTACATATTCACAATGAAGATGGAAAGCCTTCTCGAGCCAACATCTAACAAGCTCCTGGTAGGTGGCATGTGAGATCTATTATACAAGATCAACCATGTGACAAGCTGAACAAACAATGGGGCGATTCAATCTTTTGAATCAATCGGTTCAGTTATGGATTGACGGATACCTTTGAAAAACCGGTCGTTGTGCTTAAAAACTCTTTACTTTAGCACATCGACCGTACTAATTTTTCAAATCAAAAGGTGTTTTATGATTGATAATTGATTTTCATTAAAACCTTCGTTGTATTGCAAAACAATTTCTATTGAGCAATACACGATTGTTTTTCAAATCTCTTTTCATCAATCGCTGGACTTAAATCTCATTCGCCTGGTTCACTCACTTCCGTGTTGTCTTCTTTGAGACGTTCCGGTTTGAGAACGGCTAGAGCAAATTGCGAAAACATCAAGGAAATTCTTCGAATTATACTCGATCACAGCGGTACTTGTACTCGATCAACGGGAACCGTGGGCCGTGTACCTCAATTCAACAAAAGTGATCAAAGACACTTTCGCGCGTTTATTGCTAACTGCTTGTATGCGTGTACACGCCCGACGCTTGCGTTGATCGAATGAAGCGGTCAATCCATAGCCGCATGCTCACTAACACATTCATCTCAAAAGAAATCATGATTAGTGCATCAATGACTCTGATATTATCACTCCATGCTTCTCAGCTGCCGCCAATATCATGATTCAACAAATGCTTCCGCTACTCTGATGAGAAGATATCATGATCCATAATGTGAGCATGTCGGTCCTAAAGTCACAACATCACATAATACCAACACCACAAAGGGTGTCACAGAGATTTTTCTATGGTGATGATCTCAAAATGATGGCTCAAAATTATTATCACGTGGATCAGGAAAAGACCTCCACTTGAAGTAACCAAACATGCAATGTGAAGAATCAATGACTACGAGCTTAGGAACAAAGGACTACATCAAGAATGCAAGAACAATTGTTAATGTCATATCTGTTTGTATTCAATGTAATTTTAGTGCATGATTGAGGTGACCTCCCTAAGGGGGAGATTGTTAGGAATTAGAAATTCTATGTATTAAAGAGTCGGTCACCTCAAGTATATGTAATCGTTAGAAAGCTCGTAGTCATAGTTATTTTAAGTTAAGTAGTATTTAGTTAAGTAACACCGTGGAGGACGAACGGGTCTTTACCCACCAGATGCCCGATCCACGACCATGTGTGTATGCGTTTTATGTAAGACTATAAATACTCTCTACCTCCCAAGGTAGAGAGTTGGAGCTCATAATAATATCTTTCACTTTCTCTCACTAAGTTCCCTAAACCTCTAACTTTCTCTCTCTAGAATTCCATCTATATGTTACTTTGTGTTATGGTTTGATGTGTATGTGAAAACTTATATC
>OU343225.1:97502738-97556323 GCA_910596185.1 Chrysanthemum makinoi
GATCGATAGATTTAGCATTACTCTTATTCTTTTTCTTGTTTCTTTCTTTTTTTAACACTTTTTTTTGTTTCTTTTCAAAGTAACGTTTCTCTTTCTAGGAAATTGCATATATATCATCCTTTAAATATATATGCGATTTTGCATCTTTAAAAAGATATATATATATATATATATTATATATAAGAGGAGGCATGCCACATAAAATGCCACTTGGCATCCCATAATGCCATGTCATATTTCCATGTCATCTATTAATCCACCTAAGCAACCCACCTAAACCTAGGCAACCATGTATTAAAATTTCGGATTTATTTTTAAAAAAAATTACACTTGCAGGATTCGAACCTAGGTCTTGGCATCTACACACAAGCGTGTCAACCATTGAAGCATGTGAGTTAATGTGATTTGATAATTGAAAACAATTATGTTATGCTGCAATAACTACTGCATTCCCTAATAGATATTTATAAACCTGTAAATCGTATAGCATATATCTTTAGAACGTAAAACCCTAATCTCAAATTCGTTCATAATATACTTTTTCTTCAAACCCTAATTTTATCTTTTCCTCGGCCTGTTTTTTCCCTCAATTCTCTCACGCTGATCTTATTTTTGTGTATGCAAGTTTGAGAATACATGGTGTTCTTTGGAAGTAGCATGGTAAGTTTGCTCATGAGTTATTTTTTATTTTTCTTATTCTACTGTCATCTTTTTTTGTGTGTGTGTGTTTATCTGTGCACACTTCTGATGTTTTACGACCCTAAAACGTTATTCCACCTCACACAAAAACAATAAACCCTAGAACGTTCTCCCATCTCACACAAAAACATGAAATTCAATATCCAGATAAAAGGTTACTAGGTCACAACAAGAGTTTAACAATGTCAAGAAATCACCACATTCACTGCTCTTTTAGTCTCTATTCATTTTATGTTGTGTATAAACCAGTATGTTCTTTTGCTATTGTCAGGACTCAAGATGCATCAAAAGATTAAGCCTGTCAAAGAAATCAGCCCTATGGTGGAAGGTTTGTTTTCTTATAAACTTGATGATGGCAGTGCTTTTGGTTTAATGATAATTTTTAATAATGGTGTTTGAATTAATTGATTTATTTGATGTTTTTAAGGTTAGAGGTACAACGAGATAATCATATCGAGTATCTGATGAAAGGTTTAAGGAATCTTGGTCCCGCTCGTTTTATCGAAAGGAATTAGGATATATTCGTTTTTAATGGTTGTTTTTGATGATTTATAGCTGGCCGTGGTTATGTTATTGGACCCTTCATTCACTTCCTATATTGAGAGAGTCTATTGTTTCAACATTAATTTACTGTGTCTGCAGTAATTATGATGAAGAGATGGTATGTGCAACGATCTTGGAAAAAATGAAAGTGGCTTTCAGGTAATTACCAAGATTATCTTTATATGTGTGAATTGTAAGGCTGACACGTCAACTAATTGTACAATGGTTGGCTCCATACATTGTATATACAGCTTGGTAAAAGAAATGTATTCTTAAGGGCTGGTGTGATAGCTGAATTGGATGCAAGAAGATATGAGGTCATCAGCGAGGGTAAAGGCATCAACTCATCTCGCTAATCAACAGTTCATCTGCATCACGAAAGGCTCCGTAATCGTCATTTTCAGGCTCTTTTTTGGTATGTAAGAGAGGGAAAAGGCATATTCTAGAGAAGCAGGACCACAGTACCATCAATGTTGTTGCTTAGGAGGTCGTGTGGTCTTACCCGTACAATTAGGATTTCCAGAATACGTGAAGCACTTATTTTCGAACAAACATTTTATGCAAACATTTGGGCATATAACCAAATGTTTAGTAAGACCTTCTTAGGTAGCCAAGTTTCTGTTGGACATCATATATAAGCAATTACCTATATATTAAAATTCTTAGTTCACTGATGTTTATGTAGTAAAATTCTTTCATGGTCAAATAATTAGTATTAGTATAAAAATGATACAGGAGTTTCTAGGCACTTTAATGGTAAATTTCACAGAGGAGGTTCTTGCTTTAAAGACATGTTTCAGGGGAAAGTAATTAGAGGGTAAGAGCCTAAAGGGTGACTCGGTACGATTGAAATGCTGACACCAACAAGCGTGATAACAGGGGCACCCCTTGAAAAGGTACTTTCTTATCCTTGAAAAAGTTTCAATTTTCAGTTGGTGTGTTTACATTTATTTTCAAGGTTTGGCTCTATGTGGCGTAAAATTGTAATTGTAACTTAACAAGTCAAGTTGGGACTAACTGAAAGTGGATATATGATCACGATAAACATCAGCAAAAGAAGAATGGACGTTCTGTTAACATACAAAGAGAGATTTAGATGAGTATACAAGGTCAATTTTGACTTATCTATGCCAAAATTAGCCAAGTTTCAAAGTTGTGGCATACATGGACTTAATACATGCTATCGGTGTGTTTAAGATGTCGTAATGAATCTTACATCTATATAAGCCCAATTATTGCAGCCAAGTTCAGAAAACATGATGCACCCTTGAATCACCTCATAAACATTAAAACCTTATACATGAGTCAAAAGCTAATGAATGGATCTTACTACAAAGCGATACCATGCCTCATGGGCAGGTGCTAAAGACGAAACCCAATCAGATGCATGGGTAGGGAGAAGGCCCAAAGTATTTAGCTTCCACACACCGAGTAACATACAATAAACATTAACTTTGGTGCAAGAAGGCCGCTTTGCTGCCATGGTATTGTTTTTTTTTGGGTGATATTTCGATGTTACTGAAGAGAAACTGAAATTAGTCAATGTTGTTTTATGATTTACGGTGGTTGTATGGTTACAGTGTTGGAGGCTGGAGTCAATCCTTGCATTGTTTAACAGCCCAATTGATCTTGCAGTGGTAGTTTACAGAGATCACAGTCTCTTCTATGTTTGGAACATTCATGGAAAATTGCATGTGATTCCCAATATTTGGTTTTATAGTTTCAGAAACAATAAATTTAATTCCTTTGAGAATTTTGTTGCTACAATAAACAATTTTTGTGTTTGTTCAGGCTACCAAGTGTTATGTGTTAGTTTTCACATAGTGGCTGCATTTGGGGTTTCAAGAATCTTTCATGTGAAAACATGCATGATCCTTATCTTTCGGCAGATGGTACTATTAGGTTATGGGATCTTGCTTTGCAATCTGTATCAATAGAAAGTAGGTTACTGAATCAGTTGGCACTTTGTGTCTAGGTAAACATCTTGCTATCTTGGTCATTTACTAGAGGTTACAAGATGGTCAGGCGTGTTGGGTAACAGGTCGAAAGGGATACTTTTGGTGCTGGTGGAAACAACTCAACCCGAAAACACATATTCTTTCAATAAAGGTTAGCATCTCAAATATGGTTATAACCATACGATTATTTTTACAATAAGATAGTAATTCGAATAGAATTATTTAGGAGGTTCTATGCATTATAAGTACACTTTCAGTGACTTTTGATCCGTTTGACCCTTATATTCATTTGACCCATTTCCTTGTGAGTTGAATCTAACAAGTTTTCGCTTTTGACCCCGTAAGATAGAATATTACCGATCGACCTAACCATAACTTCATAAGTAAATCGGTTGAAATTACCACCTCAATTTACTTTAGAGTATCTGAATATTATGTTGTTTAAGCACTAAATTGTTCATTGATTATTTCTGCAGTTACTGCTGGAACTTTTGAACATGAATCGGTAGTTTCGTGATGTTATCACAAAGGGTATCGATCTATGGTCTGTTAGTTCAGATGGAAAACATCTTGTCTGCTGGTGATTCCGATGGAAACCTCGCATATTTTTAACTTACACACATCTGACTATACTTGCATACAGGTTTGAAATCATAAACAATACTTTTATAATTCATAATATCTTCTATGCATTTTTCTGAAACTAACCACACAGATTGGATATACTTGTAGTATGCCCATGAAGCAGAAATCATTTCCTTGAATTTTGGCTTTCCAGTTGAGAAGGGAATTGATCCTGTTAAGGATTTATAAAGCTACTACTATCTAGCTTCAAGTGGACGTGATATAATGCTACATCTTTTTCATGTAAACAAGTATTACTTTTACCCCTTAGTAGACAATTTGAAGGTCGAGTGTGCGTCTTTGAATCCTTATATGCACTTTGCTGTTTCAGGTATTTTGATCTGATTGCGAGTACTGATGATCATTCAACTTCTGTTTCTTCAGTGAAATTGACTGAAAATGGACGCAACTTACTCGCTAACGGGGACCCTCATTATGCACAGCATAACGAGCGAGATTTTGTTAGAGGAGCAAACAACCAACATTGGGGATGGCAACAATGCTGAAAGTCAGAGCTTAGGGAAGATAAGGCGCTTAAGCTTGGGTTACATGTGATTGCAAAGGTCTCTGGATACGCTGATGCTGAACAGGTAATTAAATGATGCATCTAAAATGATACTATAAAATTCAAAATCAATATACTTAATTAGATTTTATCATATTCCATGTTTGGTTGACTGAAAACTTATGAGTTTGTTACATTGCAGGCACTTGAGTTATTTACAACTACCCCAACCCTTGCCATTCCAAAGGCTATTTCAAGAGCCGGATTGGATGCATCTCAAATAGATTTCTACGAAGTTAATGAAGCATTTGTTATAAGCAATTTTTCTTAAGATGGTAAAACTGTAGACAACATCTTGCATGGGGCTACATAGAGCCGAGTTCGGTCACTTTCTGTAGTATTAATTAATATAGAGATTAGTGTGGCATCAAGAATTCAAATGAAATAATTAGCTAAAAAAATAACTTGATGCTTAAATACAGGGATAATTAGGTAATTTTACTATTCACTTTAACAACAATTTTACATGCTTCTTCAATCTGATTATTTAGAACCTAAGTTTTATTACTTTAGTATCCAGATTATTTTTTGGCACCTGGCAGATCATGTGATTATTGGACCATTATCTTACTGTTTAGTGTAATATGACTCACTGCTTGATGTTGAACAAATACGTTCATATTCAACTTTATACTAAATACAACAAGTACGTTTATATTAATAAGTTTTGAAATCAATATTGAGGTTCACAAGCAATTTGCATCTCCTTAAAAGTCACATATTCCCTGTAGTCTTTATATATGCTGTTGAGTTTATGCTTTAGCATTTCATGGTTGCGTCGAGCTCTTCTAGGTACTTTTTGAGTTAAAGTAAGTAGTATTAATGGTTGATACTTGAGGGGTGTTTGGATTATTTTATCGCCAGTGTATTAGTTTATGCGTGTACGTGTTCTAACGATATAATGTGATGTAGAGTACATAGGGACTAAATCAAAAGTGGATATCCATTACCATACGCCCAGTAAAATTTTAGCAAGTTCTTGCATCCATTGTCTCTTAGTTTTTTTATTCTTTTCTACTTTATATTTTTTATATGGATTCAACCATGTGTATTTACATACGTATACACAAGTCACAACAATACTGTCGGAGGATTAGTTTGCACCACAGTTATATACAAACCAATCACAATTTCTTCAAGTTTTTATGATAAAATTAAAATAATGACTGGAATAAAGATTGTCAATTTGCTCATAACAAAAGCATTTCTTACTTTGTTGTTGAATATTAGTATTTAGTATTTCTTTTGCTCAGTAACACTTGATTATTGGTTTAGATACAGAGAAAAACGCTGACCCCGATTAA
Source organism: Chrysanthemum makinoi (assembly GCA_910596185.1). Taxonomy (NCBI): domain Eukaryota; kingdom Viridiplantae; phylum Streptophyta; class Magnoliopsida; order Asterales; family Asteraceae; genus Chrysanthemum; species Chrysanthemum makinoi. The sequence goes on from OU343225.1 coordinate 97,508,432, forward strand.
ATTTGCAGGCTGTGACGGAGCTTTAGTAAATAGTTCCTGCACGGAAGTGGAAAAGTGGCAAAAAGCAAACGAATAAAATTACGTTCGTAGGTAAACCTTTCACCATCCTTCGTACGCGTTTTCACTAAAGATGCTACTTTAATTTCATTTATCTAGAAATTAGCTAATTTAGTGGTTGCTTCGATTGACTAGCATCCTCTAGCAAAACAATAACCAAACAATATTTGAAATCAATAAGAAGCATACCAATCTAAGCAACATCCATAAACAGCAGACCGTGCATTCCCTTCATGCAAACATACTCACAGAACTGCATAGTGACTACTAACCAAACATTCTTGAACCACCAACATACACTGATTCAGCAAAAGATCAAAATCCGTGATAGAGTACACTCAGCAATATCCTTCATCAGTACCAAGAACTCTTACGTCATAAGTCTGAATCATTTTAATGAAAATGTGGTGAATGCATAGATGATTTTTTTAGTAATCAATTGGTAATCTAGATGATTGCAGTTGAAGTACTCCGAATCTGAAATTGCCACCACCAAGAGTATTAAAAATGCTAAAATAGAGATACATGGGAATTGAATGAAGAGGAAATAAATACTCTGCAAAAGGAGATTGCGAAGCATGAAGAGCATGTAGATTCACTTGATACATACTATTATGTCCAGTATTTGCAAACGCAACTTATATGTAGCGTATATTAACTGCAACTGCTATTTGCATCCTGTTTGCCTTCGCCATGGTATATTAGAGCATTACTTTCTGGCATTTAATGTATTCAATTTTTTTTAAAGTTTTTCTGTTAACTATTAACATGTTATATTTTAGATTGCTTCATAATTCAAGCCTCTTAAATTTCCCCGAGGAAGCAAATTTGCACTCTGTAAGGGATGGACGCTTTGACATGGAGGCGGTTTCCAGGATATTTGAGGAGGGTATACATATTGTCAACGAGGTTCAACATAAAATTAAAACGGAAGTGACATGGCTCAATTGTCTACATTGTACTCACTAGCTAAAGAAGATGGATACAATTTGACATTAATTTTAAGGAGGGCTGCAGTTTGAAGCAACTGTCCTGAGATCCCGTACCCATGTAAGTTTAAACTCATTATTCTATATTCAATGGTTAAAAGACACGACACACTTGGATCAAGATGTAACCTAACCATACTTTGTTTGTTACTGTCATATAATCATATTAGTTTGCTAAAGACATAGCTAAGGAAATGGATAAAGCTTCTTCATTGATTGATGAAGCTCCTCAATCCAATATCCATGTGGAGTTAAAAGTACAAATAGCGACAAATCTGACTCAGATGTATTTAGGCTCAAACATCGTTCATCAAGAAGCCAAACACGTAAAACAACCAATTCGTCACTTCAAATCGTAACATCATGTTTTAATTCATTCCCTGTTCCTCAGAGCTTTGTATTTAGACAAACGATTGATTATTAATTTTGTTTAGTCAAACATCATTGTTACTATTATCTTGGAAAGCTTACAATCAAATGTCACTGCAAATATAGTGATGCATAATAGTGTAGATGCGTGTTTTTAAAGTGACTTTTTGCAACTTTAACAGCTACAATCAGATAATATGTTAATTAGATAATCATGTGGTTTAAGTTAGGCGCATAGTTAGATAGTTTTACATTTGCGTTATGTAACATTTCATTTTTGCAGGGCATACCTGATGTTAAGCTTGCACTGTGCATGAATTCAGAAAATTGATTGAAGATACACGCTTCGGTGCCAAACTGATTGAGCTCATAAAGGTGTTGTCTCTAATTATTAAGATCAAATCTACCGCTATTTTTAATTGGTGCAATAACTGTTTGATTATATGTGAATTAGTGTCATCGTTGTTTGATTTAATATATTCATAATTGACATACATTCGAACGAGATGAATGAGGTATTTGAAGGCTATGAACATGTGAGCTTTCGCTAGATTGTTTAAAAAAGTGTACTTCTGCTTCTCTTCTTCATGGAGGTCAGTTTAGAGCCTAACCAAATTTACGCCGAATTTTATATTCCCGACAATAGATGATTTAATGTCTAATTTTCTTGACGTTATATACTGTTTCGGTCCAAATTATATTTTTTAAGTGTTTGAAATTGTTCATCCAAGTCCTTATCTGGGAATGAAGATATCAGTTTCTTATTGCATTTGGATACAAAGATATTCCTTGCGTGTCCTCAAATTTAGGTGCTTATAACAACACTAGCATATATCTTAGTTATATATATGTGGTTTCTAAAATATTATAGGGTGGGTTACATGTGGTGTAGTGCGTATTGCCTATGGCTTAGTTTATACTTTGATAAGCTAAGGACTAAAAAGACAGGAAAATAACTAATTAAATTGAGGTTGAGATCTTATTGAAAGATATTCCAAATATATACTAACTGTAATATCCATGTAACAAGGAGATATATCAAACAATATAGATTGCTATTGCTTATATGGATCGGTTGATAATTTTCGTGAGTAATATAGTTTCTATAGAAGAAAATAGTAATCGGATTTCGATGTTTGTTACTACTCTTAAGGGACACTATTCACATTAAATCTATGAATATTCCCATTTTTTATGCTTGGTCTTGGTTACGTTATATACAATCATACGCGATTACCTAATACGCGTATAGGAAAGGGAAAAAAAGATCGTTATCCTTCTTATTTTTGATGAGCACCCAAGAACCGATAGTTAGCTAAATGAAACTGATTTTGTTATCTAGATAGATTTAACATTGACTTTGGTTTAATGATATTTTGTTTGTCAAATTGCAGTGTGAGAATACCAAGCTGATGCTTGGGTTAAGGCTTTGTAGGCGTCTGAAAAGGAAATATTGATGAAAGTTGAGATGACACAAAGAGAGATTAGCGACTTGAGTGAAGATGAATACGAAAGAGTAGATGAGCCAAAGTTAATGTCAACAGTTAAACGGGCTAAATTGCATAGGCTAAGGACTTCGATGACCCGGTATTCGGGTATTGGTGGGGTGATAGCTCTGGTTGGTTTAACATGGTTGCACTAGCAACTGAAAGGCATGTTGTTCCTTTCGTTGTTCTTGCAGGCATTCACAAGGTAACTATAAATATGTGGTCCAATTGTTTTGTGAATTTAGCACATTCGTAGTGTGGTATGGTTGTAAAACTGCTAAATAGCCATATTGGTTTTTTGGACATGAAAGGAGTGAAATAGGTTTTACCAGTTTGAAACTTTTTTCCCTCTCATATTTGATAATTATTTATTTCTTTTTGTTTCGTTCTTAAGCATTCAATTAAAAAATTGATATGTTTATAGCTTATTTTTTGCCAACTTAAGTTTTTTTAACGATATTCATAAGGCTTGCTCACCCATCGGCCAGGCTATGTTTTGATACTTTGTTCTTGCGTACCACTTTGAAACTTTTTTTCTCTCATATTTGATAACCGTTCATTACTTTTCGTTCTTAATGCATTCAATAAAAAAATTGTTCTGTTTATAGATAATATCGTATATATTATTTTCCATTAACTAATACCTTCCAACGATAACACACCATAATATAATTATAATGTAAACTAAGAAATTAATGTTATCAAATTTAAACAATAAAATTTAATAACTCTGAACAAAAACACTAACACTGCTCTAACTAAATAAATGGTAGTTGGAGCATCCTTAAATAAGCCGCTGTTTTGAATACCACCTCTGTAAGGATTATATCATCATTATCAAAACCATATAACCACAACCTTTTTCCCCTATTCCTGGTAAACACACAAACATCACCACTTAACAAACAAAGGGTATCAACAAAAAAAGCTCCACTTGTAACCCGACAATACATACATATTCTCATCACAACAAACATCAAACAAAACCATAAATCCATTCACAGATAATTCAAATTCGTCAACATCAGGAAGCACCTATATACAATAACTAAATAAACATAATTAACAAAAACAAAAATAATATTAATAAATGTTAATTTTATCAAATGTAAAAGATGTTCATGATTAATATTGTTTAGAACAAAATGTTAGACAGTGCTTACATACTTTAAGCCGTTTTATGGATTATGGTAACATCAATTATACTTCTTAACCGTTTAATTTAACATTTAATAACTTTTAATAACTTTAAACTATTATAGATCTTAACCCTTTCATTTAGCTTTTTAATTACTTTTTAGTATATATTTGTTCTACTAAATCCCAAAAATAAAAATCACAAGTCATACCCGTCCATCGGACGGGTTTTGACACTAGTATATATATATATATATATATATATATATATATATATATATATATATATATATATATATATATATATATATATATATATATATATATATATATATATATAGAGTTAGGATCAAATAAGAAGATTACTTAAAATAAGAAGGAATAAGAAAAACTATAACCGCAAATCCGAGATGCACCGACCTAAATTAGATGCATCCCTATAATCTTAGATGCATTATAACGCACCATAGTATGTTTTCTAGCTTTTAATCAGATGCATATATGTATATTAAATGCATTTCATGATTTCTCTTGTTTTTTGTTCCTCTGCACGTGCCGAAATAATGAAAATCAATTTGCACCATCTATACATCAAATTAACTTTCGAAACTCAAGATGTTGCATCTATATGAATAGAAATGCATCTAATGCAAGTCGTTGCATCTCAAATGCGTGGTTTTGGTCACTGTTGATACAAAAGTTGGGCGTTCCTTGTTTGGACTCCGGTTCCCGTATCAATTAGATCTTAATCCTTGAGACCTGCGCACTAAGAAAACAGAAAACACCGTTAGGCTTACCGTGGGATTGTCTCCCACGATTATCCTCCGGCGTGAGAGTAAGTAATCGGTTTTAGGGTTTAGTGGAGAGTTAGAGTTTGAGATCGAAGCTTTTAATGAGGCTTGGATGCCCTTTATATACACATGAAATCCTTATTGGTTTCGTGTTCCCCAACCTTCGGCGTATCCCGCATAAGTCGGTCATTGAATACATATCTCCAAAAATAAGAGATATCTGATATCCAAAGCCATAAATAACTAACGGTTTGGGCCTTCGTGAGCCCAAACCGTTACCGGGTTAGCCCGGTCGTATTGGGCTCGCTAGTAGCGGTCATTGGTCGGGTTCGTGACCCGAATGGGGACTATACGTCATCATGTTCCCCCAGTCTAGTATGCGCAGGGTGAAACCCGCAGATGCTAGACTAATAGTTGTAGCCCATAAATTCTTCGAGACGTAGCGAAGAAGATTCAAAGGTTTCCCGCCTAAAAATACGATGAAGCTAGTCAAGTAGAGTCAAATACATCCCTCGGGAAATGTGGGAAAGTGCATGGAAAGTGTGCCACCTCAAAGAACGATAGCCACATCGCTTTGGAGGAAGTGCGATCCACGCGGCAAGCATCCCATGGATTTGAAACCCTATATAAACCACCGCCTCCCATTTACTGTGTTTATCACAATAAAGAAAAACATTTCCACCATTGTTGAAAACTCAAAATATCAACCAAGAAACCGTTAAACTTTCAAAGGTAATAGCGCGTGCGCATTTGAAACCTTATCATGATTCGTGGTTTGACTGACTTTGCATCCGATATGACTGAGGATGAACTGCGTGAGTTCATCTCGGAATATTATATCCCGATGGCGCTGCATCCGGTGGTTCCGGCGCGCAAGCGCCAATAGCGGATTTTCCGGCGGAAAGTAGGTATACACACGCTTTTTCAATTTTCGAATCAACGTGTGCCCATATCCCTATTCTTGTGCGACGTATTAAATTACTATCGCCGCACATATCGCAGCGCACCGTATAGGTGCAGAAAATAACAAACTTCGAGGTTAATTGCCGTTTGTTGGCGATTATCCCCACGATCTACCTTTTCCGCGCGTTTTACCACACGACGTGGTCGAATGGATGGGTTTCGTTTGCTAAGCGCGCAGGGCGGCTGCAATGTTATACCGATAAGCTAGACGCGCTTAGGAACTGGAGGGAAAAAATTTTATGGGTTGATGAAGCGGTGTTCCTTGGCGTTTCGCCTTTTATACCCAAAGTTCGCTACCAAAGGATGAGCGCCCCCTCCCTGGAACATACAGCGCTGATGATGCGGAAATGATAAACGCCAATCGTATTCCCATCAATTCCTACCCCGAGGAATTTTTGGTGCACGTGGGCATCAGTCGCAACTATTTTGATAGACCTGATGAGGTGCCAACCTTCTTAGACGCGGATGACCAGGGTGGGTGCTTGTCCTTCGTACTCCTTTGCTTTATTAATGTGAGCCTTTCTTTACACCTTTGTACTTTATATAACTTGTTTATTGTTTGTTTCTTGCTGCGCAGAGATGGATCTATTCAACGTGGTGAATTTGGCGAAGCCACGCCAGGTTACTGTAGGGGTGCGCCCGTTGAGAGAGGGGGAAGTCCCTATTCTGGAAGCTACTGCGGGGCGCACCATGGAGATGCAGCAGGAGGAACCAGTGGGTGATTCATCCGTGGCGCTGGAGGCAACCCCTCTGCAAAGCGTGCCTAGCCCTAGGGTACCTTCGTCTGTGGCCGAGCTTTCACGCGCACACGTACTGGAGAGCGTGGAAGTCCTCCAGGAAGAGCCAGAGGAAGCAGAACAAGGGGTCAAGCGCAAGAGGGCGCCTGGTGATGATGGCGCAAGCTCATCTAGGAGGAAGCGCCGCTTATTCATGACGTGGAGTCATCATCAGAGGAATCATCGCCCCTCCGCGCAACTGAGACTACTCCTCCCAAGTAAGTGTTGTCGTCGAAACACTTAATGCATCCTTACTTGTTGTATAAAATAATCATAAAATGTCTTTGTTTGCGTGTAGTGTTGATACCGCTGGGAGTACTGCTGGGCACTCTATGGAGTCGCCACCCAAGGCGAGTCCTATGCGCACTGATCCTCCTGCGCCAGATGATCAAGGCGCCGATCCATTGGCATCTGGGGATATGCCAATGGAACAACTTGTTGAGGAGCTTGGTTTGGCTGCTGCGCACCAGGCTACATTGGTCGCGCAGCTAAAGTCAAGATATGCTGGAGAGAGTAGCTAGAGCGCACAGAAGGACAGACAGATTGAGTTGCTGGAGGCACGTTTGGCTAGTGCTCAGGTTGAAGCAGAGTCGGCGCACTTTTATTCCCAAAAACTTGCCGGGAAAAGATGGCGCTTCGACCCAAGTGAGCCAGAGCGTGCCGCGTTGGAAGAGTACAAGGCTTCTTGCGTCTGGCCGTTAATCATTTGGAGAAGGGGAAGGATGAGCACTTCTCTCGGTTGGGAAAATTTCGTGAAGCGTGAATGGAATGTCGAAGGAGCAGGAGATGAAACTTCGCAAGCTCGTATTGATTATGATGAAGAGTTGTATCCTCAATGGTGTCCACTATCGCCGAAGCAGTGGCTTATCACCATGGTTCGCGCTTGCTTCCTTAGTACCTTGGAATCTCGAGAGGTGGTAGACGCATTTGGGGGGGTTGTGCAATGCGCGCTAGCGCGTGGCAAGGCATAGGCTATAGAAGAGCTTCATGAGGGTGGCCTTTTGAAAGTGCACGCCAAGCAGTGCCCGGTATAATGAGCGAGCGATGATGATCCGGTTGTCGCAATGGAGAAGATGAAGCCGTTGGAGCTTCCTCTCGATTATGGAGTTGGAGAGCGACCAGGATTATCCCATAGGTGTGATTATGGAGGGATTGACCTTGGCCCGCCATCGTGCTAATAATGCAGAGACGCAACCTGACTACTTTTTGAAGCCTGATGAGTCACAGTTGCAGGTTCCTATTTTTGCTCACCCCCCGCGACATCTTGAACCCTTTCGCACTTGAGAAGGAAATTCCTTTGAAGGAATCCTTATAAGCTCATGCTACGAGGCTTGCAAAGAAGAAGGGTGTTAAGGGAAAGGCCATTTTGTGTGGTCTTGGCGCAGCGCATCTTCCTAGATCTGATGGGGTACCTGTTAGTGTTGCCACGGTATCACGCCAAGATTCTGATTTGTTGAAGAAGCTAAAAGAGGCTGCGGACGCTGCAAGCCATGTGGAGAGCTCACATCTTAGGCAATGTAGTAGTATATAAGTTATATCTTCTTTGTAAATATCCTTTTGTAAGAACTCGTGGTCCTTAATAAAATTTTCCTTTTGTTGAATGCGTGTTGATGTGGTTACGACTTATAATGTTTGTACTCGCTTATCTGCTTTGCATAAAAACGCACTTGTTGTCTAAGAATCAAACTCATACATAAGTGCTAATAATGTATGAAGTCCATAATCATGTATGAAAGTCATGACCTATCATACTTGAAACATAATGTCGAAGTACTTTTATCATAATCGTGTATGGTGTGATATGCAACGTCAGAATATCATATCAAGGAGTCAAGAGTCTTGATTCCTAGTTTGTTAAACGCGCACGGTATGCATTGTTGCGCATCCATCGTGGAATGCGCATTGAACTTATTCCAACGCCTTGAAAATAAGGTGTTTAACAAGGATGCATGATCCAATGTTGATGGGTTTGCAACCCTCTTACTCAACGAGTTATTTAGTAGGTTTACGCATCCTGTTACCATCGTGGGTTTATTAAGTGCATGTACGCCATGTAGGCAAAAGATAAGATAACAACAATGTTAAGACATAAATAAGATGCGAATAACAAATTGAAATGTGTCGCGGAGTTAGCTAGAAACCGCGACGTTTTATTAATACTTGCAAGTTTTTTGTAAAAAAGAAAAAAGACATTTGCCTAAGTAAGACAAAATGTAAATACACGGATATTTATTGAGCACTATACTAAAGTGCAGTGGTGTCTGTGCTACCGGGCCGTGGCCGTTCCTAGAGATAACATCGTTTGAGATTGCAGATGTTCCATGTGCGTGGTAGCTCACGACCATCCATGTCACGTAGCTTGTACGCGCCCTTTCCTAATGCTTCAATGACCTCATAAGGTCCTTCCCACTTCGGTCCAAGTTTACCAGATCTTCGCATGGCTCGTGATCATTAACGCGATATACAAAGTCGCCGGTCTGAATGAGGTGCTTCAACCTTAGCGCCATAGTATCCTTTCATTTTTGACTTAGCTCGCCTCGATATAGCTGCTCGCGCGATTTCTTTCATCGATCCAAGTCAATACGCCGCTCATCGCCATTGGTTGTAACATTAACTTCGACAGGCGTAATAGTTGGCATCCCAATTTCGGGCCGGTATGACGGCTTCTGTGCCATAGACAAGAGAAAAGGGAGTGTCTCTCGTGCTAATTTTGATTGAAGTGCGGTGCGCCCACAAAATATGCGAGAGTTCCTCTACCCACCTTCCTTTGTGTTTGTCTAAGCGTGCTTTAATTCCTTCACCTAGACTACGATTTGCACGCTCGACCAAACCATTGGTTTGTGGGTGTTTAACCGACGCGAAGTGTTGTGCAATATTCAGCTTCTCGCACCATTCCTTGAAAGGGTTGTCACATAATTGTTTTCCATTGTCCGAGATGATTTCCCCAGTGTAATCCAAACGCGATACGATATTTTCCCAAACAAATCGCTTTTACCCGTTACCTGTGATTGTCACGACCGCCTTTGCCTCAATCCATTTAGTGAAATAGTCTATAGCCACTATAAGGAATTTCAATCCCCCTGCTGCAATAGGGAAGGGGCCCGTAATGTCGATACCCCATTTATAGAAAGGCCACGGCGACGTAATAGGTGTTAGCTCCTGTTGTGGTTGGCGTGGAATGGGTCTGTGGACTTGGCAGTCGCCACACTTTCTTATTAAGTCCCGCGGCCACGGTGCATCGTAGGCCAATAGTATCCTCGACCGTAAAGCGCTACGCCACAACGGACCGTGGTCCTGAGTGCATACTACATGAACCAGCGTGGATCTCTCAGAGTACGTAATCTGCTTGAAGGGGTCCGACACATCGAAGCCATGGTTGCGTAAATGAGCGCCAATATAGTATACCGTCCCCGGTTCAAACCTTTGTGATGTGCGCTTTCGTCGCCCTTCCGCTCTTGGGGTAATATTCCCTTGCTTATAAACTCGACGATTGGAGTCATCCATGTAGGACCTTGTTCCTCTATCACCGTGGATATCTCCATCTACGAGATGGACTTGCTCTTCAGAGTTTCCACCAATACTTGTTTTGACAAGTGCGCAAAGCTTGTGGATGCAATCTTGCTCAGCATCCGCCTTCTCGCTTTCCCCTCTAGGAACTTGTTTGATGGTAAAACTGTCAAAGCCCTGGATTAGGGACTTGGTCTTGTCGAGGTATTGAATCATGTTTTCCTCTTTAGCTACATACTCGCCCAACACATGGTTGGCTACCAGACGGGAATCCACATTTGCTTCTAGGTTGAGTATGCCCATTCGAGCTGCAATGCATAGTCCAGCAATCATGGCTTCATACTCTGCTTCGTTGTTTGTTGCTGTGAATTCAAAATGCAGTGCGTAAGTAAATTCCATTCCCTCTGGACTCGTGAGGATAAGGCATGCGCCTGACCCGGCCCACGCATGAAGATCCGTCCGTGAATAAGATCCATGGTTCTTTTAGTTCCACCTTGTTTTGTGAAGGCGCTGCCATCGCGATCCGATTTTTCGATGATGAAGTCTCGCTAGTATCCGCCTTTAACCGCAGTACGTGGTCTGTAGGTGATGTTATGCTCACCTAGCAACACACTCCACTTCTGTAGTCGTCCGGATGCATCGAGTTGGGAGATGATTTGCTTGATAGGTTGGTCTGTGATCACTGCTATTGGGTGCGCCTGGAAGTACCTGCGCAACCGTTTGGCGGCGAATACTAATGCCAAGACCAACTTCTCCATTGCACTATAGTTAATCTCCGTTTTCTTGAGTGCTTTGCTTACAAAGTATATCGGTGTTTGTACTAAATTCCGGTCACAAGAGGTACCGCTACCGACCGATCCATTAGTCGCAGATAAGTACATAATTAATTCTTCCCCGGGCGAGGCGCGACTAGCTGGGAGCGCTGATAGGTGCTTAAGTCTGTATGAAAGCTTCTTCTCGCCTCGTTGTCCAAATGAAGTCTCCCTTTTTATACACTTTTGAGTGTTTTGAAGAGAGGGAGTGACTTGTCTCATGGATTTGGACAAGAATCTATTCAAACCGGCCAGTTTTCCGTTCAGAGATTGGACTTCCTTCATTGTGCGCGGTGAAGGAAGTTGGATGATAGCCTTCGTTTTTTCTGGACACGGTTTAATGCCATCGGGTTCTATCAAGTATCCTAGGAACATGCCTTCTGTAGCTCCAAAGGTACATTTTTTAGGATTTAACTTCATGTTGATCTCACGTAGCGTCTTAAATGTCTCCTCAATGTCGCGCACCAATTCGTCCTCGTGATGGCTTTTATGACAAGGTCGCCAACGTAAACCTCTAGGTTGCGGCCCACCGCTTTTTCAAATGCGTATCTACCAATCGCCGGTAGGTGGCGCTGCGTTCTTCGCCGAAGGGCATCTTAGTATAACAATAAACGCCTTGGCTTGTATGGAAAGCCGTTTTTTCCTCATCTTCTTTAGCCATCTGGATTTGGTGGTATCCTTTGTATGCGTCCAAGAAGCATTTGAGTGGGTATCCGCACAAAGATTCTATCTTCCAGTCTATCTCTAGTAGTGGGTAGCGCTTGTGGACATGCTTTGTTGAGATCCGTGAAGTCCACGCACATCCGCCAACTACCGCCTCTCTTCTTGACCATCACTGGGTTGGAAAGCCAGTCATGGTAATAGACTTCGCGATGATACCCGGCCCACAAGTTTATGTACTTCGCTAGAATTGCTTGTGCGCGCCTGAGCCCGGCCGCTTCTTCTTTTCGTCCGGGAGTATCCTTGTCGATTCTCAACCCGTGTTCTCAGAATTGAGCGTGGTACACCGGTCATGTGCTTTGGTTCCCACGTAAAGATATCCACATTCTTTTGCAAGAGTGTGCACACGGCCCCGCCATGATCGACAATGCGATCCCCGATCGATACTTCTTGATCCGGGTAATCGATGAATTGCGACCCTCGTGTTTGATACTTTATTTGCGCCGTCAAATGTGTGCCGCCTCACATGTAATCGTGTTACATTCTCTAAGTGGTACGGTGGTATTGTAAAGAGTAACAATGCCTCCTCCACCGAACTTGAGCATCCCATGTGCCGTAGATGGTACAGCGCAAGGCTAATATCCCTGGTCTTCCAATAATGCCATTGTATGGCGAAGGGGATTTGATCACCATAAAATTCATCCAGCTGTTGTGGAGTGTTCCTTATCACCAACATTGACTAGTAGGTGTATTTGCCCCATGGGCCATATCTTTTCTCTTGTAAAACCACCAACGATGTCATGACCGGGCTTAACCGACTCAGATCTCGTGTCGCAGCCGCTTAAAACAATGTTCATACATTATGTCTGCGGAAGCTCCTCCATCAACATACATGCGGTGGATATCGTGACCCTCTCAAGTTAATTTCAATGGTGAGTGGTTCTACCACTGCATTATCCGAAGCCAAGGTGGGGAAAGAGATTTCGCTTCCACGGAAAAATTTTTGGCCGATCTTCTCGCCTAGTCATTCGCCGCCATGATTGTACCATGTAGATGGTATCAGCCTTTATCTTTGGGTGCTTCTTTCTTGTTCCCGCCTTTTGCTTATCTTTCCCTTCCTTGATGTTCTTAACTAAATGGTCCAATCAGCCTTCTTTTACTAGCTTATCAATTAGTTGGCGCAATTGGACACACTCATTGGTGGTGTGGCCCTTCCGTCCGCTGATAGTCGCAGATCCGCTCCCGCACGCCGCATCTTCCGGGTGCGCATTGGTGGGGGTCTTGGGAAGTTTGCGCTTCCGCCGCTAATATCTCCTTTGGAGTTTTGGTTAGCGGGGTGTATTTGTCATTATCTCGCCCGCCCCCGCCGCGTAGTTCTTGTTGCGGTTGCTACTCTGGTCAATGGATTGTCTCCTAGACTGTTCTTGTGACCTATAGTTGGAGTAGCCTTTTTTGCTGTCTGTCGCGGCGGCTTCTCCTTGTCGTTCAACCTTTTGATGAGTTATGGGTTATTGATCCCGTTCATGAACCCTGAGATCTTTAGTATTTCAGGGCATGCCTTGACATGTATGCACTCATCTTTATAGCGCTCCACATAAGCGCTTGTAGATTCCCCCTGGCGCTGTTTTACCCTGGCAAGTTCGACAGGGTTTTTGGCGCATTTCTTCCTTTGAGTGAATTTCAGGCGAAACGCCTTCCGCAGCTCTTCAAAGCCATCAATGCTTCTGCGTGGAAGCTTACTGAACCAATTTTGCGCATTTCCCACTAATGTGGAATTGAACATGTGGCACCACACAGGTTGTGGCCAGTTCTCGATAGTAGCGGTTGATTCGAAAATTTTAGGTGATCGCCGATCGCCTGTTCCATCATAGGTTCTCACATTGGAGGGCATGCGCCTTTTCTTATTTTCTGAAAAATCGCTGATGCACCGAGTGAACGCCTCCACCTTTTGGCGGCGCCAGGGAAGAGACATATCTTCCTCCTCCTAGTCGCGATATCTTCCCCTGGACTTCCGGTGTCCTGCTTTCTCGTCCTCGCTTGTCGAGGAGTCACCAGAGGATGAGCTTCCTTCTTCGGCTGGCGCCGACCGTCGAATCCGAGCTTGAAGAGCTCTCACTTGGGGAGTGGCGTCGTCCCCAGCCTGTCGTGGACCCTGCGGCTACCAAGTCTAGCGTGGACATTGGTATGCCGTCCGTCCCCTTCATGTTCTTCCAGATCAGTAGGTCACCGCTTCATCGTTCTCAACTCTCCTCCCGACTTCGTAAACACTGGGGCGGCGTTATCCTTCCCGTGCCTCTCCCTCCGATGACGCCGATGGGGATGTCTCATACTCGAGTCAAAGTTGAGTCGGGATTTCGTGCTCGACTCGACCTCTTTTTCGCTTCCTCTTGCATGAGGCGCCAAGATCTCATAGTTTTGAGACACGAAGTCACTTGGCGCTAATTCAGGCGTGACTCCTTCTAGAGCGAAGGTGTCTGTTTCCACTACTGGACCCTTGTTTCGGTGAGGTGCGTCTGGCGGGTTTGTGAGGCCCGTTTCTGGCACCGATTGGAGGGGGTGGTGAAAAGGTTGCGCAGTGGGTCATCTGCTCTGGTGGTTGTTGTAGCAGCACGGGTTGTCCCCGTCGCGTGGTTCCGCCGTCGTGAAGACCATACTTGGGCCTGACCCTTGGTTTTTAGTCACACTGGTTGTTCCAGAGGCATGCTTAGAAGCTGATCCACTTTGCTACTTCTTCCCTTGTAGGTCACCATGCGATCGCTGGCTTATGTTTCCTTGCTTTGTCATTCTACTTTTTAGTGATTTGGTCCCACGGATGGTGCCACTTGTTGATACAAAATTTGGGCTGCCTTTGTTTGGACTCCTTCCTCGTATCAATTAGACCTTGATGCTTGAGACCTGCGCACTAAGAAAACAGAAAACACCGTTAGGCTTACCGTGGGATTGTCTCCCACGATTATCCTCCGCCGTGAGAGTAAGTAATCGGTTTTAGGGTTTAGTGGAGAGTTAGGGTTTGAGATCGTACCTTTTAATGAGACTTGGATGCCCTTTATATACACACGAAATCCTTATTGGTTTCGTGTTCCCCAACCTTCGCAGATCCCGCCTAAGTCGGTCCTTGAATACATATCTCCAAAAATAAGAGATATCCGATATCCAAAGCCATAAATAACTAACGGTTTTGGCCTTCGTGAGCCCAAACCGTTACCGGGTTAGCCTAGTCGTATTGGGCTCGCTAGTAGCGGTCATTGGTTGGGTTCGTGACCCGAATGCGGACTATACGTCATCAGTCACTTCTCATCACTTCTTATTTTAATGTACTTCTCACTGGATCCCTACTCTATATATATATATATATATATATATATATATATATATATAGAATGAGGTTCTTATAGGATAGTTCTTAAAATGAGAAAGTGTAAGAAGCCACTAGCATTTTGACATGTGGAAATTAGGCATTGTATTTGAATTAAGATTATTAATGATATTAAAGGGCATTTTAGGTAATTGGCTAATCCCTTAGTTCTCTCATATTTACGTTTTAAGTGACTAGACGAGTACCCGCGCCTAGCGGCAGCGATGTCTAGTTTTCTGCAAAGTTCCGACGACCCATAAGTTTCTTTCAATAAACTGTATTTGTAGCATTAGAGAATCGTTTTCAAATAACTACAATTCTGATGCGTGGTTGCATAGCAAAGATAAATATATAGTTTTTAAAAAAATTATGTGGAGTCGATCTAAGTGTGAGTATATTTTCTAATAGGATTGTTTTAAGTTATTAAGATTTTTAGTAATAATAGATTCAAGCATTACAAAAGCAACGCTTATTATGTAGTTGGCAATATTATATTGTAGTTTAGAGGTATAGCCAACGTGTGTGACCGCTTTTTCTTGTTTTGTCGAAGTAATTTAGTCAGTGATAACTATTTTTTTTACATGTGTAGCGTTTAACATTTGGTGTGTGGCTTTTAAAATTGTAATTTTGCAAATTAGATATCACCATATAAGATTATTTTGTACTATCAATTTGTATAGATATTTATGCATTGTTCAAAGCTATTTGTTTGAGGTACAAATAATTATCGCTAAAGATAACAATACTATTTATTTTTGTGATTTTAATAAACTTACATAACATTATTGATACACTGGACAAAAGGCTATACAATATATATTAACTTTTAAACGACGATTCATATATGCTAGTCCCTTAAGTGGTGCAAGAGCAACATTTTTTAAAATAACATTATACAAATGACAAATTACATGTGTCAAATCAAAATAAACCAAAAACTACAATTACTTGGTCTCTCCTTTAAAAAAAATTGTCACGGGTTCCACAACTACTTCATCATTTCTCATATAATTTTGTCAAACCGAGTCAATTCGATAGGTTGGGTCGAAAACATGTCAAATTAAACCGTCACCACGGGTTTTAAGCGTCCCCGTCAACTCGTATCGGTTTCAACGGGTCCTCTCGATTCGCTTTTCGGATGGCTTTAATTGGTTAGCCGAACCGTGGTGACACCTGCTCCCAGTTGAACACGTTGGTCCTGGCTCTCGTCCAATTTTCAAAACTATATGTACCATCAACTTTTTAGCTTGTATGAAGCTTTGCGTGTTTTATTAATATGTACAATGTGTATAATAACATTTACTTTTAATTTTAGGGTGTTTAAAAAATAACATTAATTAGTGTGTTTAATTATTTTATATTTTGTATTATGTGGTAGCTTCTTTAAATTGCAGACGTATGAAAATTTTATTGTACTTTTTAGTAAAAGGTGTTTTAATTGGTTGTTTTTAATTTGGTAGATGTGCTTTTAATTAGTTGTACAATGTGAATAAATTATTGTACTTTTAAGTAATGGGGTGTTTTAATAAGAGTATTAATTATATTATTTATTTCTCTCTCTATTGACCATGTTTTCAACATTCAACTTTCAACATTTTCCACTTTTTCCACTTTGATCATTTTTCCATTTTATATAGTATAGATATTGTTGGTTCCTAACCTCCAATTAAAACCACCGCCCCCACTTTCTTCCTATGGCTCCTCAACCTTCAACCATGATCACCAAATATGAGTTTGGTTCAATAAAGATCAAAGAAAAACCAAAGATAAAATAAACCATTCTCAACCATTCATTTTTTCATCAAAACAATAAAATAAATTTCCACATTCATTTTTAAAAACTAAAAATCTCACAAACCATTGATCGTTAGATCTAAACTAATCATACAAACACGACAAGCATAAAATTACCTTTAATTTGATATCCCACATCATATACTTTTGACGAAATTTTTTTCCGACTTTTTTGTGGGTTTAGGGTTTACGGTTAGGGTTTAGGTATTTAGGGTTTAGGGGTTTGACTTTTTGGGTTGCTTTTTAGGAGTTAGGGGTTTAGGTTTCTTAGGGTTTAGCGATAGGGTTTAGGTTTTTTGTTTAGCTGTTAGGGTTTTAGGGGTTTAAGGTTTAGGGGTTGGGTTTTTAAGATTTGGGGTTAGGTTTTGGGTAGGTTAGGATTTTTAGGGTTTAGGGGTTAGGTTTTTAGGTTTTAGGGTTTAGGGTTTTTAGTTTTGGGGTTGTGTTAACACAAAATAGTATTTTTTATAAATTTTCATTTATAGTGTAACATATCGAAACCCGTAAAAAACGCATAAAAAATAAAGTCACGCCGAAAGTGATACAATATCGGATCTCTATGAAAGATAATTTTATTCTTGTCGCGAATTGGTATAATTAGTTTATCTAATTATTAACGGTCTGCCATGTAGATATTTAATTTTTAAATATAAGGGTGAAAATGAATTTTAATTAATTTGATAAAAAATGAATGGTTGAGATTCATCCATTTGATCTTTAATTTTTATGTAATCTTTATTGATCTCACCCCCACCAAATATATATAGTCTCGACTATGCAACGGTTGTCGGTTACTGGTCAACAACACACGACAGTCAACCCTACTCAACATCGTTCATTGCCATCTACGTCTACGACCATTAAACTTCATTTTCTGGTCGAAAAATTAGCCCGTGATACTCCAATAATCACGATCGAAAAGTTAGCCCGTAAATCTTTGATAGTCCAATAATCACAAATTACATCGGACGTGAGCAAGGATTGATTTTCCGGCAGCGTTTCCTCGTGCTAGTCCAATAAGTTTTTTCCTTTTTAAGATTCTATATGTTTGATGAGATAGATTGTGAATTCTATATTTTCCTATGGATCTATATCGAAGAGATCATGGTTCATCAAGGAGATTGTAGCGGTGCACTTGTTCTTAATTTATGACTTAACGTGTATCAATAGATGTTCTTTTGTATAATCAAATTATAATATTCTTGTATCAAATATCAATGTCATCTATTCAGCATCATGAATATGCTTGATGTGTGTATTAGCAATAAAGTAATAATGTATTAGTTCGTTTTGACGTGTGTATTAGTTAATTAAAACGTCTCATAAATCTATTCAATCAAGAACCTGCATAAATAATTTTGGAGATGAATACATTACCCACGTATCAATATGTGGTAATGAGATACATGACATGTGTATCACTTTGTTTTTTCTAGCGCCTATCAAGTAGTGTATCGATTCAGTGTATTTGTATATGAATGAGTTTATAATACACACGTTGAAAAATCATGAAGGCTCGACGACATACATTAATATTAATATGTTTAAAAAAGTTAAATACTAGAAAAATGGATTTTAAAAAAAAATGCTTGGAGGAGCGTGTGGTTAAATCTGCAAATTGGAATTGAAAACTACCATCATTTTTGGTTTATTTACAACAATGCCATTCAATTTATTTTAATCTCATGAAATCATATTTGATACATCCGACGGTGTAGATTGCTTCCTATTCTTCCTATTTTAATACACTATCTCACGTTAACCTCCCTATATATATATATATATATATATATATATATATATATATATAAAAGGTGATGTTATCAAGTAGTACACCTTAATGTAGAAAATAATAGGTACAGTTGTGAACCGTTTGATTAATTATTATTGATTAGATTTAATTCTAGTGAAACAATTAACTATAATGGCAATCTTATAAATAAGTGAAACACTATGGGATTTTTTATACATTGCATTTTAATAGCAGACCAACACAAGTACACAAGCGACAATCTTCGTCGGATTTTTTTTTTGTTTCCTAATAAACTTTTCACATACAAATGGAATCTTTTTATACGAATTTGTGATACATCCCACACAAAATATATTTTACCAATTTTAGAAGACTAATTTTAATAATAAGTTTGTAAGACACAAAAAATTTGTGGTAGTTCGAAATAGAGCTGATGCGGCAATCAATCATGTTGCCACACTATTTTTTTTTATGAAACACTAATATTTTTTTAATAAATATACAATGACACATAATATTTTTTACACATTTGCGGTGTCTGAATTTGATGATACATATATAGTGACACGTTATTTTTTTTTGACACATTTGTAATGTCATACTAAATTCTCAATACCTATATAATGACACTCTTAAATTTTAGTACATTTGTTATGACACAATACAAATTTTAGTATATTTGTAATGACACATTATTTATCACACTAATTTTCTTGATACATTTGTAAAGACACACTAATTTTTATGACACATTGTTATAGACAAACTATGTCTTTTTATATAGTACATTTTTAATAACACACTAAAACTTTTAACATTTTTTTGTGACACATTTAGTCTTTTGAAATATTTGTGGCAACTCATTAATTTCATAACACACTTTTATTGTTACAAACATTAAACTGATTAAAAATTCATGTGGGATTACCAAAAATAATAATAATAGTAACATGTACATTAACATCGGTTAATACATCAATTGCAAAAAATTTATAGAAATAAATCAAACACAGTGGACATAGAAAAAAGTGTACATGACTTATTTCCAATTCCTAAAATCCAAAAAGAACCCCCATAATAGATCTGAATGCCATCATGAACACGAAGTCTCACTTTCATTTAAAAAATCTTACCTCGTTATCGAAAAATCCAACGCCGTCGAATAAGATCGCGGATCGAACAAATAAAAAATCAAATCTTCTTGATTTGTATGTAAATAAGATGTTTTATTTTTATTATAGTGCATGCCCAATCTTCTTGTTTTACATAGATAGTTCATACGTGCTTTGGATTTTTTATTTGTTGGACCCACTACAATTAGTCATGCAAATTAGTGTTGGACCCGCTATCAGAAAATCAAAAATTAGATCTTCAAAAATAAGGTGAATGTTGTTCTGTTGTAAATGAGAGAGAAAAACGAAAATGTACGAAAGATACTGCAAGTTTGGTGGGAGAAAATAAGTGGGAATTGATGGGTTTTGACAAAATATTAGGGTAGTTTAGTTGCCGAAATTACCCTTTTCATTTAATTAACAATTTGGCTTTTGCTTAAATAGATTATATACACATGTCATCTTTTTATTGGTGTCTATTGTTTATCACTTTAAAGTGTTCACCACTTGAACATAAATCTATATATATATATATATATATATATATATATATATATATATATATATATATATATATATATATATATATGTATGTCTCTTTTGAAAATTAGAGTCGGACCGAGCTAGAGTCGCAAAAATGCAAATAAATATGATTTAGAGTACAAATATGTAAAACATACACAAATTCAATTATATCTAAAGTTTTATCAAGAAAACTTTTATCGATCGATCTCAAACTCAAACATATAACAATAGGCTTTGTAATTCACTGTACATATAAGCCGAATCCGAGCTAATAAAAGAAGTGGTAGATAAATTTGTAGACATTTTATTAGTAATAACTAGCAGGGTACCCGCGCGTTGCGGCGGCGGGTACCCTGTGATTGAAATATTTGGCGAACAATATTTTGCTATTATATGTTTACCGTGACAATTACTTTATAGTAAAATATATTTTTTTGTTGTAATATCTTTAAACAATAGCATATTATTTCATATAAAAATATTAGTGTGATACATAGTTTGTACAATAGGTTTAATAATTTGTATTTTTCACTTAAGGGGTATTTTAAAAAGGGCAAATGATTAAAAAAAGTATCATACTTGCCACCATTTTCTCTTCCGGGTAGTGAACAATTTTTTGTTGCTTTTTCTTCAAATTCATCATTTTTAAGGTATTTTGCGAAATTTTTTGACAATTTTGCCCCTCTTAGCTAATTGATTTTTTTTTTCTGAAGGGCAAAAATGTCACATAATACCCTAAAAATGATGAATTTGAAAGAAAAATACTCAAAAAAACAAAAAAATTTGTTCGCTACCCTGAAGAGGAAACCATGGCAAGTATGAGACTTTTTTTAATCATTTGCCCTTTTAAAAACAACATTAATGGTATTTGTTGACAGGTCAATTTATGTGTGTAGTTTTGCATAAGTTAATTGTACATCATGTTTTAATAGGTGTATTTGCTTAAAAACTATATAAGGAAATCTTAAAAATTTAATAGGAGAGAGACTGTAATCTACATTATAAGATAGTAAAGATTAGACAATAATACGAAAAGTAAAAGTGACAGATATGGTCAAAAGGTGAAAAATAGGTAGACAATCAGTCAAGAACCGAAAGCAACCGTGCCTTATAAGTACAGCTAGTAGTATTAGTTATATTGATTATTTATGGACTTTCAGTAGAGTAAAAAAAACCAAGTTACTTTTTCACCATTCAATGAAAAGTAAAAACTGTAACACGAATAAAATGTCCAAAATTAGTACTTATAGGTATTTTTAGTTTCGTACATTTATGTTGTTTGAAAAATATCTTGAGAATCTGTTCTTGTTATAACGACCTCAATTCTGATAAATATGGTGAAATTAGTATAAGATCAAGTGATACATCTTAAGGAAAAACGATATAATACGTACAGTATATACTAACTTAATGTAGAAATGAGAGGATGGTCAATCCTAGAATTCAAGATTTTCGGGGAGTTCCAGAATCTGAGGATGGCGGATTACTACCATTTTCGACCACAATGTCGACCACCTCCGGTTGTTGAACACTCAGCTTGTCGTTTTGTATCCCTCGTAGATTCTCAACCACTTCCTTCATCGTCGGCCTCATATCTTTCTCATGTTGCAAACACCTAAAACCCAACTCAGCAACCAATGTCACCGTCCGTCTCACTAAACTATCCATCTCGAACCCAATTCGCTTGTCAACAAACTCAGCCAATTTGCGGTTTTGTATCCTGTCAATAGCCATATTAGCTAAGTTTATATCATGTCTATGTCTATTTGTGTCAACAGCTGGTAATGATGATAAAAGCTCCATCAATACAACCCCGTAGCTATAAACATCACTCTTATCTGTTAACCGGTAGCATTGGTAGTATTCCGGGTCCACATAGCCAGGTGTCCCTTGTGGCGCAGTGGAGACATGTGTAGCGTTGAGGGGAAACAAACGTGACAGCCCAAAATCAGCAACTTTGACACAGAAATTATTGTCTAGGAGAATGTTGCATGTTTTTACATCACGATGAATGATGTCGGATTCGTGAAGGTAGGCTAATGCTTCGGCTGTTTGTATAGCGATATTGAGACGTAGGGCCCAATTTAGTAAATTTAAACTGGATCGTCTTCCGTGAAGATGATCGGCTAATGTCCCATTGGGAATATACTCGTAGACTAGAAGAAGCTCTCTACTTCGTTTTGAAGTGCATCCGTAAAATTTTACTAGGTTTTCATGGTCTAACATTGTTAATATCTCGACCTCGTTCATGAATTGCTCTACACATTTGAAACTGTTTTGGTATAAACGTTTGACTGCTACTTCTCGGCCGTCTATGAGTTTACCATAGTAAACAGTCCCAAAACCACCGTCTCCAAGCTCTTTTGAATCATCGAAGTCATCTGTAGCTGATTCTAGTTCGCTGTATGTGAAAACTCTTGTGCCGAAATAAGTGCTTTGTCCTAATTCTGTTGTTGCTGAGGAAGTGTAAGAAGTGATGGTGGTTGGAAAACTAGTTGAAGCATCAGTCACACTATCTTTGTGTTGAATTCCACCTAGTGCTCGAATAGCACGTCTTATCTTGCGTTGTCTTCTAACAAAGAGTGCTGATCCAATGCCAATGGCAGCAAGAAGCCCACCAGCGATAGGAAGGCCTGGAATTTAAAAAATATAGTACAAAAATGAATTAGTTCCAGTTTGTAAAATATGATCGGTCATGTTGTCTAAAAAATTCCAATAGTACGACTCTTTTTGCCTCTAGAAACCTTTTTCTTAAGAAACATGTTCTAGTAATGTTGGTTTCAACATTAGAAAGACTCGATCCCAGTTTTATTTAGTTACAGAATGCGTACCTATAGTCAGTGACCTTTTCTTTGACGAGGAACTGGCTTGGCTTGTGTTATCCATGGAGCAAGTATCTGCGCTCAAAGGCGGCCAGGGCAAGCACACAGGTCTGGTTCGTGTCATAATCATAAAAACACCGGCCTTTAGAGTCCGTGCATTGCCTGCAGCCCGTGTTGTCCCCTTTCCATCTGACATCAAATCCTCCTTTGAGAACCTGATCCAAACTACTTGAATTCACCAATCCGGCTGACCCGATTGCCATAACTGGTACCGGAACGATCACACTCTGATTACAGGTTCCCGGGCCTTGTTCACCAAGCAGGACCAGAGCTTTATCGATCCCATTGTGATCACAATAAAAAGGGATCCCATGAATGGAATTTGGGCATCCATAGAGGAAAGTGATGTTCATGTAATCTGGAGTATAATCAAAGAGGTTGTGATTAATGGTGGTGTTAACAAAATCATGTGGACAGATTGACTCCATCACATCTTCCCTAATGATCTTTACTATCTGGGACGGTTGATCGATGCTTATAACATGGTAAGTCATGTTGTTTAGGTCAATACTCGGTGATTTATTGCCACTATTACAGTCGAGCTGAAAGCCAGGATATCCACAGTTGGCGGGATCTTCATGTCTTGAGAAAGGGTATTGGATCCCAGACATAGTCCCGCAGGAGAAGGAAGCAGCACATGTCTTGTAATATTCGTGCTGGCTGCTTGAAGGCCGGGGAACCACGCTCAGAGATAAGGTTATAATGATTAAAGACAATGGGAATTGAGAAAGGGTGTGAGGCTTCATTGGAATGAATTAGCTAGATCACTGTTTTCAAGTTTTGATTGTTAAAATTATGGAGGTTTATGCTGATTTGTTCAACATTATCCACCTAATTACCCAACTAACACAACTACAAATTCCATGTAAGTCGAAACTGAAAAATATAGGTGAAGTTTGGTTAGAACTTTCTTGCATTTGGTTAAAACTGTTTGACTTCGTTTGTTAATTGCAAGACTTGAGTTTTACTTGGTCTTAACTTACCATACTATTTGCCGATACTTTTCATCTTTCGTTTATTATGAGAAGTGTCAAAACTCAAAAGTAAAAAGACTTATGTATACCAATTCCAGTATACTCACCCATTCGTTCTAAACACTGAAAAAACCTTTTGAATAGTTTTTAATTAAAGATGTTTAACCATTAATAACATCTAAACTGACAAATTGTTAGTTTCATAAAGATATAATGATTATTCTTGTTAACCAAATTAGCTTTAACAAGTCAAAACTAGCCCAGCTACTAGCAGCCCATTGACAATTTCCAAAAGAACCCCAATCAGATTCCATCCAAAATCAACAAAGTAGGTACAAGATAGTGACAACATGGAAGCATGCTGTGATCTTGAAAAAGTAATTTTTGATCTAGCACTCAAGAATTCTTGGAAAGTTAGTTACAACAAGAGGAATAGATTAATCTTTCTTTCAAATTTCATTATGATAATTTCATGTGTTTATTGTAACAGAACATTAAAGATAATCATACACTTTTAGAACAACAACTACGGGCATCCAAAACTAATCATGGAAGATCTTCACTAATATTTTGAAGCCGCTTCTTCTCCAACAACGTTTCAGAGCATATTCGGCCCCTCATGCGATGGAACAAATCCAAATCAGATAATTGCTCAATTGTCATCTTTGCCATCATTGCTCTTACGGTTTTCTCTCTTTCTCCATCAAACATCTCCGTCGCATTATTCTTTGTTGTTCCTGCCTGCCTCAACCTATTCTCTAGTAGCAAATTAAATGCTAAATTTGCCTAGAACCATACCAAAGTTAATACTCAATCATTAGTCAATCAACTAGAGAATATAATTGGACTATTAATTTTTTTTATTTAAATTAGTGGGTCAATTCATACCTCAAGAAATTCTACTCCTGCTTGGAGACCAGATTCATTAAGTTGACGAATATTGTTGCATCTTTCATAGACATCTCTTGCAAGGGAGAAACTGTGATTGATAACTTTTCTTTTTTGCTCCAGCTCTTCATCAAGCTTTAAAGATTTTGGTACCTTTGTTATGCTATTGACCTTCTTTTGATATGCTACAACTGCCTTCACAAATTCCTGCAATCGTGTAACAAGTATACGGCAGTTTTAAGACTTATTATTTTGGAAAAGAACTCAAGGACTATAAAAAAATGGTATATACCTTATAAGCAGCCACACATCCAGGATAATTAAATTCATTTGAATTCGGTTTCCTCATTTGTTCAGGGTGAAACTGTAACCCTATTATAAACTGACCATCGTCTGGATTATAAGCATCCGGATCATAAAATCCTTCAACTAAACCATCTGGCGCAAATGCCATGGGCCTGAAACGCTGTGCTAGCTTTTTTACTCCTTGATGGTGATAACTATTATTAGAATCTTCATGTTTTCTTCTATAGAGTCCTTAAACCATTGATGCAATGGGGTGTCATCTACAATCTTAACCACATGTTGGTGCCTATCATACTTCTCATAATCCAAATGGATTACTTTGTTCTCATCAGGGAAACTTTTGGTAAGTTCCGTGTCAATGTCCTGATATAGGGTACCTCCACATGCTACATTCAAGACTTGTGATCCCCTACATATTCCCAAATAAGGTATATTTCTTTCAAGACATAGCTTTGCAAGAGATAGTTCTATTGTATTCTTTTCTTGGTCAAGCGATGGTTCAATGTCTTCCCCTTCAGATAAAAGGACACCATGGATCGGCTCATATCTGTGCAACAGCGTTTGGATACGGTCACTAGGCAAAATCACTGGGATAGCTCCATATTTAACTACAAGATCAAGATGGTGTTCACCTAATAATTAAATGAAATCAGTGGCCGTTAGTTTTTCAACAATAAGGAATTAGGCATATGGCCAGCCCAAAGCTTTCTAGTCAATTATATAAGTTGTGGGTTCAAGTGTTTATCAAGTGGGTGAAACTTTATGGGTTAAATTTAGGGCTAATAACCTTATAAAACACTATACTTGTCAATAATGACAAATCTTTTTAGCGAACTAAAAATAACTCTTTTTAGACATTAATGTTGACATTTTTGTCTTTCTTTAATGCAGAAAGAGTGAAATTAGTCAGATGCAAAACTACATTATATCCAAAATTTTCATGATTCAGTTAAATGAAAAAACAAATTAAACATGTACCAACGAAATCAACAAACTTGTTCTTGCAAAGACTCCTAGTTCTGATGATGACACAGGGTAGGATGACGGCGATATCAGTTGTTGACATGGCTGTGTTTGAGACTTTGAGATATCCGGTTGTTAAGTCTACTGATGCCATGTAAGCTTAGTATGTGATGTATATATAATAGACTCGTATGTCCTGAGCATCGTATTAATCTAAATATAAACACATGAAAAACACAATAGAAAAGATTAAAGATAAAATATTTCTTAGTTTATTGTTTTCTCAAGACAATTATATGTGCTTAACAGTAAGTAGTTTACAAATATGATGTACGTAATGATCTGTGACCCTAACTTTTTATTACTAGGTGATGAGATCGATTCATGTTATTATTAGAGTGCTGGGTGCAGCTCGTTAAAGGCACAATATAGTGCACGTAACATCGCTATAACTGCACAGTTGGGTGCGTTATAAGCACACGTTCTTCGGCTATAACGGCGGTTTGTGTGTATGGTGTTTTGATTTTTCTTTTTAGTGTTAAGTGAGGTTTTTTTTGTTGTGTTATAAAAATGTTATCGGAAAAGATGTTTTGAGATTTTGTGTTATAAAACAAAAGGTGGCGTGGCGCTATAACTTAACGGATAACATCCATTGTACCTAACACTCTTAATGTTATAGCATATCGTAGTACACGAATATGTTGGTGATTTTGCATCACCGATATTATTTAAGTGTAATGGATTGACTTGTTGAATGGGTAATTGTGATAAATGTTCAACAAGTCGGGGTTGTGCGGAGTGTACACTTGTATGACGTTATTATGATTATTATTTGGGGCGAAGCCCGAAATGAGGGTCGAGCACGCAGTAGCGAAGGGTCCAAGTGGCCGATACACTGGCTAGAAAAATTTATTTGGTATAAAGTGCTATGTTGAAGCTACGGAAAATAAAATTCCGGCATTTTAACCCTTAAATTTAACCGATTGGCGGTTGATATAAGCTGCTATGGCGATTACAACCGTTTAGTGGTTTTCTTGGTCATATATTCATCTTCGGTTCGGTTTCATAACTTACAAAACGATTCACGATTCTAAATCGAGTTTTATCCGATTTAAGATTTGGTAGAACCGAAATACTTCAATCGAAAGTGTTTACCACGACTCGATTACATGATCCAAATTTCCTAACAGAATATTTAATAGTTAATCGTATCTTCTCTGATAATTTATTTGGTCTCATGTCATCCCAACTAATTGGAACCCTACATGATCTGTTTTACTAGACATGTGGTCTAATAAAAAATGGGACCTTAAAAAGCGTGATATAAGTTAAAGTTGAATATTTGTTGTTAGGTTAGTATAGGTTTGTTTATAAATTGTGTTATTTGACTACAAGAGCACAACAAAACCGAGAGCCAGTAAACATTTCTTTCATAACTGTCACAACAATAGACGCTTCTTGTGAAATGACTTCATGAAACAATGCAACAAAGTAGTACTATACAATTTTTTCTAGAAAGACAATTATTCACATACCTGGCGCAACAATATTTCACTTATGTCTTAACTAAGACTTCAACCCACAACTTTTACTATGATGTACCGCTAGGCTAAAGCTGTTTGGTGTAATGAACTTTTGTTGAATACTCTTTCAGTAATAGCTTCTTCGCTTCTACTATATTTTCTATCTCCAATCTTCCCCTTACCCTTGTCATTTAAGTCTTGCTATAATTTTTGTCTAAAGATGCATATCATACACTCACACAGTAATTAGTTGTAAATACCTGTTACAGGTTGATATTCATATCGGTTGATCTTGTCGAGAGCTATAGTTTTCATGAGTGCGTTCGGTTAGTCAGTGGGTCAGGCTGCAACCAAATGTGCCGTCAGTGTGAAGTGCAGATGGTATTCATGGGTGTTTGGCAAAAGTGCATATGGTATTCATGTGTGTTTGGAAGAAATACTGATATTTATTAGGGCGTTTGAAAAAAGGCTCAAGTCTGCAACTTAAGGCTTTGGTTGTGGTCTACTGTATATTTGCGCAAATGTATTTTTTGGTCTTGGTCTGAATTATTCTCATCTTTGTGAAGGTGTTTAGTTCTTCATTTAGTGGACCAGGCCTAGTTTGAGATGGAAGCATACCTGATGGTATGGTTGGTGGTCTCTAGTTTTGTTGTTTTTTTCTCTTAAGTTTTGTATTGTAGCTTTGGTTTGTTTTGTTTTTATGGTCGGGTTCAGTTTAATCATCTCTTGTTGATAAGTGGATGCTTTTTTTGTATTTTGCGGGTTTTTTCGCCTTTTTATGTATTGCCTTTCAAAACAAATAAAAAAAATTAAGTAGTATATGTGTTGTGAAAACCATGGAGTTTTGGTTTCTAGTTTCTACTAGGGTGAAAACAGCCGAGTCGAGCTCGAGCTCGTTTAGGCTCAGCTCGGCTCGTATATATATATAAAAGCTCGAGCTCGTTTGAGCCTCATTTTTGAGCTCGAGCTCGGCTCGTGAAATTTCTCACAAGCTCGAGCTCGGCTCGTTAACACAAAGCTCGACTCGTTAACACAAGGCTCGAGCTCGTTAACACGGTTATCCGTATAGAAAATATATATACGTATATATTTCTAGGGCTCGTTTAGGCTCGCGAGCCTAAACGAGCCTTTGTATGAGATTCGGGCTCGAGCTCGATCATTAAATGAGCCCAAACTTAGGCTCGAGCTCGGGCTCGAGCTCGTTTAGGCTCGGCTCGTTCGAGCTTTTACCGATCCGATCCCGAGCTTTTCACGTGCGGCTCGGCTCGTTTCCACCCCTAGTTTCTACGTTGCTTATTTCTGCGTGTGGTACTATCTCTGGTTGGCCCAATATCTTTATCTCGGTTTTGATCGGGAAGGACGAACAATCTCACCGTATTGATGCTTGGGCTAGAAAGAAAATTTAGGTACCGTCATTTAACCAAAGCATATCAATAGTTTCTTTCTATACAACAACAAAAACAAAACAATACTCAATTCCGTTGAAGTGGGATATGGGGAAGATAGTGTTGACTGAATAATTGACTTACATTCCATTAATCACAAATTACAATATGATCAAAGAATATTTTAGAAATGGGCAAGTTTAATGAATAACTAAGCCCATAAATAATATATATTGACTAATATATCTCCACTATCACTCCCTCGAGTTTAGCGAGAGAGACGAAACGCTTAAGCTGGTACAAAACTCCTCAAATAAAGCCGAAAGCAACCCCGATGAATATATCTGCATCTTGATAGCGAGATGATACATGAATAACTCTAACATGACAAGCGACAACTAAATCACGAACAAACTAAATATCGATCTTAACATGCTCGGTCGTTGATGTTGAACGGATTAAACAAGTAGACAACACTAACATTATCACAATAAACCAAAGTAGCTGAAGATAAAGGAGTATGCAACTCACGGAATAGATTCCTCAACCAACAAGTCTAGCAATAACATTAAATACCACAATAATCTGCCTCGGCACTAGATCGAGAAAGTGTCAATTGGCGCTTAGAGACAAAGAAAGTAAGTTGTTGCCAAGAAACACAATAACAGAAGTCGAACCCTAATAGTAGGGCAACCAGCTCAATCTACATCTGAGTAAGCAATCAAAGATGTAAAGATGTAGTGGAGGATGAATATAATTATAATCCATAATCCAATGTACCCACATAACGTAAAATCCGATTAAGAGCCGAAAAGTAAGGCTCCTGTAGATCATGCATATAAAGACAAACATGTTGTATCGCATAAGAAATATCCGGTCGAGTGAAGGTAAGATATTGCAGTTCCGCGAGCAAGGCTGCGATATAATGTCGGATCAGGATCACCATAAGCCAACTTGGACTCGGTATCATAGGATTCGACATGGATTGCAACCAACCATATGAGCTTTCTGCAGAATCTATGTTGCATACTTACGTTGAGACAAAAACATCCCACGACGAATTACACAGAACCGAAATACCCAAAACTAACTAAGCGAGCCAAGATCAGACATAGAGAGTTCCCGATGCATAGAAGCAATAATCTACTGTAACAAAACCTTAGAGGAAGCAGTCAAGACAATATCATCAACATATAACAGTGAGTAAGCAGTGTCAGTCCCCTGTCTGTTAATATTCGTCGCTTGACTATAAGCAAAATTGGGACCCGGCTAACCTGTAACTGGATGACCCGTACCCGGCTGAGGTTAACCCTGTACTCGACTGAAATTGACTTGTACCCGGCTGAGTAGAGGCTGGTAGCTGACCCGACCCAACACTAGTATTAAAAGCCAATGGGCTAAAGCCCGATGGGGTTACTGGTTGAGAATCAGACCTAGTAATGAGACTGTTAGTAGCTCCACGTCCAATATTAGGAGTATATCCACAATGTGCAAAAAGCTCTTGTTATGTTTGAATGAGAGTCACCATTTGATCATATGTTAAACTATTAACAACTTGTGATGTGGGCCTAGGGAGATGCGCATTGGGATGCAAAGGTGTATTAGATCACAAAGACGAAGTACCACTTTGACCAGTACCATACGAGTTATTAATTTGTTTAGCATGAGATGTGGGATCATGAATAAACTTACAAGGACCACCAAAACGACAAAAACCTTTAGCAAAATTAAAACGAACCCGAGGCTCATTCAAGCATTGAGAGGAGCGAGCATCACGACCACCATTCCCTCCTCCAGTATTTATTATTTTCGGCCAAAAGAATAGTAGGGCAAGAGGAAGATGTGTCAGTCATGATAGGTTGTGACTATGAGTTCAACCGCATCTCCTCCGTAGTAATCATGGAGCGAACTGTGTTGAGATCTGGGAAGGGATCCCAATGAGCGATGATCCCTGCAACTTGATCAATTTATCACTCAACCCATTAAGAGCATATGTCACAACATTATCATTGCTCATGAGAACCAAGATTGACTAATATATTTGTGATAGATTCGATCTTACGAAAGTATGCATTCATGGTTAGATCACCAAGCTTTAACATCCTTAATTCACCCTTTAAAGCAATTGTCTTCGTTCTTTTATTATCAAGAAAAATCTTCTCAATGAGATCCCACGCCTCTTTTGTTGTTTTGGGATCCGCCACAACAAGGCGGTCTTCGAGAGTATTAGAAAGAGTAAAAATAAATCCACAATTTGACAATCACTAGTGGATTGTCATGTAAGATGTTTCATAACTTCAAACCCTTCACAAAGAGTTTTGAAAAAATAAACCCAAGATGCATAGTTAAGCTTGTCCATGTCTAATTTGACGGGAACAAGATTATAGAGGTTATGAACAGTTATTAGTTTGTCCGAAAGAGATAAAGTGGGTGTATCATTATGGCCAGTCATGGTGTTGATTTGTTGTTATTCAGTAGAAAAAAATAAGGGTCGATTGTTTTGATACTGATGAAGGGACGATGGAAGCTATAAGTTATGGTTAGGGTTCGGTTTTTGTTAAGAGAATTTAGGAGATGTGAATCTTTGGCTGTGATACCATGTTGAAACGAATAATTGACTTGCATTTCATTAATCACAAATTACAATATATAATGATCAAGAATATTCTAGAAGTGAGCTAAGCCTAAACAATAACTAAGCCCATAATAATATACATATCGACTAACATATCTCGCATAACAGATAGGATGTGGCAGTCATAACCCTACCCAAGATTTGAGACTACTTCCAGAAACACCACTCACATTTCTTTTCATATAAATGTAAAATAAAAGATAATAAAAGTGCTATAACCAATTAAGGTTCACAAGCTAAAGCTAGCCCATTAACAAATACCATCAGAACACCAATAAGATATCAAGTGCAGCCCACAGGCCCATTTTCATTAGTCAATTCACTCAGCAATAAAGATCAACAAATTAGGTACAAGATAGAGACAACTTGAATGCATCATGCATGTGATCATGAAAGGAAAAGAGTGATTTGCCATTTATCAGTACTCATGAGATCTTGGAAAGTTAATTACAAAAAAAGATCAGTATATGTATCCTTTTTCCAAATTACAGTAAGATTTCATGTGATAAATATACTACCTCCGTCCCAAAATTATAGTCATAACTTACAACTAAGAAATATTTTTGTTTTGTTATCAATAGTTGATGAAAAATATCTAATGAAAAATACATTTAAAACTTATTCATTATATAATTTGCATCAATATTATATACCAAACAAATATTTAACGTCAAAGTTGTAAAAGAACAGAAAATCGTATATATAATTTTCAGGGAGTAGTAAAGAACATCTTAGGCTTTTATAGCAACAATTGATGAAATAACAAACTTATTAGGGAAGATCAACATTAACATTCTGAATTTTTTTCTCTAGCATATCAGAACATATCTGGCCCATCATGTGATAGAACAGATTTAAATCGGACAATTGTTCGATTGTCATCTTTCCCATCACAACTCTTGCCAATTTCTCTCTTTGTTCATTTAACTTCAATCTCTCCATGTATGACGATGCATTTCTCACTGTTGCTCCCATTTGCTTCAACCTATTCTCTTGTTGCAAGCTTAACGCAATATTCGACTGAAACCAGTTAAAAAATTAACATCATTAGACTCAAATCTAACAAACAAAAATGGAACTGTTTTTATTAGTATGGTACAATTCTCACAACGCATATACCTCAAGAAATTCAGCTCCTGGTTTAAGATCAGACTCAATAAGTTTAAGACCATTGTCTCCTCCCTCGTATAAGTTTCTTGCAAGAGAGAAGCTACGAACAATAACATTTCTTTTTTGCTCCAACTCTTTATCAAGCTTTAACGATTGTGGTACCTTTGTTGTGCTATTGAGCTTCTTTTGATACGCCACTACCGCCTTCACAAATTCCTGCAAGCATTTACAAAGTAATTCAACATATGATGGCTTAAAAATATTTCATTTTGAAAGACAGATTTCACAGTGTCTAGTGTCTAGTGTCTACCTTATAAGCAGCAGTGCATCCAGGATAATCAAATTCATCTGAATTCGCTTTCCTCATTCGTTCAGGATGAAACTGTAACCCCATTATAAACTTACCTTCTTCTGGATTATAAGCATCCGGGTCATAAAACCCTTCAATCAAGCCATCTGGTGCGTACGCCATAGGCTCAAAACGTTGCGCTAGCCTCTTGACTCCTTGATGGTGATAACTATTAACCTGAATCTCCATATTATCTTCTAAAGAATCCTTAAACCAATGATGCAATGGGGTCTCTTCCACAATCTCGACCCCATGCCTATGCCCATCGTAGTTATCGTAATCCATATGAACCGTTTTCTTCTCCTGTGGGACATTTTTGGTTAGTTCCTTACCAATATCTTGATAAAGAGTACCACCACATGCAACATTCAATACTTGTGACCCCCTACATATACCCAAATAAGGTATGTTCCTTTCGAGGCAAAGCTTTGCTAGCGATAACTCTATCGTGTCCTTTTCTTTATCAATCGCGGTATCGCTAGCATGCAACCTCCGGATCTCCTCCAATTCATCCTTAGATAAATTGGTTTCTTCGTCTTCGTACAACGATGGGTCAATGTCCTCTCCTTCACACAAAAGGACTCCATGGATCGGCTCGAAACTATGCAACAACGTATGGACACCTGTCACACGTGGTACAATCACTGGGACAGCTCCATATCCTACTATTAGATCAAGATGGTATTCACCTAAAAACATAAACAAACATGTTAATCTCTTTATTCATAAATATGATTTTTTATACATATAAGGATTAGGGTTAAGGAAACAAATACGTACCAACAAAATCGACAAACTTGTTCTTACGAAGGCTTCGACGAGATACAATGATGACACGAGGTAAAATGACTGCAAGATCGGTTGTTGACATGTTTTGTGTTATGTGTTTTTTTTAAGAATTGTGAACGTAAACAAGGCGCCGCGTATGCTATAGTTAAGGGAGTTTGTTAAATGTTGTGGTGATGAAAATAAATGGTTAAGATGTGATTATTTATAGGGTTAAAAGATGTGGAAGCCACGTGGAAAGCCATATGGGTTTGTTGGGTTGACACGTGAGTAATTAAGGTCAAAACTGAGGGCATTCTGACGTGGGAAGGTCTCATTTGAGATATAATCGTAATTAAAATATTAGGTTGATTATAGTAATATGCCACCGGTGTAGGTTTTATCCGTTTATAGACTATAGTTGTTGGTGATACTTATTTTTAGGTATTGGGAACAAGTTTATTTGTCTCGTATCTTGTATTTTTTTTGAGTTTATCGTTTTAAAACGTCGGTTTATATTTATCTAGTCGTTTGTTTATGCTTTTATCGAATTTCTATACTTTGCTCATTTGTGTCATAGCTTGTATTTTGAAAACGAGCAAAGTATATATAGTGTCGGTTTGAGCACTATTGATTATAGACGTATATAATCATGTTCCTTTGCAATACCTCCTTGCATTCATCTAATAGCACTACAATGTGGGCTTTGCGACGAAATATCGAGAGCTTTTGGGGATATCCTCTGCGAAACCTTTCCCCGAGACATGTCCCGGAGAAAGTTCCGGCAATACCTTCGGGGAATACTTTTTCGGGAACTTTTACCAACTTTACCGGGGACATGTGGGTCCAGCCAATTGTCGTCTTCAAACATGTCCAATGTGACATGTTTTCAGGGGACACGTCCGGGGAAACTATTTTGAACTTTTTTTAAGTGCCCTAATTACGTTATTAGTCCGGCGTGGCACACTTTTGCCGGGGACATGTCCCCGGGGAATTCGGATACCATTGTTGAGTTAAATTCTTTCCCCGGGGACTGTCCCTGCAAAAAGGCAGGCTGTTGTGTTTTCGGTTTTGCCATGGACTGTCCCCGGGGAAAGTTGTGAATGAAATATGCTTGTACCTTCTCCGGGGACATGTCCCCGTAAAATCGTGACCCATTATGCATAATATTCTTTGCAAAATGGGTAAATTCTAGATTTTTGGGAAATTTTCCGGAAAAATCTACAACTGTTTAATATGCCACAACCTGTTTTACCAATGTCACAACCTATTTTAATATGCCAATCATAACACAAATTCGCTAAACATAATATCATATATACCCATCAATCGCTAACATAGTTATCCTTTTCCAAAATCGCCAAAACGGTTCCTAAACCGTTAACGCATGATCATCTACAAAATTATCCAAAACTACCTATCCGCAAATGGTCCAAAACTATCGTATAATCCATTTACGGGAATCCTAGCACATAATGCACATAAACGACATAATAATCCATGTTATTCTCTACAAACATATCCAAAACGTGTTAAAGTAACATAAATCGGCATCTCAAACCCCACTACCCCATTACGTCCGGTATTTCTAGACTCACCGGATGGAGTAGCACGGATCCCGACCCACCCTCTCCATATCCCGAACCACGGGTGGGTAGCACTGATCGGGGACTGTATTCGGTCCGCCAACCGACAATGACCTCACAAACTCCATGACTGGTCCATCGGACTCCTCGTGTAGCGAGCTCCTCGGTTTGTTTTGCACTGTTTCTTTCCGTGAGGACACATCCGCTACATCACGAGGTCGGGAGGCGCTAAAGGTCTTCTTCACTCCACCGCCGGGTAAGACTGACCTACACCGGAATATGACCCGTGCTTACCACCATCACGGTGCGCGAGAATCTCACGGTCATCATGCGGGTCCCATCGAGGTGGTGCTCTTCCCATCCGCATCATCATCATTCTTTTAGTTACAAAAACAAGAGAAGTAATATATAAGTTGTGATGCATTATATTTCATCAAAAATGGGTAACTTTGAAAATAAATTATACTTACATAGCTAGCCTCAGATACCGAGGACTCAAAGACATCGCCCCTCATATGGTTCCGACGGTAAAGCTCTATCAAGTCTTCTCCAACCATTGTCTCAGTCTCATTGCTCAAGCTTTAGAAATAAAATCAATGACGACACACCCAACACCATGTATATATATAAATAAAATGATTAAATAGTTTCTTACTAAGTTATGGCGAATAGCATCATGTGAGATCCGTGAAGGCTAGAACTTCGTGTTAAGCCATGCGGTTTTGTCGGTTCACCTCTGAGATCTTACGCTTCTTGGGGTTTGTCAAAGCTTAACTGCGTTTTAAATTATAAAAAATATTATATAAATGAATTATTATTATTATTATTATTATTATTATTATTATTATTATTATTATTATTATTATTATTATTATTTTTTATTTTTTATTTTTTAATTAACATCACTTTATTAAAAACTCAAAGGATTTACAAAGAAATTGGTGGGGCCAGAAACCAACTGGGCCCACTTCTACTGCTTGATAAGCGAAACTAATACGATTAAATAATAATAATAATAATAATAATAATAATAATAATAACACTGATAATAATAATAATAATAATAACAATGATAATGATAATGATAATTATTATTATTATAAAGTTCGATCGATCAATTTACCAAGCATCCCAATCCTCTTGCGTCTTGTTCTCTAGACGCTTTCTTTTGATCTCCTCAATTTTCTCCACCCCACCTACTGCCGTAAAGTTATCTTTTTTGTATCTATATTTGTTGTCATTAGTATCGTTTTGGAGATAATACTCGATCTGTCCAACAATCTGCTCTCCATTCGGGCCGGCAAGGTGTCTGCCAGATCAAAGTAGTGCTTTGCAATAAAATATAAATAAAACAAATATACAAATTTAAATAAAAAACAAGTTTGAATAAATAAACACAATAATTAAAAAATAAAGGTTATAAAACTTACGTGTAGATGCTCATGGATGTGGGCCTTGGCGTTTGGGAACCTTAGCCCATGAATGGAAAACATGGGAATCGAGTCCCGTAACACCTCCCCAACATAGTTGGAGAACCAAGAAGAGTGAGGGCCCACGTGTGTCCAAAACCCCTCTGGTTGACCCGAAAATCGATCGACACAGGGCGACCATCCAGTGCCCTCTTCGCCAGGGCGACCATCCGAGTGCCTCTTCGCCTGGAGTCGTGTTCTTAGTGGGACCACGCACCACCTTCCCGCCTTTCCCAATTTTGGAGTTTGGGTTGGCAGCTTTGGATTTAGAGCCTACAAGTAATCAAATTCAAGTGATGATGACATAAAATAACATTTTATCAATTTAAAATAACATGTAATCAAATACGGTTTGGTGAAAATAATTGAGAAATTCTACTTTGGAAATTGGTGCCTATCCTCCTCGAGGGACCACGAGGTGGCGAATTACCTCCATCGCCGCCGTGAGACATAGCTACAATATCTGCCATTTGTTAAACGAACATAGAAATTAGTGAAGAAACATATATATAATTAAATAAATAAATAAATAATTAAATAAATAAATAAACAAACAAATAAACACATTTAACCACTCGATAACAATTTCATTCAAATAATTAAGTGTTGTTCTACAAATTACAATTGAGATTAATCTCACATCATCAACATAAAATTCAACATTATTAGTACTGTCATCTTCATCATCTTCATTCTCGTGGTCATCATCATGATCAGATGCTAAATCATGAGGAACGTGATCATCATAATCAATATCATCTTCGTCTTCCAC
The DNA here is from genome assembly GCA_910596185.1 of Chrysanthemum makinoi. Lineage (NCBI taxonomy): Eukaryota > Viridiplantae > Streptophyta > Magnoliopsida > Asterales > Asteraceae > Chrysanthemum > Chrysanthemum makinoi. The sequence goes on from OU343225.1 coordinate 97,546,126, forward strand.
AATAGTGATAATTGGTGGTGGTGCCTCAACTTCCGTTGGTTGAACATCTATATTTATAATGTTATAATCCAACTGATCCAACTCGCGAGAGTGTGATATGTGATGAGTTGTTGTCATGTACAACATCCTAGTTGTCTTCTACCACAATGATATCCGGGTTCCAAATCTTTCGATGATATGAATCTTGGACGACCTTCCAATTACCACGTTTACCCGGGAAATCAAGGTAAAAGACTTGTGTTGCTTGCGTTGCAAGAATGAATGGTTCATTTTGAAACGATACACGATCGGTCATAATTTGCGTAATGTTGTTTCTATAGGTACAATGTTTTAGGCGATTCTTGTTATTAGTGTCGAACCATTTGACTTTGAACAACACAACATTGAATGAAATATATGAAAACTTCGAGAATTTCTTCAAGCTAGCCATAATGCATTCCTCCATCAGGGTTAGGAGTTGAAATTCCGCTGTTTTGAGTTGAACGACGTAAATCACGGTCGGTGTACAGATAAACATCACACCGTTGACTATTCAAGAGTTGGTGAGACTGCGGTACATGATGGTCCACAAGCCAAAGCGAATAACTCGGCGGTACAACTTAGGTCCTTCTGTACTTTTAATTCACGAATCTATGAAAAAGTTAAGAATAGATAGATATGAGTAATAGTCGTTATTTTTCTGAGGGTAATACATATAATAAGTCTACCTTCATCTCAAACCAGCGAAGAAACCCTTCTTGCAAGTCTGCCGAGGAAATGCCACATAAATGTTCATGATATTAGAATAAATTAGTCGAATAACAACTTACGTGAAACAAATTTTGAAATAAAACCGCACTACCTCTTGTACTCGTTCATGTGCGGTCGATTTCATGGTGTTGTGTAGTGCGTACCATACTACTTGCTTCATTATGTGCGCATTAAACCGAACAAATGGTTGTTTACCATTCTTTTTGCGATGATCAAACACCTCAAATCGACTTGTTGGCCTTGGACCGTCTTCATTCGGTCAGGGCGATTAAATCTCGTCTCAACACCCGAAAATAACGAAAAAAGTTAATGCTTCATCGGCCGCGCTGAACCTTGGGCTTGGCTTTATTTCTGACATAATTTTTGAGCTTTTTCATGTATCTTTCAAATGGATACATCCACCTCATGTAAGCAGGACCGCCTTCAATAGCCTCTTCCGGTAGATGAATAACCAAGTGAATCATAATGTCAAAAAAAGCTGGAGGATATATTTGATGGCTAACTGCAAAATATTGATCAGTTGTTCTCTAGCTTTCAACATGTCATCCACCATCAAAGTTAGAGCGCATATTTGTTTAGAGAATGAACAAAGCTCGATTATTGGTGTTGCGGTGGTTTGGTCCTTCAAGTAATTTTGAAGTCCAGAGGAAGCAACCGTTGCATCATTATGTGAGCATCATGAGCCTTCAAGCCTGTTATGTTGATATCATTGTCGGTCACTTTATGCTTGAAGTTAGATCCAAACCCATCAGGTAGTTTAACACCTTTGATGAATTAAGAAAAAATATCAGGATATTAGAATAAGTTGTCGAAATGAATACGCGAATTAATTGAACAAAAAATTTTCAAATAAAACGCGTACCTTTAATGAATTGAAAAAAAAGTTTTCTTTCTTCGGTTGTGAAAGAGTACGTAGGATGAGGCTTAGAGCACTTCCCGTTTCCTTTGTTGGCGAGCCACAAGTCGATCGAATATTCAAATTTTGTAAGTCTTGTCTTGCCTTGTTAGTGTCTTTTGATTTGTCATTCATTAACAAAGTACCCAACACACTCTCACACATTTTTTCCGATATGCATGACATCTAAATTGTGTTTTAGTGTAAGAAAAGACCAATACTCTAGCTCGTAGAAAGCAGATTTTTGTCTAATTCAATTCGATCGAGGATCCGCGTTTTTCCGCACCCCCATATCTTGGATATTTCCCGGGACACGTTTAGGCAATCTTCTTAGTTGATCCAAGATGTCATCACTGGTAAATTTTCTAGGAGGGTGTATCATCTACCTCTGTATAGAATGCCCTTCTTTCTTCCGCCATTTATTGGTCATGCTTAGAATTGATGAGTGTCTAAATACTCATCATTTTTTGTCAAATCTGAACAGCAAAATATTTAAAAACACTCAAAATGCAGCAAAATACAAAATATATCCAAGGATTGTATTTTATATGTTTCAGATGTAAAATGTTTAAAAACAGATGAAAAACGAGCTAAGTTTGCATAATTGTGATTTCAGTCCGACTTTCAAAATCTTGACAAAATCAGTCCACGAGCACTTATTTTAAATAGAAAAGTCACCAAAGGTCCTTTTGAAATCATAAGTTGTCATAATTAGTCCTTTGGTGAAAAATTTCAAAAGTTTTGAGAATTTACAAGATTGGTCCCTCAAGTTTGGTGAATTACAGATTTGGTCCTTGGTTTTTGTGGAATTGCTAAAATGGTCCTTGTACTATTGAAACTTGTCATAATGGTCCCTTGCATAACTTTGTAAAATTGGCAGAATTGGTCCCTTGGTTTTTGTGGAATTGCATAAAAAGGTCCTTGTTATTAAAACCATACCATGACCCTTGGCCCCTGTCAAAACAACCTTGACCCTGCCATGACTGTGAACCCCTTTTGTGAACCCCTATCAATATAACACCCAGTCAAACTTGGTTTGACTCAAACCAACCCCGCCCAACCTTTCCCTCCAAAAGTCCTCCTCTTCACCCACTCACTGCAAAACCAGGATATCCCCTCACCTCCAAGTCACACTAAACAACCTTATCACTCCACCTCCACAAACCAACAAGAAGCATTTAAAGCTTCTCCTCCCTTGCACTCAAAACCCTTCCCCAGTTGATATATCTTTTGGCGCCAAAATTTCATCAAACGGCCAATATCATCCCAACTCATCCTATGGCTCAAAATACAAGTGGGATTTGCTCAGAGGACATTGGGAAGCATTTTGTTGTATAAAGAAGGAAGAGAAGAGAAAAAGAGAGTTTTTAGTTTTTAGTTTTCATGAATGTCGTTTTTAATGTTTAAGTCTTAATTAAGTTCTAAAATTGTACTTTTAATCTTCCTTGTATTAAACTCAAGCTATTATATCAGTTGTAACTAATTTTTGTATTAATTCAAAGTTTGGTTAAGTTTCCTGTTTTTACATTTTCTATAATCAAATCTGTTTTAACATTACTAAGCATCAAGCTTCAAATAGCTTTATATCAACTTATATAAGCTTATTCAAGCTGTTGATAGCTTTGAATAAGCTTATCAAACAGATTCAATAAACTTGGTACTTGGTCAACGAAAGTCAAACTGGAGCTCATTTGGAAATGGTTATAATATTGGGTTGATGCAGTGCTGGAATGGGGTGAATTTTAGTAGTTTAGTGTAGTTATGGTTCGGATTAAGCTTCATAAAATTTGGATAACTTGTGAGTACTTATTCTATTTCAATATCTAGTATAGTTTGCAAAATCTGTTGAGTTTGAATCTGTGGTTAGGATTAGCTTTTATCTTTCATTAAAATTTTATTTGTTAGATTAGATTGATTCAGTTGATGTGTTAGCATAGGCTAGATAATCTTTTATGTAGTTACATTGCAAAGCGATTCTTGAAAAGGGTGTTTGGATCAGATCAGTCAACTGTGATAGAGGTTAGTACATTGGACAAATTTTTTTGTTTTAGGCTTGTTAAGGTCTAGTTCACTCATATCTGTCTTAGTATTGCCTTTGCATAGCTCTTAAGTCAAAATCACAAATAATCGCCTAATTGCATATACATTTGGAATTTTTAAAGAACAAAAGCTTGATTTGTGTTTAGAATTGATAAAGCAGCTTATTTTAGTTTCATTTTAGCTTAACACATCATTATCAGTTCATAAATTGGACTCAAATCTCAGTTTAGTCAACTTTTCATTTCTGTTTCAAAAGTAAAAAATGAGTTGAGTCAGTTTTGCAAAAGTTTGTTGATTTTTCATAGCTTCAATTTTGGTTCAAATCAAGTGAAATTGTGGACTTAACAACTTCAATTGGTCAAGAGTTGAAATATGATTTTTGTAGATTTTTAGTAATTTTGTAAAAGCTCTAAATCAGCTTGTCAATTGGGTCAAAAGTGCCACTTACTTGACTCGATGATAACGAGTGCTGCACAGTTTTGTCAGAGTTCTCCACAAGCTCATTAGAGCTTGTCTTGGTTTTATTTTTGGTTTATAAGTCCTTTGCCAGGTCTAGTTTAGGATCCCACATATGGTTTTGAGTTTCAGCTTATTTGAGTGGCTTATTTTCAAGCTACAAAGTAGTAGCTAAAACCTGTTTTAGCCTTTAAGTGCAATTCACACTAGATTCTTGCATCCTGCTTTCCAGAGGTTTAGATTGGTTGATATGGGTTAGTATTAAGTAGTTATAGCATACTCTAGCTCGTGATAATTTGGTGCTCATATGGTACATTTAGCTTATTTTGAGTGCTTATTTATAAGCACTTTTCACTGCAGCTTCATAATCTTGCACACTAGTATATGTTTTCATATTTTTTATAGACTTAGAATAATATTTTAGACTTTACCTGAATTTTTCATAATTTTTCATCACTGTTTGCTATTTTTCCTTATTTAAAACAGTTTTTAGGACTTTTAATTAGCCTTTATTGCAATTAAATCAGAAAAACTTCAAAAAAATAAGTTTTCAATTTTCATAGGTTAATATAAATATAAAAAGCAAAAAAATAATTTTTCCAGATTTTTCTTAGTTAAATTTGTAATTTTTAGCAATTTAATTAGTTTTAAATAGTTCTTAAATCATAGAAATTAGAATATAAATCAGAAAAATACAAAATTAGTTTTGAAAATTCTATTTAGTTATTTTAGATTTTTAAAAATAGTTTCATAGTTTTCCTCTTTATTTTCATAATTTTTAGTATTTTAATTTAGTTTTAAAAGTTTAAAATTAGTTTTAATTCAAATTTATAAAAGAAAAATCAAGAAAATCCAATTTTAAAAATAGTGATAGCGTTTATTTAATATAATTTATCTTTTAATTTTCTTTCATTTTTCCTTTGTCATCTAGTATCAATCACAAACCTTTTCCGTTCAATATCACCCGTCACTATACGTTTGGTTATTCATTCATACAGCTCGTTGGGACATAACGACCTGGGGAAACACTATAATCCTCTAGATCTTCATTGCATTGTTTTACGAGCTTTGTTTGAAGTTTATTACGGTTGACCATTCACAAGTGGTCGATTTGTGATAAACTTGGCGGTTTGGGACACAATCAAATTTTGTAGCCATTGCGGTATTTGTGCTAATTATCTTAAGCTTAGCAGATTAGTGATTTGAATATTCACTCCTTGTTTATACCATCTATATCTATATATATTTTCTTATAAAAATCCAAAAACCCAAAAACATCTTAAAACGTATAAAACACAAAAAAAAATTTCTTTTGTTTCTATATATATATAAGATAAAAATAAAAAAAGATTTGTCGTTTTCTTTTTTTAATAATAACAACATAAAAATTACCACCAAACCAAGGCGTGTATTACCTAGCGGGGTACGACCATAATAAGTTCGAACCAAAGATTAAAACTTGCCTGTGTCCTTGAGTGGTGTACCTTTTTCAAAGAAGTCATTCATCTTGTGATTATTGGTTTAAGTTCACTGTCGTTTTGCCTCGATATTGTTTTCATTGGATTTGTTGTTATATCTACTTTTCAAAACCATAAAACCCAAAAAAGATTCTTCTTTCCCCATTTTTCATAATTCCCTTCCTTAACTCTGAGATTCCTTAGAGTTAACCTAGTGTATCGCGCTCGCTCTTCTAGGTCTGTGAGCCCATTTTGTGAGCTTGTGGGATTCCAAGAGGCGTATCCGTAGACGTTACGCCCCATCGGTCGGATCGAGATCCGGACTGCTCACCTACTTCGTTATCATGGCAAAGCGTCCTATGTGTGAGATTCTCCAGGCACCCATCGATGGGTATGGAGATGCTATTGTTATCCCAGCCATTGTGGCTGAAAATTTTGAACTCAAAACGGGTTACTAAATCTTGTAACCTCAAGTCAATTATATGGCTTTGAGAGGGATGATCCTCATGCTCATATTCGATGGTTTAACAAGATTGCATCTACCATCAAATACAAGAATGTCCCTACCGATCTTTGTCAAACTTCTTCTCTTCCCATTTTCCTCGAGGGACAAGCCCGATTTGGCTTGAAAAACAACCCCCTCAATCGTCGAAACATGGGAAGACCTAGTGAAGAAATTTGTGAACGAGTTCTATCCACCTTCCAAAACCACGAGTCTTAAAACGAAATCATCAAGTTCACACAAAGTTTGATGAATCCTTGATGAATCGTGGGATCGTTTTAAGGAGTTGCTCCATGAATGTCCTCACCATGGTTCCTCCGAGTTGATGCAACTCGATACTTTCTATAATGGAGTGAGTCAATCGGATCAAGATTCTCTCAATTCCTCCGCTGGAGGAAATTTCTTGAGCAACAAAGCGTAAAAGAAGCTTTAGCGATAATGAAAACAAGTCTAAAGTCCGCCTTGCAGCGAGCAAACCGGTTGTTTCCCAAGTCAGTGTTGGTCCTTATGCTTCATCGCCCGTGAGTCAATCTAGCACCGATGCTAAAATTGACAAACTCACGGAAGCAATTCAAGCTTTGGTTCTCTCCAACCAAAAGAAAGTTTATTTTCCACAAACTTCACCTCCTGCTAAAGTTAAGAAAGTGGAAGTATGTGTTACTTGCGGTGGCCCCCATGCCTATTACAACTGTATGGCCCCGATGGTAACCCTTTGAAGCAAGCTGTGGGCGGGACTTCCAATTTAGGAGGCAACCAATACCGTGCTCCTATGGACCCGAACCACCGTCCTAACCACTACCCTGGACCACCCGGTTTCAACCAAAACCAAAACCGTAATCAAAATCAGAATAGAACGAACCAAGGTTTTCAAAACCAAGGTAATTTTAGTCAAAATAACGGTTTTCAAAATCAAAGTCAAAATTTCCAAAACCATGGAAATTTTAGAAACCAAGGTCAGGAAATTTCACCCGAGGTATTTTCATGGCAACAATCAAGGAAATTTCCAAAATCAAGGCCCTAATCTAAACAATAGAGGCCAAAATTTTCCTACACAAAATCAAGCCATTGTTCCAATTGGACCATCATCTGATGAGTTGTTGAAGCAATTCATGAAATCCCAAGAGGAAATGAATAGGTTGTTGGTTAGCCGATTTGACATTAAGAAGTCTTTAAATGATCGACCCTGGGCTCGGTACTTTACCTAGCAACATGATCGCTAATCCGAGGGGCGATGCAAAGGCGATCACAACTAGAAGTGGTGCTTCATATGATGGACCCGCTATTCCTACTACCTCTTCTTATTCTCTCCCGAAGGTAGTGGAAAGTGAACCGAGGCGACAAAGGACCAAGTGCAACCTACTAGCTCACAAAGTACTGCACATGTCCATCCTCAAGTTGTTCCGAAACCCAAATCCAAACACAGGAGTTGTTTTGAACCTCCAGGTTGAAAACCCCCAATCCAAAACTTCTATTCCTTACCCATCCGCGTTTAAATGAGCAAAGCTCGCGAAAAAGCCAGTCATCAAATGGAAAAAAATTTCAAATTTTCCAAGAACTACATTTTGACATAAGCTTTGCGGATGCCATCATCATGATGCAAGTTTGCATCAACTCTTAAGCACATGTTAAGCAATAAGGAAAAGCTGTTTGAAATGGCTAAGACTCCTCTGAGCGAGAAGCGCTTTCAGTGATTCTGTTAAAAGCTTCAGGAAGCTTGGAGATCTTGGAAAATTTCTTCTTCCTTGTGTTTTTCCAGGAATGATTGAATGCTTTGCCCTTGCCGATCTTGGTGCAAGCATCAATCGATGCCTTATTCATATGGAAGAAACTTTCTCTTCGAACTTATTCCTACTGCATGACTCTTGAGCTTGCAGATCGTTCTATATCACGCCCTCTTGGCATCGCCGAGGATGTATTCGTGAAAGTAGGAAAGTTCCATTTTCCGGCTGACTTTGTGGTTGTTGATTTGATGCGATCATCGGGTTCCCCTCATTGTTGGGCGAGGATTCACGAGAGCGGTGCTCTCATTGATGTATTTAAGCAAGAAATCACATTACGTGTGGGTAATGAAGCTGTCAACTTTAACCTTGATCAAACTTCGAGGTACTCCTCAAATTATGATCTTTGAATCGGTTAATCGACTCGATTTAATTGATATTGCTTCAGAGGAGTACTCTCAAGAGTTTCTTGGTTATTTTCATAATTCGTGGTGGGGATTCCACCACATCTTCTCAACCAATTATTGCCGACTCTTCCCCTCTCCTCCGTTTGAGGGAGGTGAATTCTTTCTAGAAGAGATCGATGAGTTTCTTGCTAATGATGAATCGATTCGCCAGGGAATTGATGGTGTTTATGATTCGGAGAGGGATATCCTTTATCTTGAGCAATTGTTAAATGAAGATCCATTACCGTCACTCCCTCCGAAAGAGATCACGATTGAAGAAATCAAATCAGTACAAACATCTCTGAAGAATTTCCGAGGTTGAACTTAAGGACCTACCTCCTCATCTCGAGTATGCATTTTTGGAGGGTGATGATAAATTACCCGTCATAATTGCTAAAGACTTAGCGAGGAGGAGGAAGACTTCTCTCATAAAAATCTTGAAGTCACACAAGCAAGCAATTGCTTGGAAACTCTCCGACATTAAGGGTATTAACCCTGAGTTTTGTACTCACAAAATCTTGATGGAGGATGACTTCAAACCAGCAGTCCAACACCAGAGAAGGGTGAATCCTAAGATTCATGAGGTTATCAAACAGGAGGTTCTCAAACTTCTTGATGCAGGTTTAATTTACCCGATCTCTGATAGTCCTTGGGTCAGTCCATCCACTGTGTTCGAAAAGGGTGGCATAAATGTTGTCACAAATGAAGAAAACGAGTTAATTCCAACTCGATTGGTTATGGGATGGCGTGTGTGTATTGACTATCGCAAGTTAAACGAAGCCACCCGTAAGACACCACTTTCCTCTACCCTTCTTGGACCAAATGCTTGAGAGATTAGCAGGAAACGAATACTATTGTTTCCTAGATGGTTTCTCGGGATATTTTCAGATCCCCATTGATACAGCGAGGATCAAGAAAAGACCACATTCACCTGCCCATACGGAACTTTTGCCTACTGACGTATGCCTTTTGGCCTATGTAACGCTCCTGGCACGTTCCAACGATGTATGATGGCAATTTTCCACGACATGATCGGAGAAACAATGGAGGTGTTTATGGATGACTTCTCGGTCATTGGGGACTCATTTCAAACATGTCTCTCCCATTTAGATAAAATGCTAAAACGGTGTGAGGACACCAATCTTTGTCTAAATTGGGAGAAGAGCCACTTTATGGTCAAGGAAGGAATTGTCCTAGGCCATAAGATTTCAAAAAACGGGATTGAGGTTGACACAGCGAAAGTGGATGTCATTGCCAAATTGCCTCATCCTACTACCGTCAAAGGTATTAGGAGTTTTCTAGGTCATGCCGGGTTTTATCGCTGATTCATACAAGATTTTTCTAAAATGCTCCGGCCTATGACTCATCTCCTTGAGAAAGGATGCTCCTTTTTATCTTCTCCCCAGTGCATCCGAAGCTTTTGAAACATTAAAGAAAAACTACGGAAGCACCCATTCTAGTTGCCCCCGTAGATTTACCCTTTGAACTCATAATGCGATGCAAGTGATTTTGCTATGGTCGCAGTCTTGGGGCAACGAAAACCAAGCATTTTCAGCCTATCCCTTGGCGAGTAAGACTATAGTGAAGCTCAAACCCATTACACCACTACTGAGAATTATTAGTGTGGTGTATGCGTTTGAGAGTTTGCCATACCTAATCTTGACCAAATGCGTGGTGTATCACGGATCACTCGGCTCTCAAATATCTCTTTGCAAAACAAGATGCAAAGCCGAGATTGCTCAGTTGGGTTCTCCTCCTACAAGAATTTGATATCATTATACGTTGATAAAAGGTGAGAACACGAGGCTGGCGATCATCATCCCGTCTAGAAAACCCTCACGAGGATGTGTTAGAAAAAAGGAATTAGCAAGAAACATTTCCTCTGAAACACTCAATGTAGTTTCTTTTAAGTGGAACTCTTCTACCCCTATGGG
>OU343225.1:97556423-97722109 GCA_910596185.1 Chrysanthemum makinoi
ATCGTTACCCACTCCCCAGAATTGATGACTTGTTCGATCAGTTGCAAGGTTCTAGTATTTATTCCAAGATTGATCTTCGTTCAGGTTATCATCAGCTTCGAGTTCGGGAAGAGGATATTCCGAAAACAGCGTTTAGAACACTTTACTCCTTACGAGTTTCCAGGATGCCGTTTGATTGACTAATGCACCTTCGGTATCATGGATCTCATGAATAGAGTTTGTAAGCCGTAGTTTGGACAATTTGTTATAGTGTTCATCGACGACATCTTGATCTACTCCAAGAGCAAAGAGGAGCACGAAGAGCATTTAAGGATGATTTTAAGGCTACTCAAGAATGAGAAGTTGTATGCCAAATTTTCGAAGTGTGATTTTTGGAACCACAAAGTGCAATTTCTTGGTCATGTCATTGATAGTCAGGGACTACAAGTTGATCCCGCAAGATTGAAGCCGAAAGATTGGGCTACTCCAACAATCCTACAGAATTCGCAATTTCTAGACTAGCAGGGTATTACCGAAGGTTCATCATCGAAGGTTTTTCAAGATAGCGAGACCTTTGACCAAGTTGACACAGAAAACAAGAAGTACGATGGGGAAAGAAACAAGAAGTTGCTTTTCTTGTTGAAACAAAGCTTTGGTGCAGTGCGCCGATTTAGGCACTACCCGAAGGCATTGAGAACTTTGTTGTATATTGCGACGCTTCGCATAAAGGACTAGGGGCTGTTTTAATGCAAAACGAGAAGGTGATTGCGTATGCTTCTCGACAACTTAAGACTCATGAGAAGAATTACACAACTCATGATCTCGAGTTGGGGAGCCGTAGTTTTGCGCTCAAGATTTGGAGACACTACCTCTACGGTCAAAGTGCACAGTGTTTACGACCACAAGAGTTTGCAATATATTCTTGATCAGAAGGACTTAATATAGAGAGCAACGTATTGGTTGGAGTTACTCAGTGACTATGATTGTGAAATCAAGTATCACCCAGGAAAAGCCAATGTTGTGGCTGATGCTCTTAGTCGGAAAGAGAGGCCTAAACCTTTAAGAGTTCGATCATTGGGAATGACGATTATTTCTCCTTTAACCATCGAAACATCCACGAGCACAATGTCGAGGCACTTAAGGAGGAGAACCGACCAAGTGAAAAGCTTTATGGTATGCCCGAAAGCGCAAATGGTTTTGTCAAGAAGCAGATGTGAGTATTATGTTTCAAGGATAGAATGTGGGTTCCATTGTATGGCGTAATACGAGAATTGATTATGCATGAGTCGCATAAGTCAAAGTATTCTATTCATCCAGGATCGGATAAGATGTATCAAGATCTTAAGAAGCTTTATTGGTGGCGAACATGAAAGCGAGATTGCCACGTACGTTTAGCAATGTCTTACCTGCGCTTAGGTAAAGTTGAATATCGAGCCTCCAGGTTTACTCCAACAACCGGAAATTCCTCATGGAAATGGGAACTATACATGGACTTTGTTACGAAACTTCCTAAGACATCGAGGTTACGCACGCTATTTGGGTAATTGTTGATCGCCTTACCAAGTCAGCCCATTTCATACCGATTAGAGAGACTTATTCCATGGAGCAACTCACTAGACTTTATGTCAAGGAAATAGTCTCGAGGCACGGAGCACCAATTTCTATCATTTCCAACAGAGATAGTCGATTACTTCAACTATTTGGAATTCTTGCAAGATTCATTCGGACCGATTAAGATGAGCACAGCATATCACTCACAAACCGACGGTCAGAGTGAAAGGACCATTCAAACGCTAGAAGACATGCTGAGGGCATGTGTTATTGATTTTGAATGTTGGGCTAACCATTTTCCATTGATTGAATTCTCGTACAACAATAGTTATCACACCAGTATCAAGATGGCACCATTCGAGGCACTCGTATTGTCCGCAGTGCCGTTCACCTGTTTTTTGGCCGAAGTAGGAGACGCACAACTTACGGTCCAGTAATGGTAACGGGAAACCACGGAAAAGATTGTTCAAATTCGTGAGAGACTCAAAACTGCAAGGTCGACAGAAAAGTTATGAGCGGGGTTAGACAAGGATTTGGAATTTCAAGTGGGATACAAAGTCATGTTGAAAGTATCGCCTTGGAAAGGCGTGGTACGTTTTGGAAAGCGGGAATTAAACCGAGATACATTGGACCATTCAAGATTTTGAGCAGAGTTGGTCCTGTAGCTTATCGTCTTGATCTTCCACCAGAACTTAGTCATGTGCACAACACGTTTCACGTTTCAAACTTGAAGAGGTGTCTTTCGGACGAATCGCTCGTTATTCCATTGGACGAAATTCAGCTTGATGACAAACTCAATTTTGTGGAAGAACCTGTAGAAATCATGGACCCATGGACCGCGAGGTCAGCAGTTTGAACAGAGTCTATTCCTATTGTGAAAGTCCGTTGGAATTCTCGACGAGGTCCTGAGTTTACTTGGGAACGGGAAGACCATATGCGACACAAGTATCCTCATCTTTTCCACCGACAATCGTTAGACCTAACAACGATTGAATTCAGGACTGAATTCCCTTGTTGGATGGGCGAATGTGACAATCCGTACTTTCAGGTCATTTCTCGACACAATTCATGTTTCATTATTTCAACATTTTCTAGAAACTTGGTTTACTTGATTCAAATTCGCGTAACCTTGGAGGTTTAGCGGCGAATTCATGATCATGACATCACGTACATTTCAGATGGACTATGATTAGTCTACATTCCATGGACACATGTGCATCTCATAATTCATTCACGACATTTCATTTCATAAGTTACGCGTAATTTTTATATTTATAATCTTATCGCGTGAGTTATTATTTTAAATATTTAACTCCATTACTTTCAAAAATGATCCGATGTATTTTAAACTTCATTTAGTTCATAAAACCTATATTTTAGTTTTCCTAGTGTTTCAAATTATTTGATAATTAATCGTTAATTTAATTATTAAGCGTTTTTTCTTAAAACTACTCGATAATTTTTTTATCACTCAAATTTCACAAGGAAAGTATTTTTACAATTTTTATTATCTCATTACATGCTATTTTGACTTATAAAAACTTACTTGTACCACAAAGTCTATTTACATTCACTTAGCATTTCCTACAAAAATTCTTACACTTTCTTTCAATATATACACAAGTAACATTTAAAAAAAAAAATATAATTGAGGGACAACCCTCCCCTAAACCGGCCAAGGGGGAGGGTGACATTAATATGGAATGGTTTGTGTTTCTCATATGCACTTCACCTCAAAAGTTTATACTTAACTCTTCTTCTTTTTCTCATTCACTTCACTCTTCTTCAAGTGTATAATAAAAGTTTCTCTCTCTCTTCTTGGGTCTCCATAACCGTCACAACATCAAGCCAAAGGATCAAAATTTTCAAGATCAAGTGTAATAACAACCTAGTTCATATCCTTTTTATGGTTTTGAAATAAAAACCAAGGGTATTTAAGTTTAATCCTTGTTACCTACACCTCTTCACTATCACTAGTAAGCATGTTTTTATCATTTTTATGTTTCCTTTTCATTTTCATATATTTCTTTTCATTTTTGGAACTTATATGCATGATATGTGATTTATACCATTTATGTCATGATTTTAGAAGTTATATATACCTAATGGTCATCCTATAAATATTCCCATGGTATTGGTTGGTCTTGATGGTGATTAGGAACCCATGACACCCTAAGAAGGTGTATGGTAGGATTAGATTAGTTTGGAGTTGATTTGAAGGGATTAGAATAGGTTTTGTCCGAGAAAAACTATTTTCGATAAGTATATTTTATGTTCTGTCCTGTTTTGCTTTTCGGAAAATCCGACAGTTGGTACTAAATTTTGGCCTTGATTTTTAGAAAATTACTTTAAAAAAACGAATCCGTGGCCGCTTGAACGGATAAAAACGGACTTATAACGAAGAAGTTATGGATTTACAAGTTTGACGACGAAATATATTATTTTTTCAGAAATTTCAGCAACACATGTTTTTATTTTGTTCGGTCCAAAACGAGCCTTAAGCTCACAAATATTTCGACTTCTCAAAAATATATTTTATACTTTGATACAAGCAAGGACATATAAAACGTAGTAAACGGATTTGAAACGACAAAGATATACACTTTTTCATAAACTTGCCGTAACTAATTTTCTGCACACAATTAGCCAAAAAACCACCATCTTTAACCCTTAATATCTTTATGTTCGAGACCTTTTGGACGAAAACTCCTGAACTGAAACTTTTAGATATCGATACAAACTTTCCAAAACCGTCGAGTTCGTTCTCTAACGATCGACGTACACCATTTTTTACGACTAGTTTCCAAAGCCATTTTTGGTAATTCCTGATTTTTTCCAACGACATTTGTTTTGCGACAAAAAGTGGTAATTTCTCTAAAATCATTATAAAACCATTGTAGGATGACATTTTGACGTATAAACATGTAAAGTGATTTTTGTTTGGTCAAGACGTCAAAAGAGTATTTTTCGACGTCGAGTAATATTTTCAAAACTCATAAATGGTATAAATAACATATCAAGTGCATGCATAACATTACATTGCAACTCATGACATATCATATCATTGATAATAGGTCCCGGTTTACGCATTACATTAAACCTCAGTGTACTCACTTTTGCCGTTATTACAGTTTATCCAAGTGAGTTTTCATAGCCCCGTTTTACATGCTTTCGATTATTTCAAACCCACGGGGGAGAATACATTGCACTACATTTTTCTTTGTACGATACCAAGTATGTTAAATTCATTACATTGCTTAAGTTACCACATATGCCAATTTGAAAGTCCCCATTTCCTGGACCATGAACCGTTAATCTTTGAAGCGAGGATGAGTGGATAGATCTATCGAGGGTGACGCCTCCATCCGGGTGGTGAATCCCAACAGGAAAACGGATGCATTTCATTTGATTTCATTACGAGTTGTGGCAAACATTCCGTGGAGGGGCATACATAATTGATCAGTCTAGTTTCGGGTCAGGGCTTAAGGCAATTGTAACATTATTTTTACGTGACGTGATTGTCATGCATGCTAGATACTTGTGTAGTCGTATAAACCATTTACATAAACCTATGATTTCTCACCAACATTATTGTTGACCGTTTTAGCAATGTATTTTCAGGTAACTGAGGCATTATCATCATGACATGGTTTAGGAACCTACATTTTGAGTCGCGGCGTCGACTTACATTATGTACATTATGGCACTTTATTTCAAAACATCGTTTGGATTTGTAACATATTTGTATTTCCGCCCAACTTGTAAACCTTTTGGGACCATGTTGTATCTGATTATGTTTTTATGAATATCCAACGATGTGTTTTAAACGACACTTTGGTCGTTCAATATAACTGTGATGTGGTGCTATGACAGTCAATGCCCCGTGAATTCCATTCCGCTGCAAAACAGGTAAATTGGGGGTGTGACAGTTAGCCTATGAGCTACAATCTAAGTCAATATGGTCAACATCCGGTATTAATTCTTCTCAAAGTCAAAAGACTTCATTAACTTCTCACCCACTTAAACCTTCCCCTCATTTACTCACAAAAATCATTTACTCTAGCTATAAATAATCCCAGGCACAATTAGCCCACATCAGTTATCCCACTTTCTTTCAACCCTAATATCTCAAAAATCCACAATCACAACAATCAAATCATGTGGAATGCAACCGAAGTCATCATCTAACATCCTCCTCCCTCATCATCATCATCATCATCATCATCAAGTGATGATTCTAACCATGGCTCTTAACCTTCCTCAGCAGATCCTCGACCTAGAAAGTTCCCTTTTCCTCCCTTCATCTGAAGATGATGTGTGGTTGATCTAGTGAGTCATCAAGGGTTCATATGATTCCACTGAGCGGCTAGAGCCAACCTTCAATAGATTGGTGAGGGAGGAAGCAGAGAGAGCACAACCTTCACCATCCCAACCCCAACCAAGGCACGTGCCATAAATCCCCACTCCCAAAGAATAAGAGGTGGAGATTGGTCCTCCTGCGCCGATCGGGTTCTTCAACCATGGAAGGAAGGGTAAGGCAAGTTACAGAGTGAAGGGTAAGGGAAAGGGAAGATAGAGTAGTTGCTTTAATGGTTGAACGAGTAGATGGAACAACTGAAGATTTCTCATATCACAAAAGCATCCATCATCTTTTTCATCAATCCATCTTTCCATTTTCAGCTTCAGCTTCTTCATCTTTCTAGATATGTAGGACCACCAGCTTTTGTAATAGATGATAGGAACTTGAATAGCTAGTTGTGATGTATTCTCCTTGTAGTTTGTAACCATGATTGTAACCACTACATTGTACAATGCAGTTTATACACTATGAATAAGAGAATCATGGATTTTTCCTTTTTAGTCACTTGCATCATACAAACAGTGAGAAACTTCCAAATCTCTGCAAAATGGTTAGTGGGAACACAAAGCAACAAACAATGGTTTGAACATAACTATCAGTGGTTAGTAACAAAAATAGCAATACTAGGATCACATAATAACAGTCCAATACTTGTACAAACTTTTACAAAACAAATTGAGAGTTAGAGATTAATCATTCCAATACAAACTACAAGGTACTGAAACCTCCCCACATCAAAAGCTTTTGTGAGAAGATCAGCAACATTGAAATCAGTATGGATTTTTACCATTTGAATCAACCTTTTCTCATTACAATCTCTAATAAAATGATGCCTTATCTCAATATTTTTAGTTCTAGAATGTAAAACAGGATTTTTAATGATGCAAATTGTATTGTTATTATCAATATAAATCTTAGTATGCATAAAGTTGTACCCAAAATCCAGCAATTGATTCTGAATCAAAAGAACTTGACCACAGCAACTAGCAGCAGCCACATATTCAGCTTCAGTTGTAGAATTTGCCACAATAGTTTGCTTTTACACTGCCATGAAATTAGTCTGCTTCCCAAACTGACATCCTCCGTTGTAGATTCTATCCAAACTAGCTCCAGCATAATCACTATCTGTATAGGCCACCAAATCAAAGGGAATCCGTAGAATACCAAAGGCCTAGTTTAGGATGACCTTCAAGGTATCTAAATATTCTCTTAACAGCATTCATGTGTGTTGTATTGGGTGTGACTTGAAATCATGCACACACACATACTGAGAACATTATATCTGGCCTAGATGCAGTGAGATACATCAAGATCCAATCATGGACCTGTCACCTTCAATCAACTTTGGGACTTCCATCATCTGGTAGCAGTGTTTCTCTGAGTCTCCATAGGTGTAGCACTCTTTCACATCCTGAAACCCAAACATCTTCAAAACATCTGCTACATACTTGTCTTGACTAATGAAAATACCATCAGTCTTTTGTTGAACTTGTAGCCCCAAAAAGAAAGTGAGTTCTCCCATAGAACTCATCTGAAACTTATCATGCATAAGTTTTTCAAAATCCTTGCATAGCTCCTTATTGGATGAGCCAAAGATGATGTCATCTACATAAACCTGTACCAACAAAATATCATCCTTGTGCTTCCTTATGAACAAAGTCTTATCTATCAGCCCTCTTTTGAAGTCATTGTCCATCAAATAAGTAGACAGGCACTCATACCATGCCTTAGGAGCTTGATGCAACCCATACATAGCCTTCTTCACCTTGTAAACCTTGTCGGATGATCAGGCAGGGATCTCAAAACAGGAGGTTGACAAACATAAACCTCCTCATCAATTGTGCCATACGAAAGCACTCTAACATCCATTTGATACACCACAAAATTCTAGAATGAAGCATATGCTAAAAATAATCTTATAGCCTCAATCCTTGCAACTGGTGCAAATACTTCATCATAATCCAAGCCTTCAGTTTGTGTGTATCCTTGAGCAACCAACCTTGATTTGTTCCTTACCACAATTCCTCTTTCATCCCTCTTATTTCTGAATACCCATTTTGTCCAAATTGCCCTCTTACTATTAAGAAGATCAACCAATGTCCAAACCTCTTGAAGTTTGAACTGAAGAAGTTCCTCTTGCATTGATTCTACCCATCCTTCTTCTGATAAAGCTTCTTCCACTCTCTTGGGCTCTTTTTGAGACAGAAAACAAGCAAACAAGCAATTTTGCAGATCTTTATGACTATTTCTTTTATGAAGTGATCTTGCAAAGAAACCTTGCTCAAGAAAGGTTTTAGTGTTCTGAACCTTGCTTCTTGTTTGAACAGGGGTGTTCAAATTTCCAAGTATTTGTTCCTTAGGATGAATCGTATGTATCCTTGTGGTTGTGACTGGACTTTCATGAATGACATGTTCCAAATTAGTAAAATCAGCATTGAAGAAATCATCCATGTCTTCATCATCAGTAGGAGTATCAATATCTACCAAAGCAGGCATGGTAGGATCATGTGGATACTCCTCTTGACCAAATAATGGCTTTGTAGTTGGTCCAAAGAAAGTACTATCACCAGTACTTACAGCCGGGGTTTCACTTGAACTGGCAGTGGTAGAAGATGGCTTAGCAGTGCTTTCATTATCTCTATCCGTGTTTTTGTTTGGCTTAGCAATGCTTTTAGAATGCTTTTTCTTTCTTTCATTTTCTCACCGACACTGAGTTATCTTTTAATAACTCATCCTTATCTTGATGATGATCAACTTTGCTTCCAGGAATTCATGCATCATCATCATTGGGACCTTGCTTATCAATGATGGGTGAGACAGACCAGCTTTCCACTTTTCAACCAAATAGAACTCCTTTGGAGAATCAGCTTCCTAGAATCTTTGTCTGCACAGAATCCTTGTTTGTACCTGCATTAACATTAGTGGAAGTTCCTGCAATGATAGGCTCACAATTCATAGATTTGGTTAGCATATCAATGTTAAACAGCCAGTCTGGTCATTTGGTCTCAACACTAGGAGTCTTTTCACTAAATTGAACATGTAGTTCTCTTCTCTCAATTCTAGTCCTCACGATTGTATACTCTAAAGGCTTTAATATTTGATGAATAGCCTAAAAAGTATCCATCATCAGCTTTTTCTTAGAACTTCCTAGGTAGTCTATGGTATTCAAGATAGTAACAGGACACCCAAAGGTTTTAGGAATGCAATCATTGGCTTCCTATCATGTAACAGCTCATAGGGGTCTTGTTATGAGGCTTTACTACCTTACTTCTATTCTGCACATAACATGTAGTGCCTACAGCTTCAGCCCAAAAGGTAGTTGGTAACTTAGATTCTGACAACATTGTCCTAGCAGCCTCAATTAGTGTCCTATTTTTCCTTTCAGCTACACCATTTTGTTGTGGTATTCTAGCAACACTAAACTGTCTTTCTATACCCTTAGCAACACAGAACTGATTCATCACATCATTCTTAAACTCAGTTCCATTATCACATCTGATTACCTTGACCTTATGATTTACTAGATTTTCTATCTTAGTAATGAAACTCTTGAGGATCTCACTAGTCTCACTTTTAGCAGCCAAAAAGTATACCCAAGAAAATCTACTATAATCATCAGTGATAACTAGGGAATACTGCTTATGGTTCAAACTTTTAACAAAGGTAGGTCCAAATAAGTCCATATGAAGCATAAACAGTGGTTGTGTGATGGTGTTAACAGTTTTGGTCTTACAAGAGGCTCTGTGTTGTTTTCCTTTTTGACAAGCCACACAAAGTTCCTTACTCTCAAAAACCTTAGAAGGTAACCCTCTCACTAAGTTGCCTTTTACCAGTTTATTGATAGTTTTAAAATTAAGGTGACCTAGCCTTCTGTGCCACAATTTAGACTCATCTACTGATGCTTTAGCAAACAAACAGGTTAAGGACCTATTAGGAATTACATCTTTAAGATCAAAACAATATATGTTTTCCTTCCTATGTACCCTAAGCTGTATATACTTTTCATCGGGCATCTTAAAATCAGGTGACAACACCACACACTCAATTTCCCCAAAAAGTACACAGTTTTTCTTATCACACATTTGAGAAACACTGAATAAATCGTACTTAAGTCCCTGTACCAGATAGACCTTTTCAAAGTCTAATTTCCCTGTTCTGATTGTGCCTTTGCCAAGTATCTTTCCTCCCTTTGGATCACTACCAAATGCCACATATCCTCCATCAAAAGCTTCAAAATCCTCCAGGTTGCTCACATCCCAAGTCATGTGCCCAGAGCAATCACTATCAAAAATTCCTTTGTCTTTTAGCTCATCTTGTAGATTGCCCTGCACATGGATTTAAACACATTAGTTCCTTTTGTGGACCCAAGCCAATACTGACTTGGGTATGCCCTGTGCATCAACATAATCAAATTTGTTTAGGTCCACTGATGCACAGTTCACATGATGTAAAACCTTGGTCTTAGGCTTCCATTGCCAACTAGCTGAGGCTTTAACAGCATAAAAATGATTTCCAACCACTGTGTCAGTTATCACCTTTGGAATTTTTAAACTTCTTCTTTGTATCAGTGGTGATATTTTGCTTAGCAAGTGGTTTTGATTTTGCTTAGACGTGTTTACATTTTGCTTAGCAGTGGTTGGAACCCATTTGGGTGCAGCAGTGACTATTGACTTTGTATTACCATTCCTCATTAACACTACTTTAGGAATCATGTTTTTGTTAGGATAAGGGTTTGTTTTCTTTGAAAAGTTTTGGTGATTTACCCTCCTCCATTGATTCCAAACTTGTGGTTGGTTCTTATAATAGTTTCTCTGTAAGTGCTCAAAACTACCACATATGAAACAAGCCTTCTTGACACATTGAAACTCATCACCTAACCTGTTAGAAATTAGGCCATTAAAGTTTCTCTGATTGCCCCTAGGTATGAATCTTTTCATCTGTTCCCTAGGTAGCTCCTTATAATCTACCACTTTCCTAGAGATAGGTGATCCAAATCTAGGAATAAGATTGGCTTGCTTAGAATCAACTTTCTTAACATGTTCTATCCTCTCAGGCTGTGTTGATTCAGATCTATCTTCCTCAGAATCCGATTCCAATCTCTCATGATGAGAGCATCAGATGACTTATCAGAACCTATCTTAGGTGATTCAATCTTGCTAGTCTCACCTACAGGTTTATTGAAACTAAATTCACAGCTAAATGACAGTTCTTTTGTAGGTGGTGCATGTTTCATAAGAGATGGTGGTGGCACATCATTGTAACAAAGACCAGTACCTTCCTTGAACAATTTTTGACCTATTGGCTTATTTACTAGATCAGAAGCATACTGTGTTTTAGCAACCCTAACAACATGTTTTTCTTTTTCTACTAGGGCCTCTTGTTTTACACTCTCTGCCTCTTCTTGTTTCTTTTTAAGCATTGTAATTTCTCTGTCTTTAAGATCAAGTTCACCACCTAGTATATTAATTTTATCAACATACTCAAACTCACATTTAATACAGTAATTAAGCTTTTCTTCAACACTTTCTAGACCAACTCTATAACCTAAGTTATCTAGAGACAGTCTTTCAACTTCTTTTCTCAAACTAGCAATAATAGCATTTTGTGTTTCTAAGTTATCTTGACATGATTTAAAAGAACAAGTAGAATTTTTAGAATCATCAGATACCTAAGAATCTGAACCAGAAGATGAAGCATAGGCCATAAGAGCAAAGTTATGCTCTTTAGAAGCTTCACTAGCAAGAAAAGCTGCATTGGGACCTTCTTCAATCTGATCACCTCCAGTCATAATCTCCAATTCCATCTTGAGCAACCAATGCTGAAGAAGAAGCAGGCTCTTCAGTGGTCTTCTTGGTGCCTTCAGTCCTTTTGGGAGCTCGACATTCTCTAGCAAAGTGACCCTTCTTCTTGCAGTTAAAGCACTCCATCTTGCTTTGTCAAATCCGCTCTCCTTTGACCATCATATTTAACTTGTCTTCCAGTCCTCCTTAAGAACTTCCTTGCTTGGAGAGTCAACATTGCCATCTGCCATTGAAAATTTATCTCTTCAAGATCATCAGGATCAATTTGATCTAAATCTTGATTCAAAATAGTAACACTGGTAGTTAAATCGCCGAAAAGCACAAATTGTACCATCACTGACATTATCACTAACAGTGGTATTGTTTGCAATAGCCGTGGTTATTCCATAGCAACGTGGATACATCTTGGAGCTCTTGTTGATTAGTGGAAACAAAAGCAATGTTTTGGCTAGTTGTAGATGCACCAGCAATCTTGTTCTCAGACTCATATACCTTCAAGTTGTTGTAGAGATTGTCAAGAGTCATCTTTTCAAAATCATCCTTACTTCTCCACACAACTGTGTGCACAGCCCATTCAGGTGATAAACTTCTGATGAACTTCAAATTTATATCTTCTTGAGCAACCTTGTCGTCCACCAATTTCAGTTGACTGATAAGCTTTTGAAGTCTATTATAAGTGCCATCACTTTTTCTCCACTAAGCGCAGTGAAGTTTTCAAGTTGATGCTTGAGCATATTCTTCCTTGATTTCTTTGTAGCTTCATTACCAGCAAACCTTATTTCAATAACATCCATTAACTCTTTAGCAGACTCATATTGTTCAAAGTCCAAAGCATACTCATTAGGTATTCCCATGGAGAGAATACTGTGGGCTTTAATCTCCAGCTTCCTCTTAGCCTTGTCAATTTCACTAACAATGGCTATGTCTTTACCATCATCACCCTTCTTAGGAAGAGTATCACCTTTTTCAACAACTTCCCAGATGGCATAATCAATCATACGAATGTATTGCCTCATTCGCATTCTCCAGATTTGGTACTCACACTGCTTGAGCATTGGCACCTTTGATGCAGTAACCATGTGTGTTTCGTCAGACATCTTAACTTGCTTTAACAGAACTTAACTAAACTTCTTCTTGGTTTCAGTTTCTAGATCACAAGCTCTGATACCACTTGTTGATCCCAGTTGAGCAAACGATCCTTTATAGAAACTGACTTGAACAAATACTTATTAAGTATCACGCGGAATTTAATACTTAATCTTAAGAAGAAGAATAATAAACATTCAACACCACAATATTATTATTAATATTACGAATACTCTAAACATTATTAGGGTTTTACAACCTTGAAGTGTATCGACCTTAGATATAAAACATACGTATATCTAATCTAACCTAGGACCTCCTTTTATAGGCTAAGGAGTCCTTTACATAATACAATACGTAACCTACAAGATAAATATCTTTTCCATATTTATCTAATACAAAATATTAAACCGACTATACAAGACTAGCAGTGGTTACAATACAATATTCGTGGTTACTTAATACTACTAGCCGCGGTTTGTCTTCAGCAGTGGATTCATTCTTCTATCCATGGTTACATTAACTCTGTCCGAGGTTCCAACACTTAGAATAATTCATGATCCAAGGAACCTAAAACCCAACACATCATCATCAGTGGGACTCTTCATTTCAATGGTGGGTGAGACAGAACCAACTTTCCACTTTTCAACTAAGTAAAATTCCTTTGGAGATTCATCTTCCTTAGAATTTGTTCCTGCATCGGAATCCTTTAGTGTACCTGCATCAATATTAGTGGATGTACCTGCAATGACTGGCTCATAATTCATAGACTTTGTTAGCATATCAATATTAAACAGCCATTCCGGTCCTTTTTTCTCAACACTAGGAGTCACTTCAATAAACTTAACATGTAAGTTTTCTTCTACAATTCTGGTCCTCCTATTGTATACTCTAAAGGCCTTACTATTGAAAGAATAGCCAATAAAGTATCCCTCATCTGCCTTTTCCTCAAACTTGCCTAGGTGGTCTATGGTATTTAAGATAGTAACAGAACACCCAAAAGGTTTTAAGAAATCTATCATAGGCTTCCACCATGTAACAGCTCATAGGGGGTCGTGTTATGAGGCTTCACTGCCTTGCTTCTATTCTGCACATAACATGCAGTTCCTACAGCTTTAGCCCAAAAGGTAGTTGGTAACTTAGATTCAAATAACATTGTTCTTGCAGCCTCAATTAGTGTTCTATTTTTCCTTTCAGCCACACCATTTTGTTGTGGTGTCCTAGCAACACTAAACTGTCTTTCAATACCCTATTCCCACAGAACTTTTCATGACATCATTTATAAACTCAGTTCCATTATCACATCTGATTACTTTGACCTTATGGTTCACTCTATTTTCTATCTTTGTGATGAAATTTTTAAGAATCTCACTTGTTTCACTCTTAAGTGCCAGAAAGTAAACTTAAGAAAATCTGCTATAATCATCAGTGATAACTAGGCAATACTGCTTATGATTTAGACTCTTAACAAATGTTGGACCAAATAAGTCCATGTGTAACATATACAGTGGTTGGGAAATGGTGTTCACAGTCTTGGTCTTACAAGATAGCTACTGTTGTTTACCTTTTTGACAAGCCACACAAAGATTTTACATTCAAAAACCTTAGAAGGTAGACCTCTAACTAAGTTCCCCTTCACCAATTTATTGATTGTATTAAAGTTTAGGTGACCTAGCCTTCTATGCCATAATTTTGACTCATCTACTGATGCCTCAGCAAACAAACAGGTTAGAGACCTATTAGGAATGACATCTTTCATATCAAAACAATATATGTTATCCTTCCTAGGAACTCTAAGCTGCACAAACTTATCATCAGGCATTTTAAAATCAGGAGATAACACCACACATTCAGTTTCACCAAAAAGTACCCAATTTCTTTTATCACAAATTTAGGAAACACTGAAAAGATTATACTTTAGTCCCTGTACCAGATAGACTTTTTCAAAGTCCAATTTTCCTGTTCTAATTGTTCCTCTGCCAAGAATCTTTCCTCCCTTTGGATCATTGCCAAATGCCACATATCCTCCATCAAAAGCTTCAAAATCCTCAAGGTTGCTCCCATCCCATGTCATGTGCCCTGACTGTCAAAAATTCCTTTATCTTTTAGCTCATCCTGTAGATTGCCCTGAACAAGAAATTAAACAAATTAGTTTCTTTTGGGGACCCAAGTCAATACTGACTTGGGTCTGCCTTGTACATCAACATATTCAAATTTCTTTAAGTCCATTGATGCACTGTTGACATGATCTACGACTTTTGTCATTAGTTTCCATTACCAACAAGCTGAGGCCTTTACAGCATAGAAATGGCTTCCAACCACTGTGTCAGTTATCACCTTTGGTACAGTTAAAACTTCTTTTGTTTCAGTGGTGATATTCTGCTTGGCAGTGGAAACATTTTGCTTAGCAGTGTTTGCATTTTGCTTAGCAGTGGTTGGAACCCATTTGGGTGCAGCAGTGATTATTTATTTCGTTGTTCCATTCCTCATTAGCACTGCACTTTGAACCATGTTTCTTTTAGGATGAGGGATGGTGTTCTTTGAAATTTTTTTATGATTTACCCTCCTCCAATGATTCCAGACCTCTGGTTGATTTTTATAACAGTTTCTCTGAAGATGCTCAAAACTACCACATTTAAAACAAGCTTTCTTAACACATTGAAACTCACTTCCTAGTCTGTTAGAAATTAGGCCATTAAAGTTTCTCTGGTTACCCCTAGGTATGTATCTTTTCATCTGTTTCCTAGGTACCTCATTGATTTCAACAACTTTCCTGGAAATTTGAGCTCCAAATCTAGGCATACCAAAATTAGCTTGTTTTGAGTCAATATTTTTAATATTTTCTAACTTATCAGACTGTGTTGACTCAGACTTATCCTCCTCAGAATCTGATTCCCAATATTCAATAAATGGACCATCAGATGACCTATCAGAACCTATCTTAGGTGATTCAGACTTACTAATCTCACCTATAGGTTTGTTGAAACTAAACTCACTGCTAAATGACAATTTAGTTCCATTTGGTGCATGTTTCATCAGATTGGGTGGTGGCACATCATTATATCCTATACCAGAACCCTTTTTCATTAAGTTCTTTTGAATTGACTTATTAACTAAATCAGAAGCAAATTGTGTTTTAGCAACCCCAACAATATGTTTTTCTTTTTCTTCTAGGGCCTCCTGTTTCACACTTTCTGCTTCTTTAAGTTTTTGTTTAAGCACCTTAATTTCTCTATCTTTAAGGTCAATTTCACCACCTAGTATGTTTATCTTATCTACATACTCAAACTCACATTTGATACAAAACTTAAGTTTCTCTTCTACATTCTTAAGACCTACTTTATAACCTAAGTTATCTAATGCAAGTCTATCTACCTCTTTTCTCAGACTCTAATTAATTGCTTTAAGAGATTCTAAGTTATCTTGACACGATTTAAAAGAACAAGTAGAACTTTTTGAATCATTCCAGAAGATGAAGCATAGGCCATGAGAGCAAAGTTATGCTCTTTTGAAGCTTCACTAGCAAGAAAAGCAGCATTGGGACCTTCTTCAATTTGATCACTCCAGTCATAATCACCAAGTCCATCTTGAGCAACCAATGCAGAAGAAGAAGGTACTGGTTCTTCAATTGTCTTCTTGACGTTCTCATTCATCCTCTTAGGAGCCCTACACTCCCTTGCAAAGTGCCCCTTCTTCTTGCAGTTGTAGCACTCCATCTTGCTTTTTCAAACCCTGCCTTTATTTGACCATCATACTTGATCTGTCTTCCAGTTCTCCTTAGAAACCTCCTAGCTTGCAATGTTAGCATTGCCATTTGCCACTGAAGATTGATTTCTTCAAGATCATCAGGATCAATTTGATCCAGATCCTGATTTAGCATAGTAACACTAGTTGTTAGATCAGCTAGGAAAGCACATATGGCACCATCACTAATGTTATCACCAACAGTGGTATTATTAGCAATAGCAGTGGAAACACCATAAGCAGCAGTGGATGCTTCCTAAGAACTTTTATGGTTTGTAGACACAAAAGCAATGTTTTGTGAAGATGAGGATGACCCAGCAATGTTCTTTTCAGATTCACAAACTTTCAAGTTGTTGTAGAGATTGTCCAAAGTCATCTTCTCAAAGTCGTCTTTGTTCCTCCACACAACAGTATGCATGGCCCATTCAGGTGACAAACTTCTGATGAACTTGAGATTTATATCTTCTTGAGCAACTTTGTAGTCCACCAATTTCAGATGACTGATTAGCTTCTGCAGTCTGTTATAGGTGCAATCAAGATTTTCTCCACTGAGGGCAGTGAAGTTTTCAAGCTGATGCTTGAGCATGTTTTTCCTAGATTTTCTGGTAGCTTCATTACCAGCAAATCTTGTTTCAATTGTATCCATTAAATCCTTAGCAGTCTCATACTGTTCAAAGTCCAATGCATACTCATTAGGTATTCCCATTCTGAGAATACTATGAGCTTTAATCTCCAACTTCCTCTGGGCCTTGTCAGTTTCACTTACAATTCCAACAGGTTTTCCATCAGGACCCATAGTGGGTAACTTATCACCCTTCTCAACAACATCCCAGATGTTATAATCAATCATGCGAATGTATTACCTCATTCGCATTCTCCAAACTTGATACTCACCCTGCTTCAGCATGGGCACCTATGATGCAATAACTATATGAGTTTCGTCAGACATCTTAAACTTGGTAAAATTAGAACAGATTAGAATAACACGATTTCTTCTTGATCACAGCTTCTAGATCACAAGCTCTGATACCACTTGATGATCCCAGTTAAGCAAACAATCTAATATAGAAGCTGACTTTAAATTTGAACAAACTGTTAAACACTACGCGGAATTTAATATTTAACCTTAAGAAGAATAAAAGTGATAATCACTAAACACCTCAATATTATTAATACGAATACTCTGAATAGTATTAGGGTTTTACAACCTTGAAGTGTATCGACTTTAGATATATCTAACACACGTATATCTAACTCTAACCTAGGACCTCCTTTTATAGGCTAAGAAGTCCTTTACAATATACAATACGTAACCTACAAGATAAATATCTTTTCCATATTTATCTAATACAAAACATTAAACTGACATATATAACTAGCAGTGCTTACATTACATTAACAGTGGTTACATGAGACTACTAGCCGTGGTTTAACATAGCAGTGAATTCCTTTCTTCTAGTCGTGGTTTCCTTTAAGCTGGCCGTGGTTCCATACTTAGAATAATTCCTTTCATAGGAACCTAAAACCCAACACTATGTTAGCACCACTCTCCTCTATTGATCACAACCTTTGCCTTTAATTTCTTTTATCTGCTTTAGTAGTTTATTAGTTAAATCGATTTCAAAACCATCTTAAAATCTGTGACACCTAGACTTAGTATTAATCCAACACACATAGCTCTTGGGACGACCTCGGTTTTACCGAATACTACACTACACACGACCGGGTACACTGCCCGTTAGTGCATTAGGGTAGACCATATGTATAATGAGACATTATAAATATTAAAACCTGGTCAGTAAAACCTGCATCACATGTGATTTCATTCAATAAAAAATACGAGAAATGATCTACATATCTCTAAAACTAAGAGAATGATTCAAACATGTAAATCATTTTCTACTAATTCTAAGAAGTGATAGAAACCTAAAAAGCATCAATGTGCTTGAATCTAAGGATGAATAGACTTGTTGATTTGGTCCAATCGTTCAAGGAGATGATTAAACATGAAGTGCAACTCATTTCGTACTTCTTGAACAAGTCCTTGGGTGATTTGACAATTAGAGCAATTATTGTCATGACTACAGACCGGAGGAGGTGGGATGTTTTGAGGAGGTTCCACAAAAGATGGTGGAGGTGTGTTGAGCAACGTAGGATGTGATTCCACTAACAATGAGGGTGATGATGCATGAGTTGGTGGTGGTAATGGAAAGTACTCTATACGGTTAGATCTTTGGTGATTCCTTGTCTCCAAAGATGGATCATTTGGTGATGAAGGTGGTTCCCTGCGAGAAGGATGGTGAATGGGAATTCCTTGGTGGTGAGACTCCTAATGAGTAAAGATTTGGATGAGAAAGAGGTTCGGTAAAGGGATGTAGTCTAGGTTCTAGAAATGAAGGCTTGGGTTTTTTGCTAGAGCTAGGTGTGTTTGGTTTAGTGCTTGATGAAGCTTTTTCCAGCTCAAAAGGTCAAATGCTAATTCTAGCGGTTCTTTTAGCTATTGTTGATTGAGTTAGTTGAGGGGGAATTCTAGAATTTGGACTTCTTACGGGTGACGACTCGGTGGATGATATATCATTGACCATGTGAGCATTCTTTTTGTATGAACCTTTGGTTGAAGAGTTCTTGCTAGATACTTTGATCATAGTAAAGGAGAGGGTGTAGTAGAAGTCTTAAACTACTGATTTTAGGATTGTGGTAAGAATGGTGGCTTAAGCTCCTAAGAATGCTTGGATAATAAAGGATGAAGTTGAGTTAATGAATTAAATTCTTGACCACTAAGAAATTTGGCATGCACCAAGGTTAACTATGGTGTTGTTCTACTCTAGGGAGTCAGAAAATGGTAAGCAAAAGTGTTTTAGATTACCAAAGAGAGTTTGAATTTGGAAGAAAAGCTTATCACAAGCTGTTCTGTAGACACGAATCCCACGGTTCCCTCTCACTACGGATTCGTCTAGTTATATGCCAGGGATCCGTCTGAGAGACAGCAAAGTGGTGAAGTGATTATGCTCTTTTAAGGTCTAGTACCTATAAATCTTGAGGGTTTGACTTTCCTTAGATGTCTTAAATGGTATGTGACTTAAATGTCCAACCATAAGGAGTGAGGATACCTAATGATGGTTTTTGGTAGGAAAATGGACTTTTTAAGAGTGCAACTAAGTATTCAAGGATGATACTATTGATTTGAGGATGACAAATGAGGACAATTGATCCTAGAGATCAGATGGTGGCTTAAGAGAAATTTGAAAAATTCCAAAGAAATAAAAAGAAATGAAAAACTAGTTTTAAGCCTATTTAGAGGTAAGGATGACTAAAATCAATTTGCTAAAATTAGAGAATATCAAGCTAAGTATTTTGAGATGTGAGGAACAATGTGTGAGCATTGGAGCGGAAATATGGTGAGTTTAGGTGAATTGATAAATCAAAAGCATTTTGAATTTGATCCTAAGTTAGCTATGGGTGAGGAAGACTTAAGTGGTCCTAAAGAATCATGTTTAGCTAGTATGATGTGGTCTAGGGGAATGGTTTGATGTATAAATGTCTGCAGCTGCATGTCTGTTTGTCTGGATCCCACGGTTCCCTCATCTGAGGGATCCGGCTAGTTATAGCCCAGGGATCCGGCTACTGCTGACCAGTAGCTTCTCAGCAAATGTGCAGTTTTTTCACTCTTTAGCAAATACTCATCCTAATCATTTCTACATTCTATAAACATATGCAAACATCAAATATAACACATAGTAAGTAGGGGTGACTAGAATGTAAGAAAAAATGAGTGGCATCGACTTCTTGATGGTGATCAAGTTGTCGTTAAATTCTCATTTTTACGGGTTCCTAAGTTAGAGTGTTTTAGTTTATACCATGCCATCTACTACGAGCTACGTCCTAAACTACAGAAATATTGTTTAGATTGTTTACAAACCATTGTTTAAATTGTTCACAAATTAAGGTCTAAGACCTTACCTTCCTTTCATTCAACCTCCTACTCCATTACCATCTTCATCCCCATCTCCTACTCTTCACTCGTAACCCCTCCGTCCCTACTTCTTCTTCTTCATGAGGAAGTTAGCAAAACACTTGAATATGCCCCTTGTTTGTTGGAATTCTTGTGAAGTGCTTGGGACATCCGGCAATTGGTTAATGTATGCTAAGGGGTCGATATGGACGTTGCCAAGGGGGTTGCTACCTTCTCCTTCTCTTTCTCTTTCATTCGATGAGTCCGTTGGTGGGTGAGGCCTCTTTCCATCCACCATAATCCTTGTAGTCTTTCCATCGGATAGAGGCACCATAACCTTGTTGCAAAACGTGTGGTCATAGGAATAAGGAGAAGGATCCAGAGCAAAGACGAAGGTTGCTAGGCGAGTTAGGAGCATGACATAAGGGAGTACCATCTTGTCCATACTTTTCGCACTTGCCATTCTTTTTACCATGTAATTGGCGAGGTTGAAGTGAGTGCCGGTTACAAGGCAATATATCATGAAGCTTAGGCAAGCATTGGGATGATCCTTATTTCCTCCCAAGCAAAGTACGTTCTCCCTTAGCACGAGTTCCCATTTCTTGTATAATGGGAACATCTCCGAAAGCTCCATTTGAAACGGATTTATATAGATCACCTTGGAGTTTCTCGTGACTCTTGATGGAGAGGCTCTTTCCATGAAGATGGTATCCCTTACCATAGTTTCTTCTGGGATGGCTGAGAAGTATACCTCGTGATGGTCCACCATGTCATGAAGCTCCGCCAACGACCATTCATTAGAGTACATACACACTCATTGACATGGAATACGGAGTATCCTTGCAAACTCTACAAGAGTGAAGGTGAACTCGTGCTCATTGATGATGAAGGCTATCGAAATGGTTCCATCTTCATTTCGAATGATTCGCATGGTCTTGTAAAACTCTAGTACAAACACCGGACAAATTTTCTCATTAATGCTCAAGAGACAACTCGTCCTTCGTGTAATAGTCTCTTTTCCAACATCTTGGAGGCTTTTCTATCATCCGGACTCAAACCATCCTTATGATGATACATGGGAATGTGGTGAGCGGTGTCTTGGTAGTCTTGTTGTCGATTGCTAGGCATGATTGGTCCTAAACATCAAAACCACAATGTGGTGTTAATTGTGTGAATAGTAACCTAATGGGATTCATCACAATTTTGCTTAATACATCTTAATTGAATTCAAAAAATGAGTGTTAATTTTGTATTAACAATGTTGATTCTTTGATTTAGTTTATCTTAGAAAACAATGTGGTAACAAATTGTGACAAACCCATTTGAGCTCAATTTCTAAAGATGAAAATTGTAATCCTAAGAATCGAAGAATGGAAATAACAATGTAGTGAAGATTATACTTACACAAGAGATTGTTTCCTTGGAGAAGATGATGAATTAACTCCTGTGAACAGTAAATTGGGTTTTATGTTCGTGAGTTTTGAGAGAGTAAAGTGAAGAGTGGAACTTTCACAGTGATCATTTCTTTCTTATTATGTCTTCTGTTGCACGGATCTAAGGGTGTGCACTGTCCAAAAACCGGACCGGACCGAAAACCGATTTCGGCATAAACCTTAGACCGAGACCGGACCGAATGTGGACGGTCCGGTCCCGGTCCGGTCGGTCCTTCAGTCGGTCCGGTCCAAATTAGCCTAAATTCATCGGTTTTGGTCCGGACCGGACCGGACCGAGGACCGAATTAACCCAAATGCCAAGACCGCGGACCGGACCGAATGTGGTCGGTCCGGTCCGGTCCAGTCCGGTCTCGGTCGGTCCGACGGTCGGTCCGGTCCGTTCGGGTTGTATGCTCACCCTTACACGGATCCCACGGATCCCTTACATGAGGGATCTGGCTAGTTCAAGCACAGGGATCCGGCATATCAGCAATTTGACAGCTTAAGTGATCTTTGATAATTTTGGTTTGGGACTTCTAATTCTTGGCTAGGGTTGATGTTTATGCTCTATAACTTATGGTTTTGGGTTTTGACTTGTTTTACTAGTCCTATTTGACCAGGTTCCCTTTTTATGAATAAATCATAATTCTTTGGGAAGTTTTTAAAGATTATGATAAAATCCTATTTTATCATAATATGAGAAGTCTCACATGGATACTTATTGACATAGATGAAATGTCAATAATCCTTATGTGAGGGGTGATGATCAAGGCTCTCGAATAGCCGAGATATCATTATCACTAGTTTGTAGTTTTGTCTATAGAGATCACGAAGAATACCATTTTTGATGATGAGTTCAATATAGATATCTACTTTAGTGATTTTTAAGAGAGCGTAATGATACTACTAAACTTAATCATGTTTAAAAAAAATGACATTATTAATTCATCTAGAAAATATACGAAAATAATTTATTTGTAAGTAATTTATTAAAGATCATACATTTGCTATATATTCTTTTTTTTTTAGAAGAGAAGTATTAGAGAGAAATTCTTCATGATCTTCTTAGGATGCCCAAATCCTGGTATGGAGAATTCTCAACAAGGAAAATATTAGAAAGATCTATCATTATCCAACATTATAAAATATGATGATTTTAAAACGTGACCTTTTGTTTTTAAGAAATTTCCTTTCTTGTAGTTTTCAATCATACATGAATCGTATCAAGTTTTTAAAAGTACAATATACTCTTAAGAAACTTGGTAACGAAGATCTGATGTCAATTGTGGAATACTAGAAGAGGGGTTGAATTGTTTTACCGATTAAAACTTTGTTTTAAAATATTTAGATCGACTTGTGTCAATCTATTAGTGTGTGTATGTTGGATGTTGATAGATAAGTATATAAATATGTAATGCAAAGGTAAAGAGTAAGAAACACAAAACCACGAAACAAGTGTTTATAGTGGTTCGGCTACAAGGACACCTTCCTTGCCCTACTCCACTCCCCGAGTCACCTACTCGAGAGTTCGTTAGCACTACACGACACAAACTCCTTATGGCGGAGAAGCCTTCACAACGTCGCCTACTCTTTTTCCGGTACAAGGCTAGACACCAGGATCTTCCACGAGGTAGAACCAAACCTATCACAACGTCGCCTACACTTTATCCGGTACAAGGCTAGATACTGAGTTCCATTACAAAGGAGGAACTACTACCCAACACTACACAACACCTATCCCAAAGGAGACCCACTCCTTATTACAGCATCATCAACGATATCAATATCTTTGGACACAACCTATCTATATTTGTCCATCGATGCACCATATCGATTGTACACCCTTGGAATCTTTCACTAATGTCTTTGACATGATCTTTTGGCACCTTTCACTAATGCCTTAACTTGACCCTTTTGGCATCCTTCACTAATGCCTTTGACACGGGCGTTCGGCACTGTAACACCCCCAATTTCGTGATACGCAGCGGAATTCAAACTGGGTGTTACTTCATGGCATAACAATTATAATAATAGAAAACGATCTCTATTTGAGTCGTTTTAAAAGCTTTATCATTCGAATTTCAGAGTTTACAAAAAGAGGTCCTAGTAGTTTAGTAGTTTATTAAAGGGCAAATCGCATAAAAAGGTACTCATCTTATGTCCAATTTCAATTAAAGGTACTATTCTTTTTTTTTCTCAATTTAAGGTACCAGACTTTTTTTTTTTGACCGATTTAGGTTTTTTTCTAACTTCCGTTAACTATTTCATTAGTAAATTACATGTTTGGTCCTTGGGTTTGTATAGGCATTTCATGTTTGGTCTATTTTCGTCCGTTTTCATACGTTTTCGTCCGTTTTTATACGTTTTCGTCCGTTTTTGCACGTTTTCGTCTGTTTTTGCACGTTTCTGTCTGTTTTTACACGTTTTTGTCCGTTTTTACACGTTTTCGTCCGTTTTTACACATTTCCGTTTGTTTTTCATGTTTTCGTCCGTTTTTTTTGCACGTTTTTCGTCGTTTTTTTTTTTTTTTTCCACGTTTTTCCCGTGCATTTTTTCGGTTCGTTTTTGCACGTTTTCGTCCGTTTTTACACATTTTCGTCTGCTTTTGCACGTTTTTGTCCGTTTTTACATGTTTCTGTATATTTTTGCACGTTTCGTCTGTTTTTACACATTTCCGTCTGTTTTTACATGTTTCTGAACAAGGATCTCGAAGAAAACATGGAAAAAGGATGGAAACGTGCAAAAACGGACAAAACGTCGAAAACAAATGAAAACGTGTAAAAACAGACGAAAACGTGCAAAAACATGTAAAATGGACGAAAACGTGTAAAAACGGACGAAAACGTGCAAAAACGAACCGAAACGTGCAAAAACGGTCGCAAACGTGCAAAAACGGAAGAAAACATGCAAAAACGGACGGAAACGTATAAAAACAGAAAAAAAAAACGTGTAAAAACAGACAAAAAAACGTGTAAAACCAGACAGAAACGTGCAAAAACATGCGGAAACGTGTAAAAACAAACGAAAACGTGCAAAAACAGACGAAACATGTAAAAACGCACGAAAACAAGCAAAAAAAGGACGAAAACGTGTAAAAATAGACAGAAACGTGGAAAACGGACGAAAACGGACCAAACGCAAAACGACGAAAACTTGTAAAACGGAAGAAACGTGCAAAACAGATGAAAACGTAAAACAGTGTGGAAACGTGTAAAAACGGACAAAAACGTGTAAAAACATACAGAAACGTGCAAAAACGGACGAAAACATTTAAAAACGGGTGAAAACGTGCAAAAACGGACGAAAACGTGTAAAAACGGGCGAAAACATATAAAACGGACGAAAACGTATGCAAGCGTATGAAAACGGACGAAAATAGACCAAACATGAAATGCCTATACAAACTCAAGGACCAAACATGTAATTTACTGACGAAATGGTTAATGGAAGTTAGAAAAAAACCTAAATCGGCCCAAAAAAAAAGTCGGGTACCTTAAATTGAGAAAAAAAAAAAAGAATGGTACCTTTAATTGAAATTGGACATAAGATGAGTACCTTTTTATGCGATTTTCCCTTTATTAAATAAGGTTTCGAATGATAATTAAATTTATAGCCTTCTTGAGTATCCGTGCTCCTCCGTGTCAGCCTCGTTCATTATGGACCTGAGATAAACATACTAAAAATGTCAACACAAAGGTTGGTGAGTTCATAGAGTTTGTTACAAATACGTTGGAAGCCTATAAAGAGTATTCATGTAACAAAGGCATTGTAAATCCACTCAGTTGCAAATCCCGCCCATACAAAACTTGCAACCTGTGTGTTCACAACCCATTGTGAAATTATAGTGTGAGTAAAACAATTGATTTCAATAGTTTCAAGTTCGGGAGAATATTTGTAATAATTACAAATATTGATAAAATAAGTAGTGGGTTACGTTGTTGTACACCCATAGTTCGTTTGTTTGCCCTACCCGGGTCAACACAAAAGTAGTTCGTTTGTTTACCCTAACCGGGTTAAAGTTGAGTGAATTCATAGTGTTTGTATAATAATAAGTTGAACACAAGTTTCAAGTTTAAGAAATAGTGGGCAACGTTGATATATGCCCATAACAAAAACCGTGGGCCCTGTGCTTGCACCCACAAATCCAGTAGTTGCCGTACAGTACTATTACAGTACCGTGTTATTGCTCTAAGTCTCATGAACTCAAACGTTAACGTCGTGTGATATCATAAAAATGATATAAGTAACAAACATCATAAAAATGATGTAAGTACCAGTGCCCTCGTGCAGGAGTTTGCCAACTTCCTGGTATTTCTCAAATAATGTGCATTTGGCTATCAATCCGGCTAGCACCAAGGCTATCTATCCGGCTAGCTCAAATGGGTTGTCAACCTCCAATAGATCTATTCACAATATTCGTGTTCACTCGTAAGTGATTAATGGTTCATGATACGAGGGACTTTCAGTGGCAAAAGTGTGTCTCAGGCAATAACAATTACGATAGCATACAGAAAAATACTTGTGTTTCGGTTTGCAGCATAAACTTATAAATCAGTAATATGTAAGAGTTTAGAGTACTTGTGAAAGTAAAAGCAAGTATTGAGCATGTATCTCCCCCAAAAATAATATAAAACAATTGAAAATTGGGCTATGAAACTCACCTTAGCGTGTAGTGACATAAGTAATGCAACGGTGTCAAATAAAGCATGACGATAAAGGATCGGCGTAACCTAATAGATATAAGCTCGTGTCAAAACATGACACGCAGAAAGTAATCGATTCACATTAGTTTTCAAAAGATAATATGTTTTAGTTTTCGTGGAAGTTTCGTATCAACGTTTGTAAAACGTTTAGTTTCATAGTTCGTGTGGTGGTTTGAAGATCTAGACTCGAAAACACACATCAAGGTATAAAACATATAACATGTATAAATGAAAATAAACATATAGGGATCAAATAGCAAGTAAGTCAAAAGGTAAGTAGATGGTTAGGCTTTAAGCATTTACCTGATAATCTCAAATAGCTTGCTAAGAATCATATGTTTTATAAGAAAATATTAAATAGAAATAGTTAGAAAGATGGAGAAAGATTGATTATTGTATGTTTGGTCTTACCAGAAACAAGAGAGAGAGTTTTGATGGTGATGAGAGTGGCGGCTATGGTGATTACTTGAACCAAAACAAACCATGATAAAATTCTAGAGCCCGTAATCAAACGCCCCTAAACTTCTCCTTGATGATAGGTGTTATCAGGTGGTGATGGAGAAGAGGCGGTGGAGATGGTGGTTACGGAGGTGTGGCGGTGCTAGAGAGAAGGAGGAGTGACTAATACCTGTTAAGAGAGAGAGAGATGGATCTTAGTATAGGCGGTTTGTGTAAAAAAAAAAAAAAAAAAAAAAGATAAGGATAGTATTTGTTTATCTTAACGATAAAGTTTGGAGATATAGCGGGTATAGTTTGATCCTGATAATTACAAATGTTAGGTCTTTAAGTTGAGAAGCTTAATATCAGGTAAGGTAAAAATATAAAGCTCATAAAATGTTTTAAATTATTAATATACTCAATTATAAAACTCATTCGTGGATTATCGGAGTGTTTAAACGTTATTTAAACTAAAACAAGTTTAAAGTGATATTAAATAGAAGTTAATAGTAAATTTAATAACCTGCAAGGTTCCGTGAAAACTCTTATAAATGTCAAACGTTTTGTTTGAACGCTAAATAATCGTACGTTAACAAAATAACGTAATGTGCTAAGTAAAAGTTGAAGACTTTTATACTTTACATATAAGGATGTTTATTTGAAATAAACATAAGGCATGTTGGTGTCGGTGAGCACGTTTATTGGAAATGTGAGTTACGTCACATTAGTTAGTTGTTGTGATCAGGTAAATTGGTAACGTTTAATTTTAAAAAAAATTAGACGTAGAAAATGGATAATTATTCTTTCATTAGAATATTATATTAATTTAATACAAGGTGAAATTGGTTACAGGCACATTTCACTAATGCCTTGACTTTACCCTTTTGGCATCCTTCACTAATGCCTTTGACACGGACGTTCGGCACCTTTCACTAATGTCTTCGTCTTGACCCTTTTGGCATCCTTCACTAATGCCTTAGACACAACACTTCTAGAGAAGAAGAAAAGAACTATCAACAAGATAACTTCAGTAGTCTTGATGATGCGAAGCATGGCAACTCATGGACTTGAGCTTGCTCGACTTCAAGAGGTGGTGATCTCGCCTTTAAGAGGAACCTATAGAATCACACAAAAACAAACACAAACTACATAGAAAGATCCTTTGGATATGAGGTTAGAGAGTTTACAATACTAGGATAAAGTATGTGTGGAAGTAGCTTCATACAATGAAGAAATGACTCCACTATTTATTGACAAAAACATGCTACTGTTCCACGGATCCCATGGATCCCTTGCTTGAGGGATCCGTCTAGTGTAATACTAGGGATCCGTAGGACGCTCCCCCTAAAGTGGGTTGTGGGTCATGGATCATGGGTTGTAGGCTTTGATCCATGGGTATCCAAATAGATACAATGTATCTAGAAGATGCAATGTATCTAGTCAATGGGTCATGGGTTAGCTCCATGGGTCACGGATAATACCCATAATGACTTATGCATGATGTCATGCCACTACTACAAAATGAAGCTAAAGCATCACCAATAAAGTGTTGTATTATGTCTTTAAAGTGTTGCATTATGCTTTATGCGACACTTTATCGAGTGCTACATTATGTAACGTCGCCTTAGGTAGAAGCAACACTTTTTAGTCACATAGGCAACACTTTTTGAAGGTGTTGCTCTTGTTTAGCAAGTGCAATACTTTGTATTGCAACACTTTTTAAACTATAACGCAACACTTTATGCGCTAAAGTGCAACATTTTTATTCCACAAAAGCAACTCTTATTACATTCAAATGCAACACATTTTATTCCTCATAGCAACACTTTTTAGAATCGAATGCAACATTATACTACACATAAGTGCAACACTTTTTCATCATAGTGCAACACTTTCTAATTTGGTACCACTATATATCGTACAAATATACAACACTTTGATCATTGAAATGCAACACTTTCTGTTGTTTTTCACCACATTGGTGGAACCACATTTTTGACAGATTTGTAACACATACATTTCATATAAAACAAATGTTGCACATGTATCCGTATAAAAGGTGTAACATATTAAGATTCTTCATTTCATTTCTTCATTCCATAGTAGCAACCTCAAAATCCCATAGATAATAACATAATGTATATTCTATCTTGACAAATAACGAACTAACATTAACAGTGTACTCTCAACTAAAAAGAATTATCAGATTTACAATCCTAGAAATCTTGACATCTTCTTTGCCAATCTCCACTCGCCGACTTCATGTACGCCAAAAAACCGCGTAGCCTGGTACATATGAAAATGATGAATAAGACAGTTTTTTTTCCTTCATTACGTTAAAAAATAGCAAGCTACCATTACTAAGACAATTATATATATCAGACAATTTTTTTCTACAAGTATGCGATATCATTCCACTAGCATTTAAGAAACGACCATAAGTCCAAAATAAGTTCAAAAACCAATATCCTAGAATATTTATTGCTAAATCGTAATATCAAGAAAAAAACATAATAGAAATTTAGTGTTTCTATTCTCTTTTTTGTTTTATAATGTAGCCACATAAACCTTAACTGCAATCAAAATATAGAGTTACAAACGTACACTTTTTCAATATCACACATGGCACCTTGTTGTTGGTAAAAGTTAAAGGTTGAAAATGGGCACATCGGGTTTGGTTATGTCATATGTTGGGGAGCCTGTTCGAGTCAAACTGGTTTATATCAAAACCATATCTCAAAAATAGTCCAAATAGTCTTAGGCCAGGCGGGTGTGTTTGTCCCTCAACTTATTTTATTTTCTTTTCAGTTTCATAATATCAAATAATCCAAATATAAAAAAATGAACCTGCAACTAATATCAACAGATAGTGAAATTGCCACATGTAATCTTCATACTCCAATTAACTCTACATATGAAAGTTATTGCAACGTGTAGCATTAATAGTATTAATAGAGGAATCCTTACCTTGCACCAAACACTTAAGGATGTAATTTGCTGGAGATAAGCTTCTTAAACTAATTTGTCTCACATGTCATGAATTTTGTTACGCATTAAAGTATTTCAGCCCAAACCTTCCATGTTCATGTGCTAGCTCAAGCTTCTTCCGGGCATGTTCCTTTGAAATAATCCATTAAACTTATCAAGAATGTTTATTCCATAATCATCTACAACAGTATTGCTATCAGATCTTACTCTTACTGGAGAGGGTCTTCACCATGAAACCGTCTAAGCAAATACATCTGCTCTCTGTTGTGCTCTGTGTCTCTAAAGTCCTGAAGTATATAGAGAATGTAAATAGTTTAGCTTTGATATTTTTATGAGTGGTTTTCATGGCTATTGTTTTGGAATATATCAGTAGTATTCATGGCTATCATTTTGGAATTATGTAATTAAATAGTTCGGCTTTGATATTTTTATCAATGGTTTTCAGTGATTTTCATAGTTATGGATAATGTAGGTGAGTAACTTCTGACATCTTGGTCAGATTCGAATATAGAGGTAGAACGCTAAGGTAAATTT
Source organism: Chrysanthemum makinoi (assembly GCA_910596185.1). Taxonomy (NCBI): domain Eukaryota; kingdom Viridiplantae; phylum Streptophyta; class Magnoliopsida; order Asterales; family Asteraceae; genus Chrysanthemum; species Chrysanthemum makinoi. The sequence continues at coordinate 97,586,993 of OU343225.1, forward strand.
ATACTTTGTGTTCAAAGTTAAAAAATGCTGCAACGTTATTTTATATGTTGTCAACAGCAATAATATATATAACTCATTGTAATTAGGTTTTTGACATTAATTTAAGGACGTAAAATGTACAGGTAGAATTTTACAGTTACATTGCTAAATCAATATAACTGATTATAATAAGAGAAGTTCAAGTTGAATCCGAAACAAGTGCATGCATACACAAAAACATTAGAAGCAAAACAGTATACAACTAAATAACTATATATGAAGCCATATAAAAGCTAAACGATGATTCTCTTTCAAAAGTCAAAGTCAGAGGAAACTTGAGTGATGCAGAGAGGTAACAAAAATTCCGCCAAATATCAAATACAACATGATCCAAAATAAATCAGCTGATTTGTATTTGTTATTTAGTTTATAGCTAGTGGTGTTTTCGTTTTGTGGCATGCCACACACGATTTAGTGGTCGTTCAAGCGTTTGCTTGAGGTTAATGTGGTATTTAAGCCACATTCCATTATACTAAACTTTTATGTGATTAATATACATTACCAGGGCAACCCTTTACACAAAAAATAAATAAGTAAATAAATAAATACATCATGATCCAAATTCATATAATTTAGCAATACACGATGTCTAATCGTACTCAAAAAAGCTAATCGCATTTGTAGCATATGCTCAATTTAAGGTTCAAGCTAAACCTAATTACCTAGAGAATAGTGAAGCTAGCAATGTTAAGAAATATACATGAACTGCCTAAACTGCAATACCATAGTATTATTGGAAAAACAACTTATTGCAATACAATTAGACAAAATATGATACAGTTCATATGAAAATATCCATTCACAAATTGAATTCCATTTTGCCCAAATTGGAAAATTAAATCTAATAGAATAGTTTTACGGTGTAACCTGTGATGCCGACAAAGATGATGCTTGCTTTGGAGAGTGTATACATAAAAATTGAAGGTTGGGGTAATGGAGTGTTCATGATGACAAACACAACTAATTACGTTGCTTATACGGTTTTCTTTAGATGAATTGAGGGGACGGATTTGGGGCAGTGGGAATCTGGGATTTTGATATAGGGTATGCACTTATATAAAAAGGAAAATGATTGAGATGACTAATTCATGTGACTAATTTCATGCCTAATCTATTCATTTAGTGACACATGTATTCCACTTATTCTCACTCCTCTTAATTACCATTGATTTTGCCATGTGTTTCAAGATCCTTGTTAGACATCAAATTAGGAACATGAATTAGTCATGCCAATCACTACTCATATAAAAAAAATAGATTCAAATTTTTTAGGTTCGGTTTGTTTTACTGGTCGGGTTTTTTTTGGATTTTTTTTGTCGAACCTTTATACTAACGTTCTCTAACAATTGTGACTTTCTTTTTCTTTGTTGGCGATTCATTTTCATGTGCTTTTATAGTGTGTTCTTGTCTTGGAAAAGCTAGAAATTATCCAATGTGTACACATAACATAAGTGGAACTTAGTCGGTAATATTCAAACAACAAACTTTAAAAGCATATAAAGACGACTTTTCAAATACTTAATATACCAATATACGACGCATATGATAAAATGTGTGTGGAATTTTGAAAACTTACTCAAAGAAAAGATATTGAATATCCTAATCCTAAATAAATAGTTAATATGATCCGATAAAAAGAGAGAAAAACGTAAATGTTATGTCATATGTGTAAAGTGTATTGGGCTTAAGTTGTGAAAATGTGGCTATGGGTCATATGAAATCAATGCTATCAAAATTACAGTAGAATTGGGCCACAAGAAAGCATGAAATTTACTGACTATCTGACCTACTTCTCAATACCTGTCATTGTCTTCTTCTACAACACAATCGCTGCATACTCAAAATTAACAGGATGCTTCTTCTTTTTTCTCTTTTGTTTTGAACATTGGTAAGTTAATTAGGGTATGCACTGATAATTTTCATGTATTTTAAAGGGTGTGCACTTCTAAATTTTCATTGTATATATGTTGCTACTTCTGAAACTAACAAATATTTTTACACTACAAAAATTTACATAGGGTATGCACGTGCATACCCTGTGTTCAAAGTAGATCCGCCCCTGATTTGGGGGATTGTGTAGACGAGGGTGTAGCTGGCGGTTGTGCCGTTGTGCCCCCCATTCTTTGTTTATTTATTTACTATTTTCATTTGACAAATATTTATTTTTTTCGCGTTACTTATATTTTGGTCGTAACGAACTGAACATGGATATTTCATCGAATGTTTGGTAAAAGGTTCGTTTATTTATTTAATGAATAAGCATAAATAATATTTTGCATTTGTTTATTTAAATAAACATATATGAACAAATGATGACGTATAGTACGTACATCAAGCTTATTGGGTTTAGCTCGTGCTATACATATTTCGGGCCTAGGCCCAACAACGAAATAACCACAAGTATTAGATCGACAATAGCCCAATATCAAAATTGGCTACGGTCCAAACTCAAAGACGCACGCAGAATGCCTAACGGACCAAACCTCTGGCCGTGGAAAGTATTCTATACCCGCATTCGCGATTATTATGAAACATTGCCCGACAAGTGTCCCACTCTGGCCACTAACTTTTATATGTGAGTTGTTCGGAAACCCTAGCAGTAAGCCTCGCCTATAAAAGGGGTTTTAACCTTCTCACAAGGTAGAACTTTCTCTCTCATAATAACACACACAATCTTATTATCTCTGACAAGAATGTATACTTACTCTCACGCCGGAGCTTAATCATAGGGTCTGTCCCCACGGTAAGGCTAACGGTTTACTCTCACTTGTGTAGGGATTCGATCAATAACTTGGATTAGTACAAGATTAGCCCATCAACAGCTTGTCGGCCCTATCCAACAAGCATCATACACACTCATTATAACCCGTCACACTTTTTGTACTAACAAGTTGGCGCCATCCGTGAGAGCCAGTACACAACTGCGTTCTGAAAAAATACTCACCATGAGCACTCGGCCCAGATTGGTTTCCGCACTCACATCCGCTGCACGGAATGTGTTGGAAAGGGAAAATGATACATATCTGGTGGAACTTAAGGGACCCGTGTCCGACGTAGCCCTCAGGAAATACTGCGACAAGTATTATGACCAGATCTTACCAATTGTAACAGAGAAAGTCCGGAAGCAGGAAGAGAGAGTCAAAGTGTTGGATGCGATTAAAACTCGGCTCGATTTCCGCGAAGCACCACGACATTCCGAGTCGGGAACGCCGAACGGAATGAGAGATTTGAGGCAAAAGCTCGAGTCTAAGAAACGCTGAGACACACAAGAAGGCTTCGACCGGAGGCACAGTCGGTCTAGTCTAGATCGCCAGTAAAGGAAGATGCGGAACGAGAGGCGGTGTTTAAAAGGCTACGGAAAAGTGTATTTCATAGGTGGGGAGACAGGGAAAATAGCATCTTAGTGTATTCCGAAGATCCCAGACGATCAACTCGCCACAATTCCCAAATAAGGGGGGAAAACTATTATTATAGCTCCTACTCGGGAAAAACAAAACCTAATTCTATGAGGCATGGAAACAATAGGGCACACTCGCGGAAGACAGGCGAACTCTCTGAGAGTGGAAATAGCGAAAGCGGACATTTGAAGTCTGGATCCAAAAAACGGAAGTCAAGCGTTGGCGATGAAGACCTATCCAGACCATGGGTATGTAAGGAGACTGATCAGTTCAATCCACGCATTCGCTACTTTGAAATGCCAAAAAAATCACGTTTTCCGACTAATGTGAAAACATATGACGGTAGTGAGGACCAAGAAGATCACCTCAAGATATTTCAGGCATCAACAAAGGTGGAGCGCTGGGCCATGCCAACCTGGTGTCACATGTTTAACTCCACGCTTACTGGGTCCACTAGGGTTTGGTTTGATGACCTTCCGTCAGAATTTGTGGACAGCTACGATGAGTTAAAAGAGGTCTTCCTGGCTAACTTCCTCAAACAAAAGAAGTGCATTAAAGATCCTCTAGAGCTCCACCACATCAAGAAAAAGGAAGGAGAGTTTACAGAAGACTTCGTACAAAGGTTTAAGGAAGAAACTAGGGATGTAAAGGGAGCACCGGAAATTATGAAAATCTCAGGATTAATGCACGGAATCACCGATCCATAAAAGAATTATAGGGAGATAGGCTAGGAGAATTGGCCATAGGTGTCTAGTGATACTTATGCCCCACTTGAAGCGATAAAAGACTTATTAGAAAACATAGTCATTGCTTGATAGGATGAATAATTAGGCTATCACACTTTCTTCCTACTGCATTCAAATCTATTTAAATTCTGTTTTTCATTTCCGTTTATTAGTTTAATTAATCAAACAAATCAAAACCCTCTTTAAAACGTGACATTAGACTTAAGTTATGATTCATACACATAGCTCTTGGGACGACCTCGGCTTTACCGAATACTACACTACAATGAGTGCATAAGGTAGACCATAGGTAGACGAGACTATTACAAATATCAAAACCTGGTCAGAAATCCTGCTTCATAAACGCCCGGCTTAAATCCCAAGCCACGTAGAGCCTGGAAAGACCTATCAGGCCCGACTGAGTAGAGACATACTGCTCCCCAACTGTCACTAGCGGTTAAAATGTACCACCTGACATCGTACAATGGGGACGCATGACAAGCACAAGTACGAGCTAAAGAACGAATGACATATGTCCTCCTTATCTGCTCTCGGATGTTCCACACCTGGCTCTCTGGCAGCCGTTGATCATTCCGCAAGGGTTTATCTCTAAACTGCTATAAGCCTATCTATAAAAGGAGAGCAACACACACTATCACATAAGTTTTCAGACAGTTGGGGAAATACTGCTTCACATCTGTGCAATATGGCTCTTGTTAAGTGTTACCCGAGGTTCTTGATTTACATCAATCTCATCGGGTACTTACCGTTCAACACGGGAAACCAAACAACAAAACCATTCACATCCCATCTCTAAACCGAGTTACATACCATACGTAAACAAAATGTGTTAAGCATGCATGGAAAATGCAAATGCGCATGTTTACATATCAAACGTAAATGTTTTAAAACTGTAAGTATATAAATGAAAATATAAGCTCGTAATGATGGTAATAAGCCAAATATGTTTAGACTAAACTTAGTCCGAAGCCGTTGTGCATTAAAGATCGCTTTCCTTTTTACGCGACTAACCGTAACGATTAAATGTTTTAAGTAAAATACGCAAACGTTCACAGTAAATAGTTTCTAGTTTGAGGTTGAGTAAGGACCTAAAAAATGCGGGTTGTTATAGGCGTGGTCTTCACGTTACGAAATAGACCAAGACATCGGATTTAAGTGTAACGTGAGAGTGACACCTTTTTTGAATTTAACTCCGATGAAAAAGTTTGTTTGAAAAAAGTAAAAAAGATTACATGCAATGATAGTTTTTTGACTTAATTCCTTATGTATAATATTTTTTGTAAACTCGATATATAAAAAATATGATATAATTATTTTATAAATTTATAAATATTTTTATATTTTTGTGTCGCTTTAAATCACGGCTTAAAAATTTTTATAGCTTCGCCATGGCTCTCAAGACGTGAGTAGAGGTGACAATTTGTACCTAAAAAAAAATGCTAAATGGGCAACTTTTTTAAAAGTCTGGGCACATTTATTCCCATTTTTTTTGAAATGAGAATGTATTGCCCATTTAAAAGTTAAAAATGAGCATAATAATGGTCACATGTTTTTTCAATTGTTTTTAATGAAAAACTTATACATATAGTATACTCCCTCCGTCCAAAAATAATTGGCCTCATTTGACTTTTTGAAGTCTTAATTTCTCAACTTTGATTCTTTATATTTTTGTATGTGTTATGTAATACTTGATGAAAATTACACCAATGAAAAAACATTTAAAATACAATTCATTCATATATTTTGCACCAATTAATATATAACATAAATAAAAATATTTAAGATCAAAGTTGAGAAAATTAAGACTTTAAAAAGTCAAATGAGGACAATTAATTTGGGACGGAGGGAGTATTTAGTTACTCAAATATAAAAGAGGTGTTACGTTTGAGGAATTTTTTTTATTGTTTTAGGTCTTGTCTAAAGTGATTCGTATTAATGAGCCCGTTTGGCTCGTGCCCGTTTAAGCCCGTGCCCGTTGGGCTAGTGCCCGTTTAACCCGTTGCCCGTGCCCGCCCGGGCCGCCTATTTTGCCACCTCTATACGTGAGGTTTGACAGTGCCGCCACACCACGCCAAACGCTATTTATAACTTTGATTTTCACTAAATCTAATCCATATTATCCACGAAAGTTCAAATAGATTTTAGTGTTCCGTCATTTTGGGGAGGGATAATGGCATTTTCATTACCCGCTAATTTTCCCCGCCAATGTAAATTTTCCCTCCAAATACTTTCAGACAGTTTGACATCACATGTATTCTTCTACCTCCTCACCCATATACAAAACGCCCAAACAACCTTGTAGGCTTAACATGACCATAAGGTAGCACCACCACCATTCTGTGTGCATCACTATTATCACCATCCCGTCGGCCAAATCATCACAAAACCTCGTTCGTCACCACTTAGTACCACAATCAGCTGCTAGAGGTCATCTAAAGCTCTCAATTGCAGGGTGTTTGTTAATCAAACTATAGATATACAAGGTTCTTAGATTTTGTTTTATTTACATGGGAGTTTTATTCATTGAATTCGTTGATTTAGTTTTTGGTAGCAGGTGCTCACTGTTGTGATTTGGTTTTGTGACTTAATGATTCCCAGGTATATACACCAAGTGACCTACAAACCAAATCATGTACATGTCTTTTAAGTAAATAAACTTTGAATTTTTGATGCTACATGTACACATATTGGACACATTCACACATATATGGCTTAAAAAAGTAAGTATACATATTAATAAGGATACAAATGCAGGTCTCTATAGATGTAATTGTGCATGAACCCTGCACTATTTTCTTTTATTTATACTTTTTAAGAACAATGTTTCATTGAGACACATATTCGATAAAAATGTACAGTACATAATTAGTGGCCTTCCAATCTTGTGTGATCAAATGGTTTCATGTCAATAATGAAAACCAACGATCACACGTTTGAGGTTGGTATGAAGGCATTCCATACATATCGTATCCGGAGTACTATGCTTGGATATTTAAACTTCAATAATCAAGATGTTGGAAAAGCAACATTTGACAACCATTCCTAAACCGGTTCATAGAGATAACTCATGTATTGTAATTTGCTTGTACGACTCTTTTGACATTTTGTTGTCTAACATATTGTTGTTTTCCAAAAAAAAGAAAAGAAATAACAAATCTAATGTTTTTCATACATACTTTGTTATGCTTCAATAGTTCAATGGATTTCTCTATCAAAATATTAAAAGAATTAGGAGATCGTAAATTCTAGGATTAAATGCATGTGTTGCACCATGTAACACCCTGGAAATACTGGTGCGCTTTGAAAATGGCACATTAAGTATCGCAATCGTCTACAAAATGTGCGACATTTTATATTGCATGTTGCCTTTAAGCATTAACAATTGCAACATTCTTTAAAAGTGTTGCAATATACTAAAAGTTTTGCAACACTTACAATAAAGTGTTGGTTTAGATCTCAATAAGCAACACTTATCTCTACTATCTTAAATGGAAAAAGGGTCAAAGGGGAAATGTGAAAAGTTGAAAATTGAAATTGAAAGTCAAAGTTTTTTAAACCTTTCAAATGTCAAAATGACTCTAACGTACAACACAGGAAAGTCATAATATTCAAAAGATTGTGCATGGAAATAGTCAAATGATTGTGCATGGAAAGTATTCTTGGTGTTAAAAGAATTGATACTACACGAATTTACACAAGCACCAAGCGGGAATTTTCAAAATGTAAATAAGCTTTGCCTATATAAACAACCCTCAAGAGAGGTTTGTATCTCATTTAAGAAAAAAGAAAAAAAATGGAGATGCAAAATGAAAGAAATGTTGATGATGATCTTGAGGTTAGCAATCGATTTTTTTGATGATCTTACGCACTTGATACTCTCTTTGTAATGTGCATTGACACATCTTGTTTGTTTTTTTATTACAGCTTGATCCACCTCCCCCTCCCCCTCCTCCACATATGCATGTTTGCGAAGTTCATAGGAAAGACGACTTGCTAACTGTATTATTAATATGGACCTTAAAAAAGAATCAAGTTAACGCTATGTGTAGTTGTGGCTAAAAACCCAAAATATGTTTATATAATTTATACTCTTTGTAGCTACCTGACATTAGATATCTAAATGAGATGACTATGTAAATAAATGTTCATAAGGAATGAATTGGTGCCAGATTGTTGATCCAAATGCTTTTAAGCTTGATTCGTTTTTTTATATATATTGTGATAGATGATGATGCGGCTATATTTAGCTAGGGTAACCCATTTGTTATATTCATATCCTATTTCACATGTATTTGTACTCCCCAGTTAAGTTAATCCATATATAAGATGACCATTGAATGGCTACCAGGAAAATGTTTGAACAATTGTTTTTAAATAATAGTGATCACACAGGATAAAAATAATAATGTTAAACATCTAGGCCGCAATTCTGAACCGTCCACTTATGAATGGGTCATTTGGGTTCAAAAATAAAAAATGGGTCAAATGGGTCGAAAGCCGATCAAAATGTATATTTGATTAAAAAACCCTACTAAATCATTGTTATTCGAAATAGCATAGTTTTTGTAATCACATACATAGACTAACTTTGAGTTATAAGTTGTTCTGGTCACACATTGTGTTAACACATGGTTATCCGTTTTGACCCGGTAATCAACTCGCCGATTTTCAACCATAAACATGCATACATATAGATATGTCTACAGAAAGTGAAAAACCTGTAATCTTCCTATAATGGAATAAGCATTTCTAAACTGCGAACCCAATCGAGAATGGTGGTCGTCCCATCAATCCATGCCATCCTGCACTCTTTTAAATTTCTGCTGATATTTCTTCACCATTGCCTCCATTACGAACCAATATATGATAAACAATCTTTCACCACCCGATTCTGCATTTCATCAAATACTGAAACTTACTACTAAATACAAAATAGGAACCCATATTTGTACTTTTTGCACAATTGTTTTAGTGTATGTTTACGGTATGTGTAGTTGTGGATTTTTGCAACTTTTTACATAAATTGTAGACATAAGTTGATTTTTGTGCTCATAAGTTGAGTTATGTTTTCATATATGCACATCAGTTTCACCTATGTCCCAATCTTGTTTTATTTTTTATTTTTAATTTACTTGTTTTTACCCCAAATTAGATGAAATTCTAGGTTTAAGCACTTGGGCTGGTGGTTGATAACATGATATTTTTAGTTTATTTTTAAGATTTTTCTAAAATAGTGTAATAAGTGCTTAAAGTTGATGGTTAAGGCCTGTTTGGAATTGTTTGGTTAGAACCTGATTTGTGCTCAAATGCTTTAAATTTGTACTTTTAGGATTCTAATCAGTTGCAGTAGGCTTATTTCAGGTAGATTAGGTTAGTTTTAGGTTGTGGTATCTTATTGTAGCTTATTGCTTATTTTATGTGCTTATTTACATCAGTTGTGTGCCCAAATCATACCTCTTGTTCTCCATTACACAAATCAGGTGAAGTAAGCTTATACTAATGGAATGAAACCTAAATCAACCTAAGGAAATCAAATCAATACCTTCTACAAGCTAATGAGCACAAAAATCAATATCATTTTTTTTTTTTTTTTGTAGAAATGGGATCCTTACTTTACCGTTGAAACTTTCAAATCCCTTACAAGCCCACAAGCGTGGTACAAACTGGATCAAGTGCGTGTCTACTATGTTTGGACAGATAAGAAAGAGAACAAACTGTACTTGTTCTTGCACGGCAAACATGTAAGGGTTGTAAAATACATAAGACATCATTAATTAGATCAAGTATATATACTAACCTCAATATCGCACACGTCTAATATCAGGGTGAAAGGATGGCGGCCGTAGTGCCGCAAGACCTGGTGGAAGAGTATAAAAACAAAAACTTACATTTTCATCCTTTTTCACGTTCTATTTTGAACGTTATACAAAACACTTACCACAATATCGTATATCGTTAATTGTCTGCCGCTAGAAACCGATGCCGCTAGGCACGGGTACTCGCCTAGTTTTAAAAATGTTGCTTTATTACCAATTTGATCAAAATAACAACATATTTTAGAAGTGTTGCTTGTAAAATGTTGCCTTAGCCTCATTTTGTTGTGGTGTGCAATGGGTAATGGGTTATGGATCATGCTCCATAGGTATGGGTCATGGACTTTGGGTTTTACCCAACTACATTCAATGTATTTAGTCAATGGGTCAAATACTTATACTTCTACCCATTCTATTATCAATTATAATACATACTAAGTGTGACAATCGGTAATTTTCAAACAATATTTTAATAATAAATTATTATTTATTATTACTGAGACATGTTATACTATCGTATATTATCAGAAAATGCATATTTTTATATTTTCTGACCACTTATGAGTTTTCTAACTCATACGAGAAGTTATTCCACTTTATTTAAAGCACGAGCTCGCGCACGAACCGACCCATAAATAGTATGGTTTAGTCTCTTAAACACATTTTGGAACCAATATTAATGTTTTCATATTTATTAAAAAAAATCTCAAAAACATATTTTACACGTTAACCATTTTCAACGTGTAACTGAAACGTCTCAAATCACGTTTAAACTTAAACGAGATACGTAAACAATATGGGAATTCACGTTTAAATTTTCACTCTATTTTAACTTATGGTGTCACATTTTGTGCAACAACCAAACACAACACGACGCGATTATATATAGATATCTTATATACATTTTTGGTTTTTGGACAAATTTCATTCGAAAACACAATTATAAGCAAAACCTACGAATTTTTGGACCCCGTTTGATCAGGGCCGACTTTAGGGGAGGGCAAGAGGTGCGATTGCATAGGGCCACCGCTTGACGAGGGCCACCAAATTTCATGCACTTCTATTATATATATGAACACAATTTGAGACTCGAGTTTAATTAATTAATGCACTACTTACATATATGTATATTATGTGTGTTTGAGGGTCTTTTTGTGATAATGGCATGGGGCCACTTAAATTCACGAGACGGTGCGTTTGATAACTTTAGTAACTTTGTAATGTCGAATTTATAAACATCATCTAACCTCTCTCGGATTCTAGTATTGTCGCGTTTCATTGGGTCGACACACTGCCAAAAACTTGACACTTATACAATTAGGGTTGTAATATTCATACGGGGTCTACCCCTTAGGCGTGGGCCCCTCCTCCCTCTCTCTCCCACATGGGCGGCTGTGGGTCCCCCTCACATGCCATTTTTTTTTTTTAATTGTGTAGTGTTTAGGTATATGTATAGTGTATTTATTTATGTAGTGTTTTTATATGTATAGTGTTTTTAATTGTGTAGTGTTTTTATATGGTATTTATTTTACGTTACTTTTTATAAACTTTTTTATAAATTTTTTTTATAAACTTTTTTATAAACTTTTTTTATAAACTTTTTATAAACTTTTTTTTATAAACTTTTTATAAAAAGTAGCGTTAAAATAAATACCATATAAAAACCTACACAATATAAAAACAGATACATATAAAAACATTAAACAAATAAATACACTATACATATACCTAAACACTACACAATTAAATTAAAAAAAAAAAAAAAAAAATTTGATACAGTTATGTGGGGGGACCCACAACCGCCCATGTGGGAGAGAGAGAGAGGGGGACAAGGGGGACAAAATGTACCCCTAAAAACTAAAGAGGGTTTAACTAAAATTATAGCCACCGTATGAATGACCCCACCCTACAATTATTTGTGAACTTGTTCACTTGGAGCAAACACGAAATAACTCAAACGCAATACCTAAACTGAATTACAAAATAATTCTAACGACTTGCATTTGACTTTGGCAAAGTTTCCCTTCTCCTATCCACACTCAACCGGTTACCATACATTCAAAACATTTTGTATACATAGTTTTTAAGGAGACAAGAGGACAACAAGACCATGTGCTTTCCTTCCCCTTTTTCTTACACACAAACGAGACACACATGTAAAAACCACAATGGTGTTCAAAGTTTTCTATGACAACAAGTATTTACGACCACATCTCATTCCTCATTTCTTGCTTACAAATAGTCGAACACCATGCTCCATCTTTTCACTTTTTGTCCTTTTTGCCTAACTATCATACAAATACAAGCAACACATGCCTTCCTTTCTTTTTTGTTCTTGACGTGTGAAAAGTTGGACAAAACAAAAATATTACATTCACACGTGAGTAGCATGGACAAATCATAATATGCTCCTTCTTTCCCTTTGGGATACCCTATTCATACGGGGTCTATCCCATAGACCTGCCACCTTTGTCCTCCCACTTTTTCAGTACAACACAGTTTTTTGTCAGTTTTCTGTTCCGTATTTCTGACAGTTTTAAGGATTTGACGTATTAAACTTTATATTTACTGTTTCGCATTTTCAGGTTTATAGCTTTTTGATATAAACAAAATTATAAAAATAATAAAATAATAAAAAATAAATAAATAAAAAATAAATAAAAATAGCCACCGTATGAATAAAAACATAGCCACCCGTATGAATAAGTGGTCCCTTCCCTTTTTACTGCCATACGCAAACCACTTGTGCATCCATGGTTTTGTGGACAAACATGTCATGAGACCATGCTTTCTACTTCTTTTCTTCTTGCTTGTTTCAGTCGAGAAACAACCCAACATCACACTCATATCTTGAAGTACAATGATTGGAAATATTCTAAAGCAAACTATCTTCTCTTGCTTTCCTTGTTAACCGAACTAGACAAGTCTTTAACACACCAATTTCACACTCAAAAACTCTCATTCAACACCAACACAAAACTTTGGGAAGCTAAAGTGATCGGATTATACATCTTGGAAGCTAGCGGGTTTTCTTTGGAAAGCTAGTCGAGATTCTTGGTTCCTTGGTCTTGTCTCTCATTCGCGTACTCTCCACTCGTTGTAAGCAAACTTGAACACCTTCTTTAATATCTATTTCATGAGGAGAGTTATTTTACATACCAAACTTTTCTCACATACCAAGGGACTCATCTCCACCATCCATCTAAAAAGAAATCAATGGCTGAGATTAAAAGCATTTTATTACTTCACTTATTTTTTATAATTTAAATATCTCTTAAACCGTTAATCGTTAAGTGAAAATATTTACACCATCGCGACGGGCATTTAATTATCTTTCTATAGACGGGCACTTTGATATACTTTCGAAAAAGAAAAAATTCGTTTTTCACGTTTTTCGTAATTTTTTTGTGCTTTTACGTTCTTGAATTTTGCATTAAAAAAATCATATATGATAAAACACTAAATTGAATATGACATGTGATATTAGTGTTAAATCATATATGATATGTAATATCATATGTGATATTACACTAATATCACATGTGATATTACACTAATATCACATGTGATATTACACTAATATCACATGTGATATTACATATCATATATGATATTACACTAATATCACATGTGATATTCAAATTAGTGTTTTATCATATATGATTTTCTAATGCAAATTTCAGTAACGTAAAAAAATGAAAAAACTTTAAAAAAAAACGTGAAAAATACAAAAAAAATTATTTTGTCGAAAGTATATCAAAGTACCTATCTATAGAAAGATAATTAAATGCTCGTCGCAATGATATATTTTTTTTCGCTTAACGATTAACGGTTTGAAAGATATTAATATTTGAAAAAAAAATGATGAAAGTGGGTTTTTTAAATTGTTGGGATTAATCTCATCCATTAGATCAAATAAAAATGGAGGGTGGAAATTGATCCCTTAGTATGTAAATAATCTTTTGTCCTCAAATGATCTTAAATCCTATTCCATAATGTTACAAGTGTATGTTTTCGAAGAACTTATATTCATACAACGTATATGCTTCGTTAAAATGAAAACACTATCAAAACTTTGTTTCTACTCAACCATTATGATTACATGAATTATCTTGAGTTGTTACGCTTATGTGGTTCCGTAGCTTTGGTTGTGACCAAAGGTCGCGAGTTCGAATCTTTGCTCTGCTCTTTTGATGATTTTTATTTTCGTTGGTTATTTTGAAACTTTCACAGATTGACAGATCTAGTCCCTGTACTTCGCCATCCTTTGACATTCCTCTTAAAACCTTTAAAAGTTTTATAACTAATGTTAAACTTACACTTTCAACCCCTCAACTTTGGATCATGCAACATTTCCTTCAAAATTCTTATAAGTTTTGAAATTTATAATAAATTCTTACAACTTCAATCCCTCTAGTTAACACGACTATCTATACTACATCTATACTATATAAAATGGAAAAATGGTCAAAGTGGAAAAAGTGAAAAATGTTGAAAGTTGAATGTTGAAAACATGGTCAATGGAGAGAGAAATAAATAATATAATTAATACTCTTATTAAAACACCCCATTACTTAAAAGTACAATAATTTATTCACATTGTACACCCAATTAAAAGCACATCTACCAAATTAAAAATAACCAATTGAAACCGATACCGGGTTGACCCGTTGAAACCGATACCGGTTGACTGTTGAAACCGATACACGGGTTGACCCGGGACGCTTCAAACCGACGGGTTGACGGTTTAATTTGACATTTTCGACCCAACCTATCGGTTTGACTCGGTTTAAATTCACTGTTTTTTTATCGGAACGGTTCAACCAGTTGAACCACCCGAGTGAAATCGGGTTTCAAATTTGACAAAATTATATGAGAAATGATGAAGTAGTTGTGGAACCGTGACAATTTTTTTTAAATGAGAGACCAAGTAATTGTAGTTTTGGTTTATTTTGCTTTGACACATGTAATTTGTCATTTGTATAATGTTATTTTAAAAAATGTTGCTCTTGCACCATTTAAGGGACTAGCATATATGAATCGTTATTTAAAAGTTAATATATATTGTATAGCCTTTTGTCCAGTGTATCAATAATGTTATGTAAGTTTATTAAAATCACAAAAAATAAATAGTATTGTTATCTTTAGCGATAATTATTTGTACCTCAAACAAATAGCTTTGAACAATGCATAAATATCTATACAAATTGATAGTACAAAATAATCTTTATGGTGATATCCAATTTGCAAAGTTACAATTTTAAATGCCACACACCAAATGATAAACGGTACACATGTAAAAAAAATAGTTATCACTGCCTAAATTCCTGACAAAACAAGAAAAAGCGGTCACGCATGTTGGCTATACCTCTAAACTACAATATAATATTGCCAACTACATAATACCGTTGCTTTTGTAATGCTTGAATCTATTATTACTAAAAATCTTAATAACTTAAAACAATCCTATTAGAAAATATACTCACACACTTAGATCGACTCCACATAATTTTTAAAAACTATATATTTATCTTTATGCTATGCAACCACACATAAGAATTGTAGTTATTCGAAAACGATTCTCTAATGCTACAAATACAGTTTGTTGAAAGAAACTTATGGGTCATCGGAACTTTGCAGAAAACTAGACATCGCTGCCGCTAGGCGCGGGTACTCGTCTAGTATATATAATAGAAAAATGGTCAAAGGTGAAAAGTTGAAAAGTTGATTATTGAAATTGGTCAAATGAGAGAATGCATAGTAATTAATACTCTTACTAAAACACCTCATTACTTAAAAGTACAATAATTTATTCACATTGTACAACTAATTAAAAGCACATCTAACAAATTAAAAGCAACCAATTAAAACACCTTTTACTAAAAATTACAATAAAATTTTCATAACGTACAATTTAAAGAAGCTAACAAGTCGATGTTACATATAGTTTTGAAAACCGGACCGGACCGGACCAACGTGTTCAACCGGGAACCGGTGTCGCCACCAGTTTTCGGCTAACCAATTAAAGCCATCCGAAAACGAACCAGAGAGGACCCGTTAAAACCGAAACTGGTGAATCAGGTCTGAGCGTTATACGAAACACTTGCCACAATATTCGCATATCGTTAATTGTCTGCCGCTAGAAACCGATGCCGCTAGGCACGGGTAGTCGCCTAGTATATATATATATATACACACACACACCTCATAACCAAACGAATTCAATAAATCAAATACAACTTGTAGTTGTGTTTGCTCACATTTCGACAATACATAAACTAATATTCAAGCCAACTCTTGTACGATATATTCGTACACATTTTCACATCTATTCCAAGAGTATATATATATATATATATATATATATATATATATATATATATATATATATAGTGAAACTTTATTTTCAGAACCTACTTTAAATGCGAGAACTGCGAGAACCACTTTTTAGCCATTAAATTTGTTGATCAATGGTTAAGATGATGTATGGCATAATTGTAATAAATCAAAAACTAAATATTAATTCTTAAATAAAAAAAGGGTATTACTGGAATTTCACATTAATGCTTTTTTAAAACATTAAGTATATTTTGGATCGGTTATAACCACATTCAAATCAACATTTTCTCTTTCAAACAATAAAGAAACCCTAGCCGCAATCACGCCTCATTCTGTTATTTTGGCAAATAATGGTATTACATATGCTAATTTTTATCTGAGGGAAACAACCAAACAGCCTTCATATGAGACCTACACCTTTTATTGGCTTTTATTTATTTATTTATTTATCTTTTTATATTTGACCTTTCACTGCTTGACTCGTTTCATAAAATACCGTAATTATCTGCAAATTACTCTTTTTGTCGCCGAACATGCATGTTTATTTAGTATAAAACATATCTGTTTTGTGTTTTGAATTATAAAACATATATGTTTTGTATTTATGATTAAAAAACATGTTTACATAATTAGTTTAATATATACAAGATTGTGCATATGCGTTATGCTAGTTGTTGTGATTAATTTTCGTTTCTTATTTGTTTGTGGTTTAATTGTTTTTGTGCATGCTTGTTTCAGATTGATTGATGAAGCTGATGATATCATGTAAGACCGGGAAGTGGATGAACACTATTATACATGAAGATAATTTGCGACTTTTGGAGATATATGATTATTGAATGTGTTTTTGTACTTGTAATCAAGTGAAATGTAACATTCAAGTATATCAATCTTGTTTTTCTTTTTTATAATGATTTATGTTCTTTAATTTGTGTTTCTAACTTTCAGAAAAAATATTGGTAAGTTGATAAAAAAAAAGTGTTAGCAAAAAAAAACATGTATGCACTTTGACTAATTGAAAACATGTATGCACCTTGACTATTTGGAGAAAAAAAACATGTATGCACCTTTGCCTATTTGAAAAAAAAAGAAACATGCATGCTCCTTGAGATTTAAAAAAAATAATGATTAGGTATAAAAAACATGTATGCACCATAACAATTTAAAAATATGTTAGCAAAAAAAAATCCGAATTTTAAGATTTATAAAAAACGGGAATTATAAAAAAAAACAAAAATAATATGAAAATGTCTTTTACTATTATACCCTTTTGAATTAAATAAAAATAACTAAATGATATGGAGTATTAAATGATGTACATTGTGTATTATTAGTTGTAAAATGGTGGTTCTCAGTAGTTCTGCACTTAAAGTGTGTTCACGAAAATAAAGTGCCTCTATATATATATATATATATATATATATATATATATATATATATATATATATATATATATATATATATATATATATATATATAAACTAGTGTCAAAACCCGTCCGATGGACGGGTATGACTTGTGATTTTTATTTTTGGGATTTAGTAGAACAAATATATACTAAAAAGTAATTAAAAAGCTAAATGAAAGGGTTAAGATCTATAATAGTTAAAAGTTATTAAAAGTTATTAAATGTTAAATTAAACGGTTAAGAAGTATAATTGATGTTACCATAATCCATAAAACGGCTTAAAGTATGTAAGCACTTTCTAACATTTTGTTCTAAACAATATTAATCATGAACATCTTTTACATTTGATAAAATTAACATTTATTAATATTATTTTTGTTTTTGTTAATTATGTTTATTTAGTTATTGTATATAGGTGCTTCCTGATGTTGACGAATTTGAATTATCTGTGAGTGGATTTATGGTTTTGTTTGATGTTTGTTGTGATGAGAATATGTATGTATTGTCGGGTTACAAGTGGAGCTTTTTTGTTGATACCCTTTGTTTGTTAAGTGGTGATGTTTGTGTGTTTACAAGGAATAGGGGAAAAAGGCTGTGGTTATATGGTTTTGATAATGATGATATAATCCTTACAGAGGTGGTATTCAAAACAGCGGCTTATTTAAGGATGCTCCAACTACCATTTATTTAGTTAGAGCAGTGTTAGTGTTTTTGTTCAGAGTTATTAAATTTTATTGTTTAAATTTGATATCATTAATTTCTTAGTTTACATTATAATTATATTATGGTGTGTTATCGTTGGAAGGTATTAGTTAACCGAAAATAATATATACGATATTATCTATAAACAGAACAATTTTTTTATTGAATGCATTAAGAACGAAAAGTAATGAACGGTTATCAAATATGAGAGAAAAAAAGTTTCAAAGTGGTACGCAAGAACAAAGTATCAAAACATAGCCTGGCCGATGGGTGAGCAAGCCTTATGAATATCGTTAAAAAAACTTAAGTTGGCAAAAAATAAGCTATAAACATATCAATTTTTTAATTGAATGCTTAAGAACGAAACAAAAAGAAATAAATAATTATCAAATATGAGAGGGAAAAAAGTTTCAAAGTGGTAAAACCTATTTCACTCCTTTCATGTCCAAAAAACCAATATGGCTATTTAGCAGTTTTACAACCATACCACACTACGCATGTGCTAAATTCACAAAACAATTGGACCACAGATTTATAGTTACCTTGTGAATGCCTGCAAGAACAACGAAAGGAACAACATGCCTTTCAGTTGCTAGTGCAACCATGTTAAACCAACCAGAGCTATCACCCCACCAATACCCGAATACCGGGTCATCGAAGTCCTTAGCCTATGCAATTTAGCCCGTTTAACTGTTGACATTAACTTTGGCTCATCTACTCTTTCGTATTCATCTTCACTCAAGTCGCTAATCTCTCTTTGTGTCATCTCAACTTTCATCAATATTTCCTTTTCAGACGCCTACAAAGCCTTAACCCAAGCATCAGCTTGGTATTCTCACACTGCAATTTGACAAACAAAATATCATTAAACCAAAGTCAATGTTAAATCTATCTAGATAACAAAATCAGTTTCATTTAGCTAACTATCAGTTGCGGGGTGCTCATCCAAAAATAAGAAGGATAACAGTCTTTTTTTTCCCTTTCCTATACGCGTATTAGGTAATCGCGTATGATTGTATATAACGTAACCAAGACCAAGCATAAAAAATGGGAATATTCATAGATTTAATGTGAATAGTGTCCCTTAAGAGTAGTAACAAACATCGAAATCCGATTACTATTTTCTTCTATAGAAACTATATTACTCCTGAAAATTATCAACCGATCCATATAAGCAATAGCAATCTATATTGTTTGATATATCTCCTTGTTACATGGATATTACAGTTAGTATATATTTGGAATATCTTTCAATAAGATCTCAACCTCAATTTAATTAGTTATTTTCCTGTCTTTTTAGTCCTTAGCTTATCAAAGTATAAACTAAGCCATAGGCAATACGCACTACACCACATGTAACCCACCCTATAATATTTTAGAAACCACATATATATAACTAAGATATATGCTAGTGTTGTTATAAGCACCTAAATTTGAGGACACGCAAGGAATATCTTTGTATCCAAATGCAATAAGAAACTGATATCTTCATTCCCAGATAAGGACTTGGATGAACAATTTCAAACACTTAAAAATATAATTTGGACCGAAACAGTATATAACATCAAGAAAATTAGACATTAAATCATCTATTGTCGGGAATATAAAATTCAGTAAATTTGGTTAGGCTCTAAACTGACCTCCATGAAGAAGAGAAGCAGAAGTACACTTTTTTAAACAATCTAGCGAAAGCTCACATGTTCATAGCCTTCAAATACCTCATTCATCTCGTTCGAATGTATGTCAATTATGAATATATTAAATCAAACAACGATGACACTAATTCATATATAATCAAACAGTTATTGCACCAATTAAAAAATAGCGGGTCAGATTTGATCTTAATAATTAGAGACAACACCTTTATGAGCTCAATAAGTTTGGCACCGAAGCGTGTATCTTCAATCAATTTTCTGAATTCATGCACAGTGCAAGCTTAACATCAGGTATGCCCTGCAAAAATGAAATGTTACATAACGCAAATGTAAAACTATCTAACTATGCGCCTAACTTAAACCACATGATTATCTAATTAACATATTATCTGATTGTAGCTGTTAAAGTTGCAAAAAGTCACTTTAAAAACGCGCATCTACACTATCATGCATCACTATATTTGCAGTGACATTTGATTGTAAGCTTTCCAAGATAATAGTAACAATGATGTTTGACTAAACAAAATTAATAATCAATCGTTTGTCTAAATACAAAGCTCTGAGGAACAGGGTATGAATTAAAACATGATGTTCTGATTTGAAGTGACAGAATTGGTTGTTTTCTGTGTTTGGCTTTACTGATGAACGATGTTTGAGCCTAAATACATCTGAGTCAGATTTGTCGCTATTTGTACTTTTAACTCCACATGGATATTGGATTGAGGAGCTTCATCAATCAATGAAGAAGCTTTATCCATTTCCTTAGCTATGTCTTTAGCAAACTAATATGATTATATGACAGTAACAAACAAAGTATGGTTAGGTTACATCTTGATCCAAGTGTGTCGTAATAATGAGTTTAAACTTACATGGGTACCGGGACCTCAGGAACAGATTGCTTCAAACTGCAGCCCTCCTTAAAATTAATGTCAAATTGTATCCATCTTCTTTAGCTAGTGAGTACAATGTAGACAATTGAGCCATGTCACTTCCGTTTTAATTTTATGTTGAACCTCGTTGACAATATGTATACCCTCCTCAAATATCCTGGAAACCGCCTCCATGTCAAAGCGTCCATCCCTTACAGAGTGCAAATTTGCTTCCTCGGGGAAATTTAAGAGGCTTGAATTATGAAGCAATCTAAAATATAACATGTTAATAGTTAACAGAAAAACTTTAAAAAAAATTGAATACATTAAATGCCAGAAAGTAATGCTCTAATATACCATGGCGAAGGCAAACGGGATGCAAATAGCAGTTGAGTTAATATACGCTACATATAAGTTGCGTTTGCAAATACTGGACAGAATAGTATGTATCAAGTGAATCTACATGCTCTTCATGCTTCGCAATATCCTTTTGCAGAGTATTTATTTCCTCTTCATTCAATTCTCATGTATCTCTATTTTAGCATTTTTAATACTCTTGGTGGTGGCAATTTCAGATTCGGAGTACTTCAACTGCAATCATCTAGATTACCAATTGATTACTAAAAAAATCATCTATGCATTCACCACATTTTCATTAAAATGATTCAGACTTATGACGTAAGAGTTCTTGGTACTGATGAAGGATATTGCTGAGTGTACTCTATCCTGGATTTTGATCTTTTTCTGAATCAGTGTATGCTGGTGGTTCAAGAATATTTGGTTAGTAGTCACTATGCAGTTCTGTGAGTATGTTTGCCTGAAGGGAATGCACGGTCTGCTGTTTATGGATGTTGCTTAGATTGGTATGCTTCTTATTGATTTCAAATATTGTTTGGTTATTGTTTTGCTAGAGGATGCTAGTCAATCGAAGCAACCACTAAATTAGCTAATTTCTAGATAAATGAAATTAAAGTAGCATCTTTAGTGAAAACGCGTACGAAGGATGGTGAAAGGTTTACCTACGAACGTAATTTTATTCGTTTGCTTTTTGCCACTTTTCCACTTCCGTGCAGGAACTATTTACTAAAGCTCCGTCACAGCCTGCAAATTTAATCGGGGTCAGCGTTTTTCTCTGTATCTAAACCAATAATCAAGTGTTACTGAGCAAAAGAAATACTAAATACTAATATTCAACAACAAAGTAAGAAGTGCTTTTGTTATGAGCAAATTGACAATCTTTATTCCAGTCATTATTTTAATTTTATCATAAAAACTTGAAGAAATTGTGATTGGTTTGTATATAACTGTGATGCAAACTAATCCTCCGACAGTATTGTTGTGACTTGTGTATACGTATGTAGATACACATGGTTGAATCCATATAAAAAATATAAAGTAGAAAAGAATAAAAAAAACTAAGAGACAATGGATGCAAGAACTTGCTAAAATTTTACTGGGCGTATGATAACGGATATCCACTTTTGATTTAGTCCCTATGTACTCTACATCACATTATATCGTTAGAACACGTACACGCATAAACTAATACACTGGCGATAAAATAATCCAAACACCCCTCAAGTATCAACCATTAATACTACTTACTTTAACTCAAAAAGTACCTAGAAGAGCTCGACGCAACCATGAAATGCTAAAGCATAAACTCAATAGCATATATAAAGACTACAGGGAATATGTGACTTTTAAGGAGATGCAAATTGCTTGTGAACCTCAATATTGATTTCAAAACTTATTAATATGAACATATTTGTTGTATTTAGTATAAAGTTGAATATGAACGTATTTGTTCAACATCAAGCACTGAGTCATAATACACTAAACAGTAAGATAATGGTCCAATAATCACATGATCTGCGAGGTGCCAAAAAATAATCTGGATACTAAAGTAATAAAACTTAGGTTCTAAATAATCAGATTGAAGAAGCATGTAAAATTGTTGTTAAAGTGAATAGTAAAATTACCTAATTATCCCTGTATTTAAGCATCAAGTTATTTTTTTAGCTAATTATTTCATTTGAATTCTTGATGCCACAATAATCTCTATATTAATTAATACTACAGAAAGTGACCGAACTCGGCTCTATGTAGCCCCATGCAAGATGTTGTCTACAGTTTTACCATCTTAAGAAAAAATGCTTATAACAGATGCTTCATTAATTTCGTAGAAATCTATTTGAGATGCATCCAATCCGGCTCTTGAAATAGCCTTTGGAATGGCAAGGGTTGGGGTAGTTGTAAATAACTCAAGTGCCTGCAATGTAACAAACTCATAAGTTTTCAGTCAACCAAACATGGAATATGATAAAGTCTAATTAAGCATATTGATTTTGCATTTTATATCATTTTAGATGCATCATTTAATTACCTGTTCAGCATCAGCGTATCCAGAGACCTTTGCAATCACATGTAACCCAAGCTTAAGCGCCTTATCTTCCCTAAGCTCTGACTTTCAGCATTGTTGCCATCCCCAATGTTGGTTGTTTGCTCCTCTAACAAAATCTCGCTCGTTATGCTGTGCATAATGAGGGTCCCCGTTAGCGAGTAAGTTGCGTCCATTTTCAGTCAATTTCACTGAAGAAACAGAAGTTGAATGATCATCAGTACTCGCAATCAGATCAAAATACCTGAAACAGCAAAGTGCATATAAGGATTCAAAGACGCACACTCGACCTTCAAATTGTCTATTAAGGGGTAAAAGTAATACCTGTTTACATGAAAAAGATGTAGCATTATATCACGTCCACTTGAAGCTAGATAGTAGTAGCTTTATAAATCCTTAACAGGATCAATTCCCTTCTCAACTAGAAAGCCAAAATTCAAGGAAATGATTTCTGCTTCATGGGCATACTACAAGTATAGCCAATCTGTGTGGTTAGTTTCAGAAAAATGCATAGAAGATATTATGAATTATAAAAGTATTGTTTATGATTTCAAACCTGTATGCAAGTATAGTCAGATGTGTGTAAGTTAAAAATATGCAGGTTTCCATCAGAATCACTAGCAGCAAGATGTTTTCCATCTGAACTAACAACCATATATCGATACCCTTTTGTGATAACACCTGAAACTACCGATTCATGTTCAAAAGTTCCAGCAGTAACTGCAGAAATAATCAATGAACAATTTAGTGCTTAAACAACATAATATTCAGATACTCTAAAGTAAATTGAGGTGGTAATTTCAACCGATTTACTTATGAAGTTATGGTTAGGTCGATCGGTAATATTCTATCTTACGGGGTCAAAAGCGAAAACTTGTTAGATTCAACTCACAAGGAAATGGGTCAAATGAATATAAGGGTCAAACGGATCAAAAGTCACTGAAAGTGTACTTATAATGCATAGAACCTCCTAAATAATTCTATTCGAATTACTATCTTATTGTAAAAATAATCGTATGGTTATAACCATATTTGAGATGCTAACCTTTATTGAAAGAATATGTGTTTTCGGGTTGAGCTGTTTCCACCAGCACCAAAAGTATCCCTTTCGACACATG
This sequence comes from Chrysanthemum makinoi, assembly GCA_910596185.1. Taxonomy (NCBI): domain Eukaryota; kingdom Viridiplantae; phylum Streptophyta; class Magnoliopsida; order Asterales; family Asteraceae; genus Chrysanthemum; species Chrysanthemum makinoi. The sequence goes on from OU343225.1 coordinate 97,611,481, forward strand.
TTACCCAACACGCCTGACCATCTTGTAACCTCTAGTAAATGACCAAGATAGCAAGATGTTTACCTAGACACAAAGTGCCAACTGATTCAGTAACTACATGATGTTGACTTGGAACAAGAGTGAACCTACTTTCTATTGATACAGATTGCAAAGCAAGATCCCATAACCTAATAGTACCATCTGCCGAAAGATAAGGATCATGCATGTTTTCACATGAAAGATTCTTGAAACCCCAAATGCAGCCACTATGTGAAAACTAACACATAACACTTGGTAGCCTGAACAAACACAAAAATTGTTTATTGTAGCAACAAAATTCTCAAAGGAATTAAATTTATTGTTTCTGAAACTATAAAACCAAATATTGGGAATCACATGCAATTTTCCATGAATGTTCCAAACATAGAAGAGACTGTGATCTCTGTAAACTACCACTGCAAGATCAATTGGGCTGTTAAACAATGCAAGGATTCAGCTCCAGCCTCCAACCTGTAACCATACAACCACCGTAAATCATAAAACAACATTGACTAATTTCAGTTTCTCTTCAGTAACATCGAAATATCACCCAAAAAAAACAATACCATGGCAGCAAAGCGGCCTTCTTGCACCAAAGTTAATGTTTATTGTATGTTACTCGGTGTGTGGAAGCTAAATACTTTGGGCCTTCTCCCTACCCATGCATCCGATTGGGTTTCGTCTTTAGCACCTGCCCATGAGGCATGGTATCGCTTTGTAGTAAGATCCATTCATTAGCTTTTGACTCATGTATAAGGTTTTAATGTTTATGAGGTGCTTCAAGGGTGCATCATGTTTTCTGAACTTGGCTGCAATAATTGGGCTTATATAGATGTAAGATTCATTACGACATCTTAAACACACCGATAGCATGTATTAAGTCCATGTATGCCACAACTTTGAAACTTGGCTAATTTTGGCATAGATAAGCCAAAATTGACCTTGTATACTCATCTAAATCTCTCTTTGTATGTTAACAGAACGTCCATTCTTCTTTTGCTGATGTTTATCGTGATCATATATCCACTTTCAGTTAGTCCCAACTGGACTTGTTAAGTTACAATTACAATTTTACGCCACATAGAGCCAAACCTTGAAAATAAATGTAAACACACCAACTGAAAATTGAAACTTTTTCAAGGATAAGAAAGTACCTTTTCAAGGGTGCCCCGTTATCACGCTTGTTGGTGTCAGCATTTCAATCGTACCGAGTCACCCTTTAGGCTCTTACCCTCTAATTACTTTCCCCTGAAACATGTCTTTAAAGCAAGAACCTCCTCTGTGAAATTTACCATTAAAGTGCCTAGAAACTCCTGTATCATTTTTATACTAATACTAATGATTTGACCATGAAAGAATTTTACTACATAAACATCAGTGAACTAAGAATTTTAATATATAGGTAATTGCTTATATATGATGTCCAACAGAAACTTGGCTACCTAAGAAGGTCTTACTAAACATTTGGTTATATGCCCAAATGTTTGCATAAAATGTTTGTTTGAAAATAAGTGCTTCATGTATTCTGGAAATCCTAATTGTACGGGTAAGTCCACACGACCTCCTAAGCAACAACATTGATGGTACTGTGGTCCTGCTTCTCTAGAATATGCCTTTTCCCTCTCTTACATACCAAAAAAGAGCCTGACAATGACCATTAGCGAACTGGAGCCTTTCGTGATGCAGTGAACTGTTGATTAGCGAGATGAGTTCAGTGCCTTTACCCTCGCAGATGACCTCATATCTTCTTGCATCCAATTCAGCTATCACACCAGCCCTTAAGAATACATTTCTTTTACCAAGCTGTATATAAAATGTATGGAGCCAACCATTGTACAATTAGTTGACGTGTCAGCCTAACAATTCACACATATAAAGATAATCTTGGTAATTACCTGAAAGCCACTTTCATTTTTTCCAAGATCGTTGCACATACCATTTCTTCATCATAATTACTGCAGACACAGTAAATTAATGTTGAAACAATAGACTCTCTCAATATAGGAAGTGAATGAAGGGTCCAATAACATAACCACGGCCAGCTATAAATCATCAAAAACAACCATTAAAAACGAATATATCCTAATTCCTTTCCAGTAAAACGAACGCAGGACCAAGATTCCTTAAACCTTTCATCAGATACTCGATATGATTATCTCGTTGTACCTCTAACCTTAAAAACATCAAATAAATCAATTAATTCAAACACCATTATTAAAAATTATCATTAAACCAAAAGCACTGCCATCATCAAGTTTATAAGAAAACAAACCTTCCACCATAGGGCTGATTTCTTTGACAGGCTTAATCTTTTGATGCATCTTGAGTCCTGACAATAGCAAAAGAACATGTTGGTTTATACACAACATAAAATGAATAGAGACTAAAAGAGCAGTGAATGTGGTGATTTCTTGACATTGTTAAACTCTTGCTGTGACCTAGTAACCTTTTAATACTGGATATTGAATTTCATGTTTTTGTGTGAGATGGGAGAACGTTCTAGGGTTTATTGTTTTTGTGTGAGGTGGGATAACGTTTTAGGGTCGTAAAACATCAGAAGTGTGCACACAGATAAACCTGCACACACAAAAAAAAAGATGATAGTAGAATAAGAAAAATAAAAAATAACTCATGAGCAAACTTACCATGCTACTTCCAAAGAACACCATGTATTCTCAAACTTGCATACACAAAAATAAGATCAGCGTGAGAGAATTGAGGGAAAAAACAGGCCGAGGAAAAGATAAAATTAGGGTTTGAAGAAAAAGTATATTATGAACGAATTTGAGATTAGGGTTTTACGTTCTAAAGATATATGCTATACAATTTACAGGTTTATAAATATCTATTAGGGAATGCAGTAGTTATTGCAGCATAACATAATTGTTTTCAATTATCAAATCACATTAACTCACATGCTTCAATGGTTGACACGCTTGTGTGTAGATGCCAAGACCTAGGTTCGAATCCTGCAAGTGTAATTTTTTTTAAAATAAATCCGAAATTTTAATACATGGTTGCTTAGGTTTAGGTGGGTTTCTTAGGTGGATTAATAGATGACATGGAAATATGACATGGCATTATGGGATGCCAAGTGGCATTTTATGTGGCATGCCTCCTCTTATATATAATGTATAGATATATATTTATACCTCATAACCAAACGAATTCAATAAATCAAATACAACTTGTAGTTGTGTTTGCTCACATTTCGACAATACATAAAACTAATATTCAAGCCAACTCTTGTACGATATATTCGTACACATTTTCACATCTATTCCAAGAGCCAATACTTACAAGTATTTTCACAACTATAATGAATGAACATTATCGAGAACCCAATTTAACTTATGAAACTTCCACATAAGCTACAACAACTCAAATATTTGAAAACTTTTATTTTTGAACTTTAAGCATTTCAAAAACGCAAACACTTGTCAACTTTCAAATAATGTATTTGAAGGCAAGACTTAGACTAAAAACCATACCGTACTTATCTAGGTTGCGTGTCGGAGCCGTGCACATTTATTAGTTGATGTTAGTTGTGATGTCTTACATTTCTGCATACCAAGGTGAGTTCATAACCCCTACTTTACCTGTTTTATAACTGTTTTGGGGTGAGAAACATGCAAACTCTTTATGAATGATATTGCTTGTATGCAAACACCTTATGAACTATTGCTGTTATGAAAACACTTGATGATTTATTGCTTTTACGCAAATACTCTATGGACAACAACTACTTTTATGTACTGAAACTGAAACTCTTGTGTAAACCACTATTACGAGCGTAGCCTAAGGAACTTATTTCCAACTTGCCCGCCTGTCATGTACCAATAATCCATGCGAGGAGCGCGAATGTTATAAATAGATCTATTGAGGGTAACGCCTCCGTCCGGGTTGGTAGCGCCAACTTGTCTCCGGACGTATACCATGTCGGAACTCAAGTGTTGATGGGAATACACACTTGCTAAGGGCACCATAAACATATTGTCATGCTACTTACAAGCATGCGAAACTGTTGTAGCTTGGTAACATGAACTTAGAGCTCGAGTAATAGACACAACCACTTTTATTTGGAAGACTCCTTACACGCAGTGTATCGAGCACACTTTTGTCCATAAAACAAACTTGATTGCTTTAATGCTTTACTATAAACTTATGAACTCACCAGCTTTATAGCTGATCTTTTTAGCATGTTTTCTCAGGTATTTGATTTTGCAGTGTCACGATATCAAGGCAGGGCTTGGCATGGCATGGTCATAGACTACAATGATGTATTTGGGACCACTTTTTATTAACGGGCCATATTTCCGCAACAATTAAACTTTTGTAAACTTTATTATTTTATTAATGAAAGTTCTTAAACGGGTTTTATTATCCGTTCTTTATTATATGTGTTATTATGTCAATTGAGTGGCCCCTCGGTTTTTGGGGGTGTTACACTAAGTATGTATATATTTACCCATTATGTAAACACTAGGTGTTGTACATATGCATTACTATACCATGAAAATACTATTGCTTGTTTAGTGTTTTATATGAAAACGTAAGTGTGTTAGTAAACTATTGGCTCAAACCATTTACGTATTTTATTTGTTTCGTTAAAATGATTTTACGTTTGTTATCGACAAAACATTAGAAGATCGTAAAATATAAATAAACGTTTTTACGGCTTATTTGTATTAACAAAACCTAAAGAGAAGAAACATACGTCTTGGCTGCAAGTTGAGAGTGTTGGCCCGCCAAGGCGAGGACATTTTTGGTTTTAACTGAAGCCGTTCAGATTCATCTGGCATGGCTGCAACCTCAACAGGTTACCCCAGCAAGATATAGACAGTCTCACCTTCAATCGAAAGCCATTGAGACTCATCAAAGGCATATATGTATACTATAATTGAAGAAACAGGATGTGTTCGGCATGGCTGCAAATGTAATGAGTTGCCCCGCCAAGACGCGGACTATCTCAGTGCCATCAAATCTTTTCTTACTTACCACAACCTTTCAGCATGATAATTAGTTCTTGGGACCAAGCTACAGGTAGCTTTCACCCATCATGGCTGCAAACACGACTTCTTGATGCCCCGCCAAGATACGTGTGGCTTTCACACATCATGGTCCCACAAGTAATTATCACGGCCTCTGACTTTTGTACCAGTAAATAAAGAATAGCACCAAAAAGCGCTAGCCCAAGATACACAGCTATGTAGGGTAAAAACACAAAACAGGTTAAACGAACGTAATAAAAATCAAGCCAACATAAACGCACAGACCTCGTTACCAAATATGTGTGACTGACTCGCCATGGCTGCAAACATGATTTCGTAATGCCCCGCCAAGTTACGGGTCGCTTTCACCCATCATGGTCCCGCAACTAATTAAAACTGCAAAACATTAACGGCACATAACCATCATAAAAATTAAAATAAACAAAAGGGTATGAATAAAAATAAGAAAAGATTGTACCTTTTGAAGAATTATAAGATATATTAAACACCGGCTAAAACAGTGCCATTTAGCACCCTTATTTTCCCGACAAAACCATTACTGAAACTGCTTATCTACTTGTCAAAATGCAATTGTTGCGAAACATGAATAAAGACCGCCCAAACACAACGAGGCGACCCAATCCATGACACATAAGCTATATCCGTCTTCTAAGCACCTCAAACACACAATCCCAAACATCCATTAATCACAAAAGACAATAAGTTGACCAAAAAAATGACATAATAACAATACTTGTGACAAAGTAAAAAAGCTTATTTTTTAGGGCTTATGCACTTAAGTGTTTGTTCAGTTTCAGATAAGTCTATAGACAACCCAAATATGAAACACAAATCCAAAAAGTCACAAAATTTAATACTACCTCCGTCCCATATTAAATGTCCACTTTGAACTTTCAAAGTCTTTTATCATTAACTTTGACCTTAAATATTTATCTTTGTATTATATAACACTTGATGCAAAATATATGAATGAATTGGGTTTTAAATGTATTTTCGTTAATATAATTTTCATCAAGTATTATATAACACAAACAAAAATATTTAGAGTCAAAATTGAAAAAAAAAGACTCCAAAAGTCAAAAGTGGACATTTAATATGGGATGGAGAGAGTAGTAAACAAACTGAGCTAAATACTATAAACAAAAGCATATACATACCTTTAATTGAACACGGATCGAGCATTAACAAAAACAGTCCTCCGTAAAAAAAAATCCCCAAAAATAGATATCCCGAACGTTATGTTTTCATCATCAAATAGCAAACCCACGAGCGAAGAAACAAAGGTTGGAAAACAGTGCGAAGAAGATTAGCACCAAATGAATATTTGAAAAGCGATAGGATGTGGAAACATCTGGAGAATGGATGCCCTTTATGGGTATCATTAACTGGGGAAGACAGGAATTACAAAACCAAAACGTTAGCCTATGGTGGGCAGCCCAACAACGGTTTAGGCGGGAAAATCAGGGTGCAAAATGACACCGTTTAAGCTCACATCTAATATATATTATAATGTTTTGGCTTGAATGAAGAGTGAGAGAGTATTTTGATGTGTAAGCGTGAAAAAATAAAATACTAAACTGACAAAATAGCTTGAGCCATAATACGCCATACTTTAAATCAATGTTATAAATAGCGTGAGGCGTGACGTGACGGCATGACCAAGCCTCACGCCTTAGCGGCTAAGCAAAGCTTTTGCGTTTATAAGGCGTGACATAAAGCGACACAAAATATGAAAATATTTACATATTTATATTTTATTCCATATATATCGAGTTTAAAAAAGACGTAGCATAAGACGGCATAACGAGTGAGGTAGTGACATGATCAAACCTCACGCCTTGCCTTTACATGTCTTTTAGATGTATGATTTAAACACCATCAAACACAAATCATAATTTTAGACCCACACTTACACCTAAACCTTTCCCTTAAACCCTCAAAGCAAACAAAACACCCTGACTATACACATTCTTTCAAGGGAGGCTTAAAAAAAACTGAAACACATAAGTCTAATTCATTCTTGTTTGAAACTAAATCGTAAACAATGGAGGGAAGTGGAAATGACGCGCCAGCAATCGGCATAGACTTAGGAACAACATATTCATGTGTGGGTGTTTGGAAACACGATCGAGTGGAAATAGTACCTAATGATCAAGGAAACAGAACGACACCTTCGTATGTTGCTTTTGTTGATGATGAACGTTTGGTTGGTGATGGGGCCAAAAATAAAGTTGCTATTTGTCCTCAAAACACCATCTTTGGTTAGTCTACTTAATGGTCTTTCTTTTTTATGTGCCGGTTATTTTATTGTTAAATGTCATTAGTTAACATTTTATATTCTAGGGTTTATAAAGTTTTGGGGAATTGGGATTGCTTATTTTATTTCAAAGAGATACAATGTTGACTAGATCCATTAAATTAATCACCAAATGATACGTGTGGAGTGGTGATGGTGTAATTGCTGATAAGCGTGGTGGAGGCCAACTGCGCGTGGATGGCGCCTCCATTACGACCGGTCTTAAGAGGTGTTTGTTTAAGTTTTTATGTCTGGCTTACGAGCTTATTGAACCTCTGAAAAGGCAATATGCTCATTTTTTTGGGCTTATAAGCTTGAATTAGCCACATCCTCAAGCTGATAAGCTCATTAGCTCAAAAAATTGAGCTTATTAGCTTTTCAAAAATTTTAATAAGCCTATAAGCTGGAAAAAATCGAAAAATAAGCTTAAACAAACACCCCTCCAGATTGGTATATTAGTATTTTTGTATCGTTTCTATGTATTTAAAGGTTTTATATTAGATATGAGGGTCAATAGGTTATTCAAATTTATTACAAATTTATTACAAATATGCACTTTGACTAAGCAGTTCACAACCCCTGTTGACAACTGCTTATTTTACTTCAAATTAAGGAGATAAGCATAACCAGTTTGGATAATCAAAACAATTAAACTGCTCGAAAAATAAGGAATCCCAAACATCCCTGCACATGTGGGTGGCTATGGGTTTAATTGTTTCAAATGTGAAATATCAAAATTTTCATCGAAAACTTATGAAAGGGCAATTTTGCCATTGACATCTTGAAAGCCTATGACAGTGTTTGGGATAGGTTTTATAAGTGCTTGTCTGTTTATCTATTCTTAGTACTCTATATACATGTAACTCTTGTTTAGTTGGCAAATATGCGCTTTTACCATTTTTCGTTAACTAATGTAACTACTGATAGTTTGATCAAACAAATAATATCGGGAACTTATTTTTCTATATACAGTTATTGGAGATAATCCTGGGGCCCCAAAAGTTATATGGCTGTTTTTTTTCTTTCAATTAGCTATATTTTGTTTTAATTTAAGCGTAATTACAGATGCTAAGAGGTTGGTCGGAAGAAGATTCAGTGATTCTAAAGTTCAGGAAGACATTAAGTTGTGGCCTTTTAAGGTCATAAAAGGGCCTGCCGACAAACCGCAGATTGTTGTGAGCTACAAAGGTGAGGTTAAGGAATTTATTGCCGAAGAAATTTCATCTATGATTCTTGTCAAGATGAAAGAAACTGCTGAGGCATACCTTGGAAAAGCTGTGAAACATGCGGTTATAACAGTCCCAGCTTATTTTAATGATTCACAACGTCAATCAACTAAGGATGCTGGCGCTATTGCTGGATTAAATGTCATACGCATGATCAATGAGCCTACTGCAGCTGCAATTGCATATGGTCTGGACAATAAATCTGATATCTCTAGTAAGATGAATGTGCTCGTTTTTTTATCTAGGTGGTGGCACATTTGATGTCTCTATATTGACCATTACAAAAGAGGGTACTTTTGAGGTGAAAGCTGTCGCTGGTGACACTCATTTGGGAGGTGAGGATTTTGATAACCGTATGGTGAGTCATTGTATTCAGGAATTCAAGAGGAAATTTGATAAGGACTTGACTGGGAACCAAAGAGCATTGGGTAGGCTGAAATTTGCTTGTGAGAAAGCAAAAAGGAGTCTCTCATCCACTACTCAGACTTCAATCGAACTAGATGGCTTGCATGAGGGGATTGATTTTTTAATGAAAATTAGTCGAGCTAAATTTGAAGAGTTGAACAAGAGTTCATTCAATACGTGCATCGAGACTGTTAAAACATGTTTAAATGATGCTAAGATAGAGAAATCATGTATAAATCAAGTGATTCTTGTAGGTGGCTCAACTAGGATACCGAAGGTTCAACAAATGTTGCAGGAGCTTTTTGATGGCAAAGAGTTATGCAAGACTGTGAACCCTGATGAAGCTGTTGCATATGGTGCAGCCGTTATGGCTGCAAACTTAAGTGGTAAGGGTGATAAGACTGTTGAAAACTTGCTGCTCTTGGATGTAACTCCCTTGTCACTGGGTATACATGTACGTGGAGACCTAATGAATGTTGTGATACCACGTAACACTCAAATACCTACAACTAAGTCCAAAGTTTACTGCACAACCTGTAACAACCAATCTACCATAGATGTTGTGGTCTATCAAGGGGAAAGGGTCAAATCTACAGATAACCATTTCTTGGGGAAATTTTCAATTTCTGGTATACCACTTGCTCCCAAAGGAGTATCTTCAATTATGGTATGGTTTCAAATAGATGCCAATGGTATCCTCACCGTCACTGCTGGGATATTATCCACTGGTAAGACGGAGAAACTCACAATTACCAATGAAAGTGGGAGACTATCCATGGCAGAGATTGAGAAAATGGTAAATGATGCTCAGAAATACAGAACTGAGGACCAAGAATTCAAGAAGTTGGCAAATGCTTACAATGAGTTAGAGGATTGCATATACAAAATGAATAATAAAGTTTCAGATTACAATATCAAGAAGATGCTTGACCCAGAGATCTTGAAGCCAATCAAGTGTGCCATTGCAAACACGACCAATTGGATCCAATACAACCAGGCTGCACGCCTGCACCTCTTGCTGAGCTTCAACTCAAGAAGGCACACCTAGAATTCGTTTGCAAGCCCCTGTTCTAGGTCTCAGAATATGGTCGTTGAACATTGGGATTTTTAGCTTGTGTCTATCTTTTGCTTATCGTTTAATGGGTGGGATTGTTTGTTCTTAACTACTTTTGATTCACCGACGTATTATATGCTCCTCCAAGTATCTGGATAGGTCTGTTGAATGATTAAGTTAGGAGACAAGAAGCTACATGCTCAACTTCTATACTTTTGTAAAGACTCATGCATATGGATATCAAGTTAGTCCAGAATTTGAAGTAAAATCTCTTGTTTTTTTGCTGATTTGATTTGATGTCAAGTATGTCTCCTTAAGCATTTGCATTAGATTGTAGGCTTAACAGTTGACCCTATATGCCATAAAACCGAGTGTTTAAGTTATGCCGATGTAAGGGGTGTTCATCGGTTCGGTTTTCGGTTTCGTGGGTTGTATGGTTTGGGTTAATCGGTTTGAAAGTTTTAAAAGTCTAAACCAAAACCAAACCAAACCAATTTTAGAACGGATAAAACCAAACCATACACCAAATTGAAATTCGGTTTGGTTTCACTTAAAACCAAGAAAACCAAATTCAATTAAACTTCAAAATATAATCTAAAAGTTACAAAAAAAACCTAAAAGTTCAAATAAAATTACCAAATCAAAATGTCTCACAAAGTGCTTAAGTAAATTATGGGTGACTAGGCGAGTACCCGTGCCTAGCGGCATCGGTTTATAGCGGCAGACAATTAACGATATGCAATATTGTGGTAAGTGTTTCGTATAACGTTCAAAATAGAACGTGAAAAGATCTCGATGAGACCTGATTCACCAGTTTGTATCGGTTTTAACGGGTCCTCTCTGGTTCGTTTCGGATGTCTTTAATTGGTTAGCCGAAAACCGGTGGCGACACCTGTTCCCGGTTGAACACGTTAGTCCGGTCCGGTTTTCAAAACTATATGTAACATCAACTTGTTAGCTTGTATTAAGTTTTGTGTGTTTTATTAATTTATATAATGTGTATAATAACATGTACTTTTCATTTTAGGGTGTTTTAAAAATATCATTAATTAGCGTGTTTAATTATTTTATATTTTGGATTATGTTGTAGCTTCTTTAAATTGTACGTTATGAAAATTTTATTGTACTTTTTTGTAAGGGGTGTTTTAATTTGTTGTTTTTAATTTGGTAGTTGTGCTTTTAATTGGTTGTACAATGTGAATAAATTATTGTACTTTTAAGTAATGGGGTGTTTTAATAAGAGCATTAATTACATTATGCATTTATCTCTCATTTGACCAATTTCAACTTTTCACCTTTTCACCTTTGACCGTTTTTCTATTATATGTAGTATATATATATATAATCCGGATCGATTGAGAAGAGTTTGTGATTGAGAAGAATGAGAAGTGATTTTGATCATTTATCTCATTAAGCTAATAGAAGGGCATGATAGGTATTAATAATTTTATATTTAACATTCATTAACACTACTTAAATGCATACATGTGATTTAACCTCCTCTCCTAAAAGATAACCGATTCATTAAACTTTTTCATTTCTTAATCTTTGTCAACGTGAGGCGCATATGTGGATTCATATCTTAAGTAATCATTTTTTTTCATTTTTGGATACAGTTTATCAGTTATCTATTATAACATCAATTAGTAAGGATTCAAAAAAAAAAAAAAAAAAAGGAATTATTACCAACAACGAGTGATTCAAAACAAAATGTATTACAGAAAAAAATAACCCACTTTTGATTAATTAATCCGAATATTATTTAAAACAAAACACTAACAAGTTATTTACTGATTCACTAATTCTATTATGATTCATAAACCCAAATAAATTATGTACGATTCACATATTGACAATGATTCGAATTGAACTTAGTTGTTTTTCTAAAGATTCACTATTTATAAAGCTAATATGTTTTAAGATTGAAAACTCAAAAATCGTAATACACGTTACATTTAAAAACTTGAATCATGTGTTTTACAAGATTTTATTTAGTTGTGGTCTTCTGATATTCAAAATTCAATCTTCATAATATGTTTTTTTTATTGGTAATAAATTAAAAAACAAATGATTCATAAAACAAAGGAACAAAAAAAAACGTATAGGGAAAATTATGCAATAAAATTACAATTAATAAAGCTATAATTGTAGGAGTCTTTAGTCATCATTTAATTTTTCAAATGATTCAATTACTGTTTTACCCTTTTTTATTTAGATAAATGAGTTGTACAATGCATTAAAAGTGATTAATTTATATGGTCCAAATTGCTTCTCAACCTTCTTAATCTAATAATATTTTTAATGGAATCAAAACCTATATAGAATCCATATATATATATATATATATATATATATATATATATATAGGCGAGTACCCGTGCATAGCAACGGAAATTCCTAGCGGCAGGCAATTAATGATATGCGATATTGCGGTAAGTGTTTCATGTAACGTTCAAATTAGAACGTGAAAAGATGAAAATGTAATTGCAAACGGTTGTAACATGCGTTAATTCAACTCAAGCAAAAATTCTTAACGTGTTTTAAAGAACACATAAAAACATTTAGTGAAACTTAAAATAACACATTACATCAATTATGAGATAATAACTAACAATACACGTTACTTATCGCGTAAAAACTTTTTGGTGCACGAACTCTTTGACTGGTTTCACTAATACATTGGTAGTTCTACGTGATATCTCTTTAGACAACGTAACATAAAGCTGGCTATACGAGAAAATATAGTTGGGCAAATAGATACCCACATTTGTGGCATTGTTTGGCCCTGAGCTTTATTCATAGTAATCGCAAAGTTAAGACGCAGATGATTCCTTAAAAGTGATTGGTTAACTAACTTATTTCTTGACATATTAAAGTTACTTGAGGTTACTATATTTTTGCACAATATAAAATGATACACTTTAGAAAACTTGTTACGAAAGTCTTTGCATAACTTACAAATGATAGAAGGTTTGTTAAAATATTTGTTTAACTTTCTTATATTAACTCATTGACATAATATTCATTTCATAAAACAGTTCTTTAAAAGTGATTGATTGACTAACTTAATTAGTGACATATTAGAGTTAATTAAGGTTACTATATTTTTGACTTTTATATAATATTTTTTTACTTGCACACGATTTGCACACTGTAAAATCATTCCTATACTTGACCAAAACGATTTGCAGATGAACTTGTGTATTTTTCAACATATAAACAGCTATACTTAACATTCGTAAGAAAAATCACAAGTTATAGACAAATTCTAAGCATGATTTACAGTTACATTTTTGCAATAATTTTAGATGCTGATTGCATATACTATAATAATGGCCCATCGTCATTGCTTAAGTTGGCATTTATGTTCACTCTTCTTGTCCAACCCATCTTCAAGGCCCGCTATTTTGGTTAGAAGTAGTCATAGTTAGCATGTAACTGCCAAGATTGAGAGGAAAAATATTTCTAAATTACATAAGCAAGCATAGCAAGTTGACTTAAAAATTCAAGATCACTTTTGGGAGGGCACGAGTACTTTTAGACAACCATCTACTGATATGCAATAAACAAAATAATAAACTCTTTCTATGCCTACAACACAAATAGTTATCATATATGACAGTAAATTGGAATATGGATGGAATTATATAATTTGCATCCAAACTACGAAGATACATCAAAAATAATATTACATGCTATTTTGTATCAGCACTAAAACTTAGAAACAATAGGTGATAAGTCAAGTTTTAAATAGGAGACACTTTGCAATTCTATCTAATCACAAACATTAATGCGCTGGAACAAGAAATTCCAACGGCAAATAATAATTTATTTATAAAAAGAGCAAAGTGCAACACGGGAAAATAATTAAACTAAGTGAACCAATACATCGTTTATACTTCTTGTTAAACAAGATGTTTAAACAAAAAGCCAACACAATTATTCTATTCTTCACCACTATCACTGTCACTTTCATCAATCAAGCTATAAACTCTTTTCCGTCCAATTATGAATACTCGGCTCTCAACAATTGGCATTGGAATTTCTTCTTCTTTATCATCATCGTCATCATTTGAGATGACAATAATGTCATCCCAATTCCAGTTTATCAAGTTAGGGTTGAAAAACGGATTAGGATGTGGAACAACGAAGCAGAATTCTAATCTCAAGATCGTCATCAACATTTCTTTCATTTTTCATTTCGACTTCGACTTCGATTTTGATTAGTAAGTCTGGTTTGATAATTTACCTCATTTATATAGGCAATGAAACACTATATATCAAATCTTTCCTATTTATAATTTCCATCTCAAATACTTTAATTTTTGATTTGTTTAACTGTGATCGTGATTTTTAACTGTCTTCGTGATTCGTTTTTAATGTTTGACAACCATATTACCATGCAAATACTTTAATTTGAAAGGCATGTAAATGAGGAAAAGATGTATAGTTGACCTTTCAACTTTCGTATACATAATTCAAAATTTGACAGCCATATATTACCATAATACCATATTCCGTGTATGCTTGAAGGACAATGTTTTGTCCAACTTTTTTATATGTGAAGTTGTTTTTCAAGCTTGAAGGTCATAGTTTCCTTTTCCGTTGCAATTTCAAACGCATTCTATCATTGCACATTTCAAACACATGGGTATCTTGACTTTTTTTCAACTTTCAATATTCAATATTTCACTTTTCCCCTTTACCATTTTTCCATTTTAGATAGTAAAGATAGATGATTAGATGATGTGTGAAATTATGGGAGGAGAGGATACGTTATATGTGAATTTATAGAAATCAAGTAGGTTAATTGCTCATGGAGTCCTAGATATCAGATATGCATCAATCCCCGATTTAAGGAGTGGTTAGTTTATAAGATTTTAAATTATTAGGATTTTTTGTTAGGAAGATAATTAGATAAACATATAAAATTTGTATATATATAATTTGAACTTTTTTGTGTGGATAGATATATATTCGGTTTTTTCGGTTTGGTTTGGTTTAGTATTTGTCAAACCCAAAACCAAACCAAACACCAATTAAATACTTCGGTTTGGTTTTAAACCAAACCATACACCAATTAAAATTTTCGGTCCGGTTTTATTCGGTTTCGGTCCGATTTATATTTCGGTTTGTTCGGTGTCAAACCAAACACTGAACACCCCTAAATGTAATGTGATATTTGTATTGTAAGTCGTTACTACTTTAAGTTTTTCACGTCGATGTTAATATTCATAGTGGTTTATTGAAAAACCAAGAAAGGTGAACATTTTTTTTGCTTTAGCTCGTTTGTATGAGCTACTGAACTCATAAATTCGAAATTTTGTAAATATATTATTTATGATGTCTTAGGATGGACGCAATAGAGGCCTTGACTCGGTGGGTCTCTCAAACTCGACTCGATCGCCCTATTACAATTTTGGTACACGACTCGGTCGCCTAGGCAAGAAAAGGAGAAGTGGGTCGTGTATACGACGGGCTTGTGTGTTCATTTGTGTGTGCGAGTATTTAATAAAAATGTATTTTTGTGAGGTACGTTTTTTGTGATGTGGGTCGCTTTATTACACAAGTTGGTCATGAAGCGGTTTATGAGAGATAAAGCTGAAGTGACAGAGAAGATGAAAATTGATTTGGCATCCTTATTACACCCAGTCTTACGTACTAAACTTTAACCGGCACTAGTTAGTCAATTTCATGAGCATGCGACTATGCGAGTACCAATGTCCTGTCTAAAAATGCAACATGACGTTTTTAGGTATATAAATAGAAACGTGATGTTCACATGCTAATATGCTACATATTGTACGTAAAACATTTATACCGGTCCTAACCATTGTATTCAGCAAGAAGAATATTATATTGACGAATGACGACTAACACCCTATGTGTCGATCAACTCCTTTCAATAAATTCGATGATGTAGTCGATTTGGTAAGTGATAGCGTGAAAATCCGATGCGAAAAATATAATAAAAGCAAGATTAAGTAGATGAAGATTAAATATGGTTCATACACAAATTTCGAACTTTTGGTTTCACTTGCATTTATTTGCCACACTATTTATGTATCGACAACCATATGATGATCATTAGATCAAGGAGTTGCTTCAAATACTTTTCTTAGCGAAAGGCATTTCATATTTTTCTAATTGAAAAATAATAATAATAATAAAAAAAAAAAAAAAAAAAAAAAAGTAATAAACGTGAATTAGTTTATAACGAGTGTTAAACCCAAGGCTGACGCGGATTTTATCATTTTGACGTGAGTTTGGATAAGGACTATTTTGCCAAATTGCTTCAAAAAAGACTTACTTTGCAGCGCTTCACTGAATTGCATACATTTTTTTTTGCCAATTTATGAAACTTGGCATTTAATGCGTGTGGGTGTGAACTGCATTTAATGCATGTGTGTGTGTGGAGACACTGTACACCGCTCGCTCTATAGTATATAGAGTAATTAAACCAAGCTTCGGTATCAAATTCAATTCTTGTAGCATATGTGTATATATCACAAACGTGTAACTAAATTGATATAGATAAAAAAAAAAACTTATTGTAAAATGATCATATATATGTTTGAGAAACTACAGTTCGTCTTTCAGTAGATACGTTGAATATCAGTTTCGCTTTACCAAAATTACACCGGGGTTGGTGATTGTTAACCTAATCAGAAACGCTACTCACTGGTTGGTCCCTCCCTCTAACGACCCTCAGTAACGCTCATTATGTGTCCAAATACAAGGGTATTTTTGACATTTTCCCTTCACTTTAACTTCTTCTTCTTCTATACATCTTCTTCCATTACAAACTTTTATAAAATTATACAAGACTTTAAATTAAATCGCAACATTTCTCAACATTAAAATTAAATTTTGATCCTACCATCACCTATTACTACCCTTCTTTATTCTTTCATCTCCATCTTCAACTTCATTTTCATCCACCACCTCCGGCCACCTCCACAAACCCCGAAATCAACACCCAAAAATACTAGTTCAAAACCTACAAACACGATACCCCATTTATTATAAACTCAAGCATAAAATAAAAACCCACAACCACTCTCGACATCACCATTCAAATCTGAAACCATTCATATCTCGATCCACCATTGAAACTTATGATATCATGATGGGATTTAGATTTATCATATCTTCTTGGGTTTTTGGTATTATATTATATTTGTGTATGCGTTAATGTATAGATTTGTAGATGTGTATGAAACCCACCAATCCTTGGAAACAACGGATGTAGTTGTTGCTGCGGTTGAGCCTAAAAATAAACGAGGGAGGAAGAAGAAATTGTTGCCAGCGGATGTTTCTGAGGGTACGGGTTTAGATGAACAAAAGGCGGCAGAAGCTGTTCCGGTTGTTGGTAGAAGGACGCGGAGAGGGAGAATGGCGGTGGCGGTTGAGTCATTGAAAAATGTTGAAAGTGGTGGAATTGAGGAGAATGTGAACGATGGTAACGAGACTGTCAGAGTTGATGAAGGAAATGAGGCCAACAATGAACCCGCTCAATATCAAGGTGGTAGAGAAATTGGTGTTAATGGTTGTGAACCCACCAATAAAAAAAACAGATATTTTACTGGTGGTGTTGGTATGGTTGTTAAATGAAGGAAGAAAAGAAGGTAATTAAAAGAAGATAAAGTTAAAGGTGATGGATGAAAAGACTAAAATACCCTTACGTGGGTATCACACGTGAACAGATAACGAGCGTTATTAAAGACCGTTAGAGGGAGGGACCAACTCTTAGTAACGTTTCGCAGTTAAGGACCAACGGTGCAATTTTTTTGGTCAAAGGACGAAACTTGATGGTCAACGTATACTACAAAGACGAATGGTGTAGTTTACTCTATGTTTCTTTTGAGTATACTTAGTGCATCCTTAATGCATAGTATAATATAGAATTTAATAAAATGTTAACTTACTACCATGTCTGCGTACAATTTCTTATGCAAAATACTCGTATTGTATTGAATTTTACACAGTTTAATAGATTTCCACCTCATCATATTATTTTTATGACTAAAATACACGATTTGGCCTGGCTCTCTAACTTCAAGGAAGACGCATTGGGACAAACCTCCATTTTCATGTGGGGGTCCCTATTTCAAGTTTTCACTCATTACAGTCCTTGACCAAGTCAATGTTGATTTTTGTTTCAGAATGTAGTCGAGTGTATTTTAGTCCATACACATTTATACTTTTATAACACATTTATATTTGAGCCCTTCATCTTTCATCCTCGTCATCATCTCCCCAGATCATTCATCTCTCCAAATCATCATCTCCCCAACATTCATCATTCATCTTTCATCCTGGTCTAATTCATCTTGGTGCATTTCCCGACCCATATAACTCCTCATTTCGGTCTCGTAACATGATTGAAATTTCTTTTTTTTGAAACGGATGATAAGAAGCTGATACAGTTCAACAAGTGTTACAAATGAAGTGAAAAATAGTAGATTGGTGGGATTAGTGATGATTCATTGGATGGAAAGGTGTTAATAGGTGGCAAAGATGCTAATGTGAGCGATGCCAATGCGGGTTTGATGTTGGGAAATTTTAGTAGTTCTTATAAGGAATGTGATATATTTGATGGTAGATGGGTTAGGGATGATATGAAACCGTATTATCCAGCCGGTTCGTGCCCATATATTGATCGGGATTTTGATTGTCATCTTAATAAGAGGCCAGATGATGGATATGTGAAATGGAAATGGCAGCCATTTGGATGTGACATTCCAAGGTATAATGTTACATTATTTTAATTTGCGTTAGGAATGATCTGATTTGAATAATGTATATCTGTCTATGTGCATATTTATTTGCTAGATTTTCTAATTGTAGCCTTGTAGGTTGGATTGAATTATTCAATCAATTCTTTATTTGAGTATGCATATATAGTCACTAGTTTAATATATTTGCTACGTTTATATGAGGCTGCTTAGGTTGATTTTATGTAACCATATGGAAAATTTAGACATTAATTGAACGAGGCTACATAAATCCGTGTGTTGCACCGATTGGGTAAGGGTTGAATGTATACGTTTTTTTTACGTAATATTGTATGCAAGTAGTTACATGTAAGATATTGCAATTGATGTTATCATAAGATTTGAATCGTAGGCCTGGGAGGTAAATTTTGTTGCGTAATGTTGTTGTAACCTTGTCGGGTAATGTTTACGTGGTTTCATATGCAAATTTGCATGGTTCGCAAATTAACAACCACCGCATTCATTATCTGCCAAAGTTGCTTCTTCAGCCTTCACTGTAGATTGACTACATAATAATGACGACTAATTTTTATTTTGGTCAATGTCCTACATTGTAAAGATGACTACATTTGTTTTTTGTACCATGACATATTATTGAACAAAACTCATTAATTAATTTAGGTTCCTATTATTTTAGATAGTCAATTAACCTTATAAGAGTATATCTGAAGAGGTTTATGTTAATATGTTACATTTAAAAGAGACCTTTCATATGTAACACTTTAATATTAGTATGTTACATAAATAATGTTTCGCCTATTTATTTGGTGCTTGTTTCATAATGAGTTATAGAACCATTTGGTTTTTTGTATATTTTATTTTTAATGGCAAATTTCGAGTTGATAGGTAATTTATCGAATGTTGCTTTCTGTTCTTCAAAATTGCATAATTTTATGCGCTGTGGTTTGTGCAAATGGCGCAGTGAAGATGATGCATTATCTAAAATGTTATTTGGTTGTTGCCAACATTTGAGGCGGGTAATAGCGAAGAACCATACCATGATGGCAAACATGGAAGCTTATGGTGCTAACGGGGTTGCTTTTGAGTCACTTGAAGCTTTAAGAAAAACCCAAGATAGGCATCGGTTATTGATTGCAGAGTTAAAATATTTGTTAGATGAAGCGAAAGTGGGTGCCCGTGAGGAAGAAGCTAATGTTATTAAGATGAATGAGTTTAAGTAGTTGTTTGAATTTTGGTACTTTTGTTGGTTCTAATAATTTGAATGTTTTGTTTGTTTTTGGGATGATGATATGTCAAAGAAATATATATTTATTTCATTGCAAATAATAAACTTGGTGTATTTAAATTAGCTTAATTTTATTTAAAGTTTCAATTAACACAAACTGGAATTGTTAGTATATAAATATAAAGATAATCTATAAGTTATTTTTATTATTTTTTTTAAGATTGGGATGTTAATGCTAAAGCATTGTGTATATAGGGGCTGGTTTAGATCCAATGAAAAAATGAAGGGTTTAAATTGGAATATTAGATATCTTCCTAAATACTATATTAGATATCTTCCTAAATACTGCATATCACATTTATGCATGAAGAATATGAAAGGGCTACAGTAACATCCAAATTAAATTTTCCAATGCCTGTTGAGTGTTTTTTTTTTTTTTTTTTTTTTGTGATTATTTGTGCAAATTGTGAGTTAGTACATTGTAATTACTTATACTTACCTAACCATAAACACAACTATCCATAACTTAACCCTAATCGTAAAATGTCTTCCACACCTAACATCGATGAAATGAAAGCTGCCACTGAATCCGGCAAGCTCAACGATGCTTTCAGGTTGTTGATATTGCAAGACATAGCAGAGAGAAAAAAGTTTATCGAGCGGATGGGAGAAGAGAAGCATTCTGAGGGAAATCAATGAAAAAAGAACGACAATCGATGAGGCTGGTAGATTGTTTACTCGTTTCAATGCTGCAAAGAATGGTGAGTTTGCCCTTCGTGAGATACAGCTTGAAGGATCAAGAAAGATTGATTTGCGGCTCAGCTTTTGATGCTATGTCGCCGGAGTTTGGCGGAGAAGGAGGAGTTCTTGGAAGACTTGGATGAGGTTGATGAGTCCGAAGATGAAGAATAGGAAGATTTGGAAGTTTTTTTTGTGTTTTGATGTAAATTTGATGGTTGTATGTAAGCTTTTATTGACTGCTACTCTGTTATTTTAACTATAAAAATATATTGCTAATGGATTAAACTGATCAATGATCAGTTTAATGGTTTTAGGTTTAATGCTTTACTACCTTGAAGAAAGTAATTATTTTTATTTATTTATTTACTTTTATTAGAAAATGGTCAAGTAGTGTGTGTTTGACTTTCATATTTCACACATCTATCTCACTTACACTCGATCAAAACACACAATTACATTCAAACATCCGATTTAGGGTTTTCAATCAAACGCAAAATCAATCAAAATAAATGTTAAGCAATCAAATATTATTGAGGGCTATTATAAAGTGCTTGATTCTCTCCTGATTGAGCCTAATATCTCAGGTATTCGATTTGAATATGATAGGTTGAAAGGGCGAATGTTAAAATGTTATAATTTATTGCAAGTTTGTTACTTTAGGATGTTTGTTGATTTATAAATGATATTGTGTTATGTTAGTTTCGATTCAATCTTGAAAATCAAGTATATGTTTTAAATATCATGGTAAATTTGGAAGATGTTTGAAGATTTTTATAATAGTTGTTAGAATGTTTCAATTGTTAATGATAATTGGATCAGGGTGTTAGTGCAAATATTACGATATTTAATCTATACATTCTCATTTGTTTTGTTGATGACAAACATGTAACTTGTAATACATAACGTAAAATGTATAAGTTACTTATAATTATATATTGTCTCAACACCTCTCGACGACTCAAGTCCTTGTATGCTACAACACAGGTTCGTACATGTTTGTTATGTTGCGTTATGATCAAACCCCCAACAAACCATTAAAACATGTTTAGTTAAATAGTTTATGTATAACAACTAGTGTTTACATATTGGGTAAATATATACATAACTAGTATGTATTATAAGGGGTAATATAAATGGGTAGAAACTTAAGTATTTGACCCATTGACCAAATACATTGAATGTAGTGGGTAAAAACCCAAAAGTCCATGACCCATACCCAATGTCTAGATACAATGTACCCTTGGTGGGCACTCAAAACCATAGACTAGATGCATTGCATCTTATAGATACATTGAATCTACTTGGTACCCATAACCCATGACCCATACCCAATGTCTAGATACATTGTACCCTTGGTGGGCACTCAAAACCCATGGATAATATCCATAACCCATGGTATTGACCCATACCCATAAGACTAGATACATTGTACTCACTAGATACATTGTATCTAAAGGAATACCCATGGACCAACCCATGACCCATAACCAAAAAACCCATGGGTAAAAGGGAGCGTCCCACGATCCACAGAATAATGACCGGACGGATCCTCAAGGGTGGGATCCATGGGATCTCGGGAACAATGGCTAGTTTTCTTCTATAAATAGTGAGCCACTTCTTACCATTTCTTCACACCTTCACACATAGTTTCTCTCCACCAAATCTAGGATATTTAGATCATTAGGAAACATGTAAATCACCCTCATCTAATATGATCATAATGCTTCTAACTCTCATTTGTTGTAAGCATACTCTCGAAGTGATCCTCCAAAGCAAGCTTAGAGATCTTGCTTCCTTACCTGTGATCACCATCACAAGATACAAACACATGAAGATCTTATACAACAAGCTTGGGAAACTTGTCATCTTCATTCATAGAAGACTAACTACATCATGCTTTGGGTTCTTGATGTTTAGTCTAGGAGTTCATATCCATTAGACACATTTTCTTGGATATTGTCTAGTATCATATTCTTGTATCTATGACTAGACTAGTGTTAGGTCACTAGTTTTACAACACAAGCTTACAAGAAAGATAGAGAGGCGATTGACCAAGTATCCAAACACACACACACACGATATGCTTATGACCGGTTATGCGTAGGGCATGAGTGAAAGAAAAACTTGAACAACCAACCCTCAAGTGAGGGTTATTACATAGTATTTATAGGAGGGAAGCTAGGGCAACACTCCTAGTCCCTTCCTTTCTCCTATGGGCTTGGGCCTAAGCTCATGGGCCTTCTACATAAGCTTAAGGCTAATAACAAACATAAAGGACATAATAAGCTAACTATTACATATGAGTAACTAACACTTGAATAAGGTTTAGGAGTGATTCCAACAATCTCCCCATCAAGTGTTATTACATATGAGTAACAAACACTCAAGTGTTGGTGATGAAAAACGGTGAAGGCGCTGATGTAATAGTAGCTTTGACGTCTTCTAACATTCTTCTTTCTTGTGAGAAGAATTGCCTTGATTTGAACCATCTCCCCAGTAGTAGCGAGATAGCTTTCTTTGATGCTTTGACGTTCATCTTTAACTTTGTTCTTTGATCATTGTTCTTTGTGATGAAAGATATAGTATGTTGTTATCTGCGATCAAGTCCGCCTCAGGTCCGCTTCGTTTGAAGGTTCCACGCCTTTCTTCAACATGCTCACACGCTTCTTTTGACGTGGAAATCAGAACGATGAAGTTCTTTAAGTCTTTAACTTTGTAGATTCTTTGATTTGACGAAGAATCATTCGACTGTGTTGCTTTTGGATAGAACTTCCATTAGTGATGATGTTGGCGTGAGCATGAGAAGAGTTCCACGATCATTCCGCCCCAGAGCTTCCATAAGAAGTAAACATTAAAACGGTTAGTAATAAGCGGATTCCGGCACTTACAAGTTTGAACTTCGAGAGTGTAGACAAAGATAGTGTGAAAACACAACTCTAATTCTTACAAAGGCCGCTCCTGAATCGGAGTCCCACAAGTGAGATAACACGATGTACCAAAGTACACCTACGATTCAAATGAGTCGCTGAGGTACACTGAAGCATCACCTCACGATCAGACCGTTGAGGCCACTAAGCGCAATCCACGGGATTTGCCGGCGACCTGCCGTCAGGCGTTTGATGTTGACCCTGGCAGGAGTCTCCATTCAATCACTGAGGATCACAAATGTGAACCTCTCATAAATGGTCTCGACAGATTGCTAAGATCTGTGAAGGACTCGATAATGTACCACCGAAATTCTTATTGTTGAATATCAAGTGATGAAATGTCAAGTGTACCTAAGAGATCTTTTGATGAATCTCGTGGCTCTAGACTCAATACGCTTTTGGTTTTCCTGAAGAGACTAGGAGAGGGTCTCCTTCTTCAATACCAGCAATCTCTAAGAGAAAGCCGATAGTTTACATAGGGTTCCCTTGTGAGAATGAAACAAGCTTCTGTTGAGAGAAACTTGAGTGGTTAAGAAGGTTTAGTGCATGCGCCACTGGGTCCATGACGACTTTTAATCTTCAATACCGGTGTCATCTAGTGACAACCAAGCATATGAATTGAACCCTGTTCCGCCTAAGTTGAATAATATGGAGGGCTATTTCTTTTCACCATTTTCTTTGCATTTCTTTTAATTCTTCAACTCCTTCTTTCTCCGATTCTCATTTTCTCCTTTTACAATCATACCTAAGGACTTCTAAATACTAACTATTTGTGGTGTCCGGTAGATCCTCCGGCTCTGGCGGATCATAGGACGGTTATTCCTAACCTTAGTCACCTTATAACTCCATGACTAACCTATGTTGCCATAAAACCATTGTTGTGAAAAATCTCTCAAAGTGTTTGTGAATGAAAAACATTTTAGTACCATGTTGAGATAAGATTTTGCATAAATACTTCCCCTCCACATGTGCTTAAGAGTTTTAACGGTTAAAATGCACAATGAGGAAAGCGCGCGACATTTTGAATTGATCAACTCAAGATAGACATTCCCCGCGAGACACAGTTACGTGGCATAGTTAAAGAGTTGCATTGTCAGCTTTTAGGTGACAACTAGCTCTAATAACTACCTTGAAGGTGTAGAAAATCCTCCAAAGGTTGTCAAACCCGTCAGAGTTCATGTCTACCAAGAGTTTCTCGAATGGTACATTCTACTCAGACAAGTCCTTTGCGAGACACTTTTACATCACTAGCGAACTAGCTTGAAATTATTACCCGTCCCGGACAAGTCTTTTCGAAGTTACTAACAGCTAAGATCTCGTCAATTTATGGGTTAAGTCTATAGCACAATGATTCATTTGCATTGACGCAACATATTTCTTATCACTTATTTTCTCCCCTCAAAAATGGCATATATGATGTTATTTTTGAAAAGTTGAGAATAAATATGACCATTTCGAGTGTTGCGAAAAGAATGACCACTGTGAACAATTTTTGAACAAAGTTTTAATTCAAGTACTCCCCTCAATAAGTGATTAAAACGGTTGAGGTTTTTGAAAAAAATAAGGAAGAGTACTTGTTCTTTTGATTAAAACCTTGAAAAATGAAAGGTTTGATAGGTTTTACTCAAAAGTAAGAAGCTTTCGCCCTTTTAGAAGGATTGTGGCACCGGCGTGCCATAGGGTCCTTTATTTACAAGTACGGGTTGTACACTGTAATGTGTGCACAAGCCATTGACATAATTAGATCATACATCCAAATTTATAATGAAAGAAGCAGTTCAAGGGGTATCAGGTAGTCCATAGATGTCACCAGGAGTGTGAGTCGGGCGTTGAAAGCCGATGATGTTTCTCCTGGGTCGACCACCAACATAGCTTTCCAGTCTTCTGAACTGATCCCTTCTATACAACCGTTCATCAATCATGGTGATGATCCTCTTCACGTCCCTTCGATCCTGATAATTCCATCGCTTAGGAGACCCGATCGTTTGGTGTATATCCTTCAACCAGTAAGCCAATCCGTCCCTAACCATCTTCAAATTGTGATCACCAAACTTATGAAGATCTCTGCACGCCATCAAGCAATTTCTTTGAAGTTCACTGCGGTAAACGACGCCGAAAGGTTTGCTGATGAGCGTATATTGTGGAAGCTGGTTGATGTCGGGTAGATCAAGCTGCGGTGGAGTGAAGTTGACACGGGTCTGATAAGATTCAACAGCCAGTTGGAGATCTTCTACACGTTCTCTGGATAACTATGCGCCGATGAAGATGAGCACTGACTTGATGAATTCACGTTGTAATGCAGTGGAGAATTGTCTCATACGACCCTGTACTTTGGCAAGGTACATGTCTTCGATGTCGTTGATAGACAAATTCTCAAAGTCAGCTTCAGAGAATGCATAATCCCTTTCATCTTGTCGTTTGACCACGATATTCTTTAGGAAGGTGTAGTCCCACTTAGATGAAAGATCGACGTGTTTGATGGCAATGATACTTTTAGAACTGAATACTGCATGTTGAGACTTCGAACCTGGCAGCCGTAGTAGATTCTTCGGCGTTCCGGCCAATGATGAATCCCATACAGTGCATCTCGGTCGTAGGCTTCCACTTTGTTGGAGAACAAGTGATTGGCACGTTCCTCGATGGCTATGCAGTTCGAGTATATAGCTGCTGGGAATGGAAGTGTCAACGATGTAGCGTATTTCCTTGAACCATCGCCACCATGTAGAAGAAAATCCAAGTCACTGTTGAAGAAATATCAGAATGGAATCCTTGGTTCATCTGATTGGCCAATTGTTGGTAGAGGTTTTGACCAGTCGGTGTAGTATGGAGGGTTGTCCCGTTTGGTGAAGTCGATGTTTGCTTCTGGGTTGAGCCAATCCATGTTGTTAGACATAGCTCGAGCAATGTTTTCAAGGTGATATTCGACCTCGATGGCACTTTCTGAGCTATCTTTCCACAGTTGGAAAGCTTCATTCTTGATTCGCCTCAACTCGATTTCGTCCATCTTCTTCACATGTAACTTTTCTTGCATAATCTTAGCATGCTCCAGTGTATTACCGTCTACCAGATCTTGACCTTCTTCAGGGTAGGGAGTGGAATTGACAAGTGTAGAAAACCATTCAAATTCCTCTGTGGTGTCTTCATCTAGCCATGATAGGACGTCTGCCTTGGGCGCCTTTTTCTTCTCTGTTTCTTAGGCCTAGATGAGGGTTCACGTTTCTTTACTTGTTTGGGAGAGGTGGGTTGTTGTAGGGGCTCATGGTGTTCTTCATCATCGCCACCCGTATACTCAAAGTAATCACCGGTTTTTTGAGTCTGGGGTGGTGTCTCAGAATCATGAGGTTTATCGGTAGAAGAACGAGGAGGATACCTTTGTTGAGCAGGAGGCCGTTGGGGAGGTGGTGGCATGGAAGATGATTCACCAGACTTCTTCTGTCGTTTAGCTTCATCATTCTTATCCCGATCCTTATCTTCATCGCTCTAGGACGCTTTAGACCTTTCACTTCGAATCTGCATGCTTATTGGAGTTGGTAGTCCAGCAATGCTTGAAACAACTTTCCTTCATCATAAGTAAATGTCCCAGATCGTTTAGACATTTCTGTGACAAGCTTGGCCACCAATTCATTATCCAAGAAAACTACAGGATCAGATTGATTGATTGTGACAGTTAAGGGTGTTGATCTTATAGTTTGCTTGGCTATCTGCATAAGATTCGGATATAGTTGTCTGGTAAACATCTCCTTTGTGACTTTAGGAACGATTTCCATAAGGTACTTGTGAGTGTAGCCTTCGATCATTCTGTCCATTTTCCCTTGTAGATCATCCCGCATGAGCTTCAGATGTATTCCCTTTTCATTCTGCATCTTGTCATTCTCATCATGTAGATACTGTGATTTGGTCAAGAAACCAATTCACTTTTCTGGAGAGCATGTCCTTCTTTCTGACTTGTTGGACAGCTTTCACAATTCTTTCATGAGTATGAGAAATCCAAGATCGAGGTGGCTTCTTCACTGATCTGGATGATGATTTGGTTGATCTTTTTGATGGTGGTGGTGAAGAGTGAAAAGAAGAATCTGATGATGATGAGATGTGAGGAGACTCCGGGTCCTTTGGTGGTTCAAAAGTTTCTTCCTTTGATCGTGCAGGACTATCTAGAAGAAACGTATCATACTCAACATCTTCTTCATTTCCAAGCTTGTTCATCAGCTTTGGCTTTGACTGCAGATTCTTCATCAGCTTTTACCTTCTCTAGCTTCTCAGATTCTGGTTCTTCAAAATCATACTCAATAGTGTCTTCAACACGCGTTTGTTGTTGTACCAAAGTGGTGGCACCAGATCCCTTATCGGGTTGATTAACCGCATCGAGATCTGGTGAGGGTTGAGCTGCACCACTTGACCCTCCGGGGCCACCCATTTGTTCTTGAGCAAATTGTTGTGCAACGTGTTGAAGTCGAACGAATTTGAACTTCTTCCTGTATGATTTATCCAGTTGCTCTTCATCACTTTCGGAGCTTTCATCATATGGCACAAGTACAGGAGTCTTTCCTTTGCCATGTTCAGCTATTGGACTAGGAGGTTTTGGTACCGATGGAGAGTCATCCTTGCGCTTCAGAGTAGTGGACCTCCTCGTCTGATTGTGTATCTTCGAGCTTTCTTCCAGAGCTTTTTTGCGGTTCGGTGTAGGAATAGGATCAGCTTCCTTGGAGGGAACTTTCTTCCTTGGAGTAGGTTTCCTCTTT
Organism: Chrysanthemum makinoi; assembly: GCA_910596185.1. Lineage (NCBI taxonomy): Eukaryota > Viridiplantae > Streptophyta > Magnoliopsida > Asterales > Asteraceae > Chrysanthemum > Chrysanthemum makinoi. The sequence continues at coordinate 97,639,862 of OU343225.1, forward strand.
GGGACCTTCCTTTGACTCTCTGTGCTTATTGCACTTCCAAAGACTTCCTCTTCCGGTTCTCCGAGTAGGATTTCCAGAAGGCTTTTCATCGAGATGACCAACTTTGCCTTCTCATACTGCTACTTGATACCTTTTGTATGTTTCAAGCTTTTTGATTTCATTGGTCGAAGGTGATCAGCAACGACACCTTGTTTCCTTGTTGTCGATTCCTTGATTCTGATAGAAAGGATAGGTTCGGACAACACGTCGTGATTGTCGGGGTCATTGAGCCTCTTGGGAATATCGTGATTAAGTCCAAGTGCTCTCTGGATCAAAAGCTTTGTGTATCTGACATAGGGAATCTTTGAGCCAAGTTTCTTATGAAATGTCATCATGTCATCCCATATCAGTGCTTCGATTTCAATGTCCTTCTTATTGATTAATGACCAGAAGACTTGCAGTTCCATGAGCTTGGGATGCTCATAGCCACCGTCACGACCAGAGACAGACTTAGTGATGATGATGTAGAGTGTTCTCCACGGTTGAGGAATGTTCTTAAGCTCCACGTGAGAGTGCTTGTTAATAATTCCTGATGCTTCATCATAGCCAAAATCAAGAAGATATTGCAGAACTGTCTCTTCATTAGGTGTGGCAAAGAAGTCAGTTGGCACGATGTCCGAATGATGAGTACAGCCCGTAAGTCCTGAAGGAGTAATGGTGACTTGTTTGTGATTAAGTGTCACCGTCAATGACTTTGACCAGTGATCCTCCGCATAGAGTCCCGAATTGGTTGAATGTAGATTTTCGGCATCTGTAGCAGAGTGTGAGAGCATGTTCCGGTAGGGATGATTCCTTAGAATATCCACAGCAATGAGACAAGAAGATTCTGAGCATGTGAGGGTGTCAAAGTCAACCCTAAGGTTGTTCTTTCCAATCTTTCTCGGATAGCCATTTGGGAAGATATCAGCAATAGTGAGAACCTCAGTTGCATCCACATTCATTTGAGCACCATGTCGTGATCTCCAGAAATAACATTAGCCAAAAGAACCAACATATCGAAAGACATAATGTTAGTCAACGAAGGTCTTATTGTCTTGTTATTGAATGTAAAGTGACAATGATTGTTACGAGTCCTAAGTCACTTGTTTGTCCAATAGTCCAATGACGTCGTGAAATGTTTCGTGAGTTAGTTAACTTTAAGTTTTAAAGTTTATGTTATCACTTATTGTTCACAACATATCAAACGATTAAGTTTATTAGTGACATTATTGGATTCGTGACGTTATGATTAGTTTATTTACAAGTTTTACACGTAACAATTCATAATGAAGGTCAATCAAGGCTTAGGCGTAGTTTAGGCAAAGTTAAGCGTAAACAAGAATAACATACGCCGTAGACGAAAGCTTTCGCGTAGGATCCTAACTTACGCGTAAGAAATGTTACGCGTAGGAAAAGGGGACCTTATGCGAAGAGCTTACGCGTAGGCGTATATATACCTTACGAGTAAGGCTTACTCGTAAGAGTAGACCTTATGCGTAGAGGTCACTCGCTTTCGCATATCCTTCACAGAATACGCGTAGTCCCATTGTAGAACCTTATGCGTAGACGCTACGCGTAAGATTACTCTTACGCATAACCTTCTACGCTTAAGGTGATCCTTATGCGTAGAGATTCAATGACCTTGATTCTGAGTTTTACGAGTAGCAAGCCTGAAATAAAATCATCATAACATCAATCTTAACACATATATTCATTCTAAAATCAAATCATGGCATGAAAGCTTGTTAAACATTTATGCGAAGAAACACTTACGCGTAGGTCAAAACCCTAAGGGTTATGAATTACGCATAAGAGTTTTAACCATAGGATTAGCACCAATTCAATTCGGGTAGGTCATGGATGTTATGAGAGTCTAATAACGGAGTTATAACATCTAAATCGTGGTGAATCAAAATACCCAAACTCAAGAACTTTAAACCCTAACATCCAATTTTTAATCAATGAGAGTTTCTGGGTGGTTATAGAGCCTGGAAACCTTTAATTCAACATGATATGAATATCACACAACAATCTTTTGACAAAAAACAATCACATTTTGAAAATACCCAATTCGACTCGTAAACCCTAATTATAAAAATCCATTAATTCGTGTTTCTGGGTGTATTTTGAGCATAGAATTAGTATCATTGATGTTAAATACATGTTTTGACACAATCCTTTTAACCACAAACACCCATTCTTGATTGTGAGTTCATACGCTTATGCGTAGAACACAAAAACAATCATAGACAAAAATTTGACCGTTGGATTCGTGTAAAAATCAAAACCTATGTTTGTAAACATGTTAAGATCATGAAACAACTTACAAATTGATGATCAGAAACACAGATTTGTCAAATGATTCTTAGGCGTAGGATCTTTTGGTGTAAGTAATAAATGTGATGAAATAGTTAGGTGAGAGGTGTTTTTATTAAAAGTAACTTTAAACTTTGGCGTTTTGGTCCCTCCACCTTTTCCATTTTCATACAAAGCCATTTAACTTCCATTTTAGTTATCAAACAAAGATTTTAAGAAAGGAACTTTGATACACCCCTCGACTTAATAAATGATGAAAGATTATAAATTTTAGTCCGAGGAGTGTCAGTTTAAACCAGAAAAGTTTACCACCATTGATAAAAGAAACAACCGGGATATGACAACATGCAAGTACACGGATGATTTTGAAACAGTTTGGTATAAATTTTCTCCCCCTCAACACTTGATCGGAAACATACTGAATTTTGAAAGATTATAGTGTTGATGGAAGAAATGTACTTGTCATGTTGAAAGAAAAAATAGATTAGAAGAATATTTTTGTTGTTTTATCAGATTTTATATTTTTGTATTTTGTTTTTGAAAAATTATTTACAAAAGAGATTTTGGTGTTTGACAGGTGTTTAAGACTGTTTTAGGAGGTCATCCAATTCCTCTCGAGTCAAACACGTCATACCAATCCGGTGGACCAACTCATTAAACCTAGCGGGAGGCAAGGCTTTGGTGAGAAGATCGCCAATTGGTATTCTGTACCCACAAAATATAATTCAACGCACTGCTCCACGTGATCCTTGATGAAATGATATCGAAGATCGATGTGCTTTGATTTCGAGTCTTGAACTGAAGTTGCACGAGATCGCAATGGCACTCCGATTGTCGCAGTACATCGGATTCTGTCAAATATGTAACCATAGTCTTTGAGTTGTGTTCTCATCCAAATGACTTAAGCACAACACGCCGACATGGCTACATATTCTCGCTTCGTTAAGGACAAATGCGATGTACAATCCTCGCTTCTTCGATTGCCATGACACCAGCTTTATCACCAAGAAATTGTAAAGCTCCCCGAAGTACTTTTCCGTGAGTCTAAGCATCCCTGCGTGGTCAAAAAAGAGATTAGTTTAAAACCAGAATCCTTCGGATACCAGATCCCCAAGTTAATGGTTCCCTTTATGTATCGGAGGATTCTTTTAGCCTCAGAGAGGTGGGTTTCAGTTGGTCGCGACTGATAACGAGAGCAAAGATATACGGCAAAGACAATATCAGTCTGCTAGCTGTTAGATACATGAGAGACCCAATAATACTACCGTATTTGGTAGGGTCCACCAATTTCCCATGTAAATCAGCGTCTAGCTTCTTGGTATGAGCCATTGGTGTGGCATAGGTGTCACAGGTTTTCATTCCAAATTTGTTTAACAATTCAAGGGCATATTTGGATTGACTCAAGAAAATACCACGGGGTGATTGATGAACTTGCAGTCCGAGAAAGAACGTGAGTTCACCCATCATGGACATTTCAAAAATTTTCTTCATTAGTTTTGCAAAAGCGATTGAAAACTTTTTATGTGTAGACCCAAAAATGATGTCATCCACGTAAATTTGAACAATTAAGATATGTGCCCCGTGATATTGTATAAAAAGAGTTGGGTCAACCGAATCTTTGGTGAAATTATTAGCAATGAGGAAAGATGATAGCTTATCGTACCATGCCCGAGGAGCTTGTTTGAGACCATACAGAGCTTTGTTCAGTTTGTAGACGTGATTCGAAACTCAGGATCAACGAATCCATCCGGTTGGCTGACATAAACCGTTTCTTTAAGTTGTCCATTGAGAAACGCAGTTTTGACATCCATCCGATAGACCGTCATATTCATATGAGCCACGAACGCGAGAAATATCCGACCTCAAGACGGCGACCGGATGAAAAGATTCTTCAAAGTCTATTCCCTCTTCCGACGATAACCCTTAGCCACCGAGCGTGACTTATTTCGATAACGTTTCCTTCAACATCCAATTTGTTCTTCCAAATCCATTTGAGACCAATGACGTAGACCCTGTTGGTCTTTCAACCAGTTCCCATACTTCAAGACGTTTGAATTGGTTGAGTTCTTCTTGCATGGATTCAATCCAGCTGTCTTTTGTCATTGCGTCTTTGATGTTTTTAGGTTCAGATTGGCAGACAGGGAGTGCATAAATGCAATGTTCACCGTCGGTGTGAAGACGTTGTCTCGTAACGATTGGTTGATTCGGGTTGCCAATAATGTTTCCAGAGGATGGTCTTTCGTCCATCTATGTGTGGAGGGTTGATGTTGGTATACATTGTGCGATTCTGAGGATTCAAATGGTTTGTTGAAGATTCCGACATCCGGTGCGCAGATCTCATTAGCAAACTGGTTGAAGAACGCATTTGGATCAAAATCTGCAGGTGGGGGTACTTCATTCAACATCATCACCGGTTCATCATTGTTGGAAGCGGTTTGTTCAACCGCTGTGTTGGAGTCAACTGGTGGTGCTTCTTCAACCGTAGTTGTTGTAGCAGTGTATCGGGTATAAGAGTATTATCGTTGAGCAAATGAAACAGAGGATACACCTGAGCACGTTCATCAATATCTTCACCGAACAAGCAAATAACCTTTCTGTTTGTTGACGAGTAAGCTGGGGGCTTTGTTCAGCTGATGATGGGGTTTGGGGGACGTTTAAGCGGTTGTGTCCGGGTTCCAAGCTGTTATACTCAGAAGCCATTTCCGTGAGTTCATCAAAATGAGCATGAATCGTTTCCATAACCTCCTTTGTTCGACGATTCCAGATTCGGAAACCTTTAGAATTATCACAATATCCTATAAAGACTCCAATGTCAGCTTTTGCTTTGAGCTTTCCAAAGTCATCACGATCATTATTCGGATAGCAAAGAGATCCAAAGATATGAAAGTGTTTGAGATTCGGTTTTCTGTTGTGGACAAGCTCAAAAGGTGTTTTGTTGTGGCGTTTTGTGATCATAGAACGGTTTTGAGTATAGCATGCAGTAGATACAGAGCTCACTCGCCCATAAGTAATCTGTAAGTTTAGCATTGATTAACATTGTTCTTGCAGCTTCCACTAACGTTCGGTTTAGTCTTTCAACAACTCCGTTTTGTTCTGTACGCAATAGATGTCTGACGCTGAATTCCCACTTTCTCATAAAATTCATGAAGAGTTTGATTAACAAATTCAGTGCCTCTATCTGTTCTGATTAGTCGAACGGTGTTTCGTAGCTGAACTTGTATTTTCGTGAGAAAGGTGATGATCATCTGTGGAGCTTCATCTTTGCTTCGAAGAAAGTAGACCCAAGTCCAGCGTGAATAGTCATCAACGATTACTAAGATGTAGCGTTTGCCATTGATCGTTTGCACGCGCATCGGGCCACACAAATCCATGTGAAGAAGATGAAGCACATGCTGAGAGCTGTGTTCCACCTTTGAAGGAAAATGAGCACGAGTGCTTTTGCCTTGTTCACAAGTTGAGCAAAGGTGATCTTTAGAATACCGAAACCGTGGAAGTCCTTTAACTAGTTTGTGTCGAGCAAGGTTGGTGATGGTTTGAAAGTTTAGATGTGAGAGACGACGGTGCCATAGCCAGGATTTTGTTGATGTTGCCTTTGAAAGTAAGCAGATGGGAGAAGATGCAACCATGTTTTGCATAGAGATAGTGTAAAGACTGGAATTGCGCGAGCCAGACATAAGGTCGTTTCCTTGTAGATCACGAATGAAACAAGTTTTCTCCCTGAAAGCAACCTCCAAATCTCCATCACAAAACTGGCCTACTGAAAACAGATTGTGACCGAGGCCTTCCACATAATAACCCTGCTAATTTCGATGTTCCCATTGATATAGTCTCCGTAGCCCATGATAGCTGCGAAGTGATCATTCCCGAATCTGACAGTGCCAATGAACTTTGCAATAAAGTTTGATAAAGTTTAAGGTTGCCTGTCATGTGTCGGGAACATCCGCTATCAACAATCCGAGAATGATCAGTATCACCCGCATTACACATAGACGACACAGATGGAATAGAAGTAGATGTGGAACCCGAAATGTTAGAGGGTTCCATAGCAGTTATAGTAGATATACACACATCAATAGCTTTAGGTATCCACTTAAATCCTAGTGTGTTATATATCCATTTCTGCCATCTCCAACTAGTATTTGCTTTAGTCTTAGTGAATGCACTAAGTGGTACTACATTCCTAGGAGGTGAAACTGGAGCTACAAGGACAGCAAAATTTTTCTTAGAATCTAAAGAAGGCGGTCTACTGATTCGTTGAGGTTTAGGGGTGTGTGTGTATGGATAAAACCACAATATCGATATCAAAAATAACCACAAGTAGTGATTTAAAATCCCTTTAGGAAAAAGGATAATGAATCAAAACCCGTGAGTGATAGTGATACGGATTAGGAAATCCGAGTCGTTTCCCAACGAGGTGTGAATGGGCAACGTCGTTATTGGTTCGTTATTAAAATGCTCGATGATTTGGATTTTTGATTATATTAAAACTACGGGGAATGGGAAAACAATTAAGGGAAATTATACTACGGGGAATCCTAAATACGCGAATTATTCTAAAACGTATTAAAAGAAACGTAAATAAAAAGCAACTACGTCTATTCTAAGTCCTAAAAATAATCTAAAATTACTTTCTAACTAAAAATGATATTATAAAATTAACTAAGAATTAAAACTAATTTTTATGATTTTTCTGGAATTTATTTAAATTAAAAACTAATTTAAACTAATTTAAATTCTAAAAATTACAAATTAAACTAGGAAAAATTTGGAAAAAATAATTTTTTTTGCTTTTTATAATTTTCTTAATCTAGGAAAATTGAAAACTTATTTTTTGGAACTTTTTCTGATTTATTTGTAATAAAAGCTATTTAAAATGCCTTAAAAACTGTTTTAAATCAAGAAAAATATCAAACAGTAACTAAAAATTATGAAAAATTCAGGAAAAGTCTAAAATAATATTCTAATTCTATGAAAAATATCAAAACCTAATCTAGTGTGCTGGAAATTGGAGCTGCAGTGAAACTGCTTATAGATAAGCACTTGTAAATAAGCTAAAAGCTGCTATAGTGCACCAAATGAATTACAAAACCTAAAGTATGCTAAATCTACTTAAAAACAACCAATATCAACTACTGTAAACCTATGAAATGAACACTACAAGGTTTTGATTCAATTTCTCAAATAAGCTAAAACAGCTCTAAGCCCCTACTTTTCAGCTTATGCACTAGCTTTTCCAATGAGCAAAAGTGAAATTAAGAACTTGTATTCAGTGAACAACCAACCAGAGAGTACAAATACCAAATTTGAGCCTCTAACAAGCTAAAATGAACCCTTAATAGGCTCTGCAATAAACCTGTGCACACTCAATATAAGCTGAGAATGTGCACAGGGAATTTTTGACCTTAAACACAAGCTTATTAAGTGCTTATATAAAATTCACAAAATTCCACAAAAATGACTTTTCAAAACTAGACCAGCAGAACTTGTTTATCCCACAATTTCAAGGATTTTGAACCAGAATTGAGTGTGTGAAAAATCTATAAAGTTTTGCAAAAACTGAGTTTTACACTTTTGACTTTTTATCACATAAATGGATTTTTGACTAAAGTGAGATTTGAATCCAAATGATGAACTAATTTTGCTAAATTATGATGAATTGTAACTAATTTAAGCTAGACTAACCTATTCTATACCTAAATGAAGAATTAAGACCTTAAAATTCCTAACAGATTTGAATTTAAGACAGGTAACAATTGATTTTGACTTTCACTGATTTATTGTGCAAAAGAGTGACTGAATTGACTGAGTTATGACTTATTGAGACTAAAGCAACTTAGTTCTATCACTAAAGTAACCTCAAACACAGGTCTGCAACTTGATCCAAACACTACTTATACTAACTGTTATGCAATTAACTCTAACCTATACTCTAATCTAGTCAATGATAGTAATGAAACTCTAATCTAACTACTGAATATTAACTAACAACTGCAGAGACAACAATTAAGCATAACATAAACAGAATACTTAATAATTCAGTTTTAGAATTAAACTCACTTGAATCCTTAGCCACTATGGCTTGCCAAAGAACAAATAGCCACTAACCTAACTAATCTCAACCCAAATCCAATTCAGAATCAACCCAAATCCAACTCAATATCAGCAAACTAGATCAATTTAACCATTGCAGTTTGACTTCTGTTGACTGTTGAGAGTTTTGAGAGTGAATTGATTGTAGAACTGAGTAGTAGAATAAGCAAGCACTGATTAAGCTATAGATGAGCTTAAGAGAGCTTAAGGAAACATAAACATAAGCTGATTGCAGCTTATGAGCAGATTTGAGAATTTTTTTTTTTGTTTTATTATTTTTCTTATTTTTTTGTTATTTTTGTTTAGAGATATATAAAACTAAAATTGATTCGGAAACTAGCTAAAAGGATTATCAATAACAATAATATGCGAATAAAAATAACAAAACAGAGATTGAAACTTAAATGAAAAATTAAGCTAAAATAATTTTTTATTAATAAAGCTGAATACAAACAGAAATTTGAAAATAGAAAGTAAATTGAAATACTGAATAATGCTACACTACTCAGAACTATTCTACACTACATCAATTACAAAGAAGAAATGAAAGGGTATTTATAGCCACGAGCTCAAACCAAGGAAGGATCTAGAAATCTTCATTTGTGCTTCTTTGAGTGCATTTAGAGCCATTAGATCACCTTCCACGTATCCCAAATGATTTCAACCCTTGGATTGCACATGCCACGCATCAACACCAATCGGCAGAGAGAGATTGAGATGTTGCACGCGGATTGATGACCTGGCAGTAGGCACATGTCAGGTGTGTCATAATGTGTCAGTCGAAAGTACCAATTTGCCCTTAACCGTAGTTAATTTGATCAATCAAGCGAAGGGTGTTTTAGGGTTTATGTATTTGCAGAATTGGGGGTGAGATTTGGCGCCAAGGATTTTTTTAGTATATTTTGATTACTTTGACTCGTTGACCGGGGTTTAAGTGGGAATGGGTTGGGATAAATGGGTATAAGGTTGCTGGACCGGGTATAGTATTTAAGTTTGGGCCGGGTAAGATGATTTTGGGCTTGGACTTGGATAGTATATTGGACTTAGGATATATATTGAATCCCATATGTAGCATAAGGGCCAAAACTGCCAATTCTGAATTTTCAGGGGTCAAAGGTGTAAATCTGAAAATGTAATCCAAGGGTTGATCTTGTCATTCTTCAATAATCCAGGGACTGTATTTGCAACTTTTGAAACTTGAGGGGTCATTTCTGCCAAATGCTCAAAGTTCAGGGACTGTTTCTGACAATTCTGCAAACTTTGATCAAATCTTCAAAAATCATCCTCAGAGATTAGAAATCTTCACAAATGCATAATTCTGACCTTCCGGCTCAGCTTTAGCTCTCTTAATCTCTCGTGCTCGGATTTTCGTCTGATTTGGCTTCTTTTTGTGTGTTTTTACATATCCGTACCTGCACAAGCACAAACTCAAGAAAACAACAAATATTAGCAATAAACGGCTCTTTCTTGGTTATTTTGGGTCAGTTTTGATAAACAAAAGATATGTGTTTAAGCACATATCAAAATACCCCAGACGAGACCATTGTCGTGTCCCCACGCAATGCAATCAACTCACGCTTCTAAAACCAAGGATTTCCATCTCTTTCTACTAAACCTATGAAGAAGTAGCAAAGATTCCTCAAAAGAGATTAAGAATCCTTAATTCTAAAAACGCCCCGTTTACCTTTTATTTTCACATATAGATATTACGATTAAGCACATTCCGGTTATGAATGACGGTTTGTTGAACTTTCATGTCGATCAATAACTCCAACATTTTTCAAAAGACACGTTAGGATCACGGAGTAGAAAACACAACACAGCGTGAAGTGACCATACGGATAGAATACATCGTCCCTGATTTTTCACAAGTCCCCAAACTAAGCGTAAAATCGAAATCATTGTTAAATATGATTCTAGATGCTAACACTACCCATGGAAGTTACTTGTGTAATTACCGTTTGTTCCCATTTTCCTATTTTCCTCTAGATTTTTTATTTTTGTGAGAAATGAATTTCTTCAAGTTTCTCGTTTCGATAACTTTTATTCCGATAAAGATACAAAGCTAAGTCGCTAATTAGTTATCCACCTTCCCTCGAAAACCATTGCACACAAGAATGAGGTCCACATCAAGGTCCTAATTTCACACGATTTAGGGAGAATATCCTTTTTATGGCGACCGAGACAACTCATCTACGAGTCCAGAGACAGAAGCTTTATTAAGACATCTCCCGGATCCGAAGTTTGGCTTAACACTATTTCAGCACATTTGCATTTTTTTCAATTCAGGCCCTTGGTCTTTTCAACCACTAACTCAACGGGATTACCGTTTTATCAGAAGTCTTATTATGACTTTGGATTTTCCTCTGCCTTTTTAGAAGTCTAAGACAACTTTTATAGCTTTGGATTTTTCAACTTTAAAACATTTGGGCTTTATTTCATGTTAATTTTTGTGCCAAACTCCAAACCCTGCGGTTTTTATAACAATAGAAACAATAGCAGCAAACTATCAGGAATCAGTTGTCTATTACACCGCAACACTGACAGTACCTTGATGTGTACCCAACTCTCATGGGCAAAGATTCTCTAAAGAAGATAAAAAACTAACTATCGTCAAAAACTCGACATCTCTAATTATTATTAGCAGATATGGGGTGAAACAATTTTGTGGGAACAAAAAGCCATAAGTACCTTCGATGGGCTCTAAAGAGAACCAACTACTCCACGCTTAGCATCTAAACTCATAAGTAACTCTATTATTTCTCGATCTCCGCAAATTTAAAATCCCAAATAATGAGACCCGCGGATGCTTAGCCGATAATTTTTAGATTATCTATGGTTAAGGGAACAAGCTAGAGCTCAACACGCCCGGTCAAGTCAGAATTCTATTCCTACTCTCACCAACGAAAAGTCAACAAGGTGTCAAAACATATATTAACTTAGCAAATGCTTTGTCTAAATGAAATTAAGTTATGCATATTTAAAATCGCTCAGGGAAACTTGCAAAATCTTGGCCTTGTGAGCTAGAATTCGCTTTTATAGCTTCTTGTCTAAGAGACTAGCAAACTTTTCAATCAAAAAGACTTAACAAAAGCTTAAAAATTTTTAAAATTTTCTCATTTTGCACAATTTTTTCTAAGGAAAAACGGGTTGAGAATACACGACAAAAAAAATAAGCAAGTGCGGTCAAATCAAATCGAAGATTACCCTACCCTAGACTAGAACGAAAGATTGTCCTCAATGTTTAAAAGCAAGGGTATCAACGAAAATCTAAAAGCCGTTTATTAAGTATGCTCAAAGATAAACGTTAGTCGATAAGATTTCGGATATCGGATTTCCATCAGCATCGATTATGAAACTCGAGTGGAGAAAAGACAAACTTCGAGCACGAGAGTCTTCATATCGGGAAAATCCTGAACACAACATCACAAACAACCAAACATGAGAAATCGAAGAGGCTAACCCCTTCACGTCACTTATTAGAAAATAGAAAGAAGATAGAGATAAGCATGGGGTGCCTCCCACGAAGCGCTACTGTTTTTCTTAAACGAGTCGCTAGCCTGACTCGATCCCCGAATTCAGTTGTCCTTAGGGAAAGTTTGGAGATCCGGAACAACCATAGATGGGATGTCCCCTCCAAAATAATGTTTCACACGATGGCTTTGAAAAACTTTTTCTTCTGTTGGGACGACATCCCTTTCACGATGAAATTGCCCGCATGGTAATTTGCAAAGTCGGCAAACCATGGGGTGTTTGAGTCTTTCTTAGCAATCATCCCAAGTGTCTCAAGAGGAAATGTTTCCGTGATCTCTTTTTTCTCGAGCACACTTCGATGGGGATTCTCAAGTCTAGAAAGGTGATCAGCAGCAAGGTTCTCCGCTCTTTTTTTGTCAAGAATAGTAACATCAAACTCTTGAAGGAGGAGAACCCACCAAAGTAATCGTGGCTTAGCATCTTGCTTTGCCAAAAGATACTTTAGGGCAGAATGGTCGGTATACACTATGGTCTTCGACAAGACAAGGTAGGGTCGGAATTTCTCGAAAGCATAAACAACGGCCAATAATTCCTTTTCTGTAGTTGTATAATTGTGTTGGGCCTCAGACAATGTCTTACTCGCATAGTGTATGGGTTGAAAATGCTTCGATTTACGTTGCCCCAAGACTGCCCCAATTGCGTAATCACTTGCATCACACATGAGTTCAAAGGGCAAATCCCAGTCGGGGGCAACTAAGATCGGAGCTTCAGTTAATTTCTTTTTGAGAAAATTAAATGCTTCAACGCATTCATTGGTGAAGATAAACGGAGCATCCTTCTCGAGGAGATGGGTCAGAGGGCGGGCTATCTTAGAGAAATCTTGGATGAAACGGCGATAGAAACCGGCATGACCCAAAACACTCCGAATACCTTTGACGGTAGTGGGATGAGGGAGTTTAGCTATAACGTCGACTTTAGCTCGGTCGACCTCAATCCCAGATTTTGAAATCTTATGGCCGAGGACAATGCCCTCTCGAACCATGAAGTGGCACTTCTCCCAATTCAAGACCAAGTTGGTATCTTCACACCGTTTTAGCATGTGGTCTAGATGAGAGAGGCAAGAAGTGAAAGAATCTCCATAAACCGAGAAATCTTCCATAAAAACTTCCATAGACTTCTCGATCATGTCATGAAAAATAGCCATCATGCACCTTTGGAACGTACCGGGAGCATTGCATAAGCCAAATGGAATTCGTCGGTAAGCAAACGTTCCATAAGGGCAAGTGAAAGTCGTTTTCTATTGATCATGCGGATCAATCGGAATTTGAAAGTAACCAGAAAAACCATCGAGAAAGCAATAGAACTCATTCCCCGCTAAACGTTCGAGCATCTGATCCATAAAAGGTAGCGGGAAATGATCCTTTCGTGTAGCATCATTCAACTTTCGGTAGTCAATACACACCCTCCATCCGGTGACGAGGCGTGTGGAAATCAATTCATTATCTTCATTGGCAACGACGGTCATTCCACCTTTCTTCGGGACACAATGGATAGGGCTAACCCATGAGCTATCGGAGATTGGATAAATGATTCCGGCGTCAAGGAGTTTAAGAACTTCTTTTTTTATAACCTCATGAATTTTCGGATTAACCCTACGTTGTTGTTGAATAACGGGTTTACAATCGTCTTCCATTAAGATCTTGTGAGTACAAAAACGAGGGTTTATGCCTTTGATATCGGAAATTTGCCAAGCGATGGCATTTTTATGTTTTCGAAGAATATCCAAAAGTGCGGTTTTCTCCTCATCTTTCAAGTTTTTAGCAATGATGACGGGAAACTTGTTCGGTTCTTCAAGAAAAGCGTATTCAAGATGAGGAGGTAAATCCTTGAGCTCTGGCTCCGGAGGTTTTTCATTAGATGTTTGTACTTCTTTGATTTCTTCAATCGTAATCTTTTTCGGAGGGAGTGACGGTGATGGATCTTCATTTAGCAATTGTTCAAGATAAAGGATATCTCCCTCCGAATCATAAACACCACCATCAATTCCCGGTGGAATCGATTCATCATTAGCAAGAAACTCATCGACCTCTTCCAAAACGAAATCACCTCCCTCGAATGGAGTAAGAGAGGGGAAAGAGTCGGCAATTATAGGCTCAGAAGATGGTTCAACATTTTCAGAAGTAATGGTGGGATTGCCACCCATAAAATCAAGAAGCTTTTGAGCATACTCCTCCGTAGCAATATCGAGAACGTCGATTCGATTAATAGAAGCATCATCATAATTGGAGGAGTATCTCGAAGGATGGTTAATGTTAAATGAAACGGTTTCCTTATGAGATCGTAAAGTAATTTCTCCTTCATAAACGTCAATCATCGCACGACCCGTTCTTAAGAAAGGTCTCCCGAGAATAAGAGGCACTCGGGAATCAGCATCAAAGTCAACGACAACGAAGTCGGTGGGAAAATGTAGTGGTCCGACTTTCACATAGACATCCTCGGCGATTCCTTTCGGAATAGAGGTTGATCGGTCCGCGAGTTCAAGAGTCATCTTAGTAGGAGTGAGATCCGGGAGAGAAAGCTTGTTATAAATCGAAAGAGGCATTAAGTTAATACTCGCACCAAGATCGGCCAAGGCGAAGCATTTCACAATTCCCGGAAACTCACAAGGGATAAGAAATTTGCCGGGTCTCCTAACTTTTCGGGAAGTTTCTTGAGGAGCACCGCCGAGCAATTCTCATTCAACGGTGTTTTTGCAATTTCGGCCAACTTTTCCTTATTACTCACTAAATTTTTGATCATGGCAGCAAATTTCGGCATGAGGAGTAAAGCGTCGGTGAAACTGATGTTAAAATTCAAGGATTGAACGATCTCAACAAATTTCTCCATTTGGTTTTCGGTTTTATCACGAATCCTTTGATCTTGAAGTCTAGAAGGATAAGGAAGTGAGGGTTTAAAAGTAGTCTTCGGAACATCGGGTTCGAAATCGGAGTCCTGAACGACGGAGGTGGGACGGGTGTGGTTTGCACATTTTCTTCAATAACCACGGGTTCTCGTTCCTCCTCCCTCACCAGCGGAGTAGGAAACGATGGTTCATCATAAGCCTTACCACTCCTTGTGGTTATAGCTTTTAATTCACCCTTCGGGTTGGGAATGGTATCACTTGGAAGAGATCCCGAACTCGAGGGTTGACTTATCTTACACAAAACAGCATTCAACATGTTCTCAAGTTTATTCTGTGAAGCATCCAATTTGTTGTTCTGAAGTCGAATCTCATTCCTAAACTCATTGCTTTGTCTAGTCAACGAAGATTGAAACTCATTTCTCAAACTTGAAATCTGAGTTTGCATGGTTTGGATGGTAGCATTATTGTGTTGAACGTAATTCGTGAATTCATTTGAAGGCAAAGGTGGAGCTTGATAGCTTGAATTTGGATATCCTTGATTGTAATTGACTCCTTGATTCGGGTATTGATTTGGTGGGGCTTTGAATTGGTTTTGAACATTTGGTCCACGAACTTGATTCTGATTAAAACGAGTCTGATTGTTCGATTGAGAAAATCCCGGAGGTACCATTTGATTACTAACACGAGGGTTTGGTTCAACTTGAGGACGGTATTGGTTACCTCCGGTTACGGCATTAGCTTCGAAAGGATTTCCATCGGTGGCGGTACAATTGTAGTAAGCATGCGGGCCACCACAAGTAGTACAAGTCGATTCCACCGCTTTGACTTGAGCGGTGGAGAAGAATTAATCTTAGCGGTCTTAATCTTAACCAAAGCCTGAATCATATCCGTGAGCTTATCAATCTTAGCATCGGTGCTAGACGTATTTTCGTAAGACGAGGACGATGGTGTAACACTCACTCAGGCAGCAACCGATTTGCTACGTGAGGTACGAACTTTAGATTTGTTCTCAATAATCAACAAGGCATCTCTCGTTGATCGGGTCAACAAATTACCACCCGCGGCGGCATTGAGAGAGTCCTGATCAGTCTCATTCAAACCATTATAAAACGTATCAAGTTGGTGTAATTCCGTAAAACCATGATGGGGACATTGCCTAAGCAAATCTTTGAATCGGTCCCATGCCTCACTAAATGATTCATCAAATCTTTGTGTGAATTTCGTTATTTCATTTTTAAGGCTTGTTGTTTTAGACGGTGGGAAGAATTCGTTCACGAATTTTGACACTAAATTCTCCCATGTGGTTATCGATCGAGGGGTAGTTTTTCGAGCCAAATCCGGGCGGCCCCCTCAAGTGAAAATGGGAAGAGTAGTAGCTTGATAGCCTCTTCCGAACGCTACGGTACTTGATCGTAGACGTGAGCTTGTTAAACCGTCGGATATGAGAGTGAGGATCGCCCTCTCAAATCCATAAAATTGGCTTGACGAAACCAAATTTATCAATCCGTGTTTAAGCTCAAAGTTATCGGAAACGATTGCTGGGACGACGATGGCTTCTCCATAACCCTCGGTGGGTGCTTGGAGTTGCTCTAGCATAGATCGGTTGTCCTCCGCCATTTCGACAATGGGCGGAGTCGGATTAGTTCGAATCTCGGTTCGACTAATTGAGCACGCCTATTTCGCCTTCTCGAATTGTAGCAGCTTTCACGTATCGGTCTGTAGTTATTGGAACGAGTGCGCATGCACTTTCAAAACCAAGGCAATTAAAACGAACGGTATTCGAAAACACAGTGAACTTAACCAATAATCCCAAGTGAATAAATCACTTCTATAAGACAAACGCACAAGCCGGAGAAGCTTTTTGGGTCAAAGCTTATTAAAACCCGCTTCTTTTCAGCCGCAATTTAATGTCGTCGTCCCTTATACCCACCACACAGTGTGTTTATCTAATAGAAATAAATCGACTCACAAGCGACACAAAGGCAAGTTTTTGATCTTTAGTTCGAGAACTTACTAATGATAACACCTCCGTTGAGAATGTTATATAATTGATGTATTCTATTTAGCTCAAAAACAAAAGAGAAAATCTTTTTGTATTTTTAATATGATATATATATAAAAGAAAAAGGAAAATATTTTTTACTTTTTTGATTTTTATAAAAAATAGTAACTTCACAAATGAAGGATCTCGAGTCACTAATCGTCAAACCTTTAACGATATTGTCGCGACACAACCTCCCCGGCAGCGGCGCCAAAATTTGATTCGTTGAGGTTTAGGGGTGTGTGTATGGATAAAACCACAATATCGATATCAAAAATAACCACAAGTAGTGATTTAAAATCCCTTTAGGAAAAAGGATAATGAATCAAAACCCGTGAGTGATAGTGATACGGATTAAGAAATCCGAGGCGTTTCCCAACGAGGTGTGAATGGGCAACGTCGTTATTGGTTCGTTATTAAAATGCTCGATGATTTGGATTTTTGATTATATTAAAACTACGGGGAATGGGAAAACAATTAAGGGAAATTATACTACGGGGAATCCTAAATACGCGAATTATTCTAAAACGTATTAAAAGAAACGTAAATAAAAAGCAACTACGTCTATTCTAAGTCCTAAAAATAATCTAAAATTACTTTCTAACTAAAAATGATATTATAAAATTAACTAAGAATTAAAACTAATTTTTATGATTTTTCTGGAATTTATTTAAATTAAAAACTAATTTAAACTAATTTAAATTCTAAAAATTACAAATTAAACTAGGAAAAATTTGGAAAAAAATAATTTTTTTGCTTTTTATAATTTTCTTAATCTAGGAAAATTGAAAACTTATTTTTGGAACTTTTTCTGATTTATTTGTAATAAAAGCTATTTAAAATGCCTTAAAAACTGTTTTAAATCAAGAAAAATATCAAACAGTAACTAAAAATTATGAAAAATTCAGAAAAAGTCTAAAATAATATTCTAATTCTATGAAAAATATCAAAACCTAATCTAGTGTGCTAGAAATTGGAGCTGCAGTGAAACTGCTTATAGATAAGCACTTGTAAATAAGCTAAAAGCTGCTATAGTGCACCAAATGAATTACAGAACCTAAAGTATGCTAAATCTACTTAAAAACAACCAATATCAACTACTATAAACCTATGAAATGCACACTACAAGGTTTTGATTCAATTTCTCAAATAAGCTAAAACAGCTCTAAGCCCCTACTTTTCAGCTTATGCACTAGCTTTTCCAATGAGCAAAAGTGAAATTAAGAACTTGTATTCAGTGAACAACCAACCAGAGAGTACAAATACCAAATTTGAGCCTCTAACAAGCTAAAATGAACCCTCAATAGGCTCTGCAATAAACCTGTGCACACTCAATATAAGCTGAGAATGTGCACAGGGAATTTTTGACCTTAAATACAAGCTTATTAAGTGCTTATATAAAATTCACAAAATTCCACAAAAATGACTTTTCAAAACTAGACCAGCAGAACTTGTTTATCCCACAATTTCAAGGATTTTGAACCAGAATTGAGTGTGTGAAAAATCTATAAAGTTTTGCAAAACCGAGTTTTACACTTTTGACTTTTTATCACAGAAATGGATATTTGACTAAAGTGAGATTTGAATCCAAATGATGAACTGATTTTGCTAAATTATGATGAATTGTAACTAATTTAAGCTAGACTAACCTATTCTATACCTAAATGAAGAATTAAGACCTTAAAATTCCTAACATATTTGAATTTAAGACAGGTAACAATTGATTTTGACTTTCACTGATTTATTGTGCAAAAGAGTGACTGAATTGACTGAGTTATGACTTATTGAGACTAAAGAAACTTAGTTCTATCACTAAAGTAACCTCAAACACGTGTCCTAACTTGATCCAAACACTACTTATACTAACTGTTATGCAATTAACTCTAACCTATACTCTAATCTAGTCAATGATAGTAATGAAACTCTAATCTAATCCATGAATATTAACTAACAACCGAGACAACAATTAAGCATAACATAAACAGAATACTTAATAATTCAGTTTTAGAATTAAACTCACTTGAATCCTTAGCCACTATGGCTTGCCAAAGAACAAATAGCCACTAACCTAACTAATCTCAACCCAAATCCAATTCAGAATCAACCCAAATCCAACTCAATATCAGCAAACTAGATCAATTTAACCATTGCAGTTTGACTTCGCTGACTGCTGAGAGTTTGAGAGTGAATTGAATATAGAACTGAGTAGTAGAATAAGCAAGCACTGATTAAGCTATAGATGAGCTTAAGAGAGCTTAAGGAAACATAAACATAAGCTGATTGCAGCTTATGAGCAGATTTGAGATTTTTTTTTTTATTATTTTTTTTTTATTATTTTTCTTATTTTTTTGTTATTTTTGTTTAGAGATATATAAAACTGAAATTGATTCGGAAACTAGCTAAAAGGATTATCAATAACAATAATATGCGAATAAAAATAACAAAACAGAGATTGAACTTAAATGAAAATTAAGCTAAAATATTTTTTTATTAATAAAGCTGAATACAAACAGAAATTTGAAAACAGAAAGTAAATTGAAATACTGAATAATGCTACACTACTCAGAACTATTCTACACTATATGAATTACAAAGAAGAAATGAAAGGGTATTTATAGCCACGAGCTCAAACCAAGGAAGGATCTAGAAATCTTCATTTGTGCTTCTTTGAGTGCATTTAGAGCCATTAGATCACCTTCCACGTATCCCAAATGATTTCAACCCTTGGATTGCACATGCCACGCATCAACAGCCAATCAGAGAGCAGAGATTGAGATGTTGCACGCGGATTGATGACCTGGCAGTAGGCACATGTCAGGTGTGTCATAATGTGTCAGTCGAAAGTACCAATTTGCCCTTAACCGTAGTTAATTTGATCAATCAAGCGAAGGGTGTTTTAGGGTTTATGTATTTGCAGAATTGGGGGTGAGATTTGGCGCCAAGGATTTTTTTAGTATATTTCGATTACTTTGACTCGTTGACCGGGGTTTAAGTGGGAATGGGTTGGGATAAATGGGTATAAGGTTGCTGGACCGGGTATAGTATTTAAGTTTGGGCCGGGTAAGATGATTTTGGGCTTGGACTTGGATAGTATATTGGACTTAGGATATATATTGAATCCCATATGTAGCATAAGGGCCAAAACTGCCAATTCTGAATTTTCAGGGGTCAAAGGTGTAAATCTGAAAATGTAATCCAAGGGTTGATCTTGTCATTCTTCAATAATCCAGGGACTGTATTTGCAACTTTTGAAACTTGAGGGGTCATTTCTGCCAAATGCTCAAAGTTCGTGGACTGTTCGACAATTCTGCAAACTTTGATCAAATTTTCAAAAATCATCCTCAGAGATTAGAAATCTTCACAAATGCATAATGTGACCTTCCGGCCAAATTTAGCTCTCTTAATCTCTCGCTCGGATTTTCGATGGCTTCTTTTTGTGTGTTCTTACATATCCGTACCTGCACAAGCACAAACTCAAGAAAACAACAAATATTAGCAATAAACGGCTCTTTCTTGGTTATTTTGGGTCAGTTTTGATAAACAAAAGATATGTGTTTAAGCACATATCATCTACCAAGCACAGACTTAGAAAGATTAGTGGGCCTAGAGGTATTCCGGTTCTTAGGATTCCTTAAACGAGAGATAATAGCTTTAGCAACACATTTGTCATGACAATCAGAATTCATACTTTTACGACAAATAACACAAGGTGCATCAGACTGAATATCAAAAATGCTTAATGGTTTAGCATTCGTTACATCACTATTTCTATTACATTTTCCATGCAATATCTATGGTGGAAGCAACGTGGGTCTTATTCATAGTCCTAAGGTGTTCTTCTACTTTAGCATTCCTTATTGATCTTTTCTTAGGTCGCAACTTCCTATTCTTCGATGTAGTGCTCCTAAGCAGTGAAGTGCAGACGTTTGGAAAAGACGCAACTATTCTGTTTGAGAAGGAGGCACGTTCGCAACTTGTGATTTGGCAGTAGGGATTCTAGGTTCACGATTACTAAGTGTTACCGGTGCTATTCTCTTAATCACGATAGGCGGAATTTGTTCATACTTTCCTAACATTTCTCTTAACTTGAAGATAGTGTGAATCGATCTTGATTTTAGTACCGAACATTTCAAAATGCATAACTTCGTTAGTGTGTGCAAGATAATGATCAAGTTCATTAGATGCTTCATTACGAGTCTTTTTGAGTAAATCAAATATGACACCGTATTCCTTTTTAACTTTTACAAGTTCTTGTTCATATTTTGAGATTTGACACTTAAAAGACACGCTTTGATCATCCAGTTGCTCAATTTTAGGATCGAAAGATTTTGCACGCGAATCGGTCAATTTTGTGTTGAAAAGCAAGTTGTTGATCGTGAATATCTTTTGACACCAATTAAGACGACGTATTGCATTTGAAAGTTCGTTTGACAATCGTTTGTTTTCAACTTTTAAAGACTCGATCCAAGCACATTATCGTTCTCAACATTTACCACATAAGCAACAGTATCGGCAGAGATATAATCAAATGCATATGACAAAGAATTCAATAACACAACATTATGGACATCAACAGAGATGACATCTTCCAAGAGTCGATCAACATCTTTTCTCAACAGTTTCTTTTACGTTTAGTGTTAGAAATAGATGTTTCGCTTTCTCAAAAACGACCTTCATTAATCCAAGTTCCTTATGAAAGTCCCTTTCCCAAGACAATGCACAACTTTTCAAATTTTAACATTTGGTAAAAGATTTTTCTGAAAAATGTCTCTTTGTTCTCGCGTTAGAGGCGATTGAAAGTGTTGAACTTTGATTTCAGAATGATATTCTATCTCATGTTGTAAAGTTTTGAGGTCGGCCATGAAAATGTCAAAATATCGAAGAATTTTGCGATTTTCATGTTTTGAGTTTACTTCACTGATGGAAGGTAAAGGACCATAAGTTTGTGCATAATCTGGTTTGGGATTATCATTCAAGACTCGACGTTTTATGATAATCCTGGGTGTGTTAGAAGAATCCGTTGGTGTGACGAAAGTGGCCGCTTTTGAATAGTTAAAAGGTTTGTTGTAAACAACTTTTTCTAATTTTGATCGACTCTCGTATTTTGCATCTAATTCCTCTTGACGATGATATTCAACAACACTCATAACAGAATTATCAATTTTATATTCTGACCGGAAACTTCGGATTTGGTTTGAATGTTTTGGTTGAAAGCTTAGGTTTGTAATCAGCAAGATTCGGTCATATCCATTTGGATTGGGTTTTAAAGTAAACTTTTCAATGGCATTGACCGACTCGCCATGTTTGTAAACAACAGTTTTAAACTCTTTAAGTTTGTTTTGCAAGCCGATGATTTCTTCAAGATGATCATCTATTCGTTTCGTTGAATGCCTTTTGTATGCAGAGAACTGGTTTTGACAAGTTAACAACTCAGCCTTAGCTTTTTGATTTTCCAAGGTGAGAGCGTTAATTTGCTTTTTATGAAACAATGGATGCTGAAGAAGAGTTAAAAAATAAACATACAAAGTAGGACTATCTTTGAAGTTATCCTCTCTTGAAGTAAAACGTTCATGAAGCGGGAATGGAATCTTGGAATCTCTGAAGTTCTGGATTGATTATGCTCAGTAGGATACTATTAAGCATTAGTGACTTCATGGTCAGTTGCATGCTTGTACTTTTAGTTGCATGCTTGTAATAGTGTTCCTTGTCTATAAAAGAACATAGGTCTTAGAAACAATCAAGACCTTATTTTAAGAGATCATCGTTGTATCATAGAGATCAAATAGACGTTTTAATCTTGCTTTTTATGTTCATGTTTCATTGTTCTATTTCGACAACAAAGCATTCTTCGCTAGATCGCATCTCTCTAAATATTTTCGTTTTGATGAGATTTGGCAATTAAAACCGTTTTCACGTTTTTCTTGAGTTTTGAAAAATTGAGTTGCTTTTGTAAACATTCAAAATCCTTGGTTAACAGTGCATTTTTGCTTTTCAAGTCCCGATTAATGGCATGACATTTTTCCACTATGGTCTGTTGGTCTTGTATTAAACGAGCAAAATATGGATGAGGCAAAAGTTCGGCGTGTTCAACGTGAGTCTCAACATGATCATTACCGAGATCCTCAAGTATAACCACGGAGTCAATTTGATTATCAAGGGAAACCATTTGGTCATCTTGATCGTCCAATATAACTACGGGGTCTAGTTGAAAATCGTCGGAATGAGATGTGGACGGCGATTTTGAACATTCCGAGCCTTGCGGATTCAGGATGTTGGCGGAGATATGAGATCGAGATAAATATGGTTTGTTCGGGTACTGAGACAAGCCATCGCTGTCATACACTGGGCCTGTGTCACTCATGTGTAATTCATGCATATTAGCCATCAACATAACAGTTGCATTGGCCTGCAAGTCCTCCATATCATCATCCGAGTCTGCATTTGCCATAAAGCTCGTTCTTTGTCTGAGAGTTCCACCAGCATCATCCTTAAGAGCCAAAAGAAGAGCCTCTTTGAAATAAGCACTGCCCCTAGTCCTTGGCTTTGGGCATGCATTAGCCAGTGTCCCTTCTCATTGCAGTTGTAGCATCGAAGACCATTCAACCCATTCTGAGCATTTCCTTGTTCCACCACTGGAGCTCGATTGTTATTCCTACCCACAGAATTAAACCCTTGACCACCGCCCATCCGACCACCATAACCACGATTCTGAACTTCAACTCGTCCATTGTTCACAACAGCTTGATTCCTTGTATTAGATGAGGAACGAATATGGTTGTTGGATTTGTTGGTATAACGGCTAAAGGCATTAGCAATCATAGCAAATCCTTGTTGCAAGATTTCCGAACGGATCGATTCCTCATTAGCTTCGCTAACAAGTGCTTGAGCATTGTTGTTGTTGTATGGAACCAATTGAGTTTGTTGAGATTGAGGCTGTGAAGGATCATATGGTGTGATTGTAGCATTGGTTGAGTTGTTTGGTTGAGGAGAATAAACTATTTTGAGCATATAAGGCAAGTTGTTGATTTTCCGGATGTGTCGGTGGAGCAATTTGAGCACGGATAATCCTTTCCCTATCAACTTCCTTTTCATGAGGCTTCAAGTAATCGTACAACAATCCATAAGTAGACTGATGTAAATTCTTCGCTTGACGGAGGAAAATGACATACTTCTCCCATTCAGGACCAAGACTACTCAGGAACTTAGTATTCACTGCAATTCTTGGCATGATGATATTGTGTTTATCCAAATCATTGATGATGTCTGAAAAATGATGATGATAAGACTCTAGTGTCTCTCCAGGTTCAATCAAGAAGTGTTCATAAGCCAAGTAAATTTTGGATTCCAAATCCTCCTGATTGAGTACAGATCCTTCCATAAGAAGATGAATATGATCCCACATTTCCTTTGCAGTCTTTTGAGCATTAACACTTCGAAGAATTGGGTTAGGTAATCCTAAGAGGATGTATTGCATTTCAAGTTCATCCGCTTCATAGTGTAGAAGTTCTTGAGGATTCAAGTCTGCAACAGTAGCAATGTTCGTTTGTTCATCTCTTGGAGGAATAGCATTAGGATCGGTACGATAACAAGAGGCATCTGAAATGGACCTTCCAAGATAACCTTCTTTAAGAACTTTCCATGTGGCTTCAGATCACAAAACCTAAAGAACCTTATCACCCATTGATCGTAGTTTCGGAGTAAGCATTGGAGGACTATCAAGTGATCCAGCCTCATGAATTGATTGTTGGCTACTTAAAGCTTCACACATCTTTGCAAACCAAGTGGGTTCCTTCATAGAGTTCCTTGATGGATGTTGATTGAATTCGGTTGTGTAGGGTTGAACTTGAAAACTTGGTGGTGGTTGAACCATTTGAGGTTGTGGAATTGCAGCAAGTTGTGGAGTATGTTGTTGATTAAATTGTTGTTGATAAATTGCTTGTTGTTGATTCCATTGTTGATGTTGTGGAGTTAGTTGTTGTTGTCGTTGAGAATAAGTGTAAGGGAAATAGTTAGAGTATGGTGGTTGTGACATGTTGATAAACTTGTGTTGGTAAAAATGGATCTTTGTAATCGAATGAACCTTTGTTGATGAAGTATCCTTAGGCGTAGAAATCAAAATAGTTAAGTAGCACTTATGCGTAAAAACACCAAAGTTACGCGTAACAAGGAAGAGTTACGCGTAGATTTAGCTTACGCGTAAGTAGGAAAAAGATGCTAAAGTTATGCGTAGACACAAAGTTAGGCGTAGAAAGTTAGGCGTAGGATTATCTTAGGCGTAAGATGAATCTTATGCGTAGGATTTCTACGCGTAATCTTTATGCTTATGCGTAATTTTAGGGTTTTATCCCAAGTGATCTTTTACACTTCACAGTGCAAAAGATATCCAAATTCGACGTATTTTCATGCTTATCCAAGCAAGAAAACACGGAGTAAACCACGAAAACGAAGATCAAACAAAGGAAAAAGTTACGCGTAAGATTAGGGTTTTCTTACGCGTAGACTTACTCGTAAAAATGAAGATGCCCAAATGTGTTTCTAACCCGCATTTTTGTTATGGAATAGCGTTAATAGTACCAAAATAACACAAAGTGTGAACCCGGATGAACCAAAATAGCTGAACGGGTTACGCGTAGAACTTCACCCACGAACAAAAACAAGCTTAAAAACTTAGATCCACACGTAAAGATTGAAACTTTTTGCCAAAAACAAGTATTTTAACACCTTAAAACGTTGAAAGTACAAGAATCTTGGATTAAAAAGTGTAAAAAACGAGTTTTTAAGCAATACAAAGTGGTAACTACTTTTACGCGTAAGACCTAAAACAAATACTTCAAAAACGAAAGTGTTAACCCAACTATTTGGCGATTGATACCACTGTTAGGTCACTAGTTTTACAACACAAGCTTACAAGAAAGATAGAGAGGCGATTGACCAAGTATCCAAACACACACACACGATATGCTTATGACCGGTTATGCGTAGGGCATGAGTGAAAGAAAAACTAGAACAACCAACCCTCAAGTGAGGGTTATTACATAGTATTTATAGGAGGGAAGCTAGGGCAATACTCCTAGTCCCTTCCTTTCTCCTATGGGCTTGGGCCTAAGCTCATGGGCCTTCTACATAAGCTTAAGGCTAATAACAAACATAAAGGCCATAATAAGCTAACTATTACATATGAGTAACTGACACTTGAATAAGGTTTAGGAGTGATTCCAACAACTAGATGGTTTATGTGTTTGTGCCATAAAACACAAGGTTTGTTATGTTGGGCCACAAAACATAACGGGTGTCATAGATGTGTCAAAGGCATTAGTAAAGAGTGCCGAAGATCTGTGTTGAAGGCATTAGTGAAAGGTGCTGAAGGATCGTGTAAATGACATTAGTGAAGAATGCCTAGGTCGTATAATCGATGAGGTGAATCGTTATACACATAAGTATTTGTTTAGATCTAAGGATGGTGATATCCTTGATGGTGTTGTAACAAGGAGTGGATCTCTTTGAGATTAGGTGTTGTGTTGTGATGGGTAGTAGTTCCTCCATAGTAATGGAACTAGGTGCTTAGCCTAGTACCTAATAAAGGGTAGGCGACATTGTGTAGGTGTGGTTCACCTTGGAGTGAAAGAACCCGGTGGTTAGCCTAGCACCGTATAAAGGGTAGGCGACGTTGTGATAGGGGTGGTTCGCCTTGGTGTGAAAGAACTCGGTATTTAGCTTTGTACCCGAAAAAGGTGTAAGCGACGTTGTGAAGGCTTCTCCGCCATAAGGAGTTGGTGTAGTGATTACGAAATCTCGAGTAGGTGACTCGGGGAGTGGAGTAGGGCAAGGAAGGTGTCCTTGTAGCGAACCACTATAAATCCTAGTGTTGGTTTGTCTATCCTTTTACTTATCGCTTTACTTTTATTCTTGCATTACTTTGTTTATTTTCTATGTGGTTGATGTCTATGTTTGTGATGCATACTTGGTCTTTCATATAGTCACAAACTATAATCAACACTTTACATATTATGACACGCTTGATCAAGAAAAAGCAACCGGACTAATAATGGTGAAACTTGATTTATAATGAATCATTAATCTTGCGGAATCTTATGTGATGTCAAGGGGTTGGCCTTACATGCCGTAATGCATTAAATTCATCCTCTCGTCGAGATTAGCAAATGCAATGGTTTATACTATATTTGATACAAAAGTTTTAAGTTTGAAACGGAAACGTATTCACCCCCCCCCCCCTCTACGTTTTCACAATTGGTATCAAAGCGGGGTTGGCTCTAGTTTTTAAAACAAATGGTTTTCAAAACGAGTAAGGTCCTTGTATCAAATTTTTGGTGAAGTCAAGCATAATATGAAAAGTGTTTTGTTGATTTTTCTCTTTGAAGTTTTGTTGTTAGATATCTTGTTAATCAAGCTTGAATAAAGGTAAAAATGGATAATATAACTTCACTAAAAAGTCTACAAAGGTTAAACCTTTTCGTCGGGTCAAAACGTGCATTTTTGTAATTTTGTGTCACATCTGCGAATCCATCGGGTTACACTGGATGGATCCCTCAAGCAAGGGATCCGTGGGATCCGTGGTACAGAAGATTTTGTCCAATTTCAAAAATTCATACCTAATTAACCGTAAGTCGTTAGAAGTCGTGCCACCTATCGTTTTAAAGGTATTTGAGTCTACTTTCATTTAAAAATGATTTCATAAACTGATTCAAAACAATAATTTATAGAATCATTGATTTATAATAGAAAGTCATTTTTCGGTCATAACTTTTGCACAAACTTTTGATCTAATTGGAGACAGATGTTTTCGCTTTTGAATAACAATATGCCCTCTTTTGAAATTAAGGTTTTGATCATATTTATAAATATAAAATAAACTAATCAAGCTTGGTATACATGTTTATATTTAACACAAAGCGATGAAAAGAACTTTCGTATGCTATGCTAAATGATAAATTGTCTTCTTTGCATTACTTGATTATTTGCTTATCTCAAATAGCTTTTGTGATTGTTTGATTGAATAACATATGTGGTTTCCTTACCTTGCTATTCATTCTCTTGTTTGTCGATTTAGTAAAATTCTACTAATCAATGTGCTATTTGAAGGAGTGTTTGGGATAACATCTAGTTGTGTCAAAAATGTTAGTTTAGATACTAAGATAAGTCATATAAGTTGAAAAATGTTTAAAAAATATAACACACTAAATGGATTTTTGATTGAGTTTGTCATGTGTGCAACATAAATGTTTTATGTGCTTATATGATTTCTTTTGTTCTTGTATCGTTTTCTAAAAACAACAAGAATGTACATCGGATCATAACCTACACTTGTGATGATGATGTACTCTCCCATTTTCCTTTTCATGATCGCTTTCAAAGCTTCATAGTAGGATTGACAACTTGATTATTTCATCCGATATACTCAAGTAAATTATTTTGCAACGCTGATATGTGCTTAAACACATATAATTTCTTTATCAAATCAGACCCAAAATAACCAAGAAAGAGCCGTTTATTGTTAACATTTGCGTGTTTCTTGAGTTTTTGCATGTGCAGGTACGGATATGATAAAACACACAAAAAGAAGCCAAATCAGACGAAATTCCGAGCACGAGAGATTAAGAGAGCTAAAGCTGAGCCGGAAGGTCAGAATTATGCATTTGTGAAGATTTTTACTCTTTGAGGATGATATTTGAAAGATATAATCAAGTTTGAAGAATTGTCAGAAATAGTCCCTGAACTTGCATCAAATGGCAGAATACACCCCTTGAGAATCAGAATTGGCAAATTTAGCCCTTGGAATATTTGAATATTGGCAAAGTTAGTCCTTGATCAAATTTTCAGATTTACAAGATTGGTCCCTGAATTTTCAGCATGTACCATATTAGTCCTTGAAACATTGGATCCATTTATCTTTGGCCCAAATGATAAAACAAGCCCAAGTCCATTTCCCTTAAACCCGGTCCAAACCATTTCCGTGACCCTAAACCGCTCCATTTATACTTACCCGGTTCTCACTTAAACCCATGGTCAAACGGTCAATGAAATCAATTAAATATAAACAAACCTCACGCGCCAAATTTTCACCCAAATTACCCAGTACATGAACCCTAAATTACCCTTTCACTCAATTCGCAAAATTACCACAATTAAGGGCAATTCCGTACTTCCACTGACACAATACTGACACACGGATGCCAGCTTGGCAATCCGTGTGTCACATACCTCAAACGCTGAGCCCTGATTGGTCGAAGCTACGTGGTGAATTCAATCCTAAGGTTGAGATTGCTGGGATGAGGTGTAAAAATGATCCAAGGGTTGTAAACATCCAGAGAAAGCACACATTTGGAGCTTCCAGATTATTCCAAGACCTCTAGCTAGGCTATAAATACCCCCATCATTCACACTTGTAATCGATGTAGAATTTGAGTAGATTACTAGTAGCTTAATCATGTTTAATGTTTAATTTTCATTTCGTATTTTAAATTTCAGTTCCTTTGTAATCACAAGTTTTATTAATAGAAGTAATTTCAGTTTTTGTTTTCACTCAATCTCAATTCTTTGTTTCATTGTTTTAATTGCTTATTAGTATTTCATTATCTCATTTTAGCTTATCTAAACTCATTTTCAGCTTATTCTCTTTATAAAATAAAAATCACAAAAAATAAGGAAAATACCTAAAAAATCAAAAATATCTTAAATCTGTTGTTAAGTGCAATCCACTTGTGTTTATGTTACCATAAGCTCTTATAAGCTTATCCATAGCTTAGTAAGTGCTTATTCAGTTCTCTACTCAGTTCTACCTTCAAAAGTAACTTGGTCAACAAAAGTCAACTGCAAGATTAAGCTTTCATGTTTCAATTTCGGTGTTAGATCGGATATGGGTGATTCGAGTTGTATTTGGGTTGAATTCAGTTTAGGTTAGTGGTTATTTGATCTCTTTGTGCAAGCCATAGTGGCTAGGACCACATGTAAGTAATTTCTAAAGAAAAATATTGCATAATCTGCTTATGCTTGAATCAGTAGTCTAGATCTTAATTTGGTGTTATTAGATCTTATTATTACATTTAATTGTTAGTGTAGGTGATAAGCGCTTAGTAGAGTTAAAAGTAGTGAACCGTTAGTAAACTAGTGTTTGGATCTGTAGCAATCTGAGCTTGAGGTTTGATTTGTGGTTAAAATCAGTTAGTATAGTTTCATTTAGAATAGATAAACTCAGTTCAGTCCTTATTTTAAGTCTACATATACTCTAAGTCAATATTGCAATTAAGCTGATCTTGTGTTCATTTCTGTTTGAATTAGTAGCTATAATTTTACATATAGGGTTAGTAATAGTTAACTCAGCTTGCATTAGGTTTATTTCAGCATTAGACATCATAATCATTCATCAAATTTAGTTTAAAGTTCATTTTAGTCAACATCTTCAAATCTGTCCAAAAGTCAAAAGTTGCAAAACACAGTTTTTACAAAAGTTTGTGGAATTTTTACGGATTCAGTTTTGATTCATATCAAGTGATATTTTGGGATTTCTAACTTCAGTTGGTCAAGAAATGGAAACTGATTTTTGTGAAATTTTAGTAAATCTCTATAAGCTCTAAATCAGCTTCTCAATAAGCTATTTTTGCCCTGTCTCACACTCAAAGATATCGAGGTGTGCCAGTACTTAACCTTTGCATAAGGTTCATTCTAGATAGCTAGAGCCTGAAAATTGGTCCAGTTGTAGTTTGCTTGGTGGTCTTGAGGACTACAGATCTGTTTTTTACATAAGCTCTCTTTATAAGCCAGTGGTTAAACTCAAAGATAGGGGTTAGGGCTTTGTTTGGTTTAAGTGGTAATTAGCTCAAATCATTAGTGGTTTTGCTTATTTGAGGTCAGGAGTAGTTGCAATCAGTTGTTTTAGAGTACTTTTAGCCTTATTTAGCTTCTGAGTTAATTTGATAACCTCTAGTGCTTTTTAGCTTATTCTTAAAAGCTTATTCATATCAGTTTGCACTACAGCTTGTTAATCTCTCACACTAGCATAGGTTTTGATATTTTTCATAGATTTAGAATAATATTTTAAACTTTTCCTGAATTTTTCATAATTTTCAGTAACTGTTTACTATTTTTCTCTATTAAAACTAGTTTTTAAGTCTTTTTAAATAGCATTTAATTCAGAAAAGGTTCCAAAAAATAATTTTTCAATTTTCCTAGATTAAGAAAATTATAAAAAACAAAAAAAATAATTTTTCCAGATTTTTCCTAGTTTAATTTGTAATTTTTAGCATTTAAACTAGTTTTAATTAGTTTTTAATTCAAATAAATTCCAGAAAAATCATAAAAATTAGTTTTAATTCTTAGTTAATTTTATAATATTATTTTTAGTTATAAAATAATTTTAGATCATTTTTAGGACTTAGAATAGACGTAGTTGCATTTTATTTACGTTTTATTTAATACGTTTTAGTTTAATTCGCGTATTTAGGATTTCCCGTAGTGTAATTTCCCTTAATTGCTTTCCCATTCCCCGTAGTTTAGATCAAAATCATAAATCCAAAACATCGAGCATTTTAATAACGAACCAATAACGACGTTGCCCATTCACACCTCGTTGGGAAACGACTCGGATTTCCTAATCCGTATCACTATCACTCACGGGTTTTGATTCATTATCCTTTTTCCTAAAGGGATTTTAAATCATTCCTTGTGGTTATTTTTGATATCGATATTGTGGTTTTATCCATACACACATACCACTAAGCCTACATAGAATCAAAATTTTGGCGCCGGGGAGGTTGTGTAGCGACAATATCGTTAAAGGTTTGACGATTAGTGACTCGAGATCCTTCCTTTGTGAAGTTACTATTTTTTATAAAAAAAAAAAAAAAAAAAAAAAATATATATATATATATATATATTCCTTTTTCTTTTATATATATATATATCATTAAAAATACAAAAAGATTTTCTCTTTTGTTTTTGAGCTAAAATAGAATACATCAATTATATAACATTCTCAACGGAGGTGTTATCATTAGTAAGTTCCCGAACCAAAGATCAAAAACTTGCCTTTGTGTCGCTTGTGAGTCGATTTATTTCTATTTGATAAACAAACTGTGTGGTGGGTATAAGGACGGCCTGACATTAAATTGCGGATGAAAAGAAGCGGGTTTTTAATAAGCTTCGCGCTGACCTAAAAAGCTTCTCCGCCGCTTGCGTTTGTCTTATAGAGGTGATTTATTCACTTGGGATTATTGGTTAAGTTCACGGTGTTTTCGAATACCGTTCTCTTTTAATTGCCTTGGTTTTGAAAGTGCATGCGCACTCGTTCTAATAACTACAGACCGATACGTGAAGCCACTACAATTCCAAGAAGGCGAAATAGATGTGCTCCATTAGTCGAACCCGAGATTCGAACTAATCCGACTCCGCCCATCGTCGAAATGGCGGAGGACAACCGATCTATGCTAGGGCAACTCCAAGCACCCACCGAGGGTTATGGAGAAGCCATCGTCGTCCCGGCAATCGCTGTCGTTGCGATAACTTTGAGCTTAAACACGGATTGATAAATTTGGTTTCGTCAAGCCAATTTTACTGGATTGAGATGGACGATCCTCATTCTCATATCCGACGATTCAACAAGCTCACGTCTACGATCAAGTACCGTAACGTCCTGGAAGAAGCTATCAAGCTACTATTCTTCCGCCAGAGGGAGCGCCAGATTTGGCTCGAAAAACTACCCCCTCGATCGATAACCACATAGGAGAATTTAGTGTCAAAATTCGTGAACGAATTCTTCCCACCGTCTAAAACAACAAGCTTAAAAAATGAAATAACAAAATTCACACAAAGATTTGATGAATCATTTAGTGAGGCATGGGACCGATTCAAAGATTTGCTTAGGCAATGTCCCCATCATGGTTTTACGGAATTACATCAACTTGATACGTTTTATAACGGTTTGTGTAAAACCTGAAAATCTAAAACATGAATAAAGACTAAAATACCCTTGAAATCGAAATTTATAAAATACGTAAAAGACATTTATATTCATTCAACGAAATTAAAACTAACTTATCTATAATTAAAACTTAACGAATATGTGTACGTGATCGATTTTGTACGACAAAAAGATTTAAACGTCTCGCGTAAAAGTTTGGGCCTCGCCATTTGTTTGATTTTTGGATCCGATAGACTCGTTTCTTTTTGCCAAGCCGAGAGTCCAAGAAGCCCATGGGGGCGTTTGTTTTGTTCGTGTGGATCAAGAGCCAAAGGCCATTGGGCCGTGGGTTTGTGTGCTCGGTTGGACCAAGCCGAAACCAACCCCTCCTCAAGCCCTAACCGAAAATGCTACCACTATAAATATAACACATAAACTCAAAAGTGAAACCCTAGTTTTTGGTTGCCTCTCTTTTCTTTTGTTCCATTCGGCCGAATACCTACACCTTGGTGTCGAGACTTTGCTTCATCAAAGCTAAGGTATAACACGTTTGTCGTCTTATTTTGATAACACCTAACGTATCATGTGTTGTAGCTTGTTTGTTTTAGTCGACTTGTGTTTCTTCTTTTTTTGTCGAGCCGTGTGAAACCAACAAAGGCAAACCATAATGTATTGAACCTTGTAATATTAACAGAACGTGTTATGTAATACGTAATAAGTATTATTGAACCGGATCATAGTTAAGTCGAGCTATATAAGGACCGAACCACATGCATGTGAACCGAACCATGTATATGTTTTGGCCAAGGTATAAAAACATGATAACTTGAATATGTAAAGTACCTAGGTGAGCTAGGGCTTGCGTAAAATGTTGTAGCCAAAACCCTAGGTTTGAACCGAACCCTATAAGAGTTTTGGAAGTGTGTTTAATAAGTAAAGGTCATGTAAACCTAAACCCTAGTTTGAATGTGTGAACCGAATAATGCAAGCCGAACCATAAATGGTTTATGAACCGTGTCTCATATGCGTGCGTTTTATAAGTGAAGTGAGTTGTGGATATGTAAACGTAGTACGTGGTCATATCTAGTCTAAACTATTGTGAATGTGTGTGTCGATGTGTCTAATCCGGATAATAAGTAACTTGTGGGGTCACATGAAATCATAAACGTGTATGGATATAAAAGTTGACGTATAAAATGTGTATAAGTAACGTAGGGTTAAGACATGAATGTGTTGAGTAAATAAACAAGAGTAATGAGTCATTAAATGACGTAAAAGATAAAGTAAATGCACATTAATGTGATATTAAAAGAATGAGAAAACCCTAGAACATAAATGAGAGTCGATTAAGGTTTGAAGCTAATTATATTAATTCGTTATTTCATGTGAGAATTATGACTTTTAAACTATTTTCACATTTAACCCTAAACTTTAATAAATGACATAATGAAACCTAATCTACGATATTGATATAAAACACTTAAGTCTCATTTAATCATAAATCTCTAAAATATTAAGATCACTGAATACATTAAGTATAAACACCAAACATTTAAAAGATCATTTCGACGATTATGGAATCATAAATAACATGTACGACCGTTAATGTGTATAGGTTCTGTGAAGAAGGAGTAATCCTTTGCTTTCCGTATTTTGCTTTTTGATCATTTGCTTTGGAATAAGGTACAGATATTCTGACCTTTTTAGTAAAGGTTCCTTATAACGTTTTCTTTCGTTAGCTTTTATATTAAGGTTTCCTAAGCCTTTGCTATGAATCCCATTCTGTTTGTTTGAGCTGTTGCTTATCTGAACTCTGATTTCTGAATTATGAAACATCCGATTTTGAACTATGTTGATATGAAAACTCTGATTTTGAAAATATGATTAACCTTATGATAAAGTATGATCTGTCGTCAGGTTTTGACATTCTGATGTGACCTAAGATAGTTTGACACCCGAGCCAAATATTTCACTAGTCATGGGGTTCCATGTCCGCGGTCGATGATGCACCTCGACATGACTCTAGGGCATAGAGTGATGTTACGCCACGTCCCCTTATCTGTTATATGTTATGAGCTCAAGTTATGTTATATGACCAATATAAATGCGTCAGGGCGTATGGATGCATCCTAGATCTGTTATATGTTATATGTTATCTGTTATCCGATGATTGATGTTGCGTGCATGCACGTCCTTCATAACTCTGGTAGGTCTCCCCTACAAATGTTGCCTTATGTGAATATGATTATGATCGATATTTGTTTCGCTCGTGGTAGTTAACTATAAATTTATTCGATAATTCTGATTTATACTTTGAAAATGATTATGATTTTGCTATCTTTCGTTCATTATTTTGTATTCAAATCGTTCAGTATTTGCTTTGCTTTTATATCCGCTCATTCACTGAGCTTTTGAAGCTCAGACGCATTTCTTTTCTTCCGCGGCAGGTATCTAAGCATTGGAGCTGGGTTTTGCTTTGGGATGAGTGCATGAGTGGACTTACCTTAGAGATATTTAGCTTCGATCCTATGATGCCATTTAAGACTTCATTATTTCAGATATTTTGTTGGATTTTATTTTCCGCTGGGACCTATGTATCGAAGTCATGTTGACTTGAATTTTCCGCATTTATGTTAAGATTTATTTTGGGTATTTATGTTTGCTTTGATATGACACCATTATTTGTGATTCCTTTACCCTTGTCGGGTCGGGGCGTTACAATTTATGGTATCAAAGCCAGGTTTTATGACTTGTAGTCAGGACCTGTGACATATGGACCCTAGGTTTTGAGACCTTAGAGCTTAGGCTATGACCTGTGAGGATTGGGTAGACTTTAGGTTTCCTTCTACGAACTTCCATTTCGTATCTCACCTTTGTTCATTTTGCTAATCGTTTGAATATCGTTCAGATGGTTCAAACTCGTCGTGAATCGGTAACGTGGATGGACACGATGATGCTCCTAACTTGGATGCTGCGATTGCTAATGCTCTCAACACTCTTTTCCTGGTCTTACCACACCGAGATGATGACATAGGTGATCAACAACATTCGCAATCAGAATCGGTGCTTCGGTAGTGGTGGAGGAAATCAACCCGTCGGCATTCATACTTGGCTCGGCGCTTTGGTAAGCTCAAGCCTCTTTCTTTTAGCACTCTGCTACTCCCACCGGAGGCCGAGGACTGGATCACTCATATTGAGAAGCTGTTTGAAGTATTGGGTTGTAGAGACGAGTTTAAGACCCGTTTGGCTACATTTAAGTTGGAAGGTGATGCTTTGAATTGGTGGAAGGCGCTCAAACAGGCAAGAGGAGGAGATGCTTTTGCTGTTACTTGTACTTGGACCGAGTTTGGACTATCTTCTATAACCGTTATTTCCCGATCGGCGAAAGCAAAGAAAGGTATGAGAGGGATTATCAGGCGATTTACCAGTTTGATCATGAGAACTCCAATGAATACATGGGTAGGTTTATGAGGTCGTGTAAGTTTTGTGGGAACGATTGCGGAGATGGTAGGCGCCAAGCTAAGCACTTCAAGTGGGGATGAAGTGGGTGTTGGACCGACCGCTAATATCGAGTATGAGGATATGTCGGCCTGCAATGACGCAGCTCGTAACATTGAGATCTTTCATGAGGTTTCGGTTCCAACAAGCGTAACCGTGATGGTGATCGGATTCAAGGTAGGACTCAAAGTAGTGATTATAAGGGAAATCTCGGTAGGAGTTACGATTCGAGGGACAAGTGGATAGGAGTTATGACGGTCGGGGTGGTCCAGGAAGGAATGTGGACTCTAGGCGCAGGCGAGAGTCGGGGATAGCAGAGTTGCTGGTAAGAATGGAAATGATCGTCAGAATCAAGGTAACAATAACCAGCGTTACAACAAGGATCAGTCAGCTCGAGGATCATATCAGGGTCGGTGCTTCAGGGATCTTCTCGTCGCCAAAGGGACACCGTGAGGTTTTGCCTCCCCACCTCTATGTACTACTTGTGGAAAGGCTCATCCGGGACCATGTTTCAAGGCCACTGGTGGATGTTTCTCTTATGGTTCCACTACTCACAAGATCAAGGATTGCCCTAAGAAGAACCGGTGATTCACGGAAACTACATCAAGCCGCCACCTACTATCGGACGTGTTTATGCTACTACTCGGACTCAGGCGGAGCGCGCCACTTCAGTACCATTACGCACTCTTTTCATTGATGATTATTCTGTCTTCGCTTTATTTGATATCGGTGCCACACACTCCATTATATCTGTCACATTTGCTAAGAAACTTAATATGAAGCCCAAACCATTGGCAAATCACTTATCGATTTCTACGCCTATGAAAAACCACATGATCATTGATCATAAATACGTTAAGTGCCCTCTTCGTTTTGATGATCGTGTTCGCTCTGCAAATCTGTATCCTCTCGATATGGTCGACTTTGATATCATTCTAGGCATGGATTGGTTGGCTTATCATAGAGCTTCAATCGACTGCCATGCTAGAACTGTGATCTTTGGAGACATAAAACATCCTGAATTTGTTTATTATGGTTCTCAACCCCTCAAATCTGTTAAGCTCATTTCTGCTATGAAGGCACGGACCATGCTTGCTCATGGGTGCCAAGGTTTTCGGCATCTTAAGGACACATCTCTGGAGAGTCCTAACATTGAAAACCTTTCTGTTGTTTGTGAATTCACCGACGTTTTTCGATGAACTCCCCGGTCTTCCCCAGCCTAGAGAAGTTGAGTTTAGCATTGAGTTAATTCCTGGTGCAGAACCGATTTCGAAGGCTCCGTATCGTATGGCGCCTGTAGAACTGAAGGAATTGAAGGAGCAGCTGCAAGAGATGATAGAGAATGGATTTATTCGACCTAGTGTTTCTCCATGGGGTGCACCTGTTTTGTTTGTGAAGAAGAAGGATGGAAGCATGCGTCTATGTATCGACTACCGTGAACTCAACCGTATTACCATTCGAAACCGTTATCCTCTGCCGCATATTGATGATTTGTTTGATCAACTGCAAGGAGCTAAGTTCTTTTCTAAGATTGATCGAGATCTGGTTATCACCAGCTACGTGTGAGGAGCAAGATGTTCCTAAGACCGCTTTCAGTACACTTGGATATGGTCATTACGAATTCCTCGTTATGCCTTTTGGTTTGACGAATGCGCCTGCTGTGTTTATGGACTTAATGAATCGTGTTTTCCATGAGTTCCTCGATAAGTTTGTTATCGTTTTCATCGACGACATTTTGGTTTACTCCAAGTCTGAAGAAGAGCATGAACAACATCTCCGGATAGTTTTGGAGATTTTGAGGAAGAAGAAGTTGTACGCCAAATTTTTGAAGTGTGAGTTCTGGTTAAGACAAGTCGCGTTCCTTGGTCATATTGTATCTGCTGATGGTATCACCATGGATCCGTCTAAAGTTGAGGCTATCACTAAATGGCCAAGACCTACGCATACCGACCGAGGTTAGGAGTTTTATAGGACTTGCTGGTTACTACCGACGTTTTGTTGAAGGTTTCTCTCGTTTAGCTTTGCCCCTAACCCAACTGATGAGAAAAGGAGAAAAGTTTGTATGGACGGATGAACGAGAAGAGAGTTTTGAAGAGTTGAAACGGAGATTGGTGTCCGCTCCTATTTTGACTCTTCCATCTGGTTCTGGAGGATTTCAAATATACAATGATGCATCTAAGAAAGGATTAGGTGGTTTTGATGCAACATGGAAAGGTGATAGCTTATGCTTCAAGGCAACTAAAACCTTATGAGGAGAATTACCCAACTCATGACCTTGAGTTAGCTGCTGTGGTGTTCGCGTTGAAGATCTGGAGACATTACTTGTATGGAGAGACGTGTGATATTTTCATCGACCATAAGAGTCTCAAGTATATTTTCACTCGGAAAGAACTTAACATGAGACAAAGAAGATGGTTAGAGCTTCTTAAGGATTATGAAACCAACATTCACTACCATCCGGTAAGGCTAATGTAGTTGCCGACGACTTAGCCGGAAATCAAGCATTCTTGCAAGTATTGAGATTGAACCTAGGATTCTTCGTGACTTAGAGCGTTTGGATGTTGAGTTGTGCGTACGAGGTTTTGATGGATACTGGGCTAGTATGAAGGTGGATTCGAACCTTATACTGCGAATTAAAGAAGCTCAGAAAGATGATGGTGAGCTGTGGGCCGTGGCGCAAAATGTTGAAGAAGGTAAGCGCACGGAGTTTAAGATTGATAATGACGGAATTGTATGGTATGAAGATAGGCTCTGTGTTCCCAATGATTCGAACTTCGCGAAAGTTATGACTGAAACTCATAGTTCTCCTTTCACTATCCATCCTGGTTCTACCAAGATGTATAGGGATTTGAAACAAGATTTCCGGTGGAATGGCATGAAGCAAGATGTGGCGACGCTTGTGTCGAAGTGTATGATTTGTCAAGCCAGGTTAAAATTGAGCACCAAAGGGCTAGTGGACTCACAGACCATTGGATATTCCGACATTGAAGTGGGATAAGATATCTATGGATTTTGTGACTGGGCTACCTCTTACTCGGAAGAAGCATGATGCGATTTGGGTAGTTGTTGATCGACTAACCAAATCTGCTCATTCTTACCAATTAGAAAGGATTATGGTATTGGTAGATTGGCGGAAATTTTTCAACAAGAGATCGTTAGGCTTCATGGTACTCCGGCATCTATTGTGTCCGACAGGATCCGCTTTACTTCCTTTCTGGAAAGGTTTGCAAAAAGCTTGGGGTACAAATTCGACTTAATTTCAAGATACAAGATTTCATCCTCAAACTGGATGGTCACCGAGAGGACTATTCAGACCTTAGAGGACATGCTAAGGGCTTGTGCTTTAGAATGGATGGGCAAATGGGATGAATATTTGTGTTTAGTAGAGTTTGCATACAACAACAGTCGGCATGCTAGCATTAAGGCAGCACCGTTTGAACTTCTTTATGGGAGAAAATGTAGATCACCTACTTGTTGGGATGAAGTAGGTGAACGTTTAATTGAAGGTCCCAAATGATTGAGATCAAGTAATGAGAAAGTAGTCATTGCTAGAGAAAAGTTGAAGGAGGCTAGGTCTCGCCGTAAAAGTTATGCCGACAAGCATCGGTCGTGATTTAGAGTTTCTGGTTGGAGATCGTGTATTTCTGAAAGTCTCGCCGTTTAGAGGTGTGAAACGTTTTGGAATCAAGGGCAAGCTTAGTCCTCGATTCATCGGTCCGTTTGAAATTTTGGAGCGTATAGGAGAAGTTTCATATCGGTTAGCACTTCCGCCATCGTTATCGCATGTTCACGATGTTTTCCATGTATCTCTCCTAAGGGGATACAACTATCATCCGTTACACGTTGCTTCTTATCCGTTTGATCAAATTCAATCCGATATGTCTTTATCTGAAGAACAGGAAGCTATTTTAGAAAGACAAGAAAGAGTCATGAGAAACAAAGTCATTCCGTTCGTTAAGATTCTTTGGAGAAATCACCCGGAGCGTGAAGCTACCTGGGAAACCGAAGAGTCAATGCGAGCTAGTTATCCTCAATTCTTTGAATAGTTTGGTATGTTCTCATTTCGTTTTCGTTTCGTTTCATTTCAATTTTCGAGGACGAAAATTCTTCTTTTAGAGGAGAAGAGTTGTAAAACCTGAAAATCTAAAACATGAATAAAGACTAAAATACCCTTGAAATCGAAATTTA
This sequence comes from Chrysanthemum makinoi, assembly GCA_910596185.1. NCBI lineage: Eukaryota > Viridiplantae > Streptophyta > Magnoliopsida > Asterales > Asteraceae > Chrysanthemum > Chrysanthemum makinoi. The sequence continues at coordinate 97,680,302 of OU343225.1, forward strand.
TAAAATACGTAAAAGACATTTATATTCATTCAACTTAAATTAAAACTAACTTATCTATAATTAAAACTTAACGAATATGTGTACGTGATCGATTTTGTACGACAAAAGATTTAAACGTCTCGCGTAAAAGTTTGGGCCTCGCCATTTGTTTGATTTTTGGATCCGATAGACTCGTTTCTTTTTGCCAAGCCGAGAGTCCAAGAAGCCCATGGGGGCGTTTGTTTTGTTCGTGTGGATCAAGAGCGAAGGCCATTGGGCCGTAGGTTTGTGTGCTCGGTTGGACCAAGCCGAAACCAACCCCCTCCTCAAGCCCTAACCGAAAATGCTACCACTATAAATATAACACATAAACTCAAAAGTGAAACCCTAGTTTTTGGTTGCCTCTCTTTTCTTTTTGTTCCATTCGGCCGAATACCTACACCTTGGTGTCGAGACTTTGCTTCATCAAAGCTAAGGTATAACACGTTTGTCGTCTTATTTTGATAACACCTAACGTATCATGTGTTGTAGCTTGTTTGTTTTAGTCAATTTGTGTTTCTTCTTTTTTTTGTCGAGCCGTGTTAAACCAACAAAGGCAAACCATAATGTATTGAACCTTGTAATATTAAGAGAACGTGTTATGTAATAATGTAATAAGTATTATTGAACCGGATCATAGTTAAGTCGAGCTATATAAGGACCGAACCACATGCATGTGAACCGAACCATGTATATGTTTTGGCCAAGGTATAAAAACATGATAACTTGAATATGTAAAGTACCTAGGTGAGCTAGGGCTTGCGTAAAATGTTGTAGCCAAAACCCTAGGTTTGAACCGAACCATATAAGAGTTTTGGAAGTGTGTTTAATAAGTAAAGGTCATGTAAACCTAAACCCTAGTTTGAATGTGTGAACCGAATAATGCAAGCCGAACCATAAATGGTTTATGAACCGTGTCTCATATGCGTGCGTTTTATAAGTCAAGTGAGTTGTGGATATGTAAACGTAGTACGTGGTCATATCTAGTCTAAACTATTGTGCATGTGTGTGTGTGTGTCTAATCCGATAATAAGTAACTTGTGGGGTCACATGAAATCATAAACGTGTATGGATATAAAAGTTGACGTATAAAATGTGTATAAGTAACGTAGGGTTAAGACATGAATGTGTTGAGTAAATAAACAAGAGTAATGAGTCATTAAATGACGTAACATGAAAAGTAAATGCGCATTAATATGATATTAAAAGAATGAGAAAACCCTAGAACATAAATGAGAGTCGATTAAGGTTTGAAGCTAATTATATTAATTCGTTATTTCATGTGAGAGTTATGACTTTTAAACTATTTTCACATTTAACCCTAAACTTTAATAAATGACATAATGAAACCTAATCTACGATATTGATATAAAACACTTAAGTCTCATTTAATCATAAATCTCTAAATATTAAGATCACTGAATACATTAAGTATAAACACCAAACATTTAAAAGATCATTTCGACGATTATGGAATCATAAATAACATGTGCGACCGTTAATGTGTATAGGTTCTGTGAAGAAGGAGTAATCCTTTGCTTTCCGTATTTTGCTTTTTGATCATTTGCTTTGGAATAAGGTACAGATATTCTGACCTTTTCAGTAAAGGTTCCTTATAACGCTTTTCGCTAGCTTTTATATTAAGGTTTCCTAAGCCTTTGCTATGAATCCCATTCTGTTTGTTTGAGCTGTTGCTTATCTGAACTCGATTTCAATTATGAAACATCTCGATTTTGAACTATGTTAATATGAAAACTCTGATTTTGAAAATATGATTAACCTTATGATAAAGTATGATCTGTGGCCGGGCCGGTTTGACATTCGATTTGACCTAAGATATTTTGACACCCGAGCCAAATATTTCACCGTCATGGGGGTTCCATGTCCGTGTCGTTGATGCACCTCGACATGACTCTGCAGTATGGCGTGAGTGATGTTCTGCCCCGTCCCTTATCTGTTATCTGTTATGAGCTCAAGTTATGTTATATGACCAATATCTGCTCGCTGGGTATGGATGCATCCTAGATCTGTTATATGTTATATGTTATCTGTTATCCGATGATTGATGCTGCGTGCATGCACGTCCTTCATAACTCTGGTAGGTCTCCCCTACAAATGTTGCCTTATGTGAATATGATTATGATCTGATATTTGTTTTTGGGCTCGTGGTAGTTAACTATAAAATTTATTCGATAATTCTGATTTATACTTTGAAAATGATTATGATTTTGCTATCTTTCGTTCATTATTTTGTATTCGAAATCGTTTCGTATTTGCTTTGCTTTTATATCTGTTCACTGAGCTTTTGAAGCTCACCGCATTTCTTTTCTTCGCGGCGTATCTAAGCATTGGAGCTGGGTTTGCTTTGGGATGAGTGCATGAGTGGACTTACCTTAGAGATATTTAGCTTTGATCCTATGATGCCATTTAAGACTTCATTATTTCAGATATTTTGTTGGAGTTTATTTTCCGCTGGGACCTATGTATCGAAGTCATGTTGACTTGAATTTTCCGCATTTATGTTAAGCGTGGAGTAGTTGGTTCTCTTTAGAGCCCATCGAAGGTACTTATGGCTTTTTGTTCCCACAAAATTGTTTCACCCCATATATGTCAAATAATAATTAGAGATGTTGAGTTTTTGGCGATAGTTAGTTCTTTATTCCTTTTTATAGAATCTTTGCCTATGAGAGTTGGGTACACATCAAGGTACTGTCAGTGTTGCGGTGTAATAGACAACTGATTCCTGATAGTTTGCTGCTATTGTTTCTATTGTTATAAAAGCCGTAGGATTAGGAGTTTGGCACAAAAATTAACATGAAATAAAGCCCAAATGTATTAAAGTTGAAAAATCAAAAGCCATAAAAGTTGTCATAGACTTCCAAAAAGGCAGAGGAAAAATCCAAAGTCATAATAAGACTTCTGATAAAACGGTAATCCCGTTGATTATGGTTGAAAGACCAAAGGTCCTGAATTGCAAAAATGCAAATGTGCTGAAATAAGTTTTCAAGCCAACTTTGAATCCGGAGATATATCCCTAAATCATGTTCAATTAGGACCTTGCTGTTACCTCATTTCTTGTTTCCCACCTTTTTCGCGGGCAGGTGAATAACTAATTAGCGACTTAGCTTCATATCTTTATCGAATAAAGGTATCGAAACGAGAAACTTGAAGAAATTCATTTCTCACCAAAATAAAAAAATCTAGAGGAAAATAGGAAAATGGGAGCAAAAGGTAATTACACAAGTAACTTCCATGGGTATTGTTAGCATCTAGAATCATATTTAACAATGATTTCGATTTTACGCTTAGTTTGGGGACTTGTGAAAATCAGTACGATGTATTCTATCAATATGGTCACTTCACGCTGTGTTGTGTTTTCTACTCCGTGATCCTAACGTGTTGATTGAAAAATGTTGGAGTTATTGATCTACATGAAAGTCCAACAAACCGTCACTCATAATCAGAATGTGCTCAATCGTAATATCTATATGTGAATTAAGAGGTAAACGGGCGCTTTTTAGAATTAAGGCTTTCTTAATCTCTTTTGAGGATTCTTTGCCACTTCTTCATAGGTCTAGTAGAAAGAGATTGAAATCCTTGGTTTTTAGAACGTGATTATTTGATTGCATTGCGCTGGGGACACCCCTGGTCTCGTCTGGGTTATTTTGATATGTGCTTAAACACATATAATTTCTTTATCAAATCAGACCCAAAATAACCAAGAAAGAGCCTTTTATTGTTAACATTTGCGTGTTTCTTGAGTTTTTGCATGTGCAGTGTACCGGATATGATAAAACACACAAAAAGAAGCCAAATCGATGAAATTCCGAAGCACGAGAGATTAAGAGAGCTAAAGCCGGCCGGAAGGTCAGATTATGCATTTGTGAAGATTTTTACTCTTTGAGGATGATATTTGAAAGATATAATCAAGTTTGAAGAATTGTCAGAAATAGTCCCTGAACTTGCATCAAATGGCGAATACACACCTTGAGAATCGAATTGGCAAATTTAGCCCTTGGATTATTTGAAGATTGGCAAAGTTAGTCCTTGATCAAATTTTCAGATTTACAAGATTGGTCCCTGAATTTTCAGCATGTACCATATTAGTCCTTGAAACATTGGATCCATTTATCTTTGGCCCAAATGATAAAACAAGCCCAAGTCCATTTCCCTTAAACCCGGTCCAAACCATTTCCGTGACCCTAAACCGCTCCATTTATACTTACCCGGTTCTCACTTAAACCCATGGTCAAACGGTCAATGAAATCAATTAAATATAAACAAACCTCACGCGCCAAATTTTCACCCAAATTACCCAGTACATGAACCCTAAATTACCCTTTCACTCAATTCGCAAAATTACCACAATTAAGGGCAATTCCGTACTTCCACTGACACAATACTGACACACGGATGCCAGCTTGGCAATCCGTGTGTCACATACCTCAAACGCTGAGCCCTGATTGGTCGAAGCTACGTGGTGAATTCAATCCTAAGGTTGAGATTGCTGGGATGAGGTGTAAAAATGATCCAAGGGTTGTAAACATCCAGAGAAAGCACACATTTGGAGCTTCCAGATTCTTCCAAGACCTCTAGCTAGGCTATAAATACCCCCATCATTCACACTTGTAATCGATGTAGAATTTGAGTAGATTACTAGTAGCTTAATCATGTTTAATGTTTAATTTTCATTTCTGTATTTTCTGAATTTCAGTTCCTTTGTAATCACAAGTTTTATTAATAGAAGTAATTTTAGTTTTTGTTTTCACTCAATCTCAATTACTGTTTCATTTTTTAATACTTTATTAGTATTTCATTATCTCATTTTAGCTTATCTAAACTCATTTTCAGCTTATTCTCTTTATAAAATAAAAAATCACAAAAAAGGAAAATACCTAAAAATCAAAAATATCTTAAATCTGTTTGTTAAGCTGCAAATCACTTGGTTTATGTTTATGTTACCATAAGCTCTTATAAGCTTATCCATAGCTTAGTAAGTGCTTATTCAGTTCTCTACTCAGTTTCACCTTCAAAAGTAACTTGGTCAACAAAAGTCAACTGCAGCCGTTAAGCTTTCATGTTTCTAATTTCTGGTGTTGATCTGGATATGGGTTGATTCCCGAGTTGTATTTGGGTTGAATTCAGTTTAGGTTAGTGGGTATTTGATCCTTTGTGCAAGCCATAGTGTCTAGGACCACATGTAAGTAATTTCTAAAGAAAAATATTGCATAATCTGCTTATGCTTGAATCTGTAGTCTAGATCTATTAATTTAGCTGTTATTAGATCTTATTATTACAGTTTAATTGTTAGTGTAGGCTGATAAGCAGTTAGTAGAGTTAAAAAGTAGTGAACCAGTTAGTACACTAGTGTTTGATCAGGGGAGCATCTGAGCTTGAGGTTTTATTTGTGGTTAAAATCAGTTAGTATAGTTTCATTTAGAATAGATAAACTCAGCCAGTCCTTATTTTAAGTCTACATATACTCTAAGTCAATATTGCAATTGCCGATCTTTTGTTCATTTCTGTTTTGAATTAGTAGGTATAATTTTACATATAGGGTTAGTAATAGTTAACTCAGCTTGCATTAGTATTATTTCAGCATTAGACATCATAATCATTCATCAAATTTAGTTTAAAGTTCATTTTAGTCAACATCTTCAAATCTGTCCAAAAGTCAAAAGTTGCAAAACACAGTTTTTACAAAAGTTTGTGGAATTTTTACGGATTCAGTTTTGATTCATATCAAGTGATATTTTGGGATTTCTAACTTCAGTTGGTCAAGAATTGGAAACTGATATTTGTGAAATTTTAGTAAATCTCTATAAGCTCTGAATCAGCTTCTCAATAAGTTTTGTTTTTTGCCCTGTCCTCCTCAGATACTGAGTGTGACCTGGCCTAGGCGCCCTTTGCATAAGGTTCATTCTAGATAGCTAGAGCCTGAAAATTGGTCCAGTTGTAGTTTGCTTGGTGGTCTTGAGGACTACAGATATGTTTTTTACATAAGCTCTCTTTATAAGCCAGTGGTTAAACTCAAAGATAGAGGGTTAGGCTGTTTTTGGTTTAAGTGGTAATTAGCCAAATCATTAGTGGTTTTGCTTATTTGAGGTCAGGAGTAGTTGCAATCAGTTATTTTAGAGTACTTTTAGCCTTATTTAGCTTCTGAGTTAATTTGATAACCTCTAGTGCTTTTAGCTTATTCTTTAAACTTATTCATATCATTTGCACTCAGCTTGTTAATCTCTCACACTAGCATAGGTTTTGATATTTTTCATAGATTTAGAATAATATTTTTAAACTTTTCCTGAATTTTTCATAATTTTCAGTAACTGTTTACTATTTTTCTCTATTAAAACTAGTTTTTAAGTCTTTTTAAATAGCATTTAATTCAATTTCTTCAGAAAAGGTTCCAAAAAATAATTTTCAATTTTCCTAGATTAAGAAAATTATAAAAAGAAAAAAAATAATTTTTCCAGATTTTTCCTATTTTAATTTGTAATTTTTAGCATTTAAATTAGTTTTTAATTAGTTTTTAATTCAAATAAATTCCAGAAAATCATAAAAATTAGTTTTAATTCTTAGTTAATTTTATAATATTATTTTTAGTTATAAAATAATTTTAGATCATTTTTAGGACTTAGAATAGACGTAGTTGCATTTTATTTACGTTTTATTTAATACGTTTTAGTTTAATTCGCGTATTTAGGATTTCCCGTAGTGTAATTTCCCTTAATTGCTTTCCCATTCCCCGTAGTTTAGATCAAAATCATAAATCCAAAACATCGAGCATTTTAATAACGAACCAATAACGAAGTTGCCCATTCACACCTCGTTGGGAAACGACTCGGATTTCCTAATCCGTATCACTATCACTCACGGGTTTTGATTCATTATCCTTTTTCCTAAAGGGATTTTAAATCATTCCTTGTGGTTATTTTTGATATCGATATTGTGGTTTTATCCATACACATATACCCCTAAGCCTACATAGAATCAAACTCAAATATAATTGTTCATATCCGAAAGTCCAAACTCAAGCTTTCCAACAACATATGTTGAACTTGCTCATCCAACCATTTTTTTTGTTGTTCACCATATGGACAACTTCTAAATTTATTTTTAACATGACACCTTCGTCACCTTAGTTGTCTCAAGTACAATATTAAACGAAGCAAAGTATCATCATTGTTACTCTTCGATAGGCCATTGTTGGAATATAAATTTTCCTAACTTGAGAATGAATACTGGAGAACTTATTGCACTAGAAACTCAATTTGACCTAACGGTTGAATTGCTTCCTTGATAGAAGTTGGGTATATGGAATCGCCCATAAAAATGGTCGTGTTTAGCTGTAATTGAGCACCGCTAGTAATAGTCTCATATTCATTCTCTCACATGGGAAATTTATACTCCTATGTTTTCCTAAAGTAAGTTTACAATGGAAATACTTTGCATTGTTTTGGGATTACTAATCAAACAAGTTGTAAAATTAATTTTTCTTTTAGTTAATCACAACCACTTGCCTCATCAAGTGATTATCTTGCTTTGATCGAGAAGAACTACATGACTTCATGGACGAAGCTCATTGTACGCTAATCATCATCCGTAATAACTAGATTGTCCTAAACTAGCACCTCACAACTCTTTTGTCTTGAACACCATCATGTGATCTTTTCTTTCAAGACACATACCTTGCATATCATTGTTAGTGTAAATGATTTACTAATCTAGACCGTAAATTTGTTTTAGGCTTCTTGAATAGTGCTTGTTAAGTTTGCTAAACCTTTGTGTTATTTGTGAGCTCCGATCTTATTTGATTGCCTATATGTGATCTCTACATGCTCTCCTTGCTTTGCTTAACGTGTATACATGTGTGCTTGCTGTAAAAACCATTAGTTACCATCAATCATTTTCTCTTGATCATTTAAGTCCATCTTCATGTAAGACACTTAAGAGACTGGGTAACTTAGGATATGTAGGTGCTAGACCTTGATAGAACCCAATCACCTCTTTTTCACCTCATCTGTTAGCCGGATCCCTAGACTTAAGCTAGCCGAATCCCTCTAGTGAGGGAACCGGTGGAACCGTGGAACAGTAGGAACTTTATCTTTTTAGATAATCATTTCAAATTTCATTTTTCCCACACAAGCACTTGTTCAACACTTAGGGCTCGTTTGGTTCACAGAATGTTTTTGACGGAATTGGAATCTGTTTAAGGAATTGGAATGTGAAGGAATGGAATGTTAGAAATTGAAATCCTTAGTAATTAAAATATGACGGAATTGAAATCTGCAAATACTAGCGCATGTTTGGTTGGAAGAATGAAATGAGAAAAACAATTATATTAAAATATTTAAAATTTAATTTTAGTTTAAGATTAATAAACTAAATATTATTTAATAAATAAATTACTTATCAAATTATAATAATAATTTTTTAAATAATATTATATAAACTAATACATTAAATAAATAATTGTTTTATATAAAATACAATTGTATTTTTTAAAGTATAAATTAAAAAAGTAAGCTATAAATAAATTATATTTAATTTTAAAAAAAAATAATTTTTAAATATAATAATAATAATATTTTTAAATAAATAATAATTTATATTCAATTTTAAATAAATAATAATTTTTAAATCTTAATAACATGGTTGTTTATAAAAAATAATAATAATAAAAATAATAATTAAATGATCGTTTATAATAATAATAAAATAAAATAAATAAATAAAATAAAAATAATAATAATAATTAATAATAAAAAATAAAAATAAAATAAATAAATAATAATAATAATAATAATAATGACAATGATAAAGATAATATGAATTCCATAGAATTGTAAACAATCCTTCTCATATTGCCATGGAATATTGAATTCCATATATATGGGATTTTGAAGGAATTTCATTCCATTCCGTTTTGCCAACCAAACACAGCAAGGAATGGAATTCAGATTCCAAATTCTTTAAATTTTCAACCAAACACGTTATGAAATGGAATTGAATTCCAATTCCACCAGAATCCTTAGGATTCCGCCGAACCAAACGGGCCCTTAGGATTATCTGTTTCCTATATGTTTATAAATGAGTTGCATTTATATGAGTCTTTATGTGTTCTTCCTTTTTGTTTCATGATTTTATGTGAACAATTTATCCATTGGTATAAATGTTTTCCTTTTGTACTAACTCTTTTGGATTCTTGTAGGATAACAATGGTCGATTTCATCATCAAGTCAAGTTGTGCTCATTCGCACATTTTTTTGTTATTTCTAATCTTGCATCATCCTAACCATCTTACTCCACTTTTATCACTACTTACAAAGTCATCATGTCTACCACCTCTATTGAGTCATCAACCAAGTCAAAGATTCACCTTGATACCTTTCATCACCTCTACTATAACTTCCATACCTCTAAGTCATAATGATGATTTCTATCATTATCAACGTGTCCAAAGGTCTAGTTCATGATCTACGTGATGAAGTATGTCTCATGTTCTACCACACCCTAATTGTGTCAACCACATCCTACAAGTGTTTCACTACCACTAAAATTCATGGTCACTCAACCATCCTTCACAAACATCTATGTTGTCAAAAGCCAAGTGAATTTCGTAATGAAATGCGTCTCATCCCTAAGCACATTCTTTTTCTTACCTTGAACAAACCTTACAACCTCTAAACCAACCATGATGATGCAAGTAGTAGGATTATTCTCTTTTTGACACTAATCCTTTCTTTTTAGGTTCATACATATACATTTTGATGTGTATGGGATTCTCGTCTATTTATGGACGAAATTTTACACTAATTTTCTTTTGTAGGTTCTTCTTGACGCCCTCGAGCTAGGGGAGCTTCGTCGAGCTTTACAAAGTGCATCATATGACTTACTCGTCCAGGGACGAATATAATTTTGCACTAACTTTTTGTTTTGTAGATTTTCAAAACACACTAGGAAAACTTGACGCTCTCAATAAAGGGGAGTTTTTCATCAAAGCAAAAACATTGCAAATTTTGCAATACTTTCGTCTTAGCCTTCCTAAAATACTTGACGCCCTTAACAAGGGGGAGCAACCGTCAAGGGGGAGCATGCACACATTCATTCTTCAAAATTCCTTTATGTTTCAACAAAAGGGAGATTTCTTTCTCATCATATATTTTTCCTTTTTCTTTTCTTCTTAACACTAACCTTGATGTAGGTTAAGCCTCAAAAATTTGATCCATTGAGCCATTGGCAATAATGGTTATAATTCAAAGGATCTTTCTATTTTTTTGTGTGATTCTCTAGGTTCCTCTTAAAGGCGAGATCACCACCTTTTGAAGACGTGCAAGCTCAACGACATGAGTTGCTAAGCTTCGTCATTAGTGTTTCGTGTTGAAGGTATTGGCGTGGAGTGCCAATTGGAGCAATAAGGTGTTTTTCTTTTAACTTCACTAGGGATGATGCCAACTCGCCATTCTTGGGAGAAATTAAGGTTAAAGGACACACCCTTTTTGTTTCGACAAAAGGGGAAAAGTGTAAACGGAGAAGGTAATATATAGGAAGTACGGACACAAGTAACTTTGACATTTTATCTATCTATTACGTTTACATATATTTTGTCATCATCAAAAAGGGGGATATTGTTAGTGCAAATATTACGATATTTAATCTATACATTCTCATTTGTTTTGTTGATGACAAACATGTAACTTGTAATACATAACGTAAAATGTATAAGTTACTTATAATTATATATTGTCTCAACACCTCTCGACGACTCAAGTCCTTGTATGCTACAACACAGGTTCGTACATGTTTGTTATGTTGCGTTATGATCAAACCCCCAACAAACCATTAAAACATGTTTAGTTAAATAGTTTATGTATAACAACTAGTGTTTATATATTGGGTAAATATATACATAACTAGTATGTATTATAAGGGGTAATATAAATGGGTAGAAAACTTAAGTATTTGACCCATTGACCAAATACATTGAATGTAGTTGGGTAAAACCCAAAAGTCCATGACCCATACCCAATGTCTAGATACAATGTACCCTTGGTGGGCACTCAAAACCATAGACTAGATGCATTGCATCTTGTAGATACATTGAATCTACTTGGTACCCATAACCCATGACCCATACCCAATGTCTAGATACATTGTACCCTTGGTGGGCACTCAAAACCCATGGATCATATCCATAACCCATGGTATTGACCCATACCCATAAGACTAGATACATTGTACTCACTAGATACATTGTATCTAAAGGAATACCCATGGACCAACCCATAACCCATGACCCATAACCAAAAAACCCATGGGTAAAAGGGAGCGTCCCGCGGATCCACAGTAATACACTGGACGGATCCCTCAAGGGAGGGATCCGTGGGATCCGGGGAACAGTGGCTAGTTTTCTTCTATAAATAGTGAGCCACTTCTTACCATTTCTTTACACCTTCACACATAGTTTCTCTCCACTAAATCTAGGATATTTAGATCATTAGGAAACATGTAAACCACCCTCATCTCATATGATCATAATGCTTTTAACTCTCATTTGTTGTAAGCATACTCCCGAAGTGATCCTCCAAAGCAAGCTTAGAGATCTTGCTTCTTTACCTACTGAAGTGATCACCCATCACAAGATACAAGCACATGAAGATCTTATACAACAAGCTTGGAAAACTTGTCATCTTCATTCATAGAAGACTAACTACATCATGCTTTGGGTTCTTGATGTTTAGTCTAGGAGTTCATATCCATTAGACACATTGTCTTGGATATTGTCTAGTATCATATTCTTGTATCTATGACTAGACTAGATGGTTTATGTGTTTGTGCCATAAAACACAAGGTTTGTTATGTTGGGCCACAAAACATAACGGGTGTCATAGATGTGTCAAAGGCATTAGTAAAGAGTGCCGAAGATCCGTGTTGAAGGCATTAGTGAAAGGTGCGAAAGGATCGTGTAAATGGCATTAGTGAAGAATGCCTAGGTCGTATAATCGATGAGGTGCATCGTTATACATATAAGTATTTGTTTAGATCCAAGGATGGTGATATCTTTGATGGTGTTGTAACAAGGAGTGGATCTCCTTGAGATTAGGTGTTGTGTTGTGATGGGTAGTAGTTCCTCCATAGTAATAGAACTAGGTGCTTAGCCTAGTACCTAATAAAGGGTAGGCGACGTTGTGTAGGTGTGGTTCACCTTGGAGTGAAAGAACCCGGTGGTTAGCCTAGCACTGTATAAAGGGTAGGCGACGTTGTGATAGGTGTGGTTCGCCTTGGTGTGAAAGAACTCGGTATTTAGCTTTGTACCAGAAAAAGGTGTAAGCGACGTTGTGAAGGCTTCTCCGCCATAAGGAGTTGGTGTAGTGATTACGAACTCTCGAGTAGGTGACTCGGGGAGTGGAGTAGGTCAAGGAAGGTGTCCTTGTAGCCGAACCACCACTATAAATCCTTATGTTGGTTTGTCTATCCTTTTACTTATCGCTTTACTTTTATTCTTGCATTACTTTGTTTATTTTCTATGTGGTTGATGTCTATGTTTGTGATGCATACTTGGTCTTTCATATAGTCACAAACTATAATCAACACTTTACATATTATGACACGCTTGATCAAGAAAAAGCAACAGGACTAATAATGGTGAAACTTGATTTATAATGAATCATTAATCTTGCGGAATCTTATGTGATGTCAAGGGGTTGGCCTTACATGCCGTAATGCGTTAAATGCATCCTCGCGTCGAGATTAGCAGATGCAATGGTTTATACTATATTTGATACAAAAGTTTTAAGTTTGAAACGGAAACGTATTCACCCCCCCTCTACGTTTTCACACAGGGTTTATCAATTTTGCATTCTAAAGCTTGAATCTTTTTGTTGTTTTTATGTTCAGATTGGTAATCATTGAATTGGGTTTGAATAAGTGTAAGCTAAAGTTTGTTTTTGTAGTGATAATCTAGTTAGGATTTTGAGCTTTTTTGGGGTGCAATGATTTTACATTATAAAGTTTAGTTCCTGGTAGGTGCGAACAATCTTGAAGTGGCCCTTATCAAGTTCATCCACCAAACCATCTAATCTACATCTAATCACAACTCAAAAACTCATCTCATCTCATTATCCATCATCATCTAACGCACTCTATGAATCAGACATCACAAACATTAACTTACAACCGTACCTTTACCTAGTTTGTCATTTGCAGCATAGTCTATCAACAAAGAACCTTTATTGCTTCAAGATCCTTTGGAGGGTCTCATGTAGGTTTCTACGTGTGTTATTGTTTTGTTTATGATTAAACCAAATGAAATGGAGGTTAAAAAGTTCTGTTTTGATCTTTCCCTTTAATTTTTCAGATATATGTAGAAGCTAAGCTTCGATAAAGATTAATGATGTCTCAGGTAGGTAAAGGTTTTTGTTTTGTTTTGTTTTTGTTTTGTAAAAAAGCTTGACTTCTTATAGATCTATGATGTTATGAGTTCAAGAACATGAGATCTTTTTAGATCCTTAAATATTTAAAAGTGTGTTGAACAAAGCTGAGATCTTCTTTTATTTTCCTTTGGTTTTGAATCTTGTTCTTGGTTTAGATATAGATAAGAGGTGATTGAATAATGGTGAGCCGCGACAAATTGTATTTAGCTTAAGTCATGCCAATATTGGTTTTAGTCGGTATTAGTCACTTGCATAGGGAAGAGACGTAGTTGTTTGTCTTGATTTATGGCTCATTAGTTGTGCTAATAACGATTACGTGTTATACATGCAGTGGGTAGGTGAATATCGATGTGCCTTTAGCTGATGCAAAAGATGGGGGCGTTGAGGATATGCGATGATATACGAGTTGGTGAGTAAGATCAATGGGAGATTTGCTCATATTGTCGTGGCTAGTGAATGCAGCCACGATTATAATGATGTTTTAGGCTTGATGGGTGTTTCGCTTTAGTATACGCGAATAATGAGATTATTCGTCAATGAGACACGAGCAAACTGCGTCGCTGATCGATGTCTAATAGTCAATAAGGTATGCAATTTATTAATTATTGAATTTTCAAATTTTATGCTGATTTAATTGGTATTATGATAACAACAGTTGGGGTATGATTTATTAAAGCTGACCAAACAACATAGGATGCAACTTGTTGTTTAAGAATTATTCATTTTAAAAACTTAGAGAACAACATACCAAACTTCAAGAAAGAAATCTAGGAAAAAAACTTGTTAAAAAAACTACTTGAACACTTGGGTTTAGGTATCAATAAGCTTTCCATTATTATTGCTCTTCATAGTCGCTGCCATAAGAGAACTCTATATGTTTATAGCTTGCATGATTGTTAGGATATATAACCTGCAACGGTTCCACATCTGCTACTATTGGTGGTGCTAACGACAATTCCAAATTGATGTGTTTTTTTTTCTTTTGTAGGTAGCTTTGAAAACCGTTGTCTCAATTTTAGGTCGTGGTTATTTGTAATTGCTAATTATGGATTTTCCTTTATCCGTCTTTTTTCTTCCTGCAGTTTTGTAATTATCTCTTGCATATTTTCATTAGTATTTGAATCACCATCCTTGCCCTATAATGAAAACAAACTTGGATATCACAATATAGAAAACATATGAATGTGTACTATAAAAAGCATAGTTAAATGTTAATGTTTGTGACTTAAAATATGTATATATTAGCAAATAGGGAAAACCATTACTATAATATTGAAATCATTCTTTTATTTGGAAATATTGAAACTTGCAGATCAACGTTTTCCTCTTAAATCAGGTTTGTCGTATGAAAATCAGAATCAAAAGTTAGGGTCAATTCATTGCTAACCTGAAAATAGTTAATCAACTTTTCTAAACTGAGGAGTTTTCGATATGGCCAAGATTTAATTCCAACCGATCGACAATGCACTTTAAGAAGAGACGAACCAACAGTAAAGCATTTTGCAGCTCGGTGTAAGGGCATATGAAAGTAGTGTGAGATGACATCCCTGCTGAATGACATAGTTTTAGACTGCCGATAGTTGATTTCTGTATGATAATAAAGGAGTTGATATGTCTATATTACTGAGAAAAGTTGGTTTTTAAATGTCTCATCAAGCTTTTGAACTGACTTGAAGTTAATAAAGGATATGTAACTCCTAATCAACCATAAAATCAATTTATTAGATATTTATGTGAACATTTGTGCATACTATTAATATTGTCTGCAATAATAGCACTTGATGAGTATGCGGTTAGGTTTTGAGGTTATTTCATAAATCAGAAAACAATGCTCTATGAATAAGTATTGGTGGTCACAATTTATTATGTGTCTTTTAACATGGGAATACAGATAATGGACACCTGTTAAGAATTGGAGCAATATTATAAAGTTTAGGAGTGTTTGTGGCAAGTAATCAAGTAATAATAAATAAATGTGCTGAACTATGCATAGGTGTTGGCGTTCAAATTTTATTACGTGTATCTGAATATAGAAACACAAATAATGTATATCTAAAATAAAATGTACCACTTTATTATATTTAATATTTGAACATTACATAGATATGCTAAGACAGGCTCTTGAAAGATTCTTTGAAAACAATGTTACGTGTGCAGTGCTTAAGTCTAGGGTCTTTGTCTTCAATCATTAGTATCTTAAGGCCGTCAGGAGTGGTAACTCTAGATAGCGCCACATAAAGTTGTCCATGTGTAAACACAGGAGTAGGCAAATAGAGGCCAACGTAAGTAAGTGATTGGCCCTGACTTTTGTTGATAGTCATCGCATAACATGCCCTTACAGGGAATTGTCGCCGTTTTAGGATAAATCGCCATCTGGATTGCGTTGATGTTAGTATAATCCTGTGTATAATGACATTGTCTCCTATATTTGAACCTGTAAGGATCTTTGCGTGAATAACAAATTGGCCTAAATCTGTGATGAGCAATCTTGTTCCATTACACAGAACTTTGCTTGGATTGATGTTACGCAATAACATAATGGGTAGTTCCTTTTTTAATTGAAGTTCATGTGGGGGCATCTCGGGAAAATTTAAGGGATTTAGAAATTCAATCGGGTACATGTCATGCTAATCTAGATTGTCCTGAGATGCCTTGCAAACTTCATCCGCGCTATTGTATGTAACAGAGTCCCCTTTAATTGTTTAAACATATAGTCATTGATAGTATCCGATCATCATTCCGAGAGTTAGGATTGCCCTTTCTTTGAGATACACATCGTCAGTCTGTCTTGTTGTAAAATTAGGGTATGTCTCGGCTACAATTTTCTCGATAGGACAATCCCATGATTCGATTAGGAAACTTTCAGGAATGTCGATCCAAAATGGCTCGTCCTCATCTTCTTTGCATTTTTCTGGCAAATTGCCATCCCCACGCCATACCCATTTATTGAAATCCTGTTTTCGAGTATCAAGCAGTCCATTTTCACTATACTCATTGACACGCATACTCTGTGTAAGGGTAAATACCTTGCAATGCTTCCACAACTCGTGACTGGTTTATACATGACTAAACAATGACTGGCCTGCTTGCTTTTGGTATAACTGGCAGCACTTGACGAAAGTCGCCTCCTAGCAAGACCGTCACGCCCCCAAATATTCGATCTCTACTGTCAAGGTCATGATATCCTAAGATATCTCTCATTCTTGTCCAACGCCTCAAAATCATATTTTTGGGTCATTGGAGCTTCATCCCAGATAATTAGTTTCACTTGCTGCATGAGTTCTGACATATGCGTGTTTTGTTTTATGCCGCACGTGCTGTTTTCTAATATTTCAATGTGGTATAACAAAACGGCTATGTGCCGTTCTCCCACCTGGTAGCAACAATGAAGCAATCCCTATACAATTTAAGGATACTAATCAGTTGCGTATTTGTTTAAATGTGCAAGTTAGTTGTTTATTTAAATTTAGTATAAATATATACCTGAAGATGCGACGGCAAGCACTATTTTACGCTTCGATCTCAACCTTGAGATGATAGTCTTGTATAAAAATGTCTTTCTTCCGGTTCCTCCTGGTCCGAACACAAAGTAAAATTTCCCTTTGTTACCATTTACAGATTCAATAACCTCCTCATAGATTAGACGCTGTTGGGGATTTAACAATGAATGGAGTTGTTGATGTTGAATCTTACTTTCCTTCATATCATAAGCCAACGCTTCTCTTATGAGACGATTGTCCATGTTGGTTAGCAACATTGGGTCTGGTAGTGGTAGATCTTGAAAATCTCCTAAATATCTTCCACAACTATTTAACAACTCTTGTATTTCAAGCAAACAATAGTTCCAAAGTTGTTCATCTGTCAATTCCAAGTTAGGGTAATCGAACATTTTCCTTTTCTTGTGTAGGATATCCTCTGCTAAAAAATGCCAATTTTCTTCCCATAATTTTAAAGGCCTGCTGACATCACAAAACAATAGAATTGTCACAAACATGTCACGGAGTTGTGGTCCGAACATCCATACACTTCAGATATAGCATGCGTCCATTCTGTGTCATCATTTAAAAGGTCATATGCAAAACAGGCTTCCTTGAATGTGGAACATAATCTGTAGTTAACAGTCATGAGTTTCTCAAAGGAGCGAGGTCCTCTAACAATGTTCAACAACATTCGAAGATAGTATCATTCTCCAGAGGCCGGATGCGAGTAAACAATCCTCCCAATGCATTTATGCTTCTTTCGTTCTTTCCACATTTTGTCTTTCTCATGCCACACATAATGGGCAGGTATCTCAGAATACGTGTATTTATTCACTTCTGTATCACGCTTGTTTAATTCAAACCAATCAGTGAACATGGTTATATCGATGCCTTCCCTTTGAATTAGGGCTGGTAAGC
Source organism: Chrysanthemum makinoi (assembly GCA_910596185.1). Taxonomy (NCBI): domain Eukaryota; kingdom Viridiplantae; phylum Streptophyta; class Magnoliopsida; order Asterales; family Asteraceae; genus Chrysanthemum; species Chrysanthemum makinoi. The sequence continues at coordinate 97,698,150 of OU343225.1, forward strand.
TTCGAGTCACGAAGTGTGATTGCATGCTGATTTGGGTGTGGTAATTGATTTAAATGACTGATGGATCTGAGTAATGGATGTCATAGGAAAACAAACGCCATACCGCCTCACATAGAGCTAAAAAACGACAATTCAAATAATTCTTTATTTCGTCCACCTCCAAAATCTGGACATCTGCCTGACCACCATTGTTTTTTACATTTTCTTGTATAACAATTGTGGCTCTATCAGGACCTTTATTCAAGTACTTGAATAAGTACTTAATTGCCTTTGATCTGTTGCACCATTCTACGTTGATGTGGGCCTGGTATTTCATAAGGAGATAACAGTTGTGAGGAACCAAATATCTGTTGTCATATTTGAATTTGCCTTTTATATGGTAAGCTTTATTATCCCTCCGACGATAAATAGCATAACCATCACTATCGACCATTGTTTCAGCAATGAAACGTTTAGGAAAATGTTTTGAGCATTTACCCTCAGATGTACATGGTGCGTGTTTAGCATCTTTACGCAAGGACCACCATGTAACATAAATTCAATTACCACTTTATACCCGGCCGTTCATTTTCTCAACATGGTATTTCTGCTGTAATTATATCATTTATCTGGGACGGGGTTTTGCATTTCAATTCTTCTTCTAGCCATAGTAGGATGTGAGCATGAGGTAGGCCACGTTTTTGAAATTCTATTACATATACAACTAAAAGAAAATTGAGAAACGAATAAGATAATACATAAATTTGTTATAAAAGAGTAGATATATTGCCATTATTAGGTAAGGTGCATTACCTCCCTGGGACTTGCCAAAAATATGGTGTTTTGTAAGATCATTTAACAGTTCAGTAAGCTTAAGCTTGAAAACGCGCGTGGACACTTCTGGACGGTCATGTGCTTTTTACCCCGGAATGTGCTTTAACATTTCTGAAATTTCAGGCCACTTTTTATTAGCAGTGAAAGTGATGAACATGTCTGGGTTTCCATATGTTCGACAGATAGCCATTGCGTCCTGGTAGTTTTGCATCATATACCTTGGGCCGCCTATAAAACTTTTTGGTAGGACGATTCGCTTTCCCAACCCTGCTGCATTTGTATCACCTCTTGTTACAGCGTCACACACGTTGTGATATAAATCCACATGTAACGTATCTTGATTTTTCCTATTCCATGTAAGCCTTTGCTCCTCGACAGCCGCATATGCGTCAACCAAAAACTGTTGCAATAATCGGCCACCTCTAAGCAATGTAGTGCCTTGGTTATTTCGATGTTGTATGATGTATGAGTAGTACTCTTTCATTGTAACAAAAGGCCTTTTGGTTTTGCGCACACCTTTGTTGTTGTGATACAGTATCTTTTCATGATACCCATCCTCTCCATATGGAAATAATAATGGATATTGGAGGGCCATGTATTCCGGATGCAGCTCAGAGATACGTTTCAGCCCTTCCTCCTTGTTTCTTACAACAATATCTCTCGTGGGAATACCATCACCAAAATCTGCAGTAATCAGGTGCAATCTCCGACAGATTGGGGCGTTATATTGCCGAGATGCACCTCGACCACTTAGGAGACGTAGTTCAAAGTGGGCTGAATTATGGGACTCAGACCAATCCCTTGCCATTCGAAATGCCTTGGTGATTGGATTTGTTTGATTGAACATCTGCATAAGGCTTGCTACTATATTTGCATCCACGCCCTCTCCACTATCTTTGCTTACAAAAGCTCCCATTCGGTTCTTAAGTTCATTTCCAGTGTCAAAAAAGTATAGCTGCGCAAATTTAGGCTGAGTGCCCTGTTTAGGAAGCAGAGAACCTATTCGATGATAGTTTTGGCCATTTACTCTAAAGGTATATGGACCCCTGCTTGTGTTAATTGAATGGTATATTCTTGCTCCAAAAGATGTGTAACAAAACATACCATTATATACCCCGATTTTTCTTTGAAACTTGAGTTTGCAGAAATGCTGTAGTCCATAAGCTCATTAAGAGGCGAAGGTGTTTCATTATATATCGGAAGAAGCACTTTTCCCCCTTGGCAAAAAACAGAGAAAGTTGGGTTGACAACGGTTTTTGTTACGTTAGTTCTTTCCTGATACCACATAACAGCCTTGCAATTTTGACATTCAAATGTTGGAGGGCCAATATCATGGTACACCACAGGAATACCTTGCAAATAAAGGTAAATATCATGGATAAGAACAACATTATATTAAGTTAACTAACAGGATGCAAGACTTATAAAATGTTTAATTACCTGCAGATGCATGTGCAGCTCCATGTGGGATTTTTTAGCTGCACGATGAGAAAGTGTTCCTATAGGAATAACCATTACGGTAATATTCAATATTATGAAATCGATAAACTCGGAACTTTAGTACTAATTACCTGCCGATCTTCTTTTTTCATAAACAAAGGGATTTTTGGAGGTCGAGCTATTTGGTTCAGGTGGCAGGTCTGTCAAAGTGCCTACCGAGTGTGATTCTTGTCCTAACAAAGTATGCTGATAATGTAAAAGTAGGTATGCATTATTGCAGATTTGTTGTAATTGCATAATGTAAGTCAAGTTTTATAAATGAGACGAACCTGTAAATGGTCCAACATTTTGTGTCATCCAGTAAACCACAGTAAACTCGTGATCTTTCCACTGCCATTGATAATTGTTCTTGAATGAATAAACAAAGTTTTGTTCAATATGTGCTCGACAGGATGGAGTTTCAAATGTTCAGCGTGTGACCCTGCTACGCAAAGACAAAAACAGCTTTAATCACATACATAATCGCCAGGTATGTAAACTTGTAAAAGTCAAATGTACATGTATCCATTTAATACTTGAAGGACCTGATTAACCTTTGCAACAGATCATATTGCAGATTTGGCAAGATAATGAATGAATAAGTTTAGTATATCACCTATTGGGATTCTACTGCTTAACTGATGCAATAAGTGTGGTATACAATGAAAAGGCAGATACTTATAGTTCATGGTAAGTCTCTATATGTATTATAGATTCTTATTGAGTTTTAATAATGATACTGAGCTTTATGAAATAATTTGGTTAAAAGCCTAGTATGAGTATGTTTTAGTCTACTTTCAAAAAACATAACTCAACTTCATTTGGTCATATCTCATTGGTTACTTATACTCACAACTTGATTCAAACTGCTATATTTAAATTAAAGTATCGTCTACATGAATTTCAAAAGTGCCGATTTACAAAACTACTCTTAATATGGTGATTTATACGATTGGAATTTGGAAGTCAGTTTGTGGTCGGTTTTGACAACCAATTGGCAGAAAACATTTTTAAACATGTATTAAAGTGTGGGTGAAATGGCCGTGAGCAGATAATTTTATAAAGTTGAGTTATATAATGATTACACCATAATACATTATATTTACAAATTATCTGAACACATAATACTCTTCACTGTTATAACGCAATTATTTATAAGACAACTGTTATGGTTAAAGGAAATAATTTACATGGAAATTAAACAGATGTATCATAGGACATAAAAACATATAAATAGAAAGAGTTTTGGAAACCCATATAATTAATAATAAATGGTGATGAAATATCATATCTAAACATTCACAATTTGTTGTTTGCCAACCCCAATCATAACCTAACACTGGTAATTACTTAAGATACCATAACCACAAAGCTTTACATATCATAATCTAGCATGTAATGTCTAGTTTGTTGGGGATGGTACAAAGACAATTTCAGACAATGTAGTAAGTAGCATAAACATCTTCAATATCTTGATCATCCAAGTTATTTTTATAATATGGATTATGCGGGTCTGATGCTTTTGTAGTATGTGAGTTTGTGGTCGGTTTTGACAACCAATTGCATATTGTTTGTTAAAAATAATAAATTAACTCCAAAAAATACGAAATTCAACGGAAAACATTTTTAGACATGTATTAAAGTGTGGGTGAAATGGCCGTGAGCAGATAATTTTATAAAGTTGAGTTATATAATAATTAAACCATAATACATTATATTTACAAATTATCTGAACACAGAATACTCTTCACTGTTATAACACAATTATTTATAAGACAACTGTTATGGTTAAAGGAAATAATTTACATGGAAATTAAACAGATGTATCATAGGACATAAAACCATATAAATAGAAAGAGTTTTGGAAACCCATATAATTAATAATAAATGGCGATGAAATATCATATCTAAACATTCACAATTTTTTGTTTGCCAACCCCAATCATAACCTAACACTTGTAATTACTTAAGATACCATAACCACAAAGCTTTACATATCATAATCTAGCATGTAATGTCTAGTTTGTTGGGGATGGTCCAAAGACAATTTCAGACAATCTTGTTCAATGTAGTCAGTAGCATAAACATCTTCAATATCTTGATCATCCAAGTTATTTTAATAATATGGATTATGCGGGTCTGATACTTTTGTAGTATGTAAGATTGGCATGTGTAAGTATTGTGATACGATTTCCAGATTGAACCCCATGTGTTTACTGTATGAATATGGAAATAAGATATTGTTGGACTTTTAAAGGCAATGGTAACCAATGGTATTCCATATAATTCATCAGTTTTTGTAATAGTTATTTGCCCAAATTCTGGTTTTTTTACAATAATTGTTAACATGCATTTTCATTTGGTATCTTGTGGAAAGTGTCCATTTCACAGCTGGTTCATATTGGATGTACCTGAAACCAAATCAAGCAGAAAAGAAACAATATTTTGCATGACAGAAATGTAAAATAAATTATCAAAGCAAAATAAAATCTGATGCAACAAAGCGTAACAGTTCTGTGCCTTTCAAACAGAAAAAACAAAGGATCCCAAAATCAGTTTTAATCCAGTCTATTATTCACGTCATAATTGTTTATTTTGATAAGGTTTATTCGGGTACAGCCGGCTCAGGGTCACTCTGAATCTTCCATGACAAACCTGACCACAAAATATACAAATAGGGCTGTATTAATATGTGGGCAGATATAAAACCATAGCTGACCAAATATGGTATACAACATGTGCTTACCGTCTCATTTTATTCTTGTCAGTTGTGGTGTCGCCCTCACCATCCTGGTCACCATCTACAGATATAAGTTCAATATCCACGTCTGGATGTTCAATATCCGCCCTGAAAATATTCGAACAATGTTTGTCATGTTAGCTCTATTGCGTAAGTAATAGGTTTAAGGTAAAACCGTTAAAATGTTTGGTATTTATGTTGTCACAAAACGGCATATGTCGTGATGACCTCTTTTTCTTATCATCTCAGGTAGACTTGAGCAACCGTTTGAACGATGAGGCCGATGGCGCATTCGGCTTGCTATTTGCATTGATAGTCCCAGATCTTGCCCAGCACCAAAGGCATAAGTTCATCATCAACGTCAATCTTCGGGTTCACTCAAAATAACAAAACCATGCTTATCCGGTATGTTTTTTTTTCATTAGCAAAAGTCCTAAAGGAACGAACATTGTTATTATAGGACATTTTTGGGAGACAAATATTACAGTCTTTAATTACCTATTTTTCTTCTTATCCTCTCAGTTTGGACGGTGTAACGACATATGGAGTGGGGTTAATGTCTTGGATGATGCAACCGGTCCAACAGTTCATTATCAATGGTGCTTGAGCTTTCAGTTTCAATGGACGGATGAGGTGAGTCCACCGCCCAACACGTAAAACTCTCAAACTTCCCATACTCATAATAGGTATGACTTTTGATTTGAAATAGGTGTGTTGTGCCAATGAGATCGAGTATGGGAGAAGGCAAGTTGGCGTGATCATCGAAACTCTGCATATCAAATCATGAGTAATGGGGCATGGGAGTAGGGGTGCAAATAAACACTAAAATTTCAGATGTACCTCTTTATCGTCCGTCATAATGCCGAAGCCTGGAAACTTTATCAAGTTAATCGAGGCTCATCAAAAAGGACCACCACGATCTGCCGGTATCATCCGAGATACCAAGCTCAAGGCGGTACCTGCAAAGAGCATGTAGCGGATAGTAAGTATAAATGTCAATAATTATATATATTGTATACAAATGTCTAACATATGAGTCACAAACATAATAGTACCTTATCACAGGGTATTCAATCGGCCTTTCACATGAATCACACCAAAAAAGACCACCCTTCCTAGTAGCTCCTTTCTTGCAGCTGTCACCTCCACATGACGGAAAATTCCATCCCTTTCTAGTACGCACATCATCAATCTTGGCTTTACATAGGAAAGTCACGGACTGCATAAATAAAATATATCAATATCATGCAGTTTAAGGAGGCTACATAGCTGACGGGGGGAAAAAGAAACAGACATCATTTTTCCGGTTGCGGGCCCACATGAGCAGATTCTCTATTGTCCCATCTTTGGGTTCAGAGATGTGTGCACCCAAATATGTTGTTGAAGACACAACACTTCTAACAAACAGGTAAACGATCTTGGTAAGTTGATAACAGTTCGAATCGTATCAATTATAAATTTTATATTCAAACAATTTCCTACCCCGCGTCTTTTTTCAATGCGTTGATTGCAGGAGTGTCAACAGAATCTAGTATTTGTGTGGCTGAACTACTCGATAAATAGAGCTTATCTGAGAGGTAAAATTAAAAACCAAATTAGCATGATAAAGGTGTATACTATGGAAAAGGTAAATAGCCCAAGCTGACTCACTATTATAATGCTTTGCAGATGTGGACGTCACCACAACAACGCACATGCCTGTCTGTTTTGATTTCTTTTCAATCAACATATCAGCGAGCCCTCCCCATAGAGTCACCCGTATTGATTGACCTCAGATGTCACGGGGAAAAAATAAACAAACGGTTAGTTTCTTAACACATATTGGCCAAAGAAAAGTTATAAATTTGTCAGCATCAAATGCAAATAACATAAATACGAACTTTTGATTGGTCAGGTAGAAATCAATGTTTTTTGAGCCTGCTTTCGTATGATTCATCCTTCCAACATTCGTCGCATAACCTGCGACATCTAAGAGGTAACAATTTTTATGGCAACACTATTTAAGAGAAATCTAATTGAACAAACATACAAAATAGTAAATTACCAATGAGATATTTGTTATCCGTAGGCTTGATTTGATCTAAATCCACCAGCTGAAATGGATGCCTGACAAACCCTTCAGATACAACCAAGCATTTTCTCATTGACGTTGATCCATCAAACTCTATCATAAAGGTATCATCCTTCCTAACTCTAAAGTCTTCCTTGTTATGCATGAAAACAAAATTTTTAACAGTGTAAACACCCCCCTCTTTTAACCTCAAGAAATTGTGAGCCACGATTGCCTTGGCGGTACAATGGATAACATTACCCTGAAACAGAACCATGTTAAAAGTTGTTGTTAAATAATACATACATTTTTTTATCCTTTATTATCTATTCTTATAACTCAGGTATTGGGGAGGTATATATGCATATACTTTTGCATCAGACACCAAGAAATCGGTGCTCAAGTACCGGCCTGTTGCAGTATTTACATCCCACATTCTACACAACAACACCACAATGGTACCAGTTGATTCAAGATTCAATTCGTTTAGGAACAACTCACCATTTGAGCATCCAACTTGTGCAGCCATGATAACACACGTAATGGACCTTGTTGGTTTTATTCCTATTAGTCTTCATGCCTCATTTATGGAGTCTCCATTTAAGAGATATGTAATTGATAAGTGATTCGGCTTCTTTAAGGGCGCATAACTGCAGCCCTTTTGTGTTCCAATGCATATGTTGTACCAAATAATGTATTCATGTAACCACCAATAAGATTGCCGAGCTTGATTCATGGCATTATTGATTTTTATCCTTTGAACTTAGGATTTTGGGAACTTTTCGTCTCCTAAAGCTAGACGCCTTCATTGAAGTTTACATATTTCAATACTCGAAATTCAATCATATAGCTTTACACGGATTGTACCGTACAAATTGTTGTGCACAATCACTCTTGCACATTAAATTAAGGGGTTCAACTTTATAGTAGTATAGATAAGTAGTTGTTCTAAAGTTAATTTGATTGTGTAGTTCATGTTTCTTTAATCATGACTAGACATGAGTAGAAATTATTAGTATTATGGCCAATGACTCTTCTGCTGTCGTATTCCTTTTGGTTTTGCTAATTTGGTGAGCCGTAATAAAGCTTTGCTCTTCCAAAAAAATAAGTTATTAACTTTATGATTTTTTACTTATGTTTTTAAATACCTTTTGTTAACGACAAATTTTGGCGGATAACCACATATGCTATCGCCACGCTGATTTCTTTGGTGTTTGTGACTCAAAAAGTCATTACGTAATTGAATTGCCAAACAAGAGTACCCCTTAATCTTTTAGCATGAGCTCGATATTTAACTCTTAAGTGGTCAATGTATTAAATTTTCCAAGTCAAGATGGATATGAGAAATTTACTTTAAATTGACAACTTTATCAAATTGTATAAAACACACAATAAGCAGTCTTACTAGTGTAGAAGAGTGTATGATATTGAGTTCTAGAAGCAGTACGATACTAAGATTGACTCACAAAAGTCAAAACATGATTTGTCTAAGGTATTTGCGATTTAGTCAATAGTTAGTAAGTTAGTATACCTCCACCAGGACCACATTCTAAAGTTAATTACTCATCATCTATAGCAGGAGACACAAAGCCGTGATCATTAGAACTTTTGTTTTTGTGACCAAAAGTCATTATAATATAGTCACTTAATGTATCACCCCCCTTTGTAGATTTATGTTTGGCTCCACAACAGCACCTCGATGCAAAGAGATGTGGGATTTTATACTCTACAAATCAAGATTTCTGTTTGGCTCCATAATAGAGCAAGTCTATAGGAAAATAGGTGCGACAACCAGTTTCTTCTTTGTGATAATATAAGACTAGTATAGGTGCACTGATTGCAAGTATAAGACATAAGCTTAAGCATGTATAAACGGAGAAGGATCCCTATTTAGGTTACATGGAAGTCGAGGCTTTTCTCCTAACGGTATTGCGCGTGGCGTCTCCAGACCCTTCTCTTTCCATCCCAAGATATTCACCCAACAAGGTTTGAACCCTGGTCTCTTTAGAGACTCTGGGGCACCTTTACCACTACCCCACTTTGGAGATGGGTTGACATTACGCATATATACATATTAGTTGGTTTTATGTTTACCGACACATATCTGAGACATAATAAGGCTTAACCTTGATTTTTTCCATATTTTATTATGTGAGTTTCAAATTGAATGCAACCGATTTTCTTGAAAGGCTTAGAGGGAAGAAGTTGGTTTTTATAGGGACTCCTTAAAACCGAACATGTGGGATCAGGGCGGTACCACAATGATAGGGCGTGTGGGCAACTGCCCCCGTAAAGTTTACTCGAGTAATGTCGATTTTTTGAAGATGACCATTGATTTTTATTTTGCCCCCATAAATGGGTTATTAATATAATGGTGAAATTTTATAAAATGGTTGCATCATAGTTAAGTGGTTAAGGACATTTGCACTTTCATGAAAATATAATGTTCAATTCTTCTAATACTTTATAGATCTTTGTGAATTATTGTTATTAACTTTTTATATTTGCTTCAACTACTTGTGTTAATACCGATCAGAAAAAGTAATTATATGCTAAATAATGTGCGTATCATCACCAATTCTTAGTTTTGGTTCTCATGCAAACAAATACCAAAAAATTCACTTTCATTTAAAATAAAATCGATTTCATTATAACAACAATATCGCGGTACAACATGACCCTACATGGCACCCACTTTTAATTTTGGCCCCTCTTGAAATGATTTCTGTACCGCCGCCCCTGTGTGGATTCGTTAGTTTGCATACTCCGAGCATCATATCCCGGACAAAAAACAGGGTTTTACGAAATTTCCTAAGACACGAGTTCAAGAAAAGGGATTTTATGCTTCAGATTGAGGTTAGTTTCCCACAAGTAGTTGAATTACAACAATTAAACAGATTCACATGGATGTGTTCATTGGAAAACTAGATAACAGTGGATTGTAATCAAAATGCAGCTTTTTTTACAACATATAACAGCTAATTACCACGGCCGTCCCATATAATTGGGAGACCCTTTGCTGTAAACTAAACATTAGGCCCTTTTAAGCATGAAACATCGTTTATATGTATGTAAAATATTCATTGTTCACACTCAAATTGGTATTCAAAAATGTCAAAACAACGGTAACATAACGTCTTTATTTCATATTGTTTGTAAAATCTTATTCAGTTCTGGATTGTCTAGTAACTTCTTCCAACGATTTTTTATGTATAGGACTACAATTGTACGGTCGATTTCGTGGGTTCTCCGTTTCTTGTGAGAGAAACATCTTTCAAAGGTAAAAATGGTTCCATTGACACACTAAGGTTGGACTTGATGGACCGAACAACTTCAATGTACCATGATGCTGATGTTTTGGTCTTCAACACGGGACATTGGTGGACCCATGAGAAAACGTCTCGAGGGTGAGAACTATATCTTTCTGTAAGAATATAGTTGCAAAATGAGTGGGTTGGGTAATGGACTAATGGGTCAAAACATGTACTTGTTGGTACGGGCCAGATTGACAACCTGGCAAAAGTTAGATTATGATTACAATAATTAGATTACTAATATCTTTTTTATTTTTATTTTTCTTTTTCTCAAAAAATAATAATTATTATAAAAAACAAATGTAACTTTCTGAACAAGGCGATTTAGAGAGTCTTGATCAGCTAACCCTTTAGAAACCCTTTTAACACGAGTTTCGTTTTCTTGAATATACAGAGAAGATTATTATCAGGAAGGCAACCATGTGTACCCGAGGCTTAAGGTTCTTGATGCATACAAAAGAGCACTTTAACAAGTAGCTAAATGCCTCTTGTATATATTAAAATCTTGTTTATAGAACATGGTGAAAGTATGCGTTTCACATTGGTTTACGTTTCTACATCCCTATGCTTTCATAGTATTAAAGACTATAAACAAGAGGTTATTTCAGTAATTTGTGTTAAGGTGGAAATGTTTATACTTGTAGGATTCAAAATGAGTGGTATGTTACTCCCTTCTAAAGCTATGGTTATTGCAGGTATGGTGGCCATGGTGAATTCAGACCCACTTGCAGGTATGACTACGTAGAGGCAGAGACAACATGAGGCAGCACACAAAATGCAGATGGATACAAGACATAAGAAGCCTGAAGCTTCAAAAGACAAAGATTTTATGAGTTTTTAAGATTTTGTATGACTAAGACTCATATATACAAAATTCTTGTTTTCTTCCTGGAAGATTTTGTATGGATAATCCGATAATTACAGAACCTGTGTTAAACATGTTGAAACACTTGCCAATAGTGACTTTCAGAAATGTTATTACTGTTCAAGTAAATGTGTTAAAGATGAAGGGCTAAAATATAAATGTGTTATAAAAGTATAAATGTGTATGGACTAAAATACCTTCAACTACAAAACAAAAATCAGACTTTGATTTTGTCAAAGGACTAATTTGGCATTAAAATGCCATGTTTTGGACCCGTGGCGATGAAAAGGCTCAGGTTTGTCCCACTGTGATGCTTTGATACAAGTTTAGGGACCAACGGTGTATTTTAGTCTATTTTTAATTAGTTTATAATTCTTTTTTATTACAACTAATTATCTCACGAAATACACACAATATAATATCTCACATATCTTAAGCGACTTGATCAAACCCACAACCATTTGGTTAAGAAAATTTTCACACAACAAAAACTATCATTTAGACGCAAGTCTTTTTAATTAATTAATTATAGATTGAATAGCTAATAATATTTTTTTATATTAAAAGTTTGATAAAGTACATACAATAAACGTATGTACAAAAACGCACTCTTGTTAAACAAACATGTAATGAGTTGGTATGTCTCACAATGGATTAACTTCGTCAAATGTACTTTTCTTTTAGTTTGCACGTATGCCAAGTCTTAGAATTAAACGTACCAATAATAGCCCTTTTAATCTTTTATATATTTCTGGGTATGTAAGTACGTGATATATGAACTACTATATTGTATGTAATGGAGAAGTATGTGAATAAGAAGTATTAAACGACCATTATGATTTATGTTTTGTGCTTAAAGTTCTTGAGATTATATATATAATTTATGTTTAATCATAATTGTGTCATTGATGATGAAACTGCGTCTTGTTAGCATATTCACTATAGTAGTTTACAAAAGTTTGTAATAGATCTAGAATATCAAACATCCATATAGTTAAATATATTTGGATTATGTATGATATCTATAAAGCTTCATGAAGTTAACACATAGTGAAAATAACTTTATAAAAAAAAAAAATTTATAAATTAATGTCACAATATATTATAAATATTTATACTAGTTTAACATAATGGATGCACTTATTTAGTTCGCCGTGAACAATGTGAAGCCGTAAATCGATTATGTAACGTAAAAAATTAAATAGCCTTGTCACCTATAGAAATGTTAAGAACCGCCATTTTTAAAAGTGTTTTTCTATTATGTGTCTTAGGGCATATGATAAAAAGTCAAAAAATATATAAAAATACATTGGATCCACGCAAAAGAACACAAATACATATAAAAAATATATTGTTTGATCATCATATACTTTTATGTATTTTTTCACTCTTTAACATGTGCCTTAGGGCACGTAATAGAAAAACCATTTTTTAAATAAGGGATATTTTCATACATCCCCATATCCCAACCAATATTTACATATATCCCCAAACACAAGTTTTTAATGCATGATGTACAATGCTCTTAAAGCAAGGTTTGAAATATGAAATATTGGATAGTATGACTATTTAATCGCCTTTAAATAACTACTACTACTATCAAAGAATACGGAGTACCATTTAACTCATTTGAACCGTCAAAACAGGCACGATTGGACCTTTAAACCCTTCGGCGGACCCTTTATATCAGTTTGAACCCCCTGTTAGAATTCGAACCCTCTTTCTGAAGTGGATGGGCCTGATCCACGAATGGTGTTGAGTTAACTCCAACAACTACTTGTTAAATGGTCAACAAAACACACATTCTGACACAATCACCACTACTCTTTCAACATGACCACCGTCGTCACCACCACCACCGCTGCCGTCGCACGTCACCGTCGCTCAATCTTCCTCGGTATCGACGTCGGTACCGGTAGCGCACGTGCAGGTCTACTTGTTCTCTCTCTCTCTCTCTCTCTCTCAAACACACACACACACACACACTCAGTTCAGTTGAGTATATGATATATGAATTGTATATAATATGAGTGTTATATAGTGCTAGGTGAATAACTGATATTATCAGTTTAGGTGTTGAATTGGTTAAGTCAACTGTATTCGAATTATCGCGATTTTATGGCGTAGTTTTGATATATATCAGTTTGTAGTTATGTAGCACTGTTTTTATAGCGAGTACAAATAGTTGGAGCGTTTAGCGCTTACAATATAATCGTATACCTTTCGGATTCTGTTAAAACTTTTGGTAACGTAGCTGTAGCTGTAATCATTTTGTATCATCACAGCTCCTAAATGCTCAACGCTTCTAAGTGCTACTTCATGGAGCGTTGGAAAATGAGCATTCTGAAGGAAAAAAAAGATAAAGGTACTTGTTGCTTGCGAAACGAGCATTAAAATTACAACGCTCAACGCTTCTAAATGCTCATAAGCGGCCTGCGCCGAACACACTCTATGATCACACTTTATGAATACAGATACAAGTACGTTAACGAATGCTTTTATTAGAGAAATAGCTACTGCTACCTAGTTTCGTCAAACATGACATGATTTTGAGAAATGAAAGATATATTTTGAGATTGCATATTTAAAGATCTTACCTTGAGTCTATAGATAACAATTAACTAACTAGTATGGCTGAAATAACTAACTTCTGTTCTGGTTAGTTACATTCTACGGCACGTCAGCTTGCTTTGGTTGAGTAGGATTTGTATTGTGTTTAGAAATTAGGAGTGGTGAGGTGCTTTGAATTGCTTAAGTAGCGTGAATAGAATGTGAGATATCTTCACATATGAATGAGTGGGTGACGGTGAAAGAACTGTAACTTGGTTATAGAGCTCACATGTTCAGTTTGGATATGAGAGATTGCAGATGAAGTACTTGCTAGAGTTTTGATAACATGGATACGGATAAGTGATACGTATCCATTTCTAATTCCTAGCAATCTTTGTATATATATATAGGGGCGTAGGAAGTAAGTTGCTATTTCCTTAGGTGGTGTTTGTTTTTTAATAATTGCCTCTTAACAACATTTTAATCTGATTCATTCAGATGCGGTCAGACATTTGAGTCATTAAGACTGTTTGTATTTTTCATGTCACTCAGAGGCAGTAAGAGGCAATCTATGTTAAGAGTGTTTGTTTTTTTTCTGGACATTAAGAGACCGTAAGAGGCATAAACCTCTTATTGAACTAGATGTGGAGGGGGTGTCTTAACACCTCTTAATGTCTCTTTTTTTATTATTATTTTTTTTAATGTTTGTCTATATTTTTTTTCACCTTTGTTTTTCGTAATAAAAGTATTAAATAGAATCATTGCATATGTTTTGTTAGATAAAGAATGTATAAGATGATATGTGACAATTCATACTTTTTTCAAGTTGAAAGGTTCGGTTTCAGACTCATATATCTCAACTCTAACACGAGCCATATAGTTAATCGTTTTAAAAAGTTCAATTTAAACTCCAGCACGTTTATTTTTGTCAAATAAACATGAAATTGCATGTTTTCTTTAAAATACTTTTAACTTTAAATTGATTATTACATAATTGAATTTGTTTTCTTATATTTAATAAATTTTATCTATTGTACACGAATCAATGGTTTTATATTTATATTGTAAAATCGATAGTTTAATACATCCGGACATTTTTTACAAAACAAACGTTTTTATTCGAGTCAAATTCGATTTTTCAACCACTTATTCGCATTAAGATGGAATCGATTCAGACTTTTCTACCATATATTCAGATTCGTATGTGGAATCATTCAACTATAACGCGATGGTTTCCACTATGCTTTCCAAAATTGAAGTTCATATTAGATTAGTGTTGCTAACGGCAGAAATGAAAACCAGACTGAAAAATTAGCAACGAATGTATATTGCATTTCTTTTGGTACATCATAATCAGAAATTAGGCATTTTATTTTGAGAGTATTTGATTATGGATCAAACGAAGAAATATTGTAACTTTGTTATGTATTGCAGTCTTTATAACTTACTGGATGTTGCAGGTCTTTTTGATGAGGCTGGGAAACTTTTGGGTTCTGCTAGCAGCCCAATACAAATTTGGAAAGAAGGCGATTGTGTTGAGGTAATAAACTAGTTTCTTTAGTAGATATTTGGACCATGAACTCTTAGATGTCTACAAAATAAGATCCAGGGTCATATTGCTAAAATAGATACCGGATCCGATGACCTGAAATATCCAATTGGTGTTCTCAGAAGTGCTTGATGTTCATTATATTTGGATTATTTACTTGCATGTCTTGGTTCTTAATGTTAAACGAGCTTGCTGAAAATGTTACATTTAGTAGCCTTGGATGTTGATAGTATATTGCGAAATAGAAAATTAAGAAAATTATAGTCCTAGGAAAAAGAAACATTAGCAAAAGTATTTAGATATCACTAAATTTCTACTTGCTATTTATTCTTTTCTGAAATTTTGCAAGTCGCAATCTTCAACTGATATATGGCTTTGCGATCTGCACTGCTGTCAAAAGAGCTTTATCTCTTTCCGACGTTGCTGGTGAAGAAGTAACTGGCATAGGTTTTGCAGCTACATGTTCTCTCGGTTAGTTCTCACCAATTCTGTCAGCTGTGAAGCTAGTTATTTGAGGCAGCAATTTGGTCCATTTACTTATAAATCGGCCAATTCGGTTTATTTATATTTTTATCTTTAACGGGTCAAATGGGCAAATTTTTAAACAGTTAGCTTGAACAAAATGGCGAGACTCGCTCAAAGTGGATAGAAAGTGTTTTGGATATCATGAATTGACCTGTCCCGTACAAATGATTAACCCGTTACCCAACCAACACCACTCGCATTTTGCTACCTCTAATAGATACTCTTATGATATGATATAAGTATTTGTCCTGCTTCTCATTTTGCAGTTGCTGTGGATTCGGAAGGCCAACCTGTTACAGTTTCTTGGAGTGGTGACACAAGAAGAAATGTAATAGTATGGATGGACCACAGAGCTGTAAAGCAAGCTGAAAGAATTAATTCATGCAATTCACCTGTGTTACAGTACTGTGGTGGTTCAATATCTCCTGAGATGCAGCCACCTAAGGTATGAAAGTAACAATGATAATGCATTTGAGTAGAACATCTCTTGATCTTGTAGTTACTCTCCTTTTTCAAGATAATGAGTTGTAATAAAACGGGCCGTGGATGAGTTTTTAAATGTGTTTTTGGTGTTTGAAGTAATAATCAGATGCTAATTATTCGTTAAATTCTAATTATTTAGCAAATTAAGGCCTAAATTAACCAAAAAGAACATTTCTGTATGATAGAAGAGATGTCTTGTGGAATATGAACCACTTATGTGGGGCCCAACCTTTAATCCCACTTAATGGAGATACCCATCAAAGCTTTGTCCTCCCCTTTAAGAGCCTAATTAAGTGGTTCATATGGAACCACTTAATTTGGTAAACACCACCTTTTCACTTAATTGAATATTGATTATGAAATTAATATTTGCTATTCTAGCTTTTGTGGGTCAAAGAAAATTTGCAAGAATCTTGGTCAATGGCGTGGAGATGGATGGACTTAAGTGATTGGTTGTCATACAGGTAAACCACGAGTCATTTTTTTTCTTGCTAATCCAACATACTAAACCTACCCCTCCTTTTCACACATAGACAAAGTATTCAAGTTTATTTTCTGGTTTCATTTATTTTACTAGAGCAACAGGAGATGATACTCAAGTATGTGTACTACAGTTTGTAAATGGACTTATTTAGGTCATGCACACATGCAACACATTGATGAAAACAACTCTCGAGACATGGAAGCCAATGGATGGGATGATGATTTTTGGGAAGAGATTGGTTTAGGTGACCTTGTGGATGGACATCATTCTAAGATAGGTAAGATTTTAATTATAGTAGAGGTGGATTTTCGATCTGGTTGATTCTGGTTATGTTTATCTTTAAAGGGTCAAATTGGTTAAGGTGATCTATTTAGCTAAAAGTAAACGCGTCGTGAGTCAACCAAAATGTATTTTAAAATACATAATAACCTAGTGAAGGTTCTTACTAAAAAAAGGTTTGGATTATTATTGCAATAATACGGTTTTGTTATTATATTAACTAATTTAGTTTTTAACTTTTCTTTCTTAGTAATAAGTGTTTGCTAGTGGCTGACTCAACCTTGACACATTTTGTAGTTTCTTGTTCCATACTTAACATGCATTGCTGCTTATATACATATTTGATATAATTAAGAAACTTATATTTTACTATTTTAGTATTCATGCAATCATGCCGAGTGATGCTGTATTTGGTATAAATTCTTGCTGTCATTATAAAATTCATTTTTTCGATGTGCAGGAAGAAGTGTAGCTTTCCCTGGTCATGCTCTGGGCAGTGGTCTGACACCTGATGCTGCGAAGGCAAGAAATTTTGTAATGGAGAAATCACATTGATTTCAAGTGCTGTTTCCATTTTCCATTGAGGTTCATTAATTAAGCAAACAAAATCTTTTAGTTAGGAGAATATCGACATCCTTTTTCTAACTTCAAGGGTATAAATTCTGATACAGATGATCTTCACTACTTCAATCTCAGTTATGGATTACTAGAGGTTGCAAAATGGACAGATCGGGCTGGTTAACATGTGAAAATGGGTTGGGTTGGCCTGAAACACTTCCTGTCCAAATTATTGATATTTGTTAGATATTGTTGGTGTTTCAATCATGAGTAAATAAGTCGAAATTGCCACCTCTCTAAAATTAAACAGAGCATGACCAAAATGCTTAGAATAAGCAATATTATAGCCAAATTTTTTTATCCAAAGTTATTAAAAAAGTCCGTCAAAGTCCAAAATTGGGAAGAAAAAAAAAATTACTCCAAAATTTTGAACTTATTATGTCCAAATTATCAAGAAAAAACATTAAACCAAATGTACCCAATACTAAGTAAATGGGTTGAAATTGCCACTTTTATGAACATACTCAGTAGTAAATTATATATTTTCAGGAATTGGGTCTTGTAGCTGGGACTCCGGTAGGAACTTCACTAATTGATGCTCATGCTGGTGGTGTTGGAGTGATGGAAAGTGTGCCTGACTCTGAAGCTAATGGTTCTTGTTCTTTATTTTACCATGTTTCTTTTCTGCTGTCAATACAATATAATTATCTTTATGTTTTGGTCCTGATCAAATATGATTATTTCAGAATCTGATGATGATGCTATATGCCGGCGCATGGTGTTGGTATGTGGCACTTCCACTTGTCATATGGCTGTCTCAAGGAGCAAACTGTTTATCCCAGGTGTTTGGGGCCCATTTTGGTCAGGTACATCTTTAGGTCAACATGTGTCAACCCGTTGACTTTTTATGGTTTTATTTCCTTTCTTTTTTCTTCCTCTTGTAGGTTTGTAAAATTTGTTTTGTCTTGTTTTTCTTAAAATGCGTAGCAATGGTTCCCGAGTTCTGGCTAACTGAAGGTGGTCAGAGTGCAACTGGTGCTCTTTTGGATTATATAGTTGACAATCATGTTGCATCTGCACATCTTGCAAACCGCGCTGCCTCCAAAAGTAAGTGATAATTCTTCAATCGTATATGGAAATTGTGATGTTATCAGCAACATTTAATTCGCAAATTTTGATGATTATGCTTTTGATTGTTGCCATCGAGCGTCCTTTTACCTTTTAAGAAACGACAAGGGACAAGTAACATGATATATTTTTTTTTAATGTTGCAAGAATCATAGGGCTCATGTAAAATGAAAAAGCAAAGCCGTGAGGCTTGTTTATTTAGAAAGGTGTTGTATTCACTTATTTTGTTTTATCAATACCGTTATCCTTCTCCTTAAGAAAGTATATTATACTTAGCTGGTTCCTAATTCATGTTAATCTTCCAGATATTTCTCTGTTCCAAATGTTGAACGATCTATTAGCAAATATAATGAGTGACAGGGGCATTCCATTTATTGCTGCTTTAACGAGTGATCTGCATGTTCTGCCTGATTTCCATGGTAACAGGTACATGTTGTAACATATTTTTAGTTAACTGATCCTAATGGTTAAATTTGGTATCTGTCAACGCTGCGGGTTTGGTTGACTGAAAATGTTTTTCTTTTCTTCACTTTTAGTTTATTTAGGAGTCATAGTGTGTCAAACATATAGTACAAGTTAAAAGAATTTCTGGAACTTATTATTTAATTGCATTTCAACCCATCTGGCCTATTAGAGATTCAACATAACCTCAATCGACCCATAATATGAGTAATTAGTCAAAATGCCACATTTACATATATCTTTCTTTAGTCAAGTCAGCTAAATCTGAACTCTTTGCTATAGGTCTCCCATTGCAGACCCAAATGCAAAAGGAATAATTTGCGGTTTGAATCTCGATACAAGTGAAAAACAGTTGGCTCTTCAATACTTTGCCACTGTACAGGGCCTTGCATATGGCACACGCCATATCATAGAGCATTGCAATGAGCATGGACACAAAGTAAGTGTTCTTTTAGTATTAATATGCATGTCGTTATATCTGGCAATTTTTTTTTACTAGATGGTATTAGAGGTGGTAATTTAGACCTCAAATACATGGTTCTAAATGTTTTTATTTAAGTTTTTAATTTTTCAGAAAGATTACAGGTTTTGTAATCATATTGCTACATTAAGTATGCATATAAAATTCTTTGGACAGTAAGATGTTTCAGGACAACCCAACACGACCCTGCTAGAGTTTACATTTGGATCGTATGATATTTGATAATATAAAATATGAATATATTTATACTTAATTGAGTTCTATATGTACACTTACATATTATAATCACAGCTATAGCATATTATTGGTCCAGCCAAAATCTGTTATCCGTGTCATCAGGCACCCTTTTGTTTGCACAAGTGTCCTAGCAAAAACATTGAAACAAACTTGATAGGTGAATTTTACCTAAGGGACTCTCACCAATCTCTTTTTCATGTGTATTCAGATTGATACACTGTTAGCTTCTGGTGGACTTTCAAAGAACTCATTGTTCATTCAAGAGCATGCTGATATCACTGGTCTTTCACTCTCTCTCTCTCTACTCTCTATGGACCAGCCATCATACACTAAACGACAACAAATTTTCATGATTCTACTGCATATATACTCTACTTAATCATTTTTTGTCTAAAAGTTAGATCCTTATTTACATATCATAATTTCTGTAATCATATCTCAGTCACTAATTATCCATAAACTTTTTAAACGTATACTTGAACAAAACGTTCTTCGGGTCAACCCAACCCGCCCCGTGCCTCATTTTGCTATCTCTAATAGTTATGGTTACATCCATGTGTTATACAGGTTGTTCTATTATTCTACCACGCGAAAGTGAGTCGGTGCTATTAGGTGCAGCCATTCTTGGGGCTGTTGCTGCAAAGAAATATCCTGGGCTCAGAGGGGCCATGAAGGCACTAAATGCAGCTGGTCTGGTATGTAATAGTATTATCAGTCTCATTGATACTATTATTACTGTTAGGGTATATGCAGTTTGCATTTCGTACCATATTTGTTTTAGTAAGCACATTACGCATATATTCTTTCTCAACTGCGTAATCATGTTGATACCAATTAAACAAGATGGATGGGTAGTTGCACTATGTCCCTAACAGTATATTACTGCACAAAGGGGCAGGTTAGGGTGGGCCAGGGACGTGTCAAACCGGTTGTGTGGGCTGGATGAATCCCCAAACATTTTCTTTTCTATTTCTTTTAATTGTAATAGCTTTACATGCTAAAATTGATTACATAACTTTATTTACTTCAACAATAATCTGGTTTTCTAAGAAAATGAATACTTGAGTCTTTATGCTTTAGAATACACTTCCAGCAACTTCTTTTACATGTTGGACCCATTAGAGATAAAACACAAAAACCAATTCACAGGCAAATGGCTAGCTGTAATGTATATCATAAAATAGGAAGGGTTGGCCATTGGCTAATGAAAAGGAGTTGATATGTGATTCTATATCTTGAAGCTAGATTATTAGATGATGAAAGATTACACAGACCTTGTTCCAAGTTTCTTCTCAGTTGATAATTTCCTTAGGGTGATTCAAATGCTAATACTAATTAATTCAACCATTGTTGATCATTGTCCAATCACAAAGGAAACTGGATAAGATTGAAAATAATTTGATCGTTTTTTGGTTATTGCAGTTGATCCATCCATCAAAAGACCCAAGAGTGAAAAAGTATCATGATGCTAAGTACCGCATATTCAGGCAACTTTATGAACAACAGCTGTCTTACCGCACAATCATGGCTGAAGCATTGTCTTGAATCCTTTATTTGGTTAATAACTGCCTTGGACCATTTGCAAACTAAAAAGTGGTGTTAAGGAGACAACTTAAACGTACAGTTCTTATAGTAACACACAATCTATTTAAGTTTCAGTTGGTTAAGTCGATCACATTCTCCTCTTGGTATGCAGAAGTTTTAAAATTTGTCGTCAAACCCTTTTCTTTGAGATCATCCCTAACATTGCCTTTGTTACATTGTTTTTTTGTCCTTGACATGGACAACTCAAATGAGCGAAATGATCAAACTTTGAGAACGAGCAAACGGTAACAGGCAGCATACTAGCGAAAGTTAGTTGCTATTGCATATAATTAGTCTTTATAGCCAGTTTACAAATAATCTCTCTAGATTAGATTAGCCAGACATTAGTTTGGTGGGATTAATGGGGCGATAACTAATAGTCCCGACAATGATGTTCAATACTTGGAAAAATAAGTAAAAGGATTTATCGTTATCTTCAGTAGCCCTGTAACCCAGCTCTGGTTGGGTCTTTTGTTTTGTTCATTAGTTGTTATGATATTTATAACTCGCCTTCGATACTAGCTAAATTTAGCAGTAGTTAGGTAGTGCAACAAAGTCCCAATAGAGGTGTCTGCAGACTCAAGCATAATCACGACCAACCTTTAGTATTACGTGATCAACTTTCTAACTACATTTTAGAAATAATCGCTTTTGGTTTGAATGAGGTTATTTGATTAACCTAGCAAAATTAAAACTAATACTTGTATCTTCCTAACATGTTACTGCTAATCAACCTAGTTAACATTTTTACATACAAAAGTCAAAATGTGTGTCGATCTTTGGTTTTAAATTAATCTATAGTTAAGCATGTTTAAGCAAATTTAAAATTGCTTTTCAATTTGTACAAATGTTACTGATCTCAGTTGAAAATTTTAATTGTATTAGATCCGTTTCGTTAACACGCTGAGTAATCCGCTGGTTATTAATAAAACGTATGCTTTTAAGCTCAAATTCTGCTAGTAAAACAATTTTGAAACTCAGGTGCGAAAAGTTGTTTTACCTAATTTGAGTATGTGTTTAACCCGTAGGAGCCGTCGACTAAATCTGCACCACGCAACACTGATAATTGAATCCGAAACGCAATTCCAAACACCTATAAGCCTATAAACAAAAGTATTGTGAATGAAAATAGAAACTTGTAAAATCGGAGTATGTAATAACGTGACGGGAGCATATTCAAGCGGTGCGTGCGTATATAAACCACTCAACACTTATCTCAAACACAACCTACATAACTAACTTTTTTTTCTTATTTCAAATTTAACCAAGGTTAAATTTACCTACCAACCACCGGAATAAAATAATAAAAAATGTCGCTCCGGTTACAACCATCTCCCATTCCGTCCCTCCCCACCACTTCTCAATTCTGTCCCGCTAACTCATCATCTTCATTTCGTCCGGTTGTTAGGTTTTCCATCACTAATCCCTCATCTGACACCAATAATGACAACTCACGCAAGGTAATATATTTTTTTATATTTCATATTTCTCTGTTAGTTGATTATGTTTCGATTATCTGATTATATTATTTACTTTTGTTAAGAAAAAGTTGAAATTTACTGTCAGGGTGTTGGCATTGCTTATTTTTTCTGCTCTTTTAAGCACACGCTTTTTGCTTTTTTTATCCAAACACTTCAAGCTTGCGTTAAAAAAAAAAAAAAAACAATTTGTGGTTTAACCTAAATCATGCTTCTCGTCCCTATTCGGTTTTAATTACATAAATAATCCCTAATTTTCAAACTATTTGCATTTATAGCCCCTATTTTGAAAAATATGGACTATCTATGTACGAACGATGGGAACTACCCTTATAAAAAACTATACCCCACTAGATTACTCTTGTATGGACCAGTGATAAAACTATTTTGAAAATTAGGTAAATCACTTGTGTAAATTAAATAATTGAAGACGATATGTGATTTTTGGGTAAATACCACAACTGACGAAACAAATAATTGTTTCAAAAAAAAAGAAGCACTTCACTTATGGACTTTTAAATAATTTTTTTGACATGCTGTTATACCGAAAACTTTGCTCATTATTTTTTTGTATATATGTTTCACTTGGGCCATTGGATTAGAAATCGTTATGTTTCTATTCCTACCTCTTACCTAACCTTGCAATATTTAACAAATGGGTAAGTTTGTCATTTTTACCACATATCACTTATTTTACAAGCAAAATCCAAACACTTCATTCGGAAGCACTTATTTGTTTAGTTCGCCTAGTTCACTTATTTTCACAATACAATTGTTCTGTGGGTGGTACTTTTTTGTTTAAAAATTACCTAACAAGCTTTTAGCCTTTCTCACTCCTAAAGAAACTTTATAATCTGATAACATGCAAAATCCACTAATCAGGTTAGCCCTAGTTCTAGAA
>OU343225.1:97722209-98008090 GCA_910596185.1 Chrysanthemum makinoi
TGAAGCGAGATGGTGTAGTTTACTCTATGTTTCTTTTGAGTATACTTAGTGCATCAACTAATGCATAATATAATATAGAATTTAATAAAATGTTAACTTACTACCATAATATCGTGCAATTTCTTATGCAAAATACTGAAGTATTGTATTGAATTTTACACAGTTTAATAGATTTCCACCTCATCATATTATTTTTATGACTAAAATACACGGTCGGTCTCTAAACTTGTGAGCCGCATTGCGTTGGGACAAAACTGGCCATTTTCATCGTTGGGGGTCCCTATTTCAAGTTTTTCACTCATTACAGGTCCCTTGACCAAGTCAATGTTTGATTTTTGTTTTGTAGTCGAGTGTATTTTAGTCCATACACATTTATACTTTTATAACACATTTATATTTGGCTTTTCTTTCATCCTCGATCAATCATCTCCAGGATCATTCATCTCTCCAATCATCATCTCCCAACATTAAATCATTCATCTTTAATCCTGGTCTAATTCATCTTGGTGCATTTCCCGACCCATATAACTCCTCATTTCGGTCTCGTAACATGATTGAAATTTCTTTTTTTTGAAACGGATGATAAGAAGCTGATACAGTTCAACAAGTGTTACAAATGAAGTGAAAAATAGTAGATTGGTGGGATTAGTGATGATTCATTGGATGGAAAGGTGTTAATAGGTGGCAAAGATGCTAATGTGAGCGATGCCAATGCGGGTTTGATGTTGGGAAATTTTAGTAGTTCTTATAAGGAATGTGATATATTTGATGGTAGATGGGTTAGGGATGATATGAAACCGTATTATCCAGCCGGTTCGTGCCCATATATTGATCGGGATTTTGATTGTCATCTTAATAAGAGGCCAGATGATGGATATGTGAAATGGAAATTGCAGCCATTTGGATGTGACATTCCAAGGTATAATGTTACATTATTTTAAGGGTCAAGTTATTCCAACGGTGGCTATGTTTTTATTCCAACGGAGGCTATGCATAGGTATGACAAATAGTACACAATAGTACTGTCGCTACAGTACTTCTTGTCTTTTGACTTTTTTTTTTTTAATAGAAATAAGTGTGTGTATAATATGTGAGTGTATAATAATGTATATAATAAGTGTGTGTATAATAATGAGTGTGTGTATAATAATGTATTGTACATGTATAATTATTTAGTTTGTATAATAGCACGCTAAATATTACCACATTAAATAACTGCAACAACAACTTTTATTATTAAATTAAACGTCGGCGTTATATTATTTAAATACACCAACATCTACTACATATAAGAGATTATTCATCTCGTTTAAAAGATCATGGGCTGCCCGGTACGACAAGCGTGATCCTCAGGATTCCTTGCCAATTCTAACTCCATCTCCAGCGTCTTTATTTTTGTCTTTAACAGCTTGATCACATTATCTTTAGCAAGCAGTTTGAGCGCTAGCGTTGAAGATGGGCTCGACTTAAAGTCTTTTCAAATTCATCTTTCAAGCGAGTATCGACACCCATAGTCATTTGTACCGGCTTTACATGTTAAGAAAATAATAAGAAACGTATTTTTAACAAACAAATTATTTACATAAAACCTCTAAGCAAACGTATGATTATTTACCGAAGAGGACATGCGTATCTGATTAGGCCAGGAAAGGATTTCGTGGATTTCCGTTCTATAATAAATCCTCTATTACATCGACACTAGAAAGGATTTCCTTGCACGACCAAAAGAATTTGCATGAATCAGTAATCAATCATTTACAACATAAAACATGTATCATTTACAATGTTATTATTAATTTAAATATAAACATTAATCAATCATTTACAACATATCATTAATCAATCATTATGTTTACAACATAAATCATTAATCAATTATTTTCAACATAAATCGATGTCAGTCACTATGTTTATAATTATTTACAACATGAATCATTCACTATGTTTATAATTATTTACAACATGAATCATTAATCATTTACAATGTTTTGTATGTATATATTATTTACTAATTTGGTAGTCGATGCCTATATAATAATTCCCACCGGGATGAGCATCGGATCTGTGCCTCCTCCATTGTGGGTGGAGATGCGGAAGTGGAGAATGTTCGTCTAGCGTCAGAACAATGTAATGACCTACTTCGTTCCCCACACGGGCTATCACAAAGGGGTCAGTTCTTTGTGAGAAGTCTGGACCATTGATAAGCGGAAAACACATATTCCAATCCCTGTGAGATATAAATGCAACGGGTCCCTAATCGGTTACGCAATAACCAACCCCGTGTTTGGCATGTCCATATAGCGATCGTCGGTGCATTTCTTCTCGGACCGTCTATTGTACGGTTCGTTAAAACCATCTTCCCCACAAACCCATGTAAACACCGCCAATTTAGGTCCATCTGTTGCAATATCGCCTAACTTGGCGCCACCAATCTTGTTGTTCCCAAACACCATGGGCAGCACGAAACCCACATTTCCGTCACCCACCACATTATATATACGATTATGTATGGATGCCAAAGGACGGAAGCATACCCATCAACATTTCGCTACTGCATCTCCATGCATACAACTTTGTGTCTTGTCGACAAAGGACTAGGACCCGTGAAAGAACTATGTCGGGCAGGCTCTTTGTTGAAGTTCCGGACTTGTCTTGATCTTGTAGCGGTGCTTCTTCGGTGATTTTCGGTTGGAACTTCATTCAAGTCCGGGACTTCATTCAAGTCCGGGACTTGTGTACCCATTTTGTCCTTGCGCTCGGGCGTCCACGGGTATTTTGAATAACAGGTTCCCGTGTGTCATCAGATGCAGGTTGGTATATCGATCTCAACTTCGTTAGCATATTATTCTTGACAAACGACGACGCTTTGGTAAAACATTCTGAATTGTCGAATGTCATCTCTAAACGAAGTATCATCATCATCATCATCATCATTACTGGAAGAGCCATCTTCAGGCGGTGGCCTATTGATATGAGGCCACGGAACATGTAGGGTTCTCCAAAAATATTAAGTTCTTCTAGTTGAATAAGTCACGAAATCATTAAAAGTGGTATATTACAATGACGCCCGTAAATCACTAATATTAATGGGAAAACAACTTGATAGTTATAAATGTACCCTTACCATGAATCACATAGTATTGCATCTCGTGAAAGCATGGCAGTCAGTAAATTATGCACTTATGGCTACAATCTTCTACGGTGATAGACCGATGGAGTTCTTTGTGCATGAGTTGGAAGCATGGTGAAAACTTTATACCACAATTCTTGAAATAGTAGAAAATTACAATCATTTATTTTCTCGCCGATGCTTCTATTTAAACTCTCTTTTATCGAATTTTCTTGCGCAAAGATAATCTTATCGATTGCACTCAACAACTGTCTAAATTGAACGTGTTGCGGCCCAAATATAATTTCAACAACGCGTGGTGAGCCTCAACTCTACACGTTGTTGTGCGGCGAATATGGCGATATTCATCGGTGATGCGAGACAAACATGTATGCGTAATCTCGACCGTTATCCGGATACTCGGCGATACGAAAAAAAAGTGAATTAATCAAAGGTCATTGGGTGCTTATTATTGAATAATAAAAAATATATAATTAACAATTTATGCACGCTCAAGGTTGACCAAGCGTTGTCGTGGCGCTCATCGCATTGCTTTCGAACAAAGGCGTGTCGGGCTTTAACCAACCGATCCCATCTCTTTTAATGAGTCATACTCATCTAACCCACCGCATCTGTTTCTCATAAACCTCATCAAATTTTGCTCTATATGCCATGGACAGAGTAATTTGCGAGTTGTGAAATTCGCTCTACATGCCCCAACCAACGCTAAATCTCATGGTGACAATAACATGGTGTAGTATCTTTTTAGTCTATCACCTCTTTTATGCGTTGCAATACCCATTCAAAATTATGCCCTGAGGCTATATTTACCACTTGTCTGATAAATGGGCAATCCTCTGATACTTCCTCGTGAAAACGGAAAGCCTGAAAAATAAAAAACACAACATTTAAAACTAATACACAATTTTATAAATAATTTTTTTATAAATAATTTTTTTAACAAAGTTTTATTAATACTTTTAAAACTAATACACAATTTTATTAATACTTTTAAATCTAATACAAACTTTTAAAACTAATACAAAGTTTTAAATTTAATACAAACTTTTAAAACTTTTAAAACTAATACTTTTATTAAAACTTTTAATAATACTAATACTTTTATAACTTTTAAAACTAATACAAAGTTTTTAATAATACTAATACTTTTAAAACTTTTAAAACTTTTATACTAATACATTTAAAACTAACTTTTAAAACTTTTATACTAATACATTTAAAACTTTTAAAACTTATAAGTGTGTGGTTGTTGAGTGTGGTACGTGTTCTTTGAGTGTGAAGTGCGTTTTCTCTCTGAGTTGATATCTTGTCCTCTCTCTCTCACTATCTCATTCATTCAAATCTGTTTCTCTCTCTCACTATCTCTATCTCTCTAAAAGTTTTTAGATTTAGATCTAAAAACATATAAGATCGTGGTGTTTTTGGTTATGTTGTGGTGATATTGCTACTGTGGTTCTTTGATAGTGAGTTTGTGATGTTTGGGTAAATCACGGGTACTTTGATGGTGAGTTTTTGATGTTCCTATCATTTATGGGTAGATTGTGGGTTTAATTTAATGGATTTGTAAAAATAAAAGCGCCTATTTTTTTTTTTAGGGTTTGGGTATCGGGTACTTTGATGGTGAGTTTTTGATGTTCCTATCATTTATGGGTAGATTGTGGGTTTAATTTAATGGATTTGTAAAAAATAAGAATACTATTTTTTTTTTTTTAGGGTTTGGTAAATCTGGGTACTTTGATGGTGATTTTGTGATGTTCCTATCATTTATGGGTAGATTGTGGGTTTAATTTTATGGATTTGTAAAAATAAAAGCGCCTATTTTTTTTTTAGGGTTTGGTAAATCTAGGTACTTTGATGGTGATTTTGTGATGTTCATATCATTTATGGGTAGATTGTGGGTTTAATTTCATGGATTTGTAAAAAATAAAAGCGCCTATTTTTTTTTAGGGTTTGGTAAATCTGGGTACTTTGATGGTGATTTTGTGATGTTCCTATCATTTATGGGTTTAATTTCATGGATTTGTAAAAAAATAAAAAAGCCTATATTTTTTTTAGGGTTTGGTAAATCTGGGTACTTTGATGGTGATTTTGTGATGTTCTATCATTTATGGGTAGATTGTGGGTTTAATTTCATGGATTTGTAAAAAAAAAAAATAACGCCTAATTTTTTTGTTTAGGTAAAAATTACAAGCTGCTTATGTGAAGGCGATTATGTGTTATGTGACTGCATGAGTTGTGTGGGTGCTGCGGGTAGGTTAACACCTTGATCTGCCACCATTGAGTGGTATGAATACACCTTTCTGGCCTACCCCATCCACAGGCTGTGTGGTTTCTTTGGGAAAGCTGCATGTGCTTATGTGGCTATGACATAGGTATGACACAAATAGTACTCATGCTTATGTGCTTATTGGCTTTACTGAGTTTTGTGGGTGCAAAAGGGTAGGTTAACACCTTGATCTGCCACCATTGAGTGGTATGAATACCTGCTCTGGCCTACCCCAGTCCACAGGCTCTGTGTGGTTTCTTGGCAAACTGCTTGTGCACACAAGCAGATGCACACAAGCTCAGATTAGACCCCGTTGGAATACTACGTTACAGGTGGGGTTATTCATACTGTGGCTATGTTTTTATTCATTCTGTGGCTACAATTTTATATAACAAACTGCTTATATGCTTGATAAGCAGTTTGTTACTGTAAGCTGATTTGAAAATTTTTTTTTTTTTTAAAAAAAAAGCGAGATAAAGGCAATGATGATTTTGCAAAAAAAATTTTTCAACCTTTGATGTTGTGACCATATATGATAAATATGATTTTGGCTTGGCATTTCCGAATGGACGGCAAAAATTTTTTTATTTTCATTTTGCAACCTTTGATGTTGCAGCCATATATGATAATATGTGATACTTAATCTGAGCCTAATGTTAGCTCTATTATTAATGTAAAAATTGTTACCTCGGTGATTGAGACATATCGGCTGACTGAGATATTTGAGGTTTCTTTGTGGTTTGTTAGTTGCGGCTTTCACTTGCAGCTTGTGTTTCACTAAAATTATAGCCACCGTATAAATAACTTGATGATGTTTGTATGATGGTGAGTGCAGCCTGAGATATTTGAGGTTTCTTTGTGGTTTGTTAGTTGCACTTTCACTTGCAGCTTGTGTTTCACTAAAATTATAGCCACCGTATAAATAACTTGATGATGTTTGTATGATGGTGAGTTTGTGATGTTGTAACTTGGTGATGTTTGAGGCTGAATATATTGAGATTCTACACTAGTGACTATTCACTTGTGACTTTCTTGTGACTTTCTTGTGACTACCTACCAATCCTCGAGATGGGAGGTTTCACTTGTGACTTTAAGAATCTTGCTTTTCTTTTGGTACTTGCTTGTTAACTTGGTTGCAATCTGGTACCCATCGGTATTGTGCAATGCTGTGCATTGCACTTGTGTGCAGTCTGCTGCTGATTGGACAAAATTTTTCAAAAAAGGCGATGACGATTGGTTTTATAACCGAACGGACGGCAAAGTGATTATTTTTATCACTTTGCAACCTTCATATCCGAGCCTCACACTTTTCTAAATCTGCTGCACTTGCACAATTTTGTGTGCTAATGCACTTGAACAACGCTTCATATCCGAGCCTGCAATGCAACTTGTGTGCTTATGCACTTGGACAAAAAAAAAACTAGGCAATGATGTAATCTGAGCATGTGTCCAATCTGCTTGTGTGCTTATGCACTTGGACAAAAAAAAATCTTGGCGATGATGAAACTCTAATCGGAGCCTTTATTCAATCTGCTTGTGTGCTCACGCACTTGGACAAATCGCTTTGTGTGTTACGCACTTGGACAAATCGCTTGGTGCTCTGCACTTGGACAAATCTGCTTTGTGTGCTTATGCACTTGGACAAAAATAACTTATGACAAAAAATACATTTTTGGGACAAAAATAACTTATGACAAAAAATACCACCCAAACCAGCAATATGAAAAAAAAAAAAAAAAAAAAAGCGCAAGAAATCAAAATTCTTCTGATGCACACATCATTGAAACCCGTGTAAATCTACTTGGTGACCCGTAGAATAGTATATTTCTTATTTTAATTTGCGTTAGGAATGATCTGATTTGAATAATGTATATCTGTCTATGTGCATATTTATTTGCTAGATTTTCTAATTGTAGCCTTGTAGGTTGGATTGAATTATTCAATCAATTCTTTATTTGAGTATGCATATATAGTCACTAGTTTAATATATTTGCTACGTTTATATGAGGCTGCTTAGGTTGACTTTATGTAACCATATGGAAAATTTAGACATTAATTGAACGAGGCTACATAAATCCGTGTGTTGCACCGATTGGGTAAGGGTTGAATGTATACGTTTTTTTTACGTAATATTGTATGCAAGTAGTTACATGTAAGATATTGCAATTGATGTTATCATAAGATTTGTAATCGTAGGTCGGAGGTAAATTCTTGTTGCGTAATGTTGTTGTAACCTTGTCGGGTAATGTTTACATGGGTTTCGTTATGCAAATTTGCATGGTTCGCAAATTAATAACCACCGCATTCATTATCTGCCAAAGTTGCTTCTTCAGTTCTACTGTAGATGACTACATAATAATGATGACTAATTTTTATTTTGGTCAATGTCCTACATTGTAAAGATGACTACATTTGTTTTTTGTACCATGACATATTATTGAACAAAACTCATTAATTAATTTAGGTTCCTATTATTTTAGATAGTCAATTAACCTTATAAGAGTATATCTGAAGAGGTTTATGTTAATATGTTACATTTAAAAGAGACCTTTCATATGTAACACTTTAATATTAGTATGTTACATAAATAATGTTTCGCCTATTTATTTGGTGCTTGTTTCATAATGAGTTATAGAACCATTTGGTTTTTTGTATATTTTATTTTTAATGGCAAATTTCGAGTTGATAGGTAATTTATCGAATGTTGCTGGTTCTTCAAAATTGCATAATTGCGCTTGTGTGGTTTGTGCAACAGGCAAGTGAAGATGATGCATTATCCAAAATGTTATTTGGTTGTTGCCAACATTTGAGGCGGGTAATAGCGAAGAACCATACCATGATGGCAAACATGGAAGCTTATGGTGCTAACGGGGTTGCTTTTGAGTCACTTGAAGCTTTAAGAAAAACCCAAGATAGGCATCGGTTATTGATTGCAGAGTTAAAATATTTGTTAGATGAAGCGAAAGTGGGTGCCCGTGAGGAAGAAGCTAATGTTATTAAGATGAATGAGTTTAAGTAGTTGTTTGAATTTTGGTACTTTTGTTGGTTCTAATAATTTGAATGTTTTGTTTGTTTTTGGGATGATGATATGTCAAAGAAATATATATTTATTTCATTGCAAATAATAAACTTGGTGTATTTAAATTAGCTTAATTTTATTTAAAGTTTCAATTAACACAAACTGGAATTGTTAGTATATAAATATAAAGATAATCTATAAGTTATTATTATTATTTTTTTTAAGATTGGGATGTTAATGCTAAAGCATTGTGTATATAGGGGCTGGTTTAGATCCAATGAAAAAATGAAGGGTTTAAATTGGAATATTAGATATCTTCCTAAATACTATATTAGATATCTTCCTAAATACTGCATATCACATTTATGCATGAAGAATATGAAAGGGCTACAGTACCACCCAAATTAAATTTTCCAATGCCTGTTGAGTGTTTTTTTTTTTTGTGATTATTTGTGCAAATTGTGAGTTAGTACATTGTAATTACTTATACTTACCTAACCATAAACACAACTATCCATAACTTAACCCTAATCGTAAAATGTCTTCCACACCTAACATCGATGAAATGAAAGCTGCTACTGAATCCGGCAAACTCAACGATGCTTTCAGGTTGTTGATATTGCAAGACATAGCAGAGGAGAAAAAGTTTATCGAGCGGATGGGAGAAGAGAGCAGCATTCTGAGGGAAACTGTTGCCGAAAAAGAACAGACAATCGATGAGGCTGGTAGATTGTTTACTCGTTTCAATGCTGTTGCAGCAACTGGTGAGTTTGCCCTTCGTGAGATACAGTTGAAGGATCGAAGAAAGATTGATTTGTTGGCTCAGCTTTTGATGCTATGTCGTCGGAGTTTGGCGGAGAAGGAGGAGTTCTTGGAAGACTTGGATGAGGTTGATGAGTCCGAAGATGAAGAATAGGAAGATTTGGAAGTTTTTTTTGTGTTTTGATGTAAATTTGATGGTTGTATGTAAGCTTTTATTGACTGCTACTCTGTTATTTTAACTATAAAAATATATTGCTAATGGATTAAACTGATCAATGATCAGTTTAATGGTTTTAGGTTTAATGCTTTACTACCTTGAAGAAAGTAATTATTTTTATTTATTTATTTACTTTTATTAGAAAATGGTCAAGTAGTGTGTGTTTGACTTTCAGTATTTCACACATCTATCTCACTTACACTCGGTCAAAACACACAGTTACATTCAAACATCCGATTTAGGGTTTTCAATCAAACGCAAAATCAATCAAAATAAATGTTAAGCAATCAAATATTATTGAGGGCTATTATAAAGTGCTTGATTCTCTCCTGATTGAGCCTAATATCTCAGGTATTCGATTTGAATATGATAGGTTGAAAGGGCGAATGTTAAAATGTTATAATTTATTGCAAGTTTGTTACTTTAGGATGTTTGTTGATTTATAAATGATATTGTGTTATGTTAGTTTCGATTCAATCTTGAAAATCAAGTATATGTTTTAAATATCATGGTAAATTTGGAAGATGTTTGAAGATTTTTATAATAGTTGTTAGAATGTTTCAATTGTTAATGATAATTGGATCAGGGTGTTAGTGCAAATATTACGATATTTAATCTATACATTCTCATTTGTTTTGTTGATGACAAACATGTAACTTGTAATACATAACGTAAAATGTATAAGTTACTTATAATTATATATTGTCTCAACACCTCTCGCTGACTCAAGTCCTTGTATGCTACAACACAGGTTCGTACATGTTTGTTATGTTGCGTTATGATCAAACCCCAACAAACCATTAAAACATGTTTAGTTAAATAGTTTATGTATAACAACTAGTGTTTACATATTGGGTAAATATATACATAACTAGTATGTATTATAAGGGGTAATATAAATGGGTAGAAAACTTAAGTATTTGACCCATTGACCAAATACATTGAATGTAGTTGGGTAAAACCCAAAAGTCCATGACCCATACCCAATGTCTAGATACAATGTACCCTTGGTGGGCACTCAAAACCATAGACTAGATGCATTGCATCTTATAGATACATTGAATCTACTTGGTACCCATAACCCATGACCCATACCCAATGTCTAGATACATTGTACCCTTGGTGGGCACTCAAAACCCATGGATAATATCCATAACCCATGGTATTGACCCATACCCATAAGACTAGATACATTGTACTCACTAGATACATTGTATCTAAAGGAATACCCATGGACCAACCCATGACCCATAACCAAAAAACCCATGGGTAAAAGGGAGCGTCCCACGGATCCACAGTAATACACTGGACGGATCCCTCAAGGGTGGGATCCGTGGGATCCGGGGAACAGTGGCTAGTTTTATTCTATAAATAGTGAGCCACTTCTTACCATTTCTTTACACCTTCACACATAGTTTCTCTCCACCAAATCTAGGATATTTAGATCATTAGGAAACATGTAAATCACCCTCATCTAATATGATCATAATGCTTCTAACTCTCATTTGTTGTAAGCATACTCCCGAAGTGATCCTCCAAAGCAAGCTTAGAGATCTTGCTTCCTTACCTACTGAAGTGATCACCCATCACAAGATACAAGCACATGAAGATCTTATACAACAAGCTTGGGAAACTTGTCATCTTCATTCATAGAAGACTAACTACATCATGCTTTGGGTTCTTGATGTTTAGTCTAGGAGTTCATATCCATTAGACACATTTTCTTGGATATTGTCTAGTATCATATTCTTGTATCTATGACTAGACTAGTGTTAGGTCACTAGTTTTACAACACAAGCTTACAAGAAAGATAGAGAGGCGATTGACCAAGTATCCAAACACACACACACACGATATGCTTATGACCGGTTATGCGTAGGGCATGAGTGAAAGAAAAACTTGAACAACCAACCCTCAAGTGAGGGTTATTACATAGTATTTATAGGAGGGAAGCTAGGGCAACACTCCTAGTCCCTTCCTTTCTCCTATGGGCTTGGGCCTAAGCTCATGGGCCTTCTACATAAGCTTAAGGCTAATAACAAACATAAAGGACATAATAAGCTAACTATTACATATGTGTAACTAACACTTGAATAAGGTTTAGGAGTGATTCCAACAATCTCCCCTCAAGTGTTATTACATATGAGTAACAAACACTCAAGTGTTGGTGATGAAAACGGTGAAGGCGTTGATGTAATAGTAGCTTTGACGTCTTCTAACATTCTTCTTTCTTGTGAGAAGAATTGCCTTGATTTGAACCATCTCCCAGTGTAGCGAGATAGTTTTCTTTGAACGGTTATGCTTTGACGTCATCTTTAACTTTGTTCTTTGATCATTGTTCTTTGTGATGAAAGTAATAGTATGTTGTTATGCATCAAGTCGCCCAGTGCTGCTTCGTTGCTTCAGTGTCTCCACGTCATTCTTCAACATGCTCACACGCTCTTTTGACGTTGGAATTCATCTTGATGAAGTTCTTTAAGTCTTTAACTTTGTAGATTCTTTGATTTGACGAAGAATCATTCGACTTTGTGTTGCTTTTGGATAGAACTTCCATTAGTGATGATGTTGGCGTGAGCATGAGAAGAATCTGCACGATCATTCCGCTCCAGAGCTTCCATAAGAAGTAAACATTAAAACGGTTAGTAATAAGCGGATTCCGGCACTTACAAGTTTGAACTTCGAGAGTGTAGACAGCATAGTGTGAAAACACAACTCTAATTCTTACAAAGGCCGGTTCTGAATCGGAGTCCCACAAGTGAGATAACACGATGTACCGAAGTACACCTACGATTCAGATGAGTCGCTGAGGTACACCGAAGCATCACCTCACGACTTAGACCGTTTGAGACCACTAAGCGCAATCCACGGGGATTTGCGAAGCGACTGCTGTCGGGCGTTTGATGTTGACCTGGCAGAGTTTCCATTCAATCACCGAGGATCACAAATGTGAACCTCTCATAAATGTTCTCGACAGATTGCTAAGATCCGTGAAGGACTCGATAATGTACCACTGAAATTCTTATTGTTGAATATCAAGTGATGAAATGTCAAGTGTACCTAAGAGATCTTTTGATGAATCTCGTGGCTCTAGACTCAATAGTGCGTTTTGGTTTTCCTGAGCGGAGACTAGGGAGAGGGTCTCCTTCTTCAATACCAGCAATCTCTAAGAGAAAGCCGATAGTTTACATAGGGTTCCCTGTGAGAATGAAACAAGCTTCTGTTGAGAGAAACTTGAGTGGTTAAGAAGGTTTAGTGCATGCGTCACTGGGTCCATGACGACTTTTAATCTTCAATACCGGTGTCATCTAGTGACAACCAGTAGCATATGAATTGAACCGGTGTGCGCCCTAAGTTGAATAATCTGGAGGGCTATTTCTTTTCACCCTTTTCTTTGCATTTCTTTTAATTCTTCAACTCCTTCTTTCTCCGATTCTCATTTTCTCCTTTTTACAATCATACCTAAGGACTTCTAAATACTAACTATTTGTGGTGTCCTGGGGTAGATCCCTCCGCTCTGGCGGATCATAGGACGGTTATTCCTAACCTTAGTCACCTTATAACTCCATGACTAACCTATGTTGCCATAAAAACCATTGTTGTGAAAAATCTCTCAAAGTGTTTGTGAATGAAAAACATTTTAGTACCACTGTTGAGATAAGATTTTGCATAAATACTCCCCCTGTGCTTAAGAGTTTTAACGGTTAAAATGCACATGAGGAAAAGCGCACATTTTGAATTGATCAACTCAAGATAGACATTCCCCCGCGAGACACGGTTACGTGGCATAGTTAAAGAGTTGCATTGTCAACTTTTAGGTGACAACTAGCTCTAATAACTACCTTGAAGGTGTAGAAAATCCTCGAGAGGTTGTCAAACCCGTCGAGTTCATGTCTACCAAGAGTTTCTCGAATGGTACATTCTACTCAGACAAGTCCTTTGCGAGACACTTTTACATCACTAGCGAACTAGCTTGAAATTATTACCCGTCCCGGACAAGTCTTTTCGAGTTACTAACAGTTAAGATCTCGTCAATTCATGGGTTAAGTCTATAGCACAAAGATTCATTTGCATTGACGCAACATATTTCTTATTACTTATTTTCTCCCCCTCAAAAATGGCATATATGATGTTATTTTTGAAAAGTTGAGAATAAATATGACCATTTCGAGTGTTGCGGGAAGAATGACCACTGTGAACAATTTTTGAACAAAGTTTTAATTGAAGTACTCCCCCTCATAAGTGATTAAACGGTTGAGGTTTTGAAAAAATAAGGGAAAGTACTTGTTCTTTTGAGCAAAACCTTGAAAAATGAAAGGTTTGATAGGTTTTACTCAAAAGTAAGAAGCTTTCGCTCCTTTTCTAAGGATTGTGGCACTCAGGCGTACCACAGGGTCCTTTATTTACAAGTACGGGTTGTACACTGTAATGTGTGCACAAGCCATTAACATAATTAGATCATACATCCAAATTTATGAAGAAAGCGAGTTCAAGGGGTACCGGGTAGTCCATAGATGTCACCAGGGTGTGAGTGGGCGTTGAAAGCCGATGATGTTTCTCTGGGTCGACCACCAACATAGCTTTCCATCTTCGGCTGATCCCTTCTATACAACCGTTCATCAATCAAGGTGATGATCCTCTTCACGTCCTTCGATCCTGAGAATTCCATCGCTTAGGAGACCCGATCGTTTGGTGTATATCCTTCAACCGGTAAGCCAATCCGTCCCTAACCATCTTCAAAGTGTGATCCCCAAACTTATGAAGATCTCTGCACGCCATCAAGCAATTTCTTTGAAGTTCACTGCGGTAAACAGCGAAAGGTTTGCTTGATGAGCGTATATTGTGGGAGCTGGTTGATGTCGGGTAGATCAAGCTGCGGTGGAGTGAAGTTGACACGGGTCTGATAAGATTCAACTGCCAGTTGGAGATCTTCTACACGTTCTTGGATAACTATGAGTTTGATGAAGATGAGCACTGACTTGATGAATTCACGTTGTACTGCGGTGGAGAATTGTCTCATACGACCCTGTACTTTGGCAAGGTACATGTCTTAGATGTCGTTGATAGACAAATTCTCAAAGTCACTTCGAGAATGCATAATCCCTTTCATCTTGTCGTTTGACCACGATATTCTTTAGGAAGGTGTAGTCCCACTTAGATGAAAGATCGACGTGTTTGATGGCAATGATACTTTTAGAACTGAATAATGCATGTTGAGACTTCGAACTGGCAGCTTCAGTAGTAGATTCTTCGGCGTTTCGGCCAATGATGAATCCCGTACAGTGCATCTCGGTCGTAGGCTTCCACTTTGTTGGAGAACAAGTGATTGGCACGTTCCTCGATGGCTATGGAGTTTGAGTATATAGCTGCTGGGGAATGGAAGTGTCAACGATGTAGCGTATTTCCTTGAACCATCGCCACCATGTAGAAGAAAATCCAAGTCTTTGTTGAAGAAATATCGGAATGGAATCCTTGGTTCATCTGATTGGCCAATTGTTGGTAGAGGTTTTGACCAGTCGGTGTAGTATGGAGGGTTGTTCCGTTTGGTGAAGTCGATGTTTGCTTCTGGGTTGAGCCAATCCATGTTGTTAGACATAGCTCGAGCAATGTTTTCAAGGTGATATTCGACCTCGATGGCACTTTCTGAGCTGTCTTTCCACAGTTGAAAGCTTCATTCTTGATTCGCCTCAACTCGGATTTCGTCATCTTCTTCACATGGAACTTTTCTTGCATAATCTTAGCATGCTCCAATGTATTACCGTCTACTAGATCTTGACCTTCTTCAGGGTAGGGAGTGGAATTGACAAGTGTAGAAAACCATTCAAATTCCTCCGTGGTGTCTTCATCTAGCCATGATAGGACGTCAGCCTTGGGCGCCTTTTCTTCGTTTCTTAGGCCTAGATGAGGGTTCAGGTTTCTTTACTTGTTTGGGAGAGGTGGGTTGTTGTAGGGGCACATGGTGTTCTTCATCATCACCACCCGTATACTCAAAGTAATCACCGGTTTTTTGAGTCTGGGGTGGTGTCTCAGAATCATGAGGTTTATCGGTAGACGAACGAGGAGGAGACCTTTGTTGAGCAGGAGGCGTTGGGAGGTGGTGGCATGGAAGATGATTCACCGGACTTCTTCGGTCGTTTAGCTTCATCATTCTTATCCCGATCCTTATCTTCATCGTCTCTAGGACGTTTAGACCTTTCAGCTTCGAATCTGCATGCTTCTTGGAGTTGGTAGTCCAGCAATGCTTGAAACAACTTTCCTTCATCAGAAGTAAATGTCCCAGATCGTTTAGACATTTCTGTGACAAGCTTGGCCACCAATTCATTATCCAAGAAAACTACAGGATCAGATTGATTGATTGTGACGGTTAAGGGTGTTGATCTTATAGTTTGCTTTGCTATCTGCATAAGATTCGGATATAGTTGTCTGGTAAACATCTCCTTTGTGACTTTAGGAACGATTTCTAGAAGGTACTTGTGAGTGTAGCCTTCGATCATTCTGTCCATTTTCCCTTGTAGATCATCCTGCATGAGCTTCCGTATGTATTCCCTTTCATTCTGCATCTTGTCATTCTCATCATGTAGATACTGCATTTGGTCAGCAAACCAATTCAGTTTTCTGTAGAGCATGTCCTTCTTTCCGACTTGTTGGACAGCTTTCACAATTCTTTCATGAGTATGAGAAATCCAAGATCAAGGTGGCTTCTTCACGATCGGATGATGATTTGGTTGATCTTTTGATGGTGGTGGTGAAGAGTGAAAGAAGAATCGATGATGATGAGATGTGAGGAGACTCCGGGTCCTTTGGTGGTTCCGAAGTTTCTTCCTTTGATCGTGCAGGACTATCTAGAAGAAACGTATCATACTCAACATCTTCTTCATTTCCAAGCTTGTTCATCACTTTGGCTTTGGCTGATGCATTCTTCATCAGCTTTTACCTTCTCTAGCTTCTCAGTTCGGTTCTTCAAAATCATACTCAATAGTGTCTTCAACACGCGTTTGTTGTTGTACCAAAGTGGTGGCACCAGATCCCTTATCGGGTTGATTAACCGCATCAGGATCTGGTGAAGGTTGAGCTGCACCACTTGACCCTTCGGGGCCACCCATTTGTTCTTGAGCAAATTGTTGTGCAACGTGTTGAAGTCTAAAAAATTTGAACTTCTTCTGTATGATTTATCGGTTGCTCTTCATCACTTTCGAGCTTTCATCATATGGCACAAGTACAGAGTCTTTCCTTTGCCATGTTCAGCTATTGGACTAGGAGGTTTTGGTACTAATGGAGAGTCATCCTGCGATTTAGAGTAGTGGACCTCCTCGTCGATTGTGTATCTTGAGCTTTCGGTAGCTTTCTTTGCGGTTGAGGTGTAGGAATAGGAGCAGCTTCCTTGGAAGGAACTTTCTTCCTTGGAGTAGGTTTCCTCTTTGGGACCTTCCTTTGACTCTCTGTGCTTATTGCACTTCCCGCACTTCCTCTTCGGTTCTCGAGTAGGATTTCGAGAAGGCTTTTCATCGAGATGACCAACTTTGCCTTCTCGTCTGCTACTTGATACCTTTTGTATGTTTCAAGCTTTTTGATTTCATTGGTCAGAAGGTGATCAGGCAGCACGGCACCTTGTTTCTTTGTTGTCGATTCCTTGATTTTGATAGAAAGGATAGGTTCGGACAACACGTCGTGATTGTCAGGGTCATTGAGCCTCTTGGGAATATCAGGATTAAGTCCAAGTGCTCTCTGGATCAAAAGCTTTGTGTATCCGACATAGGGAATCTTTGAGCCAAGTTTCTTGTGAAATGACATCATGTCATCCCATATCGGTGCCGATTTCAATGTCCTTCTTATTGATTAATGACCAGAAGACTTGCAGTTCCATGAGCTTGGGATGCTCATAGCCACTGTCACGAACAGAGACAGACTTAGTGATGATGATGTAGAGTGTTCTCCACGGTTGAGGAATGTTCTTAAGCTCCACGTAAGAGTGCTTGTTAATAATTCTGAAGCTTCATCATAGCCAATATCAAGTAGAAATTGCGAAGCTGTCTCTTCAGTAGGTGTGGCAAAGAAGTCGGTTGGCGATGTCTGGGAATGATGAGTACAGCCCGTAAGTCCGAAGGAGTGATGGTGACTTGTTTGTGATTAAGTGTCACTGTCACTGCACTTTGACCAGTGATCCTCTGCATAGAGTCCCAGAATTTCTGAATGTAGATTTCGGTGCTGTAGCAGAGTGTGAGAGCATGTTCCGGTAGGGATGATTCCTTAGAATATCCACAGCAATGAGACAAGAAGATTCCGAGCATGTGAGGGTGTCAAAGTCAACCCTAAGGTTGTTCTTTCCAATCTTTCTCGGATAGCCATTTGGGAAGATATCAGCAATAGTGAGAACC
The DNA here is from genome assembly GCA_910596185.1 of Chrysanthemum makinoi. Lineage (NCBI taxonomy): Eukaryota > Viridiplantae > Streptophyta > Magnoliopsida > Asterales > Asteraceae > Chrysanthemum > Chrysanthemum makinoi. The sequence continues at coordinate 97,739,976 of OU343225.1, forward strand.
TCAGATGCATCCACATTCATTTGGCGACCATGTCGTGATCTGAAATAACATTAGCCAAAAGAACCAACATATCGAAAGACATAATGTTAGTCAACAGAAGGTCTTATTGTCTAGTTATTGAATGTAAAGTGACAATGATTGTTTCGAGTCCTAAGTCACTTGTTTGTCCAATAGTCCAATGACGTCGTGAAATGTTTCGTGAGTTAGTTAACTTTAAGTTTTAAAGTTTATGTTATCACTTATTGTTCACAACATATCAAACGATTAAGTTTATTAGTGACATTATTGGATTCGTGACGTTATGATTAGTTTATTTACAAGTTTGTACACGTAACAATTCATAATGAAGGTCAATCAATGCTTAGGCGTAGTTTGGCAAAGTTAGCGTGCTTGATAATAACATATGCGTGACGAAAGCTTATGCGAAGGATCTAACTACGCGTAAGAAATGTTACGCGTAGGAAAAGGGGACCTTATGCGTAGAGCTTACGCGTAGGCGTATATAAACCTTACGCGTAAGGCTTACTCGTAAGAGTAGACCTTATGCGTAGAGGTCACTTGTTTACGCATATCCTTCACAGGATACGCGTAGTCCCATTGTAGAACCTTATGCGTAGACGCTACGCGTAAGATTACTGTTACGCATAACCTTCTACGATTAAGGTGATCCTTATGCGTAGAGATTCAATGACCTTGATTCTGAGTTTTACGAGTAGCAAGCCTGAAATAAAATCATCATAACATCAATCTTAACACATATATTCATTCTAAAATCAAATCATGGCATGAAAGCTTGTTAAACATTTATGCGAAGAAACACTTACGCGTAGGTCAAAACCCTAAGGGTTATGAATTACGCATAAGAGTTTTAACCATAGGATTAGCACCAATTCAATACTGGTAGGTCATGGATGTTATGAGAGTCTAATACCAAGTTATAACATCTAAATCGTGGTGAATCAAAAATACCCAAACTCAAGAACTTTAAACCCTAACATCCAATTTTTAATCAATGAGAGTTTCTGGGTGGTTATAGAGCCTGGAAACCTTTAATTCAACATGATATGAATATCACACAACAATCTTTTGACAAAAAACAATCACATTTTGAAAATACCCAATTCGACTCATAAACCCTAATTATAAAAAAATCCATTAATTCGTGTTTCTGGGTGTATTTTGAGCATAGAATTAGTATCATTGATGTTAAATACATGTTTTGACACAATCCTTTTAACCACAAACACCCATTCTTGATTGTGAGTTCATACGCTTATGCGTAGAACACAAAAACAATCATAGACAAAAATTTGATCGTTGGATTCGTGTAAAAATCAAAACCCATGTTTGTAAACATGTTAAGATCATGAAACAACTTACAAATTGATGATCAGAAACACAGATTTGTCAAATGATTCTTAGGCGTAGGATCTTTTTGGTGTAAGTAATAAATGTGATGAAATAGTTAGGTGGGAGGTGTTTTTATTAAAAGTAACTTTAAACTTTTGGCAGTTTTGGTCCCTCCACCTTTTCCATTTTCATACAAAGCCATTTAACTTCCGTTTTGGTTACCAAACGAAGATTTTAAGAAAGAAACTTTGACGAAACTCCCCCTCGACTTAATAAATGATGAAATGTTATAAATTTTAGTCCGAGGAGTGTCAGTTTAAACGAAAAAGTTTACCACCATTGATAAAAGAAACAACAGGGATATGACAACATGCAAGTACACGGATGATTTTGAAACAGTTTGGTATAATTTTCTCCCCTCACACTTGATCGGAAAAATTCTGAATTTTGAAAGATTATAGTGTTGATGGAAGAAATGTACTTGCCATGTTGAAAGAAAAATAGATTAGAAGAATATTTTTGTTGTTTTATCAGATTTTATATTTTTGTATTTTGTTTTGAAAAATTATTTACAAAAGAGATTTTGGTGTTTGACAGGTGTTTAAGACTGTTTTAGGAGGTCATCAATTCCTCTTGAGTCAAACACCTCATACCAATCCGGTGGACCAACTCATTAAACCTAGCGGGAGGCAAGGCTTTGGTGAGAAGATCGCCAATTGGTATTCTGTACCCACAAAATATAATTCAACAGTACCTGTTCCACGTGATCCTTGATGAAATGATATCGAAGATCGATGTGCTTTGATTTCTAATGTTGAACTGAGTTGCGAGATCGCAATAACACTCCGATTGTCGCGATACATCGGGATTGTCAAATACGTAACCATAGTCTTTGAGTTGTGTTCTCATCCAAATGACTTGAGCACAACACGCCGACATGGCTACATATTCTGCTTCGGTTGAGGACAATGATGTACAATCCTGCTTCTTCGATTGCCATGACACCAGTTTATCACCAAGAAATTGTAAAGTTCTTGAAGTACTTTTCCGTGAGTCTAAGCATCCTGCGTGGTCGGCGTCTGACGAAAAGAGATTAGTTCAAAACAGAATCCTTGGATACCGGATCCCAAGTTAATGGTTCCCTTTATGTATCGGAGGATTCTTTTAGCCTCAGAGAGGTAAGTTTCAGTTGGTCGCGTGATAGAGAGCAAAGATATACGGCAAAGACAATATCTCGAATGCGCTGGTATTAGATACATGAGAGACCCAATAATACTACGGTATTTGGTAGGGTCCACCAATTTCCCATGTAAATCAGCGTCTAGCTTCTTGGTATGAGCCATTGGTGTGGCATAGGTGTCACAGGTTTTCATTCCAAATTTGTTTAACAATTCAAGGGCATATTTGGATTGACTCAAGAAAATACCACGGGGTGATTGATGAACTTGCAGTCCGAGAAAGAGCGTGAGTTCACCCATCATGGACATTTCAAAATTTTTCTTCATTAGTTTTGCAAAAGCGATTGAAAACTTTTTATGTGTAGACCCAAAATGATGTCATCCACGTAAATTTGAACAATTAAGATATGTGCCCGTGATATTGTATAAAAAGAGTTGGGTCAAACGAACCTTTGGTGAAATTATTAGCAATGAGGAAAGATGATAGCTTATCGTACCATGCCGAGGAGCTTGTTTGAGACCATCTGAGAGCTTTGTTAGGTTTGTAGACGTGATTCGGAAACTCGGGATCAACGAATCCATCGGTTGGTGACATAAACCGTTTCTTTAAGTTGTCCATTGAGAAAGCAGTTTTGACATCCATCTGATAGACCGTCATATTCATATGAGCATGACGAGAAATATCCGACAGACCTCAAGACGGCGACGGAGAAAAGATTCTTCAAAGTCTATTCCTCTTCTGCGATAACCCTTAGCCACGGGCGTGACTTATTTCGATAACGTTTCCTTCAACATCCAATTTGTTTTTCCAAATCCATTTGAGACCAATGACGTAGACCCTGTTGGTCTTTCAACCAGTTCCCATACTTCAAGGCGTTTGAATTGGTTGAGTTCTTCTTGCATGGATTCAATCGGTTGTCTTTTGTCATTCGTCTTTGATGTTTTAGGTTCGATTGGCAGACGGTGAGTGCATAAATGCAATGTTCACCGTCTGTGTGAAGACGTTGTCTCGTAACGATTGGTTGATTCGGGTTGCCAATAATGTTTTTTCCGGAGGATGGTCTTTCGTCCATCTATGTGTGGAGGGTTGATGTTGGTATACATTGTGCGGATTCTGAGGATTCAAATGGTTTGTTGAAGATTAGCGACATCTGGTGCGGCAGTCTCATTAGCAAACGGGTTAAAGAACGCATTTGGATCAAAATCTGCAGGTGGGGTACTTCATTCAGAACATCATCAGCCGATTCATCATTGTTGGAAGCGGTTTGTTCAAACGTTGTGTTGGAGTCAACTGGTGGTGCTTCTTCAACCGTAGTTGTTGTAGCAGGTGTATCGGGTATAAGAGTATTATCAGGTTGAAAGCGGAAAGCAGAGGATACACACGAGCACGTTCATCAATATCTTCAGAGCAATGAGGAGCAAATAACCTTTCCATTTGTTGACGAGTAAGTTGGGGCTTTGTTCGGTGATGATGGGGTTTGGGGAAGTTTAAGCGGTTGTGTCCAGGTTCCAAGTTGTTATACTCGAAGCCTTTTCGTGAGTTCATCAAAATGAGCATGAATCGTTTCCATAACCTCCTTTGTTCGACGATTCAGATTGGAAACCTTTAGAATTATCACAATATCCTATAAAGACTCCAATGTCAACTTTTGCTTTGAGCTTTCCAAAGTCATCACGATCATTATTCGGATAGCAAAGAGATCCAAAGATATGAAAGTGTTTGAGATTCGGTTTTTTGTTGTGGACAAGCTCAAAAGGTGTTTTGTTGTGGCGTTTTGTGATCATAGAATGGTTTTGAGTATAGCATGCGTAGATACGACTTCGCCCATAAGTATCAGGAAGTTTAGCATTGATTAACATTGTTCTTGCGGCTTCCACTGCGTTAGGTTTAGTCTTTCAACAACTCCGTTTTGTTCGGTTATGCGTGCAATAGATGTCGATCTTTGAATTCCCACTTTCTCATAAAATTCACGAAGAGTTTGATTAACAAATTGATTGCCTCTATCTCGTTCGATTAGTCGAGCGGTGTTTAGTAGCTGAACTTGTATTTTTCGTGAAAGGTGATGATCATATGTGGAGCTTGATCTTTGCTTCGAAGAAAGTAGACCCAAGTTCAGCGTGAATAGTCATCAACAATTACTAAGATGTAGCGTTTGCCATTGATCATTTGCACGCGCATCGGGCCACACAAATCCATGTAAAGAAGATGAAGCACATCTTTGAGAGCGTGTTCCACCTTTGAAGGAAAATGAGCACGAGTGCTTTTGCCTTGTTCACAAGCTGAGCAAAGGTGATCTTTAGAATACCGAAACGTGGGAGTCCTTCAACTAGTTTGTGTCGAGCAAGGTTGGTGATGGTTTGAAAGTTTAGATGTGAGAGAAGACGGTGCCATAGCCAAGATTTTGTTGATGTTGCCTTTGAAAGTAAGCAGATGGGAGAAGATGCAACCATGTTTTGCATAGAGATAGTGTAAAGACTGGAATGCGAGCGGACATAAGGTCGTTTCCTTGTAGATCACGAATGAAACAAGTTTTCTCCATGAAAGCAACCTCCAAATCTCCATCACAAACTGGGCCTACTGAAAAGCAGTTGTGACCGAGGCCTTCCACATAATAACACCTGCTAATTTCGATGTTCCCATTGATATAGTCTCAGGTAGCCCATGATAGGCTGCGAAGTGATCATTCTCGAATCTGGCAGTGCCAATGAACTTTGCAATAAAGTTTGATAACAGTTTAAGGTTGCATGTCATGTGTCGGGAATAGCCGCTATCAACAATCAGAGAATGATCGTATCACTGCATTACACACGAGGCGACACAGATGGAATAGAAGTAGATGTGGAACCGAAATGTTAGAGGTTCCATAGCGATTATAGTAGATATACACACATCAATAGCTTTAGGTATCCACTTAAATCCTAGCGTATTATATATCCATTTCGCCATCTCAACTAGTATTTGCTTTAGTCTTAGTGAATGCACTAAGTGGTACTACATTCCTAGGAGGTGAAACTGGAGCTACAAGGACAGCAAAATTTTTCTTAGAATCTAAAGAAGGCGGTCTCCAACGATTAGGATTTGAGGGTTTAGGGGTGTGTGTGTATGGATAAAACCACAATATAGCTTTCAAAAATAACACAAGTAATGATTTAAAATCCTTTAGGAAAAAGGATAATGAATCAAAACATTGGTGATAGTGATACAGTTAGGAAATCAGTCGTTTCCCAGGGTGTGAATAGACAGCGTCGTTATTGATTCGTTATTAAAATGCTCGATGATTTGGATTTTTAGATTATATTAAAACTACGGGGAATGGGAAAACAATTAAGGGAAATTATCTACGGGAATCCTAAATCTGCGCGAATTATTCTAAAAAGCGTATTAAAGCGTAAATAAAAAGCAACTACGTCTATTCTAAGTCCTAAAAATAATCTAAAATTACTTTCTAACTAAAAATGATATTATAAAATTAACTAAGAATTAAAACTAATTTTTATGATTTTTCTGGAATTTATTTAAATTAAAAACTAATTTAAACTAATTTAAATTCTAAAAATTACAAATTAAACTAGGAAAAATTTGGAAAAAATAATTTTTTTGCTTTTTATAATTTTCTTAATCTAGGAAAATTGAAAAATTATTTTTTGGAACTTTTTTGATTATTTGTAATAAAAGCTATTTAAAATGCCTTAAAACTGTTTTAAATCAAGAAAAAATATCAACAGTAACTAAAAATTATGAAAAATTCAGGAAAAGTCTAAAATAATATTCTAATTCTATGAAAAATATCAAAACCTAATCTAGTGTCTTTGGAAATTGGGCTGCAGTGAAACGCTTATAGATAACACTTGTAAATAAGCTAAAACGCTATAGTGCCAAATGAATTCTGAGAACCTAAGTATGCTAAATCTACTTAAAAACAACCAATATCAACTACTGTAAACCTATGAAATGCACACTACAAGGTTTTGATTCAATTTCTCAAATAATAGCTTAACTCCTAAGCCCTACTTTTTAAAACATGCACTAGCTTTCCAATGAGCAAAAGTGAAATTAAGAACTTGTATTCAGTGAACAACCAACCAGAGAGTACAAATACCAAATTTGAGCCTCTAACAAGCTAAAATGAACCCTCAATGAATCACCAATAAACACGTACTGCTTTATTATAATTTGAGAATGTGCACAGGGAATTTTTGACCTTAAACACAAGCTTATTAAGTGCTTATATAAAATTCACAAAATTCCACAAAAATGACTTTTCAAAACTAGACCAGCAGAACTTGTTTATCCCACAATTTCAAGTTTTTGAACCCGAGAATTGAGTGTGTGAAAAATCTATAAAGTTTTGCAAACGAGTTTTACTTTTGACTTTTATCACATAAATGGATTTTTGACTAAAGTGAGATTTGAATCCAAATGATGAACTAATTTTGCTAAATTATGATGAATTGTAACTAATTTAAGCTAGACTAACCTATTCTATACCTAAATGAAGAATTAAGACCTTAAAATTCCTAACGATTTGAATTTAAAACAGGTAACAATTGATTTGACTTTCACGATTTATTGTGCAAGAGTGGTGAATTGACTGAGTTATGACTTATTGAGACTAAAACACACTTAGTTCTATCACTAAAATAACCTCAAACAGTGCGCAACGATCCAAACACTACTTATACTAACTGTTATGCAATTAACTTTAACCTTATACTCTAATCTAGTCAATGATAGTAATGAAACTCTAATCTAACTACTGAATATTAACTAACAACTGCAGAGACAACAATTAAGCATAACATAAGCAGTACTTAATAATAATTAGTTTTTAGAATTAAACTCACTTGAATCCTAGCCACTATGGCTTGCCAAAGAACAAATAGCCCTAACCAACTAATCTCAACCCAAATCAATTAGAATCAACCCAAATCAACTCAAGCTAGATCAATTTAACCATTGCAGTTTGACTTCGTTATTGTTGAGAGTTTTGAGTAATTGATTGTCAAGCAGTAGTAGAATAAGCAAGCATTGATTAAGCTATAGATGAGCTTAAGAGAGCTTAAGGAAACATAAACATAAGCGATTGCACTTATGAGCAGTGAAATTTTTTTATTTTTTATTATTTTTTCTTATTTTTTGTTATTTTTTTGTTTTAGAGATATATAAAACTAAAATTGATTCGGAAACTAGCTAAAAGGATTATCAATAACAATAATATGCGAATAAAAATAACAAAACAGAGATTGAAACTTAAATGAAAAATTAAGCTAAAATAATTTTTATTAATAAAAGTGAATACAAACGAAATTTGAAAACATAAAGTAAATTGAAATCTTGAATAATGCTACACTACTAGAACTATTCTACACTACATCAATTACAAAGAAGAAATGAAAGTTATTTATAGCCACGAGCTCAAACCAAGGAAGGATCTAGAAATCTTCATTTGTGCTTCTTTGAGTGCATTTAGAGCCATTAGATCACCTTCCACGTATCCCAAATGATTTCAACCCTTGGATTTCACATGCCACGCATCAACACCATCGAGAGGCGAGATTGAGATGTTGCACGCGGATTGATGACTGGCAGTAGGCACATGTCGGGTGTGTCATAATGTGTCGTCGAAAGTACCAATTTGCCCTTAACGTAGTTAATTTGATCAATCAGCGAAGGGTGTTTTAGGGTTTATGTATTTGCGGTGGGGTGAATTTGGCGCCAAGGATTTTTAGTATATTTCGATTACTTTGACTTCGTTGTAGGGTTTAAGTGGGAATGGGTTGGGATAAATGGGTATAAGGTTGCTTTGGACGGGTATAGTATTTAAGTTTGGTAGGGTATTAAGATGATTTTGGGCTTGGACTTGGATAGTATATTGGACTTAGGATATATATTGAATCCCATATGTAGCATAAGGGCCAAAGCGCCAATCTGAATTTTCAGGGGTCAAAGGTGTAAATCTGAAAATGTAATCCAAGGGTTGATCTTGTCATTCTTCAATAATCCAGGGACTGTATTTGCAACTTTTGAAACTTGAGGGGTCATTTTTGCCAAATGCTCAAAGTTAGGGGACTGTTTTCGACAATTCAAACTTTGATCAAATCTTCACAAATCATCCTCAGAGAGTAGAAATCTTCACAAATGCATAATTCGACCTTCGGCTCAGCTTTAGCTCTCTTAATCTCTCGTGCTTTCGGATTTTAAATCGTCGATTTGGCTTCTTTTTGAGTGTTTTACATATCCGTACCTGCACAAGCACAAACTCAAGAAAACAACAAATATTAGCAATAAACGGCTCTTTCTTGGTTATTTTGGGTCAGTTTTGATAAACAAAAGATATGTGTTTAAGCACATATCAAAATACCCTAGACGAGACCATTGTCGTGTCCCGCGCAATGCAATCAACTCACACTTCTAAAACCAAGGATTTCCATCTCTTTCTACTAAACCTATGAAGAAGTAGCAAAGATTCCTCAAAAGAGATTAAGAAGTCCTTAATTCTAAAATGCCCGTTTACCTTTTATTTTCGATATAGATATTACGATTAAGCACATTCGGTTATGAATGCGGTTTGTTGAACTTTCATGTCGATCAATAACTCCAACATTTTTCAAAAGACACGTTAGGATCACGGGGTAGAAAACACAACACAGCGTGAAGTGACCATACGGATAGAATACATCGTCCCCGATTTTTCACAAGTCCCCAAACTAAGCGTAAAATCGAAATCATTGTTAAATATGATTCTAGATGCTAACACTACCCATGGAAGTTACTTGTGTAATTACCGTTTGTTCCCATTTTCCTATTTTCCTCTAGATTTTTTATTTTTGTGAGAAATGAATTTCTTCAAGTTTCTCGTTTCGATAACTTTTATTCCGATAAAGATACAAAGCTAAGTCGCTAATTAGTTATCCACCTTCCCTCGAAAACCATTGCACACAAGAATGAGGTCCACATCAAGGTCCTAATTTCACACGATTTAGGGAGAATATCCTTTTTATGGCCACCGAGACAACTCATCTGAGTCAGAGACGAAGCTTTATTAAGACATCTCCGGATCCAAGTTTGGCTTAAACTATTTGAGCACATTTGCATTTTTTCAATTCAGGCCCTTGGTCTTTTCAACCACTAACTCAACGGGATTACCGTTTTATCAGAAGTCTTATTATGACTTTGGATTTTCCTCTGCCTTTTTAGAAGTCTAAGACAACTTTTATAGCTTTGGATTTTTCAACTTTAAAACATTTGGGCTTTATTTCATGTTAATTTTTTTGCCAAACTCCAAACCCTAGCGGTTTTATAACAATAGAAACAATAGCGCAAACTATCGAGGAATCAGTTGTCTATTCACCTGCACACAGCAGCCATACCTTGATGTGTACCCAACTCTCATGGGCAAAGATTCTCTAAAGAAGATAAAACTAACTATCGTCAAAAACTCGACATCTCTAATTATTATTAGCAGATATGGGGTGAAACAATTTTGTGGGAACAAAAGCCATAAGTACCTTCGATGGGCTCTAAAGAGAACCAACTACTCCAAGCTTAGCATCTAAACTCATAAGTAACTCTATCATTTCTCGATCTCCGCAAATTTAAAATCCCAAATAATGAGATCCGTGGATGCTTAGCCGATAATTTTAGATTATCTATGGTTAAGGGAACAAGCTAGAGCTCAACACGCCCGGTCAAGTCAGAATTCTATTCCTACTCTCACCAGCGGAAAGTCAACAAGGTGTCAAAACATATATTAACTTAGCAAATGCTTTGTCTAAATGAAATTAAGTTATGCATATTTAAAATCGCTCAGGGAAACTTGCAAAATCTTGGCCTTGTGAGCTAGAATTCGCTTTTTATAGCTTCTTGTCTAAGAGACTAGCAAACTTTTCAATCAAAAAGACTTAACAAAAGCTTAAAAATTTTTTAAAATTTTCTCATTTTTGCACAATTTTTCTAAGGAAAAACGGGGTTGCGAGAATACACGACAAAGAATAAGCAAGTGCGGTCAAATCAAATCGAAGATTACCCTACCCTAGACTAGAACGAAAGATTGTCCTCAATGTTTAAAAGCAAGGGTATCAACGAAAATCTAAAAGCCGTTTATTAATTATGCTCAAAGATAAACGTTAGTCGATAAGATTTGGGATATCGGTTTCCATCGACATCGATTATGAAACTTCGGTGGAGAAAAGACAAACTTCGAACACGAGAGTCTTCATATCGGGAAAATCCTGAACACAACATCACAAACAACCAAACATGAGAAATCGAAGAGGCTAACCCCTTCCCGTCACTTATTAGAAAATAGAAAGAAGATAGAGATAAGCATGGGGTGCCTCCCTTGGCGCTTCTTGTTTTCTTAAGCGAGTCGCTAGCACGACTCGATCCCAATTCAGTTGTCCTTAGGGAAAGTTTGGAGATCAGGAACAACCATAGATGGGATGTCCCCTCAAAATAATGTTTCACTACGATGGCTTTGAAAAACTTTTCTTCATTTGGGGCGACATCCCTTTCACGATGAAATTGCCCGCATGGTAATTTGCAAAGTCGGCAAACCATGGGGTGTTTGAGTCTTTCTTAGCAATCATCCCAAGTGTCTCAAGAGGAAATGTTTCCGTGATCTCTTTTTCTCGAGCACACTTTGATGGGGATTCTCAAGTCTAGAAAGGTGATCGGCAGCAAGGTTCTCCGCTCCTTTTTGTCAAGAATAGTAACATCAAACTCTTGAAGGAGGAGAACCCACCAAAGTAATCGTGGCTTAGCATCTTGCTTTTCCAAAAGATACTTTAGGGCAGAATGGTCGGTATACACTATGGTCTTCAACAAGACAAGGTAGGAGTCGAATTTCTCGAAAGCATAAACAACGGCCAATAATTCCTTTTTAGTAGTTGTATAATTGTGTTGGGCCTCAGACAATGTCTTACTCGCATAGTATATGGGTTGAAAATGCTTGATTCGTTGCCCCAAAAGGCTGCCCCAATAGTAATCACTTGCATCACATGAGTTCAAAGGGCAAATCGAGTCGGGGGCAACTAAGATCGAGACTTCATTAATTTCTTTTGAGAAAATTAAATGCTTCAACGCATTCATTGGTGAAGATAAGCGGGCATCCTTCTCGAGGAGATGGGTCAGAGGGCGGGCTATCTTAGAGAAATCTTGGATGAAACGGCGATAGAAACCGGCATGACCCAAAAATCTCCGAATACCTTTGACGGTAGTGGGATGAGGGAGTTTAGCTATAAATCGACTTTAGCTGGGTCGACCTCAATCCCTGATTTTGAAATCTTATGGCCGAGGACAATGCCCTCTCGAACCATGAAGTGGCACTTCTCCCAATTCAAGACCAAGTTGGTATCTTCACACCGTTTTAGCATGTGGTCTGATGAGAGAGAAGCAAGAAGTGAAAGAATCTCCATAAACGAGAAATCTTCCATAAAACTTCCATAGACTTCTCGATCATGTCATGAAAATAGCCATCATGCACCTTTGGAGCGTCGCAGGGAGCATTGCATAAGCCAAATGGAATTCGTGGTAGCAAGCGTTCCATAAGGGCAAGTGAAAGTCGTTTTCTATTGATCATGCGGATCAATCGGATTTGAAAGTAACGAGAAAAACCATCGAAAGCAATAGAACTCATTCCCTTCTAAGCGTTCGAGCATCGATCCATAAAGGTAGCGGGAAATGATCCTTCCTTGTAGCATCATTCAACTTTCGGTAGTCAATACACACCTCCATCCGGTGGCGGCGTGTGGAAATCAATTCATTATCTTCATTGGCAACGGCGGTCATTCCACTTTCTTGGGACACAATGGATAGGGCTAACCCATGAGCTATCGGAGATTGGATAAATGATTCCAGCGTCAAGGAGTTTAAGAACTTCCTTTTTATAACCTCATGAATTTTCGGATTAACCCTACGTTGTTGTTGAATAACGGGTTTACAATCGTCTTCCATTAAGATCTTGTGAGTACAAAAACGAGGGTTTATGCCTTTGATATCGGAAATCTGCCAAGCGATGGCATTTTATGTTTTCGAAGAATATCCAAAGTGCGGTTTTCTCCTCATCTTTCAAGTTTTTAGCAATGATGACGGGAAACTTGTTTGGTTCTTCAAGAAAAGCGTATTCAAGATGAGGAGGTAAATCCTTGAGCTCGGGCTCCGGAGGTTTTCATTAGACGTTTGTACTTCTTTGATTTCTTCAATCGTAATCTTTTTTGGAGGGAGTGACGGTGATGGATCTTCATTCAACAATTGTTCAAGATAAAGAATATCTCCGTCCGAATCATAAACACCACCATCAATTCGGTGGAATCGATTCATCATTAGCAAGAAACTCATCGACCTCTTCCAAAACGAAATCACCTCCCTCGAATGGAGTAAGAGAGGGGAAGAGTCGGCAATTATAGGCTCAGAAGATGGTTCAACATTTTCAGAAGTAATGGTGGGATTGCCACCCATAAAATCAAGAAGCTTTTGAGCATACTCCTTCGTAGCAATATCGAGCGTCGATTCGATTAATAGAAGCATCATCATAATTGGAGGAGTATCTCGAAGGATGGTTAATGTTAAATGAAACGGTTTCCTTATGAGATCGTAAAGTAATTTCTCCTTCATAAACGTCAATCATCGCACGACCGTTCTTAGAAAGGTCTCGAGAATAAGAGGCACTGGGAATCAGCATCAAAGTCAACGACAACGAAGTCGGGCGGGGAAAATGTAGTGGTCCGACTTTCACATAGACATCCTCGGCGATTCCTTTTGGAATAGAGGTTGATCGGTCCGCGAGTTCAAGAGTCATCTTAGTAGGAGTGAGATCCGGGAGAGAAAGCTTGTTATAAATCGAAAGAGGCATTAAGTTAATACTCGCACCAAGATCGGCCAAGACGAAGCATTTCACAATTCGGAAACTCACAAGGGATAAGAAATTTGCCGGGGTCTCCTAACTTTTCGGGAAGTTTCTTGAGGAGCATCGCCGAGCAATTCTCATTCAACGGTGTTTTTGCAATTTCGGCCAACTTTTCCTTATTACTCACTAAATTTTTGATCATGGCAGCAAATTTCGGCATGAGAAGTAAAGCGTCGGTGGCCGATGTTAAAATTCAAGGATTGAACGATCTCAACAAATTTCTCCATTTGGTTTTCGGTTTTATCACGAATCCTTTGATCTTGAAGTCTAGAAGGATAAGGAAGTGAAGGTTTAAAAGTAGTCTTGAACATCGGGTTCAGAAATAGAATCTGAACGACCGGAGGTGGGGCAGGTGTGGTTGCACATTTTCTTCAATAACCACGGGTTCTCGTTCCTCCTCCCTCATCAGCGGAGTAGGAAACGATGGTTCATCATAAGCCTTACCACTCCTTGTGGTTATAGCTTTTAATTCACCCGCCGGGTTGGGAATGGTATCACTTGGAAGAGATCGAACTTCGAGGTTGACTTATCTTACACAAAACAGCATTCAACATGTTCTCAAGTTTATTCTGTGAAGCATCCAATTTGTTGTTATGAAGTGAATCTCATTCCTAAACTCATTGCTTTGTCTAGTCAACGAAGATTGAAACTCATTTCTCAAACTTGAAATCTGAGTTTGCATGGTTTGGATGGTAGCATTATTGTGTTGAGCGTAATTCGTGAATTCATTTGAAGGCAAAGGTGGAGCTTGATAGCTTGAATTTGGATATCCTTGATTGTAATTGACTCCTTGATTCGGTATTGATTTGGTGGGGCTTTGAATTGGTTTTGAACATTTGGTCCACGAACTTGATTCTGATTAAAACGAGTCTGATTGTTCGATTGAGAAAATCCCGGAGGTACCATTTGATTACTAACACGAGGGTTTGGTTCAACTTGAGGACGGTATTGGTTACCTCGGTTACGGCATTAGCTTCGAAAGGATTTCCATCGGTGGCGGTACAATTGTAGTAAGCATGCGGGCCACCACAAGTAGTACAAGTCGATTCCACCGCTTTGACTTGGGCGGGTGGAGAAGAATTAACCTTAGCGGTCTTAATCTTAACCAAAGCCTGAATCATATCCGTGAGCTTATCAATCTTAGCATCGGTGCTAGACGTATTTTTAATAAGAGCGAGGGCGATGGTGTAACACTCACTCGGGACAGACGATTTGCTACGTGAGGTACGAACTTTAGATTTGTTCTCAATAATCAACAAGGCATCTCTCGTTGATCGGGTCAACAAATTACCACCAGCGGCGGCATTGAGAGAGTCTTGATCAGTCTCATTCAAACCATTATAAAAGCGTATCAAGTTGGTGTAATTCCGTAAAACCATGATGGGGACATTGCCTAAGCAAATCTTTGAATCGGTCCCATGCCTCACTAAATGATTCATCAAATCTTTGTGTGAATTTTGTTATTTCATTTTTAAGCTTGTTGTTTTAGACGGTGGGAAGAATTCGTTCACGAATTTTGACACTAAATTCTCCCATGTGGTTATCGATCGAGGGGGTAGTTTTTCGAGCCAAATCCGGGCGGCCCCTCAAGTGAAAATGGGAAGAGTAGTAGCTTGATAGCCTCTTCCGGAACGTTACGGTACTTGATCGTAGACGTGAGCTTGTTAAACCGTCGGATATGAGAGTGAGGATCGTCCCTCTCAAATCCATAAAATTGGCTTGACGAAACCAAATTTATCAATCCGTGTTTAAGCTCAAAGTTATCGGAACGATTCTTTGGGGCGGCGATGGCTTCTCCGTAACCCTCGGTGGGTGCTTGGAGTTGCTCTAGCATAGATCGGTTATCTTCCGCCAATTCGACGATGGGCTGAGGCGGATTAGTTCGAATCTCGGGTTCGACTAATTGAGCACGTCTATTTCGCCTTCTCGGAATTGTAGCGGTTTCACGTATCGGTCACGTAGTTATTAGAGCAGTCGCATGCACTTTCAAAACCAAGGCAATTAAAAGAGAGCGGTATTCGAAAACACAATGAACTTAACCAATAATCCCAAGTGAATAAATCACCTCTATAAGACAAACGCAAGCGGCGGAGAAGCTTTTTGGGTCGTAGCGAAGCTTATTAAAAACCCGCTTCTTTTCAGCCGCAATTTAATGTCAGGTCGTCCTTATACCCACCACACAGTTTGTTTATCAGATAGAAATAAATCGACTCTAAGCGACACAAAGGCAAGTTTTTGATCTTAGGTTCGGGAACTTACTAATGATAACACCTCCGTTGAGAATGTTATATAATTGATGTATTCTATTTAGCTCAAAAACAAAGGAGAAAATCTTTTTGTATTTTTAATATGATATATATATATATAAAAGAAAAATATTTTTTACTTTTTTGATTTTTATAAAAAATAGTAACTTCACAAATGAAGGATCTCGAGTCACTAATCGTCAAACCTTTAACGATATTGTCGCGACACAACCTCCCCGACAGCGGCGCCAAAATTTGATTCGTTGAGGTTTAGGGGTGTGTGTGTATGGATAAAACCACAATATCGATATCAAAATAACCACAAGTAGTGATTTAAAATCCCTTTAGGAAAAAGGATAATGAATCAAAACCCGTGAGTGATAGTGATACGGATTAAGAAATCCGAGGCGTTTCCCAACGAGGTGTGAATGGGCAACGTCGTTATTGGTTCGTTATTAAAATGCTCGATGATTTGGATTTTTGATTATATTAAAACTACGGGGAATGGGAAAACAATTAAGGGAAATTATACTACGGGGAATCCTAAATACGCGAATTATTCTAAAAGCGTATTAAAAGCGTAAATAAAAGCAACTACGTCTATTCTAAGTCCTAAAAATAATCTAAAATTACTTTCTAACTAAAATGATATTATAAAATTAACTAAGAATTAAAACTATTTTTTATGATTTTTCTGGAATTTATTTGAATAAAAAAACTAATTTAAACTAATTTAAATTCTAAAAATTACAAATTAAACTAGGAAAAATTTGGAAAAATTAATTTTTTGCTTTTTATAATTTTCTTAATCTAGGAAAATTGAAAACTTATTTTTGGAACTTTTGATTTATTTGTAATAAAAGCTATTTAAAATGCCTTAAAAACTGTTTTAAATCAAGAAAAATATCAAACAGTAACTAAAAATTATGAAAAATTCAGGAAAAGTCTAAAATAATATTCTAATTCTATGAAAAATATCAAAACCTAATCTAGTGTGCTTTGAAATGGGCTGCAGTGTAAAGCTGCTTATAGATAAGCTTAACTTTGTAAATAAGCTAAAAGCTGCTATAGTGCACCAAATGAATTCGAGAACCAAAGTATGCTAAATCTACTTAAAAACAACCAATATCAACTACTATAAACCTATGAAATGCACACTACAAGGTTTTGATTCAATTTCTCAAATAAGCTAAAAAAGCTCTCCAAGCCTACTTTTAGCAATACATGCACTAGCTTTTCCAATGAGCAAAAGTGAAATTAAGAACTTGTATTCATGAACAACCAACCGAGAGTACAAATACCAAATTAGAGCCTCTAACAAGCTAAAATGAACCCTTAATAGGCTCTGCAATAAACACATTGCACACTCAATATAAGGCTGAGAATGTGCAGGGAATTCGACCTTAAATACAAGCTTATTAAGTGCTTATATAAAATTCACAAAATTCCACAAAAATGACTTTTCAAAACTAGACCAGCAGAACTTGTTTATCCCACAATTTCAAGGATTTTGAACCAGAATTGAGTGTGTGAAAAATCTATAAAGTTTTGAAAAGCGAGTTTACACTTTTGACTTTTATCACAGAAATGGATATTTGACTAAAGTGAGATTTGAATCCAAATGATGAACTGATTTTGCTAAATTATGATGAATTGTAACTAATTTAAGCTAGACTAACCTATTCTATACCTAAATGAAGAATTAAGACCTTAAAATTCTAACGATTTGAATTTAAGACAGTAACAATTGATTTTGACTTTCAGCGATTTATTGTGCAAAAGAGTGGTGAATTGGTGAGTTATGACTTATTGAGACTAAAGAAACTTAGTTCTATCACTAAAGTAACCTCAAACACAGTGCGCAACTTGATCCAAACACTACTTATACTAAGCGTTATGCAATTAACTCTAACCTATACTCTAATCTAGTCAATGATAGTAATGAAACTCTAATCTAACTCTTGAATATTAACTAACAACTACTTGAGAGACAACAATTAAGCATAACATAAACAGAATACTTAATAATTCAGTTTTAGAATTAAACTCACTTGAATCCTTAGCCACTATGGCTTGCCAAAGAACAAATAGCCACTAACCTAACTAATCTCAACCCAAATCCAATTCAGAATCAACCCAAATCCAACTCAATATCAGCAAACTAGATCAATTTAACCATTGCGGTTTGACTTACGTTATTTGTTGAGAGTTTGAGAGTGAATTGATTGTAGAACAGTAGTAGAATAAGCAGCATTAAGCTATAGATGAGCTTAAGAGAGCTTAAGGAAACATAAACATAAGCGATGACTTATGAGCAGATTGAGAATTTTTTTTTATTTTTTTATTATTTTTCTTATTTTTTGTTATTTTGTTTAGAGATATATAAAAAATTGATTAGGAAACTAGCTAAAAGGATTATCAATAACAATAATATGCGAATAAAAATAACAAAGCAGATTGAAACTTAAATGAAAAATTAAGCTAAAATAATTTTTATTAATAAAAGCTGAATACAAACGAGAAATTTGAAAGCAGAAAGTAAATTGAAATCTTGAATAATGCTACACTACTCAGAACTATTCTACACTACATCAATTACAAAGAAGAAATGAAAGGGTATTTATAGCCACGAGCTCAAACCAAGGAAGGATTTAGAAATCTTCATTTGTGCTTCTTTGAGTGCATTTAGAGCCATTAGATCACCTTCCACGTATCCCAAATGATTTCAACCCTTGGATTTCACATGCCACGCATCAACACCAATCGGAAGCGAGATTGAGATGTTGCACGCGGATTGATGACTGGCAGTAGGCACATGTCGGTGTGTCATAATGTGTCAGTCAAAAGTACCAATTTGCCTTAGCGCGTAGTTAATTTGATCAATCAAGCGAAGGGTGTTTTAGGGTTTATGTATTTCGAGAATTGGGGGTGAATTTGGCGCCAAGGATTTTTAGTATATTTGGATTACTTTGACTCGTTGACGGGGTTTAAGTGGGAATGAGTTGGGATAAATGGGTATAAGGTTCTTTGGACCGGGTATAGTATTTAAGTTTGGGCCGGGTAAGATGATTTTGGGCTTGGACTTGGATAGTATATTGGACTTAGGATATATATTGAATCCCATATGTAGCATAAGGGCCAAAGCCAATTGAATTTTTGGGGTCAAAGGTGTAAATCTGAAAATGTAATCCAAGGGTTGATCTTGTCATTCTTCAATAATCCAGGGACTGTATTTGCAACTTTTGAAACTTGAGGGGTCATTTCTGCCAAATGCTCAAAGTTCAGGGTTTGTTTCTGACAATGCAAACTTTGATCAAATTTTCAAAAATCATCCTCGAGATTAGAAATCTTCACAAATGCATAATCTGACCTTCCGCTCAGCTTTAGCTCTCTTAATCTCTCGTGCTCGGTTTTCGATCGATTTGGCTTCTTTTTGTGTGTTTTACATATCCGTGTACTGCACAAGCACAAACTCAAGAAAACAACAAATATTAGCAATAAACGGCTCTTTCTTGGTTATTTTGGGTCAGATTTGATAAACAAAAGATATGTGTTTAAGCACATATCATCTACCAACACGAACTTAGAAAGATTAGTGGGCCTAGAGGTATTAGGTTCTTAGGATTCCTTAAGCGAGATAATAGCTTTAGCAACACATTTGTCATGACAATCGGGGGAATTCATACTTTTTCACGACAAATAACACAAGGTGCATCGGGTTTGAATATCAAAAATGCTTAATGGTTTAGCATTCGTTACATCACTATTTCTATTACATTTTCGGATGCAATATCTATGGTGGAAGCAACGTGGGTCTTATTCATAGTCCTAGGGTGTTCTTCTACTTTACCATTCCTTATTGATCTTTTCTTAGTGCTTAACTTCCTGTTAGCCGATGTAGTGCTCTAAGAACGTGAAGTGCCGAGGCGTTTGGAAAAACCTTGCATAACTATTCTGTTCGGTGATGAAGAGACACGTTAAGCAACTTGTGATTTGGCAGTAGGGATTCTAGGTTCACGATTACTAAGTGTTATTGGTGCTATTCTCTTAATCACGGTAGGCGGAATTTGTTCATACTTTCCTAACATTGCTCTTAACTTGAAGAAGATAGTGTGAGATCGGATCTTGATTTTTGAATAGAACATTTCGGCAAAATGCATAACTTCTTTAGTGTGTGCAAGATAATGATCAAGTTCATTAGATGCTTCATTACGAGTCTTTTTGAGTAAATCAAATATGACACCGTATTCCTTTTTAACTTTTACAAGTTCTTGTTCATATTTTGAGATTTGACACTTAAAAGACACGTTTTGATCATCCAGTTGCTCAATTTTAGGATCAGAAGATTTTGCACGCATAGCGGTCAATTTTGTGTTGAAAAGCAAGTTGTTGATCGTGAATATCTTTTTGACACCAATTAAGACGACGTATTGCATTTGAAAGTTCGTTTGACAATCGTTTGTTTTCAACTTTTAAGGACTCGATCCGAAGCACATTATCAGTGTTCTCAACATTTACCACAAAAGCAACGATATCGTGAGATATAATCAAATGCATATGACAAAGAATTCAATAACACAACATTATGGACATCAAACTTAGGATGACATCTTCCAAGAGTCGATCAACATCTTTTCTCAGCATTTCTTCGTTTAGTGTTTAGAAATAGATGTTTCGTTTTCTCAACGACCTTCATTAATCCAAGTTCCTTATGAAAGTCCCTTTCCCAAGACAATGCACAACTTTTCAAATTTTTAACATTTGGTAAAAGATTTTTCGGAAAAATGTCTCTTTGTTCTCGCGTTAAGCGATTGAAAGTGTTGAACTTTGATTTAGAATGATATTCTATCTCATGTTTATAAAGTTTTGAGGTCACCATGAAAATGTCAAAATATCAGAATTTTGCGATTTTCAGTTTTTGAGTTACTTCGATGGAAGGTAAAGGACCATAAGTTTGTGCATAATGGTTTGGGATTATCATTAGAAGACTCGAGCGTTTTATGATAATCCTTGGTGTGTTAGAAGAATCGTTGGTGTGACGAAAGTGGCGCTTTTGAATAGTTAAAAGGTTTGTTGTAAACAACTTTCTAATTTTGATCGACTCTGCGTCTTAAAATCTTCCTCTTGACGATGATATTCAACAACACTCATAAAGAATTATCAATTTTATATTCACTTGCTGAAACTTCGGGATTTGGTTTGAATGCTTTGGTTGAAAGCTTAGGTTTTATGTCGCAAGATTCGGTTCATATCCATTTGGATTGGGTTTTAAAGTAAACTTTTCAATGGTCTGTGGCAGGCTAAATATGTTGTAAACAACATTTTAAACTCTTTAAGTTTGTTTTGCAAGCGATGATTTCTTCAAGATGATCATCTATTTAAGTTGGATGCCTTTTGTATCATGAACTGGTTTTGACAAGTTAACAACTACTTAAGCTTTTTGATTTTGGTGAGCGTTGTTTGCTTTTATGTTCATGTTTCGGTTGTTCTATTCGAATAACAAAGCATTCTTGAGCGCTAGATCGCATACGTCTCTCTAAATAATTTTCGTTTTGATGAGATTTGGCAAGGCGCTTCAGTTTTCACGTTTTTCTTGAGTTTTGAAAAAAAGTTGAGTTGCTTTGTAAACATTCAAAATCCTTGTTAACAGTGCATTTTGCTTTTCAAGTCACGATGTGGCATGACATTTTTCCACTATGGTGCATTGGTCTTGTATTAAACGAGCAAAATATGGATGAGGCAAAAGTTCGGCGTGTTCAAGCGTGAGTCCAACGGCATGAGCATGCGAGATCCTCAAGTATAACCCGCGAGTCAATTTGATTATCAAGAGAAACCATTTGGTCATCTTGATCGTCAAATATAACTACGGGGTCTAGTTGAAAATCGTCGGAATGAGATGTGGGCGGCGCATTTTGAACATTCTGAGCCTTGCGGATCGAGATGTTGGCGGAGATATGAGATCGAGAGATAATATGGTTTGTTCGGGTACTGAGACAAGCCATCGGTGTCATACTGTGGGCTGTGTCACTCATGTGTAATTCATGCATATTAGCCATCAACATAACAGTTGCATTGGCACCATGAGTCCTCCATATCATCATCCAGTGCATTTGCCATAAAGCTCTGTTCTTTGTCTGTGAGAGTTGCACCAGCTTCATCCTTAAGAGCCAAAAGAAGAGCCTCTTTGAAATAAGCAATGCCCCTAGTCCTTGGCTTTGGGCATGCATTAGCCAGTGTCCCTTCTCATTGCAGTTGTAGCATCGAAGACCATTCAACCCATTCACGCAGCATTTCCTGCCACTGGAGCTCGATTGTTATTCCTACCCACAGCATTAAACCCTTGACCACGCCCATCGACCATAACCACGATTCCGAACTTCAACTCGTCCATTGTTCACAACAGCTTGATTCCTTGTATTAGATGAGGAACGAATATGGTTGTTGGATTTGTTGGTATAACGGCTAAAGGCATTAGCAATCATAGCAAATCCTTGTTGCGATTACTTGAGCGGATCAGATTCTCATTAGCTTCCGACAAGTGCTTGAGCATTGTTGTTGTTGTATGGAACCAATTGAGTTTGTTGAGATTGAGGCTGTGAAGGATCATATGGTGTGATTGTGGAAGTTGGTTGAGTTCTTTGGTTGAGAATAACTATTTTGAGCATATAAGGCAAGTTGTTGATTTTTCGGATGTGTCGGTGGAGCAATTTGAGCACGGATAATCCTTTCCCTATCAACTTCCTTTTCATGAGGCTTCAAGTAATCGTACAACAATCCATAAGTAGACTGATGTAAATTCTTCGCTTAGGAGGAAAATGACATACTTCTCCCATTCGAACCAAGACTACTCGGGAACTTAGTATTCACCGCAATTCTTGGCATGATGATGTTGTGTTTATCCAAATCATTGATGATGTCCGAAAAATATGATGATAAGACTCTAGTGTCTCTCCGGGTTCAATCAAGAAGTGTTCATAAGCCAAGTAAATTTTGGATTCCAAATCCTCGATTGAGTCAGATCCTTCCATAAGAAGATGAATATGATCCCACATTTCCTTTTCAGTCTTTTGAGCATTAACACTTCGAAGAATTGGGTTAGGTAATCCTAAGAGGATGTATTGCATTTCAAGTTCATCCGCTTCATAGTGTAGAAGTTCTTGAGTTCAAGTCTGCAATTAGCAATGTTCGTTTGTTCATCTCTTGGAGGAATAGCATTAGGATCGGCCGGAGTAGCGATAGGCATCTGAAATGACCTTCCAAGATAACCTTCTTTAAGAACTTTCCATGTGGCTTCTTTAGATCACAAAACCTAAAGAACCTTATCACCCATTGATCGTAGTTTCCAGGAGTGAGCATTGGAGGTCTATCAAGTGATCCAGCCTCATGAATTGATTGTTGGCTACTTAAAGCTTCACACATCTTTGCAAACCAAGTGGGTTCCTTCATAGAGTTCCTTGATGGATGTTGATTGAATTCGGTTGTGTAGGGTTGAACTTGAAAACTTGGTGGTGGTTGAACCATTTGAGGTTGTGGAATTGCAGCAAGTTGTGGAGTATGTTGTTGATTAAATTGTTGTTGATAAATTGCTTGTTGTTGATTCCATTGTTGATGTTGTGGAGTTAGTTGTGGTTGTCGTTGAGAATAAGTGTAAGGGAAATAGTTAGAGTATGGTGGTTGTGACATGTTGATAAACTTGTGTTGGTAAAAATGGATCTTTGTAATCGAATGAACCTTTGTTGATGAAGTATCCTTAGGCGTAGAAATCAAAATAGCCAAGTAGCACTTATGCGTAAAAACACCAAAGTTACGCGTAACAAGGAAGAGTTAGCGTAGATTTAGCTACTGTAGGAAAAAGATGCTAAAGTTATGCGTAGACACAAAGTTAAGAAAGGGCGTAGGATTATCTTAGGCGTAAGATGAATCTTATGCGTAGGATTTCTACGCGTAATCGCTATGCTTATCGCGTAATTTTAGGGTTTTATCCCAAGTGATCTTTTACACTTCAGTGCAAAAGATATATCCAAATTCGACGTATTTTCAGGGCTTATCCAAGCAAGAAAACAGGAGTAAACCCGAAACGAAGATCAAACAAAGGAAAAAGTTACGTAAGATTAGGGTTTTCTTAGCGTAGACTTACTAATGAAGATGCCCAAATGTGTTTCTAACCCGGATTTTTGTTATGGAATAGTTAATAGTACCAAAATAACACAAAAGTGTGAACACTGGATGAACCAAAATAGCTAAGCGGGTTCGGCGTAGAACTTCACCCACGAACAAAAACAAGCTTAAAAACTTAGATCCACACGTAAAGGTTGAAACTTTTTGCCAAAAACAAGTATTTTAACACCTTAAAGCGTTGAAAGTACAAGAATCTTGGATTAAAAAGTGTAAAAAACGAGTTTTTAAGCAATACAAAGTGGTAACTACTTTTACGCGTAAGACCTAAAACAAATACTTCAAAAACGAAAGTGTTAACCCAACTATTTGGCGATTGATACCATTGTTAGGTCACTAGTTTTACAACACAAGCTTACAAGAAAGATAGAGAAGCGATTGACCAAGTATCCAAACACACACACCCGATATGCTTATGACCGGTTATGCGTAGGGCATGAGTGAAAGAAAAACTAGAACAACCAACCCTCAAGTGAGGGTTATTACATAGTATTTATAGGAGGGAAGCTAGGGCAATACTCCTAGTCCTTCCTTTCTCCTATGGGCTTGGGCCTAAGCTCATGGGCCTTCTACATAAGCTTAAGGCTAATAACAAACATAAAGGCCATAATAAGCTAACTATTACATATGAGTAACTGACACTTGAATAAGGTTTAGGAGTGATTCCAACAACTAGATGGTTTATGTGTTTGTGCCATAAAACACAAGGTTTGTTATGTTGGGCCACAAAACATAACGGCTGTCATAGATGTGTCAAGGCATTAGTAAAGTCGCAGAAGATCGTGTTGAAGGCATTAGTGAAGGTGCTGAAGGATGGGTGTAAATGACATTAGTGAAGAATGCCTAGGTCGTATAATCGATGAGGTGCATCGTTATACATATAGTATTTGTTTAGATTCAAGGATGGTGATATCCTTGATGGTGTTGTAACAAGGAGTGGATCTCTTTGAGATTAGGTGTTGTGTTGTGATGGGTAGTAGTTCCTCCATAGTAATGGAACTAGGTGCTTAGCCTAGTACCTAATAAAGGGTAGGCGACGTTGTGTAGGTGTGGTTCACCTTGGAGTGAAAGAACCCTGTGGTTAGCCTAGCACCGTATAAAGGGTAGGCGTTGTGATAGGGTGGTTCGCCTTGGTGTGAAAGAACTCGGTATTTAGCTTTGTACCCGAAAAAGGTATAGCCGTTGTGAAGGCTTCCATATAAGGAGTTGGTGTAGTGATTACTGAACTCTCGAGTAGGTGACTCGGGGAGTGGAGTAGGGCAAGGAAGGTGTCCTTGTAGCGAACCACTATAAATCCTCGTGTTGGTTTGTCTATCCTTTTACTTATCGCTTTACTTTTATTCTTGCATTACTTTGTTTATTTTCTATGTGGTTGATGTCTATGTTTGTGATGCATACTTGGTCTTTCATATAGTCACAAACTATAATCAACACTTTACATATTATGACACGCTTGATCAAGAAAAAGCAACCGGACTAATAATGGTGAAACTTGATTTATAATGAATCATTAATCTTGCGAAATCTTATGTGATGTCAAGGGGTTGGCCTTACATGCCGTAATGCATTAAATTCATCCTCTCGTCGAGATTAGCAAATGCAATGGTTTATACTATATTTGATACAAAAGTTTTAAGTTTGAAACGGAAACGTATTCACCCCCCCCCCTCTACGTTTTCACAATTGGTATCAAAGCGGGGTTGGCTCTAGTTTTTAAAACAAATGGTTTTCAAAACGAGTAAGGTCCTTGTATCAAATTTTTGGTGAAGTCAAGCATAATATGAAAAGTGTTTTGTTGATTTTTTCTCTTTGAAGTTTTGTTGTTAGATATCTTGTTAATCAAGCTTGAATAAAGGTAAAAATGGATAATATAACTTCACTAAAAAGTCTACAAAGGTTAAACCTTTTCGTCGGGTCAAAACGTGCATTTTTGTAATTTTGTGTCACATCTGCGAATCCATCGGGTTACACTGGATGGATCCCTCAAGCAAGGGATCCGTGGGATCCGTGGTACAGAAGACAGTTTTTGTCTGAATTTCAAAAATTCATAACTAATTAACCGTAAGTCGTTAGAAGTCGTGCCACCTATCGTTTTAAAGGTATTTGAGTCTACTTTCATTTAAAAATGATTTCATAAACTGATTCAAAACAATAATTTATAGAATCATTGATTTATAATAGAAAGTCATTTTTCGGTCATAACTTTTGCACAAACTTTTGATCTAATTTGAGACAGATGTTTTCGCTTTTGAATAACAATATGCCCTCTTTTGAAATTAAGGTTTTGATCATATTTATAAATATAAAATAAACTAATCAAGCTTGGTATACATGTTTATATTTAACACAAAGCGATGAAAAGAACTTTTGTATGCTATGCTAAATGATAAATTGTCTTCTTTGCATTACTTGATTATTTGCTTATCTCAAATAGCTTTTGTGATTGTTTGATTGAATAACATATGTGGTTTCCTTACCTTGCTATTCATTCTCTTGTTTGTCGATTTAGTAAAATTCTACTAATCAATGTGCTATTTGAAGGAGTGTTTGGGATAACATCTAGTTGTGTCAAAAATGTTAGTTTAGATACTAAGATAAGTCATATAAGTTGAAAAATGTTTAAAAAATATAACACACTAAATGGATTTTTGATTGAGTTTGTCATGTGTGCAACATAAATGTTTTATGTGCTTATATGATTTCTTTTGTTCTTGTATCGTTTTCTAAAACAACAAGAATGTACATCGGATCATAACCTACACTTGTGATGATGATGTACTCTCCCATTTTCCTTTTCATGATAAGCTTTCAAAGCTTCATAGTAGGATTGACAACTTGATTATTTCATCCGATATACTCAAGTAAATTATTTTATAGCGATATGTGCTTAAACACATATAATTTCTTTATCAAATCGGACCCAAAATAACCAAGAAAGAGCCGTTTATTGCTAATATTTGCGTGTTTCTTGAGTTTTGCATGTCTTGCAGATACGGATATGATAAAACACACAAAAAAAGCCATCGAATCGGACGAAATTCGAGCACGAGATTAAGAGAGCTAAAGGTGAGCCGGAATGTCAAATTATGCATTTGTGAAGATTTTTACTCTTTGAGGATGATATTTGAAAGATATAATCAAGTTTGAAGAATTGTCGAAATAGTCCACTGAACTTGCATCAAATGGCGAGAATACACCCTTGAGAATCGAATTGGCAAATTTAGCCCTTGGAATATTTGAATATTGGCAAAGTTAGTCCTTGATCAAATTTTCAGATTTACAAGATTGGTCCCTGAATTTTCAGCATGTACCATATTAGTCCTTGAAACATTGGATCCATTTATCTTTGGCCCAAATGATAAAACAAGCCCAAGTCCATTTCCCTTAAACCCGGTCCAAACCATTTCCGTGACCCTAAACCGCTCCATTTATACTTACCCGGTTCTCACTTAAACCCATGGTCAAACGGTCAATGAAATCAATTAAATATAAACAAACCTCAGCGCCAAAATTTTCACCCAAATTACCCAGTACATGAACCCTAAATTACCCTTTCACTCAATTCGCAAAATTACCACAATTAAGGGCAATTAGGTACTTCCACCGACACAATCTTGACACACGGATGCCAGCTTGGCAATCCGTGTGTCACATACCTCAAATTGAGCACGATTGGTCGGAAGCTCGTGGTGAATTCAATCCTAAGGTTGAGATTGCTGGGATGAGGTGTAAAATGATCCAAAGGTTGTAAACATCCAGAGAAAGCACACATTTGGAGCTTCAGTTATTCCAAGACCTCTAGCTAGGCTATAAATACCCCCATCATTCACACTTGTAATCGATGTAGAATTTGAGTAGATTACTAGTAGCTTAATCATGTTTAATGTTTAATTTTCATTTTCGTATTTTACTAAATTTCAGTTCCTTTGTAATCACAAGTTTTATTAATAGAAGTAATTTCAGTTTTTGTTTTCACTCAATCTCAATTACTGTTTCATTGTTTTAATAGCTTATTAGTATTTCATTATCTCATTTTAGCTTATCTAAACTCATTTTCAGCTTATTCTCTTTATAAAATAAAAATCACAAAAAATAAGGAAAATACCTAAAAAATCAAAAATATCTTAAATCATTTGTTAAAACCTTAATCAGCTTGTGTTTATGTTACCATAAGCTCTTATAAGCTTATCCATAGCTTAGTAAGTGCTTATTAGAGTTCTCTACTCAGTTCTACCTTCAAAAGTAACTTGGTCAACAAAAGTCAACTGCAGCGTTAAGCTTTCATGTTTCAATTTCCGTGTTAGATCTGGATATGGGTTGATTCTGAGTTGTATTTGGGTTGAATTCAGTTTAGGTTAGTGGTTATTTGATCTCTTTGTGCAAGCCATAGTGGCTAGGACCACATGTAAGTAATTTCTAAAGAAAAATATTGCATAATCTGCTTATGCTTGAATCAGTAGTCTAGATCATTAATTTGGTACGTTATTAGATCTTATTATTACGGTTTAATTGTTAGTGTAGGTGATAGCGATTAGTAGAGTTAAAAGTAGTGAACCGTTAGTAAACTAGTGTTTGGATCAGGGTAGCAATCTGAGCTTGAGGTTTGATTTGTGGTTAAAATCAGTTAGTATAGTTTCATTTAGAATAGATAAACTCAGTTCAGTCCTTATTTTAAGTCTACATATACTCTAAGTCAATATTGCAATTAAGCTGATCTTGTGTTCATTTCTGTTTGAATTAGTAGCTATAATTTTACATATAGGGTTAGTAATAGTTAACTCAGCTTGCATTAGTATTATTTCAGCATTAGACATCATAATCATTCATCAAATTTAGTTTAAAGTTCATTTTAGTCAACATCTTCAAATCTGTCCAAAAGTCAAAAGTTGCAAAACACAGTTTTTACAAAAGTTTGTGGAATTTTTACGGATTCAGTTTTGATTCATATCAAGTGATATTTTGGGATTTCTAACTTCAGTTGGTCAAGAATTGAAAAGCTGATTTTTGTGAAATTTTAGTAAATCTCTATAAGCTCTGAATCGGCTTCTCAATAGCCATTTTGTTTTGCCTGTCTCACACTCAAGACATCTTGAGTGTGAACCGGCCTACTTGCGACCTTTGCATAAGGTTCATTCTAGATAGCTAGAGCACGAAAATTGGTCAGTTGTAGTTTGCTTGGTGGTCTTGAGGACTACAGATCTGTTTTTTACATAAGCTCTCTTTATAAGCCAGTGGTTAAACTCAAAGATAGAGGGTTAGGGCTGTTTGGTTTAAGTGGTAATTAGCTCAAATCATTAGTGGTTTTGCTTATTTGAGGTCAGGAGTAGTTGCAATCAGTTGTTTTAGAGTACTTTTAGCCTTATTTAGCTTCTGAGTTAATTTGATAACCTCTAGTGCTTTTTAGCTTATTCTTAAAAGCTTATTCATATCAGTTTGCACTACAGCTTGTTAATCTCTCACACTAGCATAGGTTTTGATATTTTTCATAGATTTAGAATAATATTTTAAACTTTTCCTGAATTTTTCATAATTTTCGATGCTTGTTTACTATTTTTCTCTATTAAAACTAGTTTTTAAGTCTTTTTAAATAGCATTTAATTCAGAAAAGGTTCCAAAAAATAATTTTTCAATTTTCCTAGATTAAGAAAATTATAAAAAACAAAAAAAATAATTTTTCCAGATTTTTCCTAGTTTAATTTGTAATTTTTAGCATTTAAACTAGTTTTAATTAGTTTTTAATTCAAATAAATTCCAGAAAAATCATAAAAATTAGTTTTAATTCTTAGTTAATTTTATAATATTATTTTTAGTTATAAAATAATTTTAGATCATTTTTAGGACTTAGAATAGACGTAGTTGCATTTTATTTACGTTTTATTTAATACGTTTTAGTTTAATTCACGTATTTAGGATTTCCCGTAGTGTAATTTTCCTTAATTGCTTTCCCATTTTCCGTAGTTTAGATCATAATCAAAAATCCAAAACATCGAGCATTTTAATAAAAAACCAATAACGACGTTGCCCATTCACACCTCGTTGGGAAACGACTCGGATTTCCTAATCCGTATCACTATCACTCACGGGTTTTGATTCATTATCCTTTTTCCTAAAGGGATTTTAAATCATTCCTTGTGGTTATTTTTGATATCGATATTGTGGTTTTATCCATACACACATACCACTAAGCCTACATAGAATCAAAATTTTGGCCATTGCGGGAGTTGTGTCGCGACAATATCGTTAAAGGTTTGACGATTAGTGACTCGAGATCCTTCCTTTGTGAAGTTACTATTTTTAATAAAAATCAAAAAAATATATATATATATATTCCTTTTCTTTTATATATATATATATCATATTAAAAATACAAAAAGATTTTCTCTTTTGTTTTGAGCTAAAATAGAATACATCAATTATATAACATTCTCAACGGAGGTGTTATCATTAGTAAGTTCCCGAACCAAAGATCAAAAACTTGCCTTTGTGTGGCTTGTGAGTCGATTTATTTCTATTTGATAAACAAACTGTGTGGTGGGTATAAGGCGGCCGACATTAAATTGCGGATGAAAAGAAGCGGGTTTTTAATAAGCTTCGTGACCTAAAAATGCTTCTCCGCCGCTTGTTTGTCTTATAGAAGTGATTTATTCACTTGGGATTATTGGTTAAGTTCACTGTGTTTTCGAATACCGTTCTCTTTTAATTGCCTTGGTTTTTGAAAGTGCATGCGCAGTTCTAATAACTACTGAGACCGATCGTGAAGCCACTACAATTCCAAGAAGGCGAAATAGACGTGCTCCATTAGTCGAACCCGAGATTCGAACTAATCCGACTCCGCCCATCGTCGAAATGGCGGAGGACAACCGATCTATGCTAGGGCAACTCCAAGCACCCACCGAGGGTTATGGAGAAGCCATCGTCGTCCCGGCAATCGTTGCCAATAACTTTGAGCTTAAACAGTTGATAAATTTGGTTTCGTGCCAATTTTACGGATTTGAGATGGGCGATCCTCATTCTCATATCCGACGATTCAACAAGCTCCGCGTCTACGATCAAGTAAAGTAGCGTTAGGAAGAAGCTATCAAGCTACTATTCTTCCGTTTACCGGTCAATGAGGAGCCCAGATTTGGCTCGAAAAACTACCCCCTTGATCGATAACCACATGGGAGAATTTAGTGTCAAAATTCGTGAACGAATTCTTCCCACCGTCTAAAACAACAAGCTTAAAAAATGAAATAACAAAATTCACACAAAGATTTGATGAATCATTTAGTGAGGCATGGGACCGATTCAAAGATTTGCTTAGGCAATGTCCCCATCATGGTTTTACGGAATTACATCAACTTGATACGTTTTATAACGGTTTGTGTAAAACCTGAAAATCTAAAACATGAATAAAGACTAAAATACCCTTGAAATTGAAATTTATAAAATACGTAAAAGACATTTATATTCATTCAACGAAATTAAAACTAACTTATCTATAATTAAAACTTAACGAATATGTGTGCGTGATCGATTTTTGTACGACAAAAAGATTTAAACGTCTCGCGTAAAAGTTTGGGCCTCGCCATTTGTTTGATTTTTGGATCCGATAGACTCGTTTCTTTTTGCCAAGCCGAGAGTCCAAGAAGCCCATGGGGCGTTTGTTTTGTTCGTGTGGATCAAGAGCGAGAAGGCCATTGGGCCGTGGGTTTGTGTGCTCGGTTGGACCAAGCCGAAACCAACCCCTCCTCAAGCCCTAACCGAAAATGCTACCACTATAAATATAACACATAAACTCAAAAGTGAAACCCTAGTTTTTGGTTGCCTCTCTTTTCTTTTTGTTCCATTCGGCCGAATACCTACACCTTGGTGTCGATACTTTGCTTCATCAAAGCTAAGGTATAACACGTTTGTCGTCTTATTTTGATAACACCTAACGTATCATGTGTTGTAGCTTGTTTGTTTTAGTCGACTTGTGTTTCTTCTTTTTGTCGGCGGAGTGTGAAACCAACAAAGGCAAACCATAATGTATTGAACCTTGTAATATTAAGAGAGCGTGTTATGTAATAATCGTAATAAGTATTATTGAACCGGATCATAGTTAAGTCGAGCTATATAAGGACCGAACCACATGCATGTGAACCGAACCATGTATATGTTTTGGCCAAGGTATAAAAACATTATAACTTGAATATGTAAAGTACCTAGGTGAGCTAGGGCTTGCGTAAAATGTTGTAGCCAAAACCCTAGGTTTGAACCGAACCATATAAGAGTTTTGGAAGTGTGTTTAATAAGTAAAGGTCATGTAAACCTAAACCCTAGTTTGAATGTGTGAACCGAATAATGCAAGCCGAACCATAAATGGTTTGTGAACCGTGTCTCATATCGTCGCGTTTATAAGTCAAGTGAGTTGTGGATATGTAAACGTGTGATGCGTGGTCATATCTAGTCTAAACTATTGTGAATGTGTGTGTCGATGTGTCTAATCCGGATAATAAGTAACTTGTGGGGTCACATGAAATCATAAACGTGTATGGATATAAAGTTGGCGGTATAAAATGTGTATAAGTAACGTAGGGTTAAGACATGAATGTGTTGAGTAAATAAACAAGAGTAATGAGTCATTAAATGACGTAAAAGATAAAGTAAATGCACATTAATGTGATATTAAAAGAATGAGAAAACCCTAGAACATAAATGAGAGTCGATTAAGGTTTGAAGCTAATTATATTAATTCGTTATTTCATGTGAGAATTATGACTTTTAAACTATTTTCACATTTAACCCTAAACTTTAATAAATGACATAATGAAACCTAATCTACGATATTGATATAAAACACTTAAGTCTCATTTAATCATAAATCTCTAAAATATTAAGATCACTGAATACATTAAGTATAAACACCAAATATTTAAAAGATCATTTTCGATTATGGAATCATAAATAACATGTGCACGACCGTTAATGTGTAGGTTCGTGAAGAAGGAGTAATCCTTTGCTTTCCGTATTTTGCTTTTGGTCATTTGCTTTGGAATAAGGTACAGATATTCGACCTTTTAGTAAAGGTTCCTTATAACGTTTTCTTTAGTTTAGCTTATATTAAGGTTTCCTAAGCCTTTGCTATGAATCCCATTCGTTTTGTTTGATTTGCTGCATCTGAACTCGATTTGAATTATGAAACATCCGATTTTGAACTATGTTGATATGAAAACTCTGATTTTGAAAATATGATTAACCTTATGATAAAATATGATCTCATGGAGTTTTGACATTGATTTGACCTAAGATAGTTTGACACCCGAGCCAATATTTCACTAGTCATGGGGGTTCCATGTCCGTGTCATGATGCACCTCGACATGACTCTAGAGGCGTTAGAGTGATGTTACGCCCGTCCCTTATCGTTATGTATGTTATGAGCTCAAGTTATGTTATATGACCAATATGGTGATGTGGATGCATCCTAGATGCATTTATATGTTATATGTTATCTGTTATCCGATGATTGATGTTGCGTGCATGCACGTCCTTCATAACTCTGGTAGGTCTCCCCTACAAATGTTGCCTTATGTTAATATGATTATGATCGATATTTGTTTCGGGCCGTGGTAGTTAACTATAAATTTATTCGATAATTGATTTATACTTTGAAAATGATTATGATTTTGCTATCTTTCGTTTATTATATTTTGTATTCGAAATCGTTTCGTATTTGCTTTGCTTTTATATCTGTTCACTGAGCTTTTGAAGCTCATCCGCATTTCTTTTCTTCCTGGCGGTATCTAAGCATTGAGCTGGGTTTTGCTTTGGGATGAGTGCATGAGTGGACTTACCTTAGAGATATTTAGCTTTGATCCTATGATGCCATTTAAGACTTCATTATTTCAGATATTTTGTTGGAGTTTATTTTCAGGACCTATGTATGAAGTCATGTTGACTTGAATTTTCCGCATTTATGTTAAGATTTATTTTGGGTATTTATGTTTGCTTTGATATGACACCATTATTTGTGATTCCTTTACCCTTTGTCGGGCGGTACAATTTATGGTATCAAAGCCGAGTTTTATGACTTGTAGTAGGGACCGGCGACATATGGACCCTAGGTTTGAGAGCTTAGAGCTTAGGCTATGACACGTGAGGATTGGGTAGACTTTAGGTTTCCTTCTACGAACTTCCATTTAGTATCTCACCTTTGTTCGCTGTTTGAATATCGTTCGGATGGTTCAAACTCGTCGTATACGGCGTGGATGGAGCGATGATGCTCCTAACTTGGATGCTGCGATTGCTAATGCTCTCAACACTCTTTCCCGGTCTTACACACACTGAGATGATGACATAGGTGATCAACATTACGCAATCAATCGGTGCTTGGTAGTGGTGGAGGAAATCAACCCGTCGGCATTCATACTTGGCTCGAGCGTTTTGGTAAGCCCAAGCCTCTTTCTTTTAGCCTTCTGCTACTCCCACTGGCCGAGGCTGGATCACTCATATTGAGAAGCTGTTTGAAGTAATGGGTTGTGGAGACGAGTTTAAGACCCATTTGGTCGCATTTAAGTTGGAAGGCGATGCTTTGAATTGGTGGAAGGCTCAGGCAAGAGGAGGAGACTTTTTATTTACTTGTACTTGGACTGAGTTTGGACTATCTTCTATAACGTTACTTCCCGATGCCGCAGCAAGGTATGAGGGGATTATCGGGCGATTTACAGTTTGATCATGAGAACTCCAATGAATACATGGGTAGGTTTATGAGGCTGCAGTTTTGTGGGAACGATTCTGGAGATGGTAGGCCAAGCTAAGCACTTCAAGTGGGGGCTGAAGAAGGGTGTTGGACCGACCCTTAATATCGAGTATGAGGATGTGTCGGCAGCAATGACGCCTCGTAACATTGAGATCTTTCATGAGGTTTTAGGGTTCCAACAAGCGGCGTGATGGTGATCGGATTCAAGGTAGGACTCAAAGTAGTGATTATAAGGGAAATACTGGTAGGAGTTACGATTCGAGGGGACAAGTGGATAGGAGTTATGATCCGTGGGGTGGTCGGGAAGGAATGTGGACTCTAAGCCGAGGCGAGGAGTCGGGGATAGCAGAGTTCTGCGGCAAGAATGGAAATGATCGTCAGAATCAAGGTAACAATAACCCGGTACGTTACAACAAGGATCAGTCACCGAGGATCATATAAGAATTCGTGCTTCGGGATCTTCAGTCAAAAGGAGCATGAGGTTTTGCCTCCCCACCTCTATGTACTACTTGTGGAAAGGCTCATCCGGGACCATGTTTCAAGGCCACTGGTGGATGTTTCTCTTGTGGTTCCACTACTCACAAGATCAAGGATTGTCCTAAGAAGAACCCGGTGATTCCTGGAAACTACATCAAGCCGCCACCTACTACTGGACGTGGTTATGCTACTACTCGGACTGCGGCGGGCACTTCGAGGTACCATTACGGGCACTCTTTTCATTGATGATTATTCTGTCTTCGCTTTATTTGATATCGGTGCCACACACTCCATTATATCTGTCACATTTGCTAAGAAACTTAATATGAAGCCCAAACCATTGGCAAATCACTTATCGATTTCTACGCCTATGAAAAACCACATGATCATTGATCATAAATACGTTAAGTGCCCTCTTCGTTTTAATGATCGTGTTCGCTCGCAAATCAGTATCCTCTCGATATGGGACTTTGATATCATTCTAGGCATGGATTGGTTGGCTTATCATAGAGCTTCAATTGACTGCTATGCTAGAACTGTGATCTTTGGAGACATAAAACATCTTGAATTTGTTTATTATGGTTCTCAACCCCTCAAATCTGTAAGCTCATTCTCGCTATGAAGGACGGACCATGCTTGCTCATGGGTGCCAAGGTTTTCTGGCATCTGTTAAGGACACATCTCTGGAGAGTCCTAACATTGAAAACCTTTCTGTTGTTTGTGAATTCACCGACGTTTTCCCGATGAACTCCCCGGTCTTCCCTCAGCTAGAGAAGTTGAGTTTAGCATTGAGTTAATTCCTGTGCAACCGATTTCGGAGCTCCGTATCGTATATGGAATTGAAGGAGCAGCGGTACAAGAGATGATAGAGAATGGATTTATTGACCCGGTGTTTCTCCATGGGGTGCACCTGTTTTGTTTGTGAAGAAGAAGGATGGAAGCATGCGTCTATGTATCGACTACCGTGAACTCAACCGTATTACCATTCGAAACCGTTATCCTCTGCCGCGTATTGATGATTTGTTTGATCAACTGCAAGGAGCTAAGTTCTTTTCTAAGATTGATATGAGATCTGGTTATCACCACTACGTGTGAGAGGCAAGATGTTCCTAAGACCGCGTTTAGTACCAGATATGGTCATTACGAATTTCTCGTTATGCCTTTTGGTTTGACGATGCTTCGTGTTTATGGACTTAATGAATCGTGTTTTCCATGAGTTCCTCGATAAGTTTGTTATCGTTTTCATCGACGACATTTTGGTTTACTCCAAGTCTGAAGAAGAGCATGAACAACATCTCCGGATAGTTTTGGAGATTTTGAGGAAGAAGAAGTTGTACGCAAAATTTTTGAAGTGTGAGTTAGTTAAGACAAGTCGTTCCTTGGTCATATTGTATCTGCTGATGGTATCACCATGGATCCGTCTAAAGTTGAGGCTATCACTATATGGCCAAGACCTACGATGGTGAGGTTAGGAGTTTTCTAGGACTTCTTTGGTTACTACCGTTTTGTTGAAGGTTTCTCTTGTTTAGCTTTGCCCCTAACCCAACTGATGAGAAAAGGAGAAAAGTTTGTATGGACGGATGAACGAGAAGAGAGTTTTGAAGAGTTGAAACGGAGATTGGTGTCCGCTCCTATTTTGACTCTTCCATCTGGTTCTGGAGGATTTCAAATATACAGTGATGCATCTAAGAAAGGATTAGGCTGTGTTTTGATGCAACATGGAAAGGTGATAGCTTACGCTTCAAGGCAACTAAAACCTTATGAGGAGAATTACCCAACTCATGACCTTGAGTTAGTTGCTGTGGTGTTCGCGTTGAAGATCTGGAGACATTACTTGTATGGAGAGACGTGTGATATTTTCACGACCATAAGAGTCTCAAGTATATTTTCACTCGGAAAGAACTTAACATGAGACAAAGAAGATGGTTAGAGCTTCTTAAGGATTATGAAACCAACATTCGAGTACCATCGGTAAGGCTAATGTAGTTGCCGACGCACTTAGCCGGAATCGCATTCTTGCAAGTATTGAGATTGAACCTAGGATTCTTCGTGACTTAGAGCGTTTGGATGTTGAGTTGTGCGTACGAGGTTTTGATGGATACTGGGCTAGTATGAAGGTGGATTCGAACCTTATACTGCAAATTAAAGAAGCTCAGAAAGATGATGGTGAGTTGAAATGGGCGTGGCGCAAAATGTTGAAGAAGATGTAAGCGACCGGAGTTTAAGATTGATAATGACGGAATTGTATGGTATGAAGATAGGCTCTGTGTTCCCAATGATTGCTTGAAAGATTGCTCATAGTTCTCCTTTCACTATCCATCCTGGTTCTACCAAGATGTATAGGGATTTGAAACAGTACTTCTGGTGGAATGGCATGAAGCAAGATGTGGCGACGTTTGTATCGAGGTGTATGATTTGTCGTCAGAGTTAAAATTGAGCACCAAAGGGCTAGTGGACTTATTACGCCATTGGATATTCCAACATGGAAGTGGGATAAGATATCTATGGATTTTTGTATTTGGGCTACCTCCTCTTACTCGGAAGAAGCATGATGCGATTTGGGTAGTTGTTGATCGACTAACCAAATCTGCTCATTTCTTACCAATTAGAAAGGATTATGGTATTGGTAGATTGGCGGAAATTTTTCAGCAAGAGATCATTAGGCTTCATGGTACTCCGGCATCTATTGTGTCCGACAGGGATCCGCGTTTTACTTCCCGTTTCTGGAAAGGTTTGCAAAAAAGCTTGGGGTACTCGACTTAATTTCATCAGACATTTCATCCTCAAACGGATGGTCGAGAGAGGACTATTCAGACCTTAGAGGACATGCTAAGGGCTTGTGCTTTAGAATGGATGGGCAAGTATTTGGATGAATATTTGTGTTTAGTAGAGTTTGCATACAACAACAGTTGGCATGCTAGCATTAAAGCGCACCGTTTGAACTTCTTTATGGGAGAAAATGTAGATCACCTACTTGTTGGGATGAAGTAGGTGAACGTTTAATTGAAGGTCTAGAAATGATTGAGATCGTAATGAGGTAAGTAGGCATTGCTAGAGAAAAGTTGAAGGAGGCTAGGTCTCTCGGAGAAAAGTTATGCCGACAAGCATCGTCGTGATTTAGAGTTTCTGGTTGGAGATCGTGTATTTCTGAAAGTCTCGCCGTTTAGAGGTGTGAAACGTTTTGGAATCAAGGGCAAGCTTAGTCCTCGATTCATCGGCCCGTTTGAAATTTTGGATGTATAGGAGAAGTTTATGATCGGTTAGCACTTCCGCCTCAGTTATCGTATGTTCATGATGTTTTCCATGTATCTCTCCTAAGGGGATACAACTATCATCCGTTACACGTTGCTTCTTATCCGTTTGATCAAATTCAATCCGATATGTCTTTATCTGAAGAACCGGAAGCTATTTTAGAAAGACAAGAAAGAGTCATGAGAAACAAAGTCATTCCGTTCGTAAAGATTCTTTGGAGAAATCACCCGCAGCGTGAAGCTACCTAGGAAACCGAAGAGTCAATGCGAGCTAGTTATCCTCAATTCTTTGAATAGTTTGGTATGTTCTCATTTCGTTTCGTTTCTTTCATTTCAATTTCGAGGACGAAAATTCTTCTTTTAGAGAGGAAGAGTTGTAAAACCTGAAAATCTAAAACATGAATAAAGACTAAAATACCCTTGAAATCGAAATTTATAAAATACGTAAAAGACATTTATATTCATTCAACGAAATTAAAACTAACTTATCTATAATTAAAACTTAACGAATATGTGTACGTGATCGATTTTGTACGACAAAAAGATTTAAACGTCTCGCGTAAAAGTTTGGGCCTCGCCATTTGTTTGATTTTTGGATCCGATAGACTCGTTTCTTTTTGCCAAGCCGAGAGTCCAAGAAGCCCATGGGGGCGTTTGTTTTGTTCGTGTGGATCAAGAGCCGAAGGCCATTGGGCCGTGGGTTTGTGTGCTCGGTTGGACCAAGCCGAAACCAACCCCCTCCTCAAGCCCTAACCGAAAATGCTACCACTATAAATATAACACATAAACTCAAAAGTGAAACCCTAGTTTTTGGTTGCCTCTCTTTTCTTTTTGTTCCATTCGGCCGAATACCTACACCTTGGTGTCGAGACTTTGCTTCATCAAAGCTAAGGTATAACACGTTTGTCGTCTTATTTTGATAACACCTAACGTATCATGTGTTGTAGCTTATTTGTTTTAGTCGACTTGTGTTTCTTTCTTTTTTCGAGCCGTGTGAAACCAACAAAGGCAAACCATAATGTATTGAACCTTGTAATATTAAGAGAACGTGTTATGTAATACGTAATAAGTATTATTGAACCGGATCATAGTTAAGTCGAGCTATATAAGGACCGAACCACATGCATGTGAACCGAACCATGTATATGTTTTGGCCAAGGTATAAAAACATGATAACTTGAATATGTAAAGTACCTAGGTGAGCTAGGGCTGCGTAAATGTTGTAGCCAAAACCCTAGGTTTGAACCGAACCATATAAGAGTTTTGGAAGTGTGTTTAATAAGTAAAGGTCATGTAAACCTAAACCCTAGTTTGAATGTGTGAACCGAATAATGCAAGCCGAACCATAAATGGTTTATGAACCGTGTCTCATATGCGTGCGTTTTATAAGTCAAGTGAGTTGTGGATATGTAAACGTAGTACGTGGTCATATCTAGTCTAAACTATTGTGCATGTGTGTGTCGCTGTGTCTAATCCGGATAATAAGTAACTTGTGGGGTCACATGAAATCATAAACGTGTATGGATATAAAAGTTGACGTATAAAATGTGTATAAGTAACGTAGGGTTAAGACATGAATGTGTTGAGTAAATAAACAAGAGTAATGAGTCATTAAATGACGTAACAGATAAAGTAAATGCACATTAATGTGATATTAAAAGAATGAGAAAACCCTAGAACATAAATGAGAGTCGATTAAGGTTTGAAGCTAATTATATTAATTCGTTATTTCATGTGAGAGTTATGACTTTTAAACTATTTTCACATTTAACCCTAAACTTTAATAAATGACATAATGAAACCTAATCTACGATATTGATATAAAACACTTAAGTCTCATTTAATCATAAATCTCTAAATATTAAGATCACTGAATACATTAAGTATAAACACCAAACATTTAAAAGATCATTTCGACGATTATGTAATCATAAATAACATGTATGCACGTTAATGTGTATAGGTTCTGTGAAGAAGGAGTAATCCTTTGCTTTCCGTATTTTGCTTTTTGATCATTTGCTTTGGAATAAGGTACAGATATTCTGACCTTTTTAGTAAAGGTTCCTTATAACGTTTTCTTTCGTTAGCTTTTATATTAAGGTTTCCTAAGCCTTTGCTATGAATCCCATTCTGTTTGTTTGAGCTGTTGCTTATCTGAACTCGATTTCAATTATGAAACATCTGATTTTGAACTATGTTGATATGAAAACTCTGATTTTGAAAATATGATTAACCTGATGATAAAGTATGATTTGTGGAGTTTTAACATTCTGATTTGACCTAAGATATTTTGACACCCGAGCCAAATATTTCACTGGTCATGGGGGTTCCATGTCCGTCGTTGATGCACCTCGACATGACTCTAGGGCAGTAGAGTGATGTTCTGCCACGTCCTTTATCTGTTATATGTTATGAGCTCGAAGTTATGTTATATGACCAATATCTGCCTCAGGGCGTATGGATGCATCCTAGATCTGTTATATGTTATATGTTATCTGTTATCCGATGATTGATGCTGCGTGCATGCACGTCCTTCATAACTCTGGTAGGTCTCCCTACAAATGTTGCCTTATGTGAATATGATTATGATCTGATATTTGTTTTTGGGCTCGTGGTAGTTAACTATAAAATTTATTCGATAATTCTGATTTATACTTTGAAAATGATTATGATTTTGCTATCTTTCGTTCATTATTTTGTATTCGAAATCGTTTCGTATTTGCTTTGCTTTTATATCTGCTCACCGAGCTTTTGAAGCTCACCGCATTTCTTTCTTCCGCGGCGGTATCTAAGCATTGGAGCTTGGTTTTGCTTTGGGATGAGTGCATGAGTGGACTTACCTTAGAGATATTTAGCTTTGATCCTATGATGCCATTTAAGACTTCATTATTTCAGATATTTTGTTGGAGTTTATTTTCCGCTGGGACCTATGTATCGAAGTCATGTTGACTTGAATTTTCCGCATTTATGTTAAGCGTGGAGTAGTTGGTTCTCTTTAGAGCCCATCGAAGGTACTTATGGCTTTTTGTTCCCACAAAATTGTTTCACCCCATATATGTCAAATAATAATTAGAGATGTTGAGTTTTTGGCGATAGTTAGTTCTTTATTCCTTTTTAGAGAATCTTTGCCCATGAGAGTTGGGTACACATCAAGGTAATGCTGTTATTGTGTAATAGACAACTGATTCCTGATAGTTTGCTGCTATTGTTTCTATTGTTATAAAAGCCGTAGGATTTGGAGTTTGGCACAAAAATTAACATGAATTAAAGCCCAAATGTATTAAAGTTGAAAAATCCAAAGCCATAAAAGTTGTCATATGACTTCCAAAAAGGCAGAGGAAAATCCAAAGTCATAATAAGACTTCTGATAAAACGGTAATCCCGTTGAGTTAGTGGTTGAAAAGACCAAGGGCCTGAATTGCAAAAATGCAAATGTGCTGAAATAAGTGTTAAGCCAAACTTTGAATCCGGGAGATATATCCCTAAATCATGTTAAATTAGGACCTTGATGTGGACCTCATTCTTGTGTGCAACGGTTTTCGAGGGAAGGTGAATAACTAATTAGCGACTTAGCTTCATATCTTTATCGGAATAAAAGGTATCGAAACGAGAAACTTGAAGAAATTCATTTCTCACAAAAATAAAAAAATCTAGAGGAAAATAGGAAAATGGGAGCAAAAGGTAATTACACAAGTAACTTCCATGGGTAGTGTTAGCATCTAGAATCATATTTAACAATGATTTCGATTTTACGCTTAGTTTGGGGACTTGTGAAAAATCAGGGACGATGTATTCTATCCGTATGGTCACTTCACGCTGTGTTGTGTTTTCTACTCCGTGATCCTAACGTGTTGATTGAAAAATGTTGGAGTTATTGATCGACATGAAAGTCCAACAAACCGTCACTCATAATCAGAATGTGCTCAATCGTAATATCTATATGTGAATTAAGAGGTAAACGGGGCGTTTTTAGAATTAAGGCTTTCTTAATCTCTTTTGAGGATTCTTTGCTACTTCTTCATAGGTCTAGTAGAAAGAGATTGAAATCCTTGGTTTTAGAAGCGTGATTTGATTGCATTGCGTGGGGACACGACAATGGTCTCGTCTGGGGTATTTTGATATGTGCTTAAACACATATAATTTCTTTATCAAATCAGACCCAAAATAACCAAGAAAGAGCCGTTTATTGTTAACATTTGCGTGTTTCTTGAGTTTTTGCATGTGCAGGTACGGATATGATAAAACACACAAAAAGAAGCCAAATCAGATGAAATTCCGAGCACGAGAGATTAAGAGAGCTAAAGCTGAGCCGGAAGGTCAGAATTATGCATTTGTGAAGATTTTTACTCTTTGAGGATGATATTTGAAAGA
Source organism: Chrysanthemum makinoi (assembly GCA_910596185.1). Taxonomy (NCBI): domain Eukaryota; kingdom Viridiplantae; phylum Streptophyta; class Magnoliopsida; order Asterales; family Asteraceae; genus Chrysanthemum; species Chrysanthemum makinoi. The sequence goes on from OU343225.1 coordinate 97,782,652, forward strand.
TATAATCAAGTTTGAAGAATTGTCAGAAATAGTCCCTGAACTTGCATCAAATGGCAGAATACACCCCTTGAGAATCAGAATTGGCAAATTTAGCCCTTGGATTATTTGAAGACTGGCAAAGTTAGTCCTTGATCAAATTTTCAGATTTACAAGATTGGTCCCTGAATTTTCAAAGATGTACCATATTAGTCCTTGAAACATTGGATCCATTTATCTTTGGCCCAAATGATAAAACAAGCCCAAGTCCATTTCCCTTAAACCCGGTCCAAACCATTTCCGTGACCCTAAACCGCTCCATTTATACTTACCCGGTTCTCACTTAAACCCATGGTCAAACGGTCAATGAAATCAATTAAATATAAACAAACCTCACGCGCCAAATTTTCACCCAAATTACCCAGTACATGAACCCTAAATTACCCTTTCACTCAATTCGCAAAATTACCACAATTAAGGGCAATTCCGTACTTCCACTGACACAATATTGACACACGGATGCCAGCTTGGCAATCCGTGTGTCACATACCTCAAACGCTGAGCCCTGATTGGTCGAAGCTACGTGGTGAATTCAATCCTAAGGTTGAGATTGCTGGGATGAGGTGTAAAATGATCCAAGGGTTGTAAACATCCAGAGAAAGCACACATTTGGAGCTTCCAGATTCTTCCAAGACCTCTAGCTAGGCTATAAATACCCCCATCATTCACACTTGTAATCGATGTAGAATTTGAGTAGATTACTAGTAGCTTAATCATGTTTAATGTTTAATTTTCATTTCTGTATTTTCTGAATTTCAGTTCCTTTGTAATCACAAGTTTTATTAATAGAAGTAATTTCAGTTCTTATTTTCACTCAATCTCACCATCTGTTTCATTGTTTTAATAGCTTATTAGTATTTCATTATCTCATTTTAGCTTATCTAAACTCATTTTCAGCTTATTCTCTTTATAAAATAAAAATCACAAAAAAAAAATAAGGAAAATACCTAAAAAATCAAAAATATCTTAAATCGTTGTTAAGTCTGCAATCACTTGTGTTTAGTTACCATAAGCTCTTATAAGCTTATCCATAGCTTAGTAAGTGCTTATTCAGCCTTCTACTCAGTTCTACCTTCAAAAGTAACTTGGTCAACAAAAGTCAACTACAGCATTAAGCTTTCATGTTTCAATTTGGTGTTAGATCTGGATATGGGTTGATTCTGAGTTGTATTTGGATTGAATTCAGTTTAGGTTAGTGGTTATTTGATCTCTTTGTGCAAGCCATAGTGGCTAGGACCACATGTAAGTAATTTCTAAAGAAAAATATTGCATAATCTGCTTATGCTTGAATCTGTAGTCTAGATCTGTTAATTTAGCTGTTATTAGATCTTATTATTACAGTTTAATTGTTAGTGTAGGCTGATAAGCAGTTAGTAGAGTTAAAAAGTAGTGAACCAGTTAGTAAACTAGTGTTTGGATCAGGGTAGCAATCTGAGCTTGAGGTTTGATTTGTGGTTAAAATCAGTTAGTATAGTTTCATTTAGAATAGATAAACTCAGTTCAGTCCTTATTTTAAGTCTACATATACTCTAAGTCAATATTGCAATTAAGCTGATCTTGTGTTCATTTCTGATTGAATTAGTAGCTATAATTTTACATATAGGGTTAGTAATAGTTAACTCAAATTGCATTAGTATTATTTCAGCATTAGACATCATAATCATTCATCAAATTTAGTTTAAAGTTCATTTTAGTCAACATCTTCAAATCTGTCCAAAAGTCAAAAGTTGCAAAACACGCTTTTACAAAAGTTTGTGGAATTTTACGGATTCAGCTTTTGATTCATATCAAGTGATATTTTGGGATTTCTAACTTCAGTTGGTCAAGAATTGGAAACTGATATTTGTGAAATTTTAGTAAATCTCTATAAGCTCTGAATCAGCTTCTCAATAAGTTGTTTTTGCCCTGTCTCACACTCAGATATCGAGTGTGAACAGTGCCTACTTGCAGCCTTTGCATAAGGTTCATTCTAGATAGCTAGAGCCTGAAAATTGGTCCAGTTGTAGTTTGCTTGGTGGTCTTGAGGACTACAGATATGTTTTTTACATAAGCTCTCTTTATAAGCCAGTGGTTAAACTCAAAGATAGAGGGTTAGGGCTGTTTGGTTTAAGTGGTAATTAGCTCAAATCATTAGTGGTTTTGCTTATTTGAGGTCAGGAGTAGTTGCAATCAGTTATTTTAGAGTACTTTTAGCCTTATTTAGCTTCTGAGTTAATTTGATAACCTCTAGTGCTTTTTAGCTTATTCATATCAGTTTGCACTACAGCTTGTTAATCTCTCACACTAGCATAGGTTTTGATATTTTTCATAGATTTAGAATAATATTTTAAACTTTTCCTGAATTTTTCATAATTTTCAGTAACTGTTTACTATTTTTCTCTATTAAAACTAGTTTTTAAGTCTTTTTAAATAGCATTTAATTCAGAAAAGGTTCCAAAAAATAATTTTTCAATTTTCCTAGATTAAGAAAATTATAAAAAACAAAAAAAATAATTTTTCCAGATTTTTCCTAGTTTAATTTGTAATTTTTAGCATTTAAACTAGTTTTAATTAGTTTTTAATTCAAATAAATTCCAGAAAAATCATAAAAATTAGTTTTAATTCTTAGTTAATTTTCTAATATCATTTTTAGTTATAAAATAATTTTAGATCATTTTTAGGACTTAGAATAGACGTAGTTGCATTTTATTTACGTTTTATTTAATACGTTTTAGTTTAATTCGCGTATTTAGGATTTCCCGTAGTGTAATTTCCCTTAATTGCTTTCCCATTCCCCGTAGTTTAGATCAAAATCATAAATCCAAAACATCGAGCATTTTAATAACGAACCAATAACGACGTTGCCCATTCACACCTCGTTGGGAAACGACTCGGATTTCCTAATCCGTATCACTATCACTCACGGGTTTTGATTCATTATCCTTTTTCCTAAAGGGATTTTAAATCATTCCTTGTGGTTATTTTTGATATCGATATTTTGGTTTTATCCATACACATATACCCCTAAGCCTACATAGAATCAAACTCAAATATAATTGTTCATATCCGAAAGTCCAAACTCAAGCTTTCCAACAACATATGTTGAACTTGCTCATCCAACCATTTTTTTTGTTGTTCACCATATGGACAACTTCTAAATTTATTTTTAACATGACACCTTCGTCACCTTAGTTGTCTCAAGTACAATATTAAACGAAGCAAAGTATCATCATTGTTACTCTTCGATAGGCCATTGTTGGAATATAAATTTTCCTAACTTGAGAATGAATACTGGAGAACTTATTGCACTAGAAACTCAATTTGACCTAACGGTTGAATTGCTTCCTTGATAGAAGTTTGGTATGTGGAATCGCCCATAAAAATGGTCGTGTTTAGCTGTAATTGAGCACCGCTAGTAATAGTCTCATATTCATTCTCTCACATGGGAAATTTATACTCCTATGTTTTCCTAAAGTAAGTTTACAATGGAAATACTTTGCATTGTTTTGGGATTACTAATCAAACAAGTTGTAAAATTAATTTTTCTTTTAGTTAATCACAACCACTTGCCTCATCAAGTGATTATCTTGCTTTGATCGAGAAGAACTACATGACTTCATGGACGAAGCTCATTGTACGCTAATCATCATCCGTAATAACTAGATTGTCCTAAACTAGCACCTCACAACTCTTTTGTCTTGAACACCATCATGTGATCTTTTCTTTCAAGACACATACCTTGCATATCATTGTTAGTGTAAATGATTTACTAATCTAGACCGTAAATTTGTTTTAGGCTTCTTGAATAGTGCTTGTTAAGTTTGCTAAACCTTTGTGTTATTTGTGAGCTCGATCTTATTTGATTGCCTATATGTGATCTCTACATGCTCTCCTTGCTTTGCTTAACGTGTATACATGTGTGCTTGCTGTAAAAACCATTAGTTACCATCAATCATTTTCTCTTGATCATTTAAGTCCATCTTCATGTAAGACACTTAAGAGACTGGGTAACTTAGGATATGTAGGTGCTAGACCTTGATAGAACCCAATCACCTCTTTTTCACCTCATTTGTTAGCCGGATCCCTAGACTTAAGCTAGCCGAATCCCTCTAGTGAGGGAACCGGTGGAACCGTGGAACAGTAGGAACTTTATCTTTTTAGATAATCATTTCAAATTTCCTTTTTCCCACACAAGCACTTGTTCAACACTTAGGGCTCGTTTGGTTCACAGAATGTTTTTGACGGAATTGGAATCTGTTTAAGGAATTGGAATGTGAAGGAATGGAATGTTAGAAATTGAAATCCTTAGTAATTAAAATATGACGGAATTGAAATCTGCAAATACTAGCGCATGTTTGGTTGGAAGAATGAAATGAGAAAAAACAATTATATTAAAATATTTAAAATTTAATTTTAGTTTAAGATTAATAAACTAAATATTATTTAATAAATAAATTACTTATCAAATTATAATAATAATTTTTTAAATAATATTATATAAACTAATACATTAAATAAATAATTGTTTTATATAAAATACAATTGTATTTTTTAAAGTATAAATTAAAAAAGTAAGCTATAAATAAATTATATTTAATTTTAAAAAAAATAATTTTTAAATATAATAATAATAATATTTTTAAATAAATAATAATTTATATTCAATTTTAAATAAATAATAATTTTTAAATCTTAATAACATGGTTGTTTATAAATAATAATAATAATAAAAATAATAATTAAATGATCGTTTATAATAATAATAAAATAAAATAAATAAAAAAAATAAAAATAATAATAATAATTAATAATAAAAAATAAAAATAAAATAAATAAATAATAATAATAATAATAATAGCAATGACAATGATAAAGATAATATGAATTCCATAGAATTGTAAACAATCCTTCTCATATTGCCATGGAATGTTGAATTCCATATATATGGGATTTTGAAGGAATTTCATTCCATTCCGTTTGCCAACCAAACACAGTAAGGAATGGAATTCAGATTCCAAATTCTTTAAATTTTTCAACCAAACACGTTATGAAATGGAATTGAATTCCAATTCCACCAGAATCCTTAGGATTCCGCCGAACCAAACGGGCCCTTAGGATTATCTGTTTCCTATATGTTTATAAATGAGTTGCATTTATATGAGTCTTTATGTGTTCTTCCTTTTTGTTTCATGATTTTATGTGAACAATTTATCCATTGGTATAAATGTTTTCCTTTTGTACTAACTCTTTTGGATTCTTGTAGGATAACAATGGTCGATTTCATCATCAAGTCAAGTTGTGCTCATTCGCACATTTTTTGTTATTTCTAATCTTGCATCATCCTAACCATCTTACTCCACTTTTATCACTACTCACAAAGTCATCATGTCTACCACCTCTATTGAGTCATCAACCAAGTCAAAGATTCACCTTGATACCTTTCATCACCTCTACTATAACTTCCATACCTCTAAGTCATAATGATGATTTCTATCATTATCAACGTGTCCAAAGGTCTAGTTCATGATCTACGTGATGAAGTACGTCTCATGTTCTACCACACCCTAATTGTGTCAACCACATCCTACAAGTGTTTCACTACCACTAAAATTCATGGTCGCTCAACCATCCTTCACAAACATCTATGTTGTCAAAAGCCAAGTGAATTTCATAATGAAATGCGTCTCATCCCTAAGCACATTCTTTTTCTTACCTTGAACAAACCTTACAACCTCTAAACCAACCATGATGATGCAAGTAGTAGGATTATTCTCTTTTTGACACTAATCCTTTCTTTGTAGGTTCATACATATACACTTTGATGTGTATGGGATTCTCGTCTATTTATGGACGAAATTTTACACTAATTTTCTTTTGTAGGTTCTTCTTGACGCCCTCGAGCTAGGGGGAGCTTCCGTCGAGCTTTTACAAAGTGCATCATATGACTTACTCGTCCAAGGACGAATATAATTTTGCACTAACTTTTTGTTTTGTAGATTTTCAAAACACACTAGGAGAACTTGACGCTCTCAATAAAAGGGAGTTTTTCGTCAAAGCAAAAACATTGCAAATTTTGCAATACTTTCGTCTTAGCCTTCCTAAAATACTTGACGCCTTTAACAAGGGGGAGCAACCGTCAAGGGGGAGCATTCACACATTCATTCTTCAAAATTCCTTTATGTTTCAACAAAAGGGAGATTTCTTTCTCATCATATATTTTTCCTTTTTCTTTTCTTCTTAACACTAACCTTGATGTAGGTTAAGCCTCAAAAATTGGATCCATTGAGCCATTGGCAATAATGGTTATAATTCAAAGGATCTTTCTATTTTTTTTTGTGTGTGATTCTCTAGGTTCCTCTTAAAGGCGAGATCACCCCCTTTTGAAGACGTGCAAGCTCAACGACATGAGTTGCTAAGCTTCGTCATTAGTGTTTCGTGTTGAAGGTATTGGCGTGGAGTGCCAATTGGAGCAATAAGGTGTTTTTCTTTTAACTTCACTAGGGATGATGCCAACTCGCCATTCTTGGGAGAAATTAAGGTTAAAGGACGCACCCTTTTTGTTTCGACAAAAGGGGAGAAGAGTGTAAACGGAGAAGGTAATATATAGGAAGTACGGACACAAGTAACTTTGACATTTTACCTATCTATTACGTTTACATATATTTTGTCATCATCAAAAAGGGGGATATTGTTAGTGCAAATATTACGATATTTAATCTATACATTCTCATTTGTTTTGTTGATGACAAACATGTAACTTGTAATACATAACGTAAAATGTATAAGTTACTTATAATTATATATTGTCTCAACACCTCTCGACGACTCAAGTCCTTGTATGCTACAACACAGGTTCGTACATGTTTGTTATGTTGCGTTATGATCAAACCCCCAACAAACCATTAAAACATGTTTAGTTAAATAGTTTATGTATAACAACTAGTGTTTATATATTGGGTAAATATATACATAACTAGTATGTATTATAAGGGGTAATATAAATGGGTAGAAAACTTAAGTATTTGACCCATTGACCAAATACATTGAATGTAGTTGGGTAAAACCCAAAAGTCCATGACCCATACCCAATGTCTAGATACAATGTACCCTTGGTGGGCACTCAAAACCATAGACTAGATGCATTGCATCTTGTAGATACATTGAATCAACTTGGTACCCATAACCCATGACCCATACCCAATGTCTAGATACATTGTACCCTTGGTGGGCACTCAAAACCCATAGATCATATCCATAACCCATGATATTGACCCATACCCATAAGGCTAGATACATTGTACTCACTAGATACATTGTATTTAAAGGAATACCCATGGACCAACCCATAACACATGACCCATAACCAAAAAACCCATGGGTAAAGGAGCGCCCCACGGATCCACAAGAATACATCGGACGGATCCTCGGGAGGGATCCGTGGGATCCGGGGAACAGTGGCTAGTTTTCTTCTATAAATAGTGAGCCACTTCTTACCATTTCTTTACACCTTCACACATAGTTTCTCTCCACTAAATCTAGGATATTTAGATCATTAGGAAACATGTAAACCACCCTCATCTCATATGATCATAATGCTTTTAACTCTCATTTGTTGTAAGCATACTCCCGAAGTGATCCTCCAAAGCAAGCTTAGAGATCTTGCTTCTTTACCTACTGAAGTGATCACCCATCACAAGATACAAGCACATGAAGATCTTATACAACAAGCTTGGAAAACTTGTCATCTTCATTCATAGAAGACTAACTACATCATGCTTTGGGTTCTTGATGTTTAGTCTAGGAGTTCATATCCATTAGACACATTGTCTTGGATATTGTCTAGTATCATATTCTTGTATCTATGACTAGACTAGATGGTTTATGTGTTTGTGCCATAAAACACAAGGTTTGTTATGTTGGGCCACAAAACATAACGGGTGTCATAGATGTGTCAAAGGCATTAGTAAAGAGTGCCGAAGATCCGTGTTGAAGGCATTAGTGAAAGGTGCGAAAGGATCGTGTAAATGGCATTAGTGAAGAATGCCTAGGTCGTATAATCGATGAGGTGCATCGTTATACATATAAGTATTTGTTTAGATCCAAGGATGGTGATATCTTTGATGGTGTTGTAACAAGGAGTGGATCTCCTTGAGATTAGGTGTTGTGTTGTGATGGGTAGTAGTTCCTCCATAGTAATGGAACTAGGTGCTTAGCCTAGTACCTAATAAAGGGTAGGCGACGTTGTGTAGGTGTGGTTCACCTTGGAGTGAAAGAACCCGGTGGTTAGCCTAGCACTGTATAAAGGGTAGGCGACGTTGTGATAGGTGTGGTTCGCCTTGGTGTGAAAGAACTCGGTATTTAGCTTTGTACCAGAAAAAGGTGTAAGCGACGTTGTGAAGGCTTCTCCGCCATAAGGAGTTGGTGTAGTGATTACGAACTCTCGAGTAGGTGACTCGGGGAGTGGAGTAGGTCAAGGAAGGTGTCCTTGTAGCCGAACCACTATAAATCCTCGTATTGGTTTGTCTATCCTTTTACTTATCGCTTTACTTTTATTCTTGCATTACTTTGTTTATTTTCTATGTGGTTGATGTCTATGTTTGTGATGCATACTTGGTCTTTCATATAGTCACAAACTATAATCAACACTTTACATATTATGACACGCTTGATCAAGAAAAAGCAACAGGACTAATAATGGTGAAACTTGATTTATAATGAATCATTAATCTTGCGGAATCTTATGTGATGTCAAGGGGTTGGCCTTACATGCCGTAATGCGTTAAATGCATCCTCGCGTCGAGATTAGCAGATGCAATGGTTTATACTATATTTGATACAAAAGTTTTAAGTTTGAAACGGAAACGTATTCAACCCCCCCTCTACGCTTTCACACGGTGGTTTATCAATTTTGCATTCTAAAGCTTGAATCTTTTTGTTGTTTTTATGTTCAGATTGGTAATCATTGAATTGGGTTTGAATAAGTGTAAGCTAAAGTTTGTTTTTGTAGTGATAATCTAGTTAGGATTTTGAGCTTTTTTGGGGTGCAATGATTTTACATTATAAAGTTTAGTTCCTGGTAGGTGCGAACAATCTTGAAGTGGCCCTTATCAAGTTCATCCACCAAACCATCTAATCTACATCTAATCACAACTCAAAAACTCATCTCATCTCATTATCCATCATCATCTAACGCACTCTATGAATCAGACATCACAAACATTAACTCACAACCGTACCTTTACCTAGTTTGTCATTTGCAGCATAGTCTATCAACAAAGAACCTTTATTGCTTCAAGATCCTTTGGAGGGTCTCATGTAGGTTTCTACGTGTGTTATTGTTTTGTTTATGATTAAACCAAATGAAATGGAGGTTAAAAAGTTCTGTTTTGATCTTTCCCTTTAATTTTTCAGATATATGTAGAAGCTAAGCTTCGATAAAGATTAATGATGTCTCAGGTAGGTAAAGGTTTTTGTTTTGTTTTGTTTTTGTTTTTGTAAAAAAAAAGCTTGACTTCTTATAGATCTATGATGTTATGAGTTCAAGAACATGAGATCTTTTTAGATCCTTAAATATTTAAAAGTGTGTTGAACAAAGCTGAGATCTTCTTTTATTTTCCTTTGGTTTTGAATCTTGTTCTTGGTTTAGATATAGATAAGAGGTGATTGAATAATGGTGAGCCGCGACAAATTGTATTTAGCTTAAGTCATGCCAATATTGGTTTTTAGTCAGGGTATTAGTCACTTGCATAGGGAAGCGTAGTTGTTTGTCGATTTATGGCTCATTAGTTGGGCTAATAATGATTACATGTTATACATGCAGTGGGTAGGTGAATATCGATGTGCCTTTAGCTGATGTAAAAGATGGGGCGTTGAGGATATTGAGATGATATGAGAGTTGGTGAGTAAGATGAATGGGAGATTTTCTCATATTGTCAAGGCTAGTGAATGCAAAGCACACTGATTATAACGATGTTTTAGGCTTGATGGGTGTTTCGCTTTAGTATACGCGAATAATGAGATTCTTCGTCAATGAGACAATGGAGCAAACTGCGTACGCTGATCGCATAATAGTCAATAAGGTATGCAATTTATTAATTATTGAATTTTCAAATTTTATGCTGATTTAATTGGTATTATGATAACAACAGTTGGGGTATGATTTATTAAAGTTGACCAAACAACATAGGATGCAACTTGTTGTTTAAGCATTATTCATTTTAAAAACTTAGAGAACAACATACCAAACTTCAAGAAAGAAATCTAGGAAAAAAACTTGTTAAAAAAACTACTTGAACACTTGGGTTTAGGTATCAATAAGCTTTCCATTATTATTGCTCTTCATAGTCGCTGCCATAAGAGAACTCTATATGTTTATAGCTTGCATGATTGTTAGGATATATAACCTGCAACGGTTCCACATCTGCTACTATTGGTGGTGCTAACGACAATTCCAAATTGATGTGTTTTTTTTTCTGTAGGTAGCTTTGAAAAACCGTTGTCTCAATTTTTTCGTGTTATTTGTAATTGCTAATTCTGGATTTTCCTTTATCCCTCTTTTTTCTTCCTGCAGTTTTGTAATTATCTCTTGCATATTTTCATTAGTATTTGAATCACCATCCTTGCCCTATAATGAAAACAAACTTGGATATCACAATATAGAAAACGTATGAATGTGTACTATAAAAAGCATAGTTAAATGTTAATGTTTGTGACTTAAAATATGTATATATTAGCAAATAGGGAAAACCATTACTATAATATTGAAATCATTCTTTTATTTGGAAATATTGAAACTTGCAGATCAACGTTTTCCTCTTAAATCAGTTTGTCGATGAAAATCGAATCAAAAGTTAGGGTCAATTCATTGCTAACCTGAAAATAGTTAATCAACTTTTCTAAACTGAGGAGTTTTCGATATGGCCAAGATTTAATTCCAACCGATCGACAATGCACTTTAAAAAGAGACGAACCAACATTAAAGCATTTTGCAGCTCGGTGTAAGGGCATATGAAAGTAGTGTGAGATGACATCCCTGCTGAATGACATAGTTTTAGACTGCCGATAGCTGATTTCTGTATGATAATAAAGGAGTTGATATGTCTATATTACTGAGAAAAGTTGGTTTTTAAATGTCTCATCAAGCTTTTGAACTGACTTGAAGTTAATAAAGGATATGTAACTCCTAATCAACCATAAAATCAATTTATTAGATATTTATGTGAACATTTGTGCATACTATTAATATTGTCTGCAATAATAGCACTTGATGAGTATGCAGTTAGGTTTTGAGGTTATTTCATAAATCAGAAAACAATGCTCTATGAATAAGTATTAGTGGTCAAAATTTATTATGTGTCTTTTAACATGGGAATACGATAATGGACACTGTTAAGAATTGGAGCAATATTATAAAGTTTAGGAGTGTTTGTGGCAAGTAATCAAGTAATAATAAATAAATGTGTTGAACTATGCATAGGTGTTGGCGTTCAAATTTTATTACGTGTATCTGAATATAGAAACACAAATAATGTATATCTAAAATAAAATGTACCACTTTATTATATTTAATATTTGAACATTAGATAGATATGCTAAGACAAGCTCTTGAAAGATTCTTTGAAAACAATGTTACGTGCAAGTGCTTAAGTCTAGGGTCTTTGTCTTCAATCATTAGTATCTTAAGGCCGCCGGGAGTGGTAACTCTAGATAGCGCCACATAAAGTTGTCCATGTGTAAACACAGGAGTAGGCAAATAGAGGCCAACGTAAGTAAGTGATTGGCCCTGACTTTTGTTGATAGTCATCGCATAACATGCCCTTACAGGGAATTGTCGCCGTTTTAGGATAAATCGCCATCTGGATTGCGTTGATGTTAGTATAATCCTGTGTATAATGACATTGTCTCCTATATTTGAACCTGTAAGGATCTTTGCGTGAATAACAAATTGGCCTAAATCTGTGATGAGCAATCTTGTTCCATTACACAGAACTTTGCTTGGATTGATGTTACGCAATAACATAATGGGTAGTTCCTTTTTTAATTGAAGTTCATGTGGGGGCATCCCGGGAAAATTTAAGGGATTTAGAAATTCAATCGGGTACATGTCATGCTAATCTAGATTGTCTGTAGATGCCTTTCAAACTTCATCCGCGCTATTGTATGTAACAGAGTCCCCTTTTAATTGTTTAAACATATAGTCATTGATAGTATCAGCATCATCATTCCGAGGAGTTAGGATTGCCCTTTCTTTGAGATACACATCGTCAGTCTGTCTTGTTGTAAAATTAGGGTATGTCTCGGCTACAATTTTCTCGATAGGACAATCCCATGATTCGATTAGGAAACTTTCAGGAATGTCGATCCAAAATGGCTCGTCCTCATCTTCTTTGCATTTTTCTGGCAAATTGCCATCCCCCACAGCCAATACCCATTTATTGAAATCTTGTTTTCGGTATCAAGCGTCCATTTTCACTATACTCATTGACACGCATACTCTGTGTAAGGGTAAATACCTTGCAATGCTTCCACAACTCAGACTGGTTTATACATTATTGAACAATGACTGGCCTGCTTGCTTTTGGTATAACTGGCAGCACTTGACGAAAGTCGCCTCCTAGCAAGACCGTCACACCCCCAAATATTCGATCTCTCATCAAGGTCATGATATCCTAAGATATCTCTCAGCGTCTTGTCCAACGCCTCAAAAGCATATTTTTGGGTCATTGGAGCTTCATCCCAGATAATTAGTTTCACTTGCAACATGAGTTCTGACATATGCGTGTTTTGTTTTATGCCGCATGTGCTGTTTTCTAATAATTCAAGTGGTATAACAAAACGGCTATGTGCCGTTCTCCCGCCTAGTAGCAACAATGAAGCAATCCCTATACAATTTAAGGATACTAATCAGTTGCGTATTTGTTTAAATGTGCAAGTTAGTTGTTTATTTAAATTTAGTATAAATATATACCTGAAGATGCGACGGCAAGCACTATTTTACGTTCTGATCTCAACCTTGAGATGATAGTCTTGTATAAAAATGTCTTTCCGGTTCCTCCTGGTCCGTACACAAAGTAAAATTTCCCTTTGTTACCATTTACAGATTCAATAACCTCCTCATAGATTAGACGCTGTTGGGGATTTAACAATGAATGGAGTTGTTGATGTTGAATCTTACTTTCCTTCATATCATAAGCCAGCGCTTCTCTTATGAGACGATTGTCCATGTTGGTTAGCAACATTGGGTCTGGTAGTGGTAGATCTTGAAAATCTCCTAAATATCTTTCGCAACTATTTAACAACTCTTGTATTTCAAGCAAACAATAGTTCCGAAGTTGTTCATCTGTCAATTCCAAGTTAGGGTAATCGAACATTTTCCTTTTCTTGTGTAGGATATCCTCTGCTAAAAAATGCCAATTTTCTTCCCATAATTTTAAAGGCCTCACGACATCACAAAACAATAGAATTGTCACAAACATGTCACGGAGTTGTGGTCCGAACATCCATACACTTCAGATATAGCATGCGCCCATTTCAGTGTCATCATTTAAAAGGTCATATGCAAAACAGGCTTCCTTGAATGTGGAACATAATCTGTAGTTAACAGTCATGAGTTTCTCAAAGGAGCGAGGTCCTCTGACAATGTTCAACAACATTCGAAGATAGTATCATTCTCCAGAGGCCGGATGCGAGTAAACAATCCTCCCAATGCATTTATGCTTCTTTTGTTCTTTCCACATTTTGTCTTTCTCATGCCACACATAATGGGCGTGTATCTCGAAATACGTGTATTTATTCACTTCGTATCACGCTTGTTTAATTCAAACCAGTCAGTGAACATGGTTATATCGATGCATTCCCTTTGAATTAGGGCCGGTAAGCTTTCGAGTCACGGTGTGATTGCATGTTGATTTGGCGGTGGTAATTGAGTTAAATGACCGATGGATCTCGAGTAATGGATTTCATAGGAAAACAAACGCCATACCGCCTCACATAGAGCTAAAAAACGACAATTCAAATAATTCTTTATTTCGTCCACCTCCAAAATCGACATCGCTGACCACCATTGTTTTTTACATTTTCTTGTATAACAATTGTGGCTCTATCAGGACCTTTATTCAAGTACTTGAATAAGTACTTAATTGCCTTTGATCTGTTGCACCATTCTACGTTGATGTGGGCCTGGTATTTCATAAGGAGATAACAGTTGTGAGGAACCAAATATCTGTTGTCATATTTGAATTTGCCTTTTATATGGTAAGCTTTATTATCCCTCCGACGATAAATAGCATAACCATCACTATCGACCATTGTTTCAAAGAATGAAACGTTTAGGAAAATGTTTTGAGCATTTACCCTCAGATGTACATGGTGCGTGTTTAGCATCTTTACCGCAAGGACCATGTAACATAAATTCAATTACCACTTTATACCCGTCTGGTTCATTTTCTCGACATGGTATTTCTGCTGTAATTATATCATTTATCTGGGACGGGGTTTTGCATTTCAATTCTTCTTCTAGCCATAGTAGGATGTGAGCATGAGGTAGGCCACGTTTTTGAAATTCTATTACATATACAACTAAAAGAAAATTGAGAAACGAATAAGATAATACATAAATTTGTTATAAAAGAGTAGATATATTGCCATTATTAGGTAAGGTGCATTACCTCCCTGGGACTTGCCAAAAATATGGTGTTTTGTAAGATCATTTAACAGTTCAGTAAGCTTAAGCTTGAAAACGCGTGGACACTTCGGACGGTCATGTGCTTTTACCCGAATGTGCTTTAACATTTCAAATTTCGTGCCACTTTTATTAGCAGGAAAGTGATGAACATGTCCGGTTTCCATATGTTCGACAGATAGCCATTGCGTCCTGGTAGTTTTGCATCATATACCTTGGGCCGCCTATAAAACTTTTTGGTAGGACGATTCGCTTTCCCAACCCTGCGCATTTGTATCACCTCTTGTTACAGCGTCACACACGTTGTGATATAAATCCACATGTAACGTATCTTGATTTTTCCTATTCCATGTAAGCCTTTGCTCCTCGACATCCGCATATGCGTCAACCAAAAAGCTGCAATAATCGCCACCCTAAGCAATGTAGTGCCTTGGTTATTTCGATGTTGTATGATGTATGAGTAGTACTCTTTCATTGTAACAAAAGGCCTTTTGGTTTTGCGCACACCTTTGTTGTTGTGATACAGTATCTTTTCATGATACCCATCCTCTCCATATGGAAATAATAATGGATATTGGAGGGCCATGTATTCGGATGCAGCTCGGAGATACGCTTCAGCCCTTCCTCCTTGTTTCTTACAACAATATCTCTCATGGGAATACCATCACCAAAATCTGCAGTAATCGAGCCGCAATCTACAGTTGGGGCGTTATATTGCCGAGATGCACCTCGACCACTTAGGAGACGTAGTTCAAAGTGGGCTGAATTATGGGACTCGCACCAATCCCTTGCCATTCGAAATGCCTTGGTGATTGGATTTGTTTGATTGAACATCTGCATAAGGCTTGCTACTATATTTGCATCCACGCCCTCTCCACTATCTTTGCTTACAAAAGCTCCCATTCGGTTCTTAAGTTCATTTCCAAGTGTCAAAAAGTATAGCTCGCAAATTTAGGCTGAGTGCCCTGTTTAGGAAGCAGAGAACCTATTCGATGATAGTTTTGGCCATTTACTCTAAAGGTATATGGACCCCTGCTTGTGTTAATTGAATGGTATATTCTTGCTCCAAAAGATGTGTAACAAAACATACCATTATATACCCTGATCTGTTCTTTGAAAATTGAATTTGCAGGAGTGCTGTAGTCCATAAGCTCATTAAGAGGCGAAGGTGTTTCATTATATATCGGAAGAAGCACTTTTCCCCCTTGGCAGCAAACAGAGAAAGTTGGGTTGACAACGGTTTTTGTTACGTTAGTTCTTTCCTGATACCACATAACAGCCTTGCAATTTTGACATTCAAATGTTGGAGGGCCAATATCATGGTACACCACAGGAATACCTTGCAAATAAAGGTAAATATCATGGATAAGAACAACATTATAATAAGTTAACTAACAGGATGCAAGACTTATAAAATGTTTAATTACCTGCAGATGCATGTGCAGCTCCATGTGGGATTTTTTAGCTGCACGATGAGAAAGTGTTCCTATAGGAATAACCATTACGGTAATATTCAATATTATGAAATCGATAAACTCGGAACTTTAGTACTAATTACCTGCCGATCTTCTTTTTTCATAAACAAAGGGATTTTGGAGGTCGGCTATTTGGTTCAGTGGCAGTGTCCGCCAAAGTGCCTACCGAGTGTGATTCTTGTCCTAACAAAGTATGCCGATAATGTAAAGTAGGTATGCATTATTGCAGATTTGTTGTAATTGCATAATGTAAGTCAAGTTTTATAAATGAGACGAACCTGTAAATGGTCCAACATTTTGTGTCATCCGTAAACCACAGAAACTCTGCATCTTTCCACTGCCATTGATAATTGTTCTTGAATGAATAAACAAAGTTTTGTTCAATATGTCTGACAGGGATGGTGTAACACCCCCAAATTTGTTAAGCGGAAGCATACGTGTTATTCGGGAGCGTTACGGAGTTGGTGAATCGTAACACAAGTAATAAAGAACGGAATACATGCTCCGTTTGACTTTATAAAATAGTTTTAAAACGCTGTCTTACAACATAATTTAAATAAATGGGTACATCCCATTAAATTTAGTGGTCCCAAAGTAAAAACATCATTTTTGTGTAAAAACACTTCTTTAATATTACTACGACCATACATCCGCTTCTTGCCTTGCCTTCATGAACAAATCTTAAACACCTGAGAAAATATGCTAAAAGGTCAGCTAAAAGCTGGTGAGTTCATAGGTTTAAATTAAAATAGTAAGATTGGACCATAAGCAAAGGCATATAATCATTACAACGAATATAATGATATATGTATGAATGTCTATTACGTTAGCTCTAAGTTCACGCAACCGATACTACGACTGTATGCTAAAAGATGTCATACAATATAGGGGCCCATAGCAAGTGTTTTGTCCCTCAACACTTGATTCCGACATGGTATACGTTTCGCTTTGGCCTAAGCATGGCCAACCGAACGGAGGAGTCACCCTCAATAGATCTATTTATAACATTCGAGTTTCCCAATGGGGAATTGACGGTTCATGAAAAAGGGCATTCTCTAGGGACATAAGGGCTTAGGCTAAACCACGTAATAGTAATCATGTAATAGTTTTGGTCCATAAAATGTTTTGCATATTTCCCACCCCAAGATGTATAAAACAATTTATCAAGTAAAAGTGGGGCTATGAAACTCACCTTAGCAAATGTGAAATCCAAATGTGGGATTAGTGATTGTTGTGAAACGGCACCACACGCCACCTAGATAAGGAGGGCAATGTTTAGTTCATCGTTCTTAAGTATTGCTTACTTAAAATGGTGTAATTAACATTGTTCTTATATAATGGTTTTAAATTCAACTTTTAGTTTGTAAAAGAAAATAATTTAATAGGTTTACTAGTAAGTATATAAATGTATATATACTCTTTTCATTTTGACGTTAGTATGGTTTTAAGATCCAAGTTTGATTTAAGATAAATAATTAAAATGTTCCATTAGTAAGTATATAAATGTATATATACTTATTTAAGTTGACACAAAATGATATTGTCAAAAGTAATTATTAGTTTGTTTATTTTCTAATTGAATTTAGAAAATACTTGAGTTAATTTTTGGAAACTCTCAAGTTTATAAGTTGACCAAAATGATATAGTAGTCCTTGTTTTATTTGTCAAAGTTTGTTTTTAATATATATATAGTTCTCGACTAAAGATCGTTACTTGACATGTATATATATATGTCTACCCATTATCGTTAATCATGGTTATTGTGTGTCAAGTTTTTAAACCTTTATTGTCTTATATAGTTATGTAAGAAAATAGTTTTTGCACTTGTTTACTTGGTAACTCGCGCACGCTTATAACTTATGTGATATATTGCACGTATGTGTATAAAGACTTATTCGTCGTTGAGTAATAGTTTTACATTTAGATCTTTTCCTTGTGTGTTAGCTCATTTTACTCGACTGGACACTCGAAGTTTTGTGGGCTATGGCCCGGCGTTGGTGGCAGTTGGGTACCCAGTTTTGGGTTTTGGGCCCAAACTAGCTAATAGTCCCTTTTAATGAGACTAAGTTTGACTTGGGCTGTGGCCTCTTTCTGTGGCTTACACGAATGGAACAAAAAAAGAAAAACAAGGAGAAAACAAGGAGACTAACATGTAGCATTTAAATTAGATAACCAATAGTTTTGAAGTGCTACTCATTCTCAAGTTGTTGCCAAATGTATTCTCAAGTTAGATATAGGCGTTTAACATAGGTTTCAAGACTTGAAGTGTACTTAGTTTGTTCATGCTCCATCTTGTGTTGTCGAGACTCGACTAGCTGAGTATGATTCGTCACCTTGGTACTACCAAGATGTAGTTGTCGACCCACTTTCATAGTCTCAAGCACATCTATTTTCGATGACCATTAAGTACTTATCAAAGGTGAGCAAACAAGGGAAGACGACAAGCAAAAGACTCTCGAAATACATTTTAACACAAGAACACTCCCGACTCGGGTTTCTCACTAGGTGTACAAGGAGGTTTTGACACATGATTCATCTTTGAGTTACAAGACAATTAAAGACTAGCATGTTCCTCGAGTACAAGCAAGGTTAAAATTTTAAGGTTTGACATACTTTTAAATGACGTGAATGTTGACGGAAAAATGTGAGTCTTGACATGGTTTTACTAGTAGACTTGTAAACAAAAATTTGACTCATTTATTTTGTCCTTGTCCTTGTCTCGACAGAAAAAACCAACGGACCCTTTCTCTCAAATGACCACTTAAGACTAAGTTTCCATTGTTTGTTTATCAAAACGCAAGTACTACACATCAAAGTACCTAATCACATAGTCAAACTACTAAATTCCTATAAGACCAAGCCTTCATTTTCTTGGCTTGCTTCTCGACAGGAAATAATCACAACCCAATGACAACGTAAATCTCAACATGACTAGATCAAGTTCTAAAGTAACAAAACTATACTCATTTTGTAAAGTTGTACATCTTATACTTACAAACTTAAATGAAAACAAGACATCACAAAAACACTTCATTATGAATGTTTACATAACAACGAAACAAAAGAAATCATGAGGAAGGAAAAGACTATGAACCTTATCAAGAATGAGATGTGAGTATGTTGATGAGAGCCAAGTCGAGGGACCTCCACACAAATCAACTCGTATACCGATTTTTTTGAGCAAACCCAACAACTTCTTGGTCACTTTGAGAATCTTACTCTCTTGTGGTGAGTTGGAGTTTTTGATTTGTGGGTGTCCTTGGTCTCTCAATGTTACTTATGAAGAAATTAAGAGGAAAGTCCTTGGTCATCTCTCTTCATCTTGAAGTTTTGTTTGAAGCCAAAAATGGCTTACTTCCAAGACATCCGAATTTTTGGATATAAAAGATATAGTGGTGCAAAGATCTTTACTTCTTCCTTGTGATTTGTTTTGATCTTCCTTGGATCCCTTCGAAGATAGAGGAGCATCTAGGGAGATTTGAGAAGCAAGGTTTATCATGGATTAGGTATGAGAGAGGTGAGTGTGTTGGATGAAGATGTTGGCTTATCTTCAAATGGAAATATTCGCCTAGGGAGGAGTACAAGATAGAGGTTGAAGATGGATTTGATTCTTTTTTCTTGGTTCTTGGTCTTGCCGTGAGTGGAGAGGTAAGACAAAAGGGTTGGTATTTTAATTTTATCAACTCTTTTCTTGTAAGGTATAGTAAGAGTTTTAATAAAATGTTAATGTAAGTGAATGTAAGTAAAGTAAATGTATTGCATACTTATGTTTATTTTGTGTAAGTATTTGTAAGTGAGATAATTATTGTATAGAACGTGTGCATTTACATTATAGCTATGCATGTTTGCACTTGAGTCTTATCAAGCCTTTGTTTAAGTGATAATGTGTTTAAGTATTTTGTGTCCCGCGAAGTCATATTGTGACCAAGGTATTATTGTTTGACCATTTTTGTCCGTGCTATTTTATTGTTACGTGTTTGAATTATTTTATCTTTGCAATATTCCAAGTCACTGACATTTGTTAATTGTTTTAGCGAGTCCTTATCATAGTGTCGGTACGCTGCGGTAGTGTCGGTCACTGGGAAGAACGAGATAACCTCTCGTCTTATAATTTAAATCATAAGACAAAATAAAATATTCATAAAATGATATGAATGAAAGAGTGATGCAGTTACCTACTGTATGCGAGTTAACTACTCGAATGATCAGTCAAAGCTTATGCATGCTTAATAAATTTGGCTTAGTAAAATGCATTACTAATTATCAGTTAAATTTTGGTGAAAATTTACCGTGTGTCACATCCTCCCCGTCTTGGAAGAGAAAACCGTCCTCGGTTTTCAGTTAGGATTACTTGGTGAAGTAGAGAAAAGGTGTGGGTACTTGCGTTTGAATTGGTCTTCGCGTTCCCACGTGTATTCTGGACCTCTTTGAGAGTTCCAGCGGACTTTGACGATCGGGATGCGGCTTTGCTTAAGCCGTTTGATTTCTCTATCCATGATTTCAATGGGTTCCTCGACAAAATTCAATCTTTCGTCAACTTGGATTTCTTCCAAAGGAATAGCAAGGGTTTCGTCGGAAAGACATTTCTTTAAGTTGCACACGTGAAACACGCTGTGCACAGAGTGAAGTTCTTGTGGTAATTCAAGGCGGTACGCTACCGGTCCGATCCTAGCAAGAATTTTGAAAGGTCCAATATAACGAGGATTTAACTTTCCTCGTTTTCCGAAATGGATTACGCCCTTCCATGGCGCAACTTTGAGCATAACTTTATCTCCCACTTGAAACTCAAGTGGCTTCCTCCTTTTATCCGCGTAGTTCTTTTGACGGTCATGAGCTGTTTGTAGTCGGCTTTTGATTTGTACAATCTTCTCGGTAGTTTCTTGGATTAGCTCCGGACCAGTAAGTTGACTCTCTCCAACTTCGGCCCAGCACACAGGTGATCTACATTTCCGACCATAGAGTGCTTCATAGGGTGCGGCTTTGATACTTGCGTGATAGCTGTTATTGTAAGAAAATTCAGCTAGGGGCAAGTGCTTATCCCAGCCATTTCCAAAGTCTATCACACATGCTCTTAGCATATCTTCCAGTGTTTGAATTGTTCTCTCGCTCTGTCCATCAGTTTGAGGATGGTAGGCGGTGCTCATGTCGAGGTTAGACCCTAAAGCATCTTGAAGTGACTTCCAGAAGTTTGAGGTGAAACGGCTATCTCGTCTCGAGATGATGGAAATTGGTACACCATGGCGTGCGATGATTTCCTTCAGGTATAATTGTGCAAGTTTTTCCATTCCGTCACTTTCTTTCATCGGTAGGAAATGTGCTGACTTGGTGAGACGGTCAACTATTACCCAAATAGTGTCGTAGCCTTTTGTGGTTTTAGGTAACTTAGTGATAAAGTCCATTGTTATGCGTTCCCATTTCCACTCGGGGATTTCGGGTTGTACTAGTAGACCTGAGGGTCTCTGATGTTCAGCTTTAACCTTTGAACAAGTTAAACATCGGCTGACATATGTTGCAATGTCGGCTTTCATGTTAGGCCACCAGTACAATTTCTTCAAATCAAGGTACATTTTGTCGGATCCTGGGTGGATGGAGTATTTAGACTTGTGGGATTCATGCATAATGATGTCGCGAATTCCTCCGTAGAGTGGTATCCAACTTCGCTCTTTGAAACACAGAGTTCCGTCCGACCTTTTTACGAATCCATTTTCACTTTCTGGCATTCCGTAAAGGTTTTCCTTCGGACGATTTTCCTCTTCGAGTGCTTCCAATTGAGCCTCAAGAATCTTGGTTGGAAGAGGTGAACTAATCGTCATACCCAAGGATCTGACTCTAAGAGGTTTTGGTCGCTCTTTCCTCGAGAGCATCAAGAACTACATTCGCTTTACCCGGGTGGTAACGAATTTCGCAGTCGTAATCATTGAGTAATTCCAACCATCGGCGCTGTCTCATGTTCAGTTCTTTCCGATCCAAAATGTGTTGTAGACTTTTGTGATCGGTGTATACGACACACTTTGTGCCATGCAAGTAGTGTCTCCAAATTCGAAAGTGCGAACACAACCGCTCCTAACTCCAAATCGTGTGTCGTGTAGTTCTTCTCGTGAGTCCTCAATTGGCGAGAGGCGTATGCTATCACCTTCTCCCTTTGCATTAATATCGCCCGAGCCCCTTATGTGAAGCGTCGCAATATACAACAAAGTCTTCACTACCTTCCGGTAAGGCCAGAACAGGTGCACTACACAACTTTTCTTTAAGGAGTTGAAAAGCTTCTTCTTCTTTCTCTCCCCAGTCAAACTTAGCGTTTTTCCAGGTTAGCTTGGTTAAAGATTTGGCAATCTTTGAGAAACCGTCAATAAATCTCCTGTAGTACCCAGCAAGTCCTAAGAATTGGCGTATTTCGGTAGGAGTTGTGGGTGTCGCCCAATCCTTTATTGACTCGATCTTAGCGGGGTCTACATGTATGCCTTGACTGTCGATTACATGACCTAAGAATTGCACGGTAGGTATCCAAAATTCACACTTCGAGAAATTCGCATACAGTTCTTCCTTCTTCAACAATTCCAAGATTAATTTAAGGTGCTCTTCGTGTTCTTTCGCACTCTTGGAATAAATTAGGATGTCGTCAATGAATACGATCACAAATTTATCCAAGTAGGGTTTACACACTCGGTTCATGAGGTCCATGAACACAGCTTGTGCGTTGGTTAACCCAAAAGGCATGACTTGGAACTCGTAATGTCCATAACGAGTTCTAAGGCGTCTTGGGAATGTCTTCTTCTCGAACTCTTAGTTGATGGTATCCAGACCTTAAGTCGATTTTTGAATAAACACTCGAACCTTGAAGTTGATCGAATAAGTCATCGATTCTCAGGAGTGGGTAACGGTTCTTGATGGTTAGTTTATTCAACTCACGATAGTCGATGCACATCCTGAAGGTTCCGTCTTTCTTCTTGACGAACAGGACTGGTGCTCCCCATGGCGATGAGCTTGGTCTGATGAACCCTTTTTCCGCAAGTTCCGGCTAACCGGTTTGATAACTCCCGGTTCCGTTGGAGCTAATCGATAAGGTGCTCTTGCCACCGGTGCGGCACCGTGCACTAAATCGACCAAATTCAACCTGCCGAGTCGGCGGAAGTCCCGCAAGTCTTTGGGAAAGACTTCGGGAATTCTCTTACTATTGGCACGCCCTCCAGCGCTTTTTTCTTCCCCTTCTTTTTTGTCCTCTCCGGTGACTTGTGCTAGGAAGATATGACATCCTTCCTCGATACACCTTAACACCTTGGTACAGGAAATGACATGCAATCTTGAAGCGTTTCTTCTGTCACTTCTGTCTCCTTCTATTGTTAGGACTTCATCTCCATAGGGTACTCGAACGAGTTTCTCGTCGCAAAAGATGGTAGCATGGTATTTTGCTAACCAATCCATTCCGACAATAACATCGAAACTACCCAATGCTACCGTATCAAGTCGATATTGAATGGGTGGTTTAACAGGTTAAGGGTGCAACCTCTTATGATGGTATCTACCCTTTCTATGTTACCGTTAGCTAGTTCCACGTTGTATGCATTTCCTAAGGCGGTTGGGGTAATATCGAGTAGTGGACTAAATGTATTAGAAACAAAACTCCTATCGGCCCCCGTGTCAAACAATATGGATGCATAACGGTTATTTATAAGGAACGTACCCGTCACAACATTCGGTCTTCCCGAGCTTCCACTTTGGTTACATCATAGACTCTCCCACGAGCTCCTTCTCCATTTCCCTGATTACTCGTTTGTCCAACATTCCCAATCTTGCCATTCCCATGGCTTCTCGGATTCCTCGGTTTCCTTGATTTCCTTCACGACCTTGGTTTCTGGTCTTTCGGCATTCATTCTTATAATGCCCTTTTTCACCACAGCCAAAGCAAGTTATATTCGCTTTGGGTCCCGAGCTGGAGCTGTTTGAACTGCCGCCAATGATTTGGACTGCAGTTCTGGTTAAGTGTCCGATCTTCTGACAATTACGGCACTTAACGGTACACTGCCCCTTGTGATGCAGTGTGCATCGATTGCACAATGGTGCAGTCCCTGAGTACGGTTTTCTTTCTCCGACATGCACTGCATAAGCTCTAGCAACATTTTGCCTTTTGTTTTGATTGTTGCGGTTGTTCCTATTGTTGTTACCACGGTATTCATAGTTGTTGTAACCTTGAGAATGTTCATCCCATTTCCTCTTCACAACCACTTTGTCCATGGAATCCTCAATCACTTGGTCCATGAGTTTGTTGGCTACTTCGATGGTTTCATGAAGATCAACAGCCTTAGAAGTGGTTACATTGCCCTTGATAGGTTGAGGCAATCCTCCGATGTATCTCTCCAACAATCGGGTCTCAGTGGGAACCATTTCAGGACACAATAAGGCTAGCTCTTGAAATCGTTGATTATAGGCAGCCATATTGGTGCCTTGAACCTTGAGGTTCCAAAACTCATGTTCGAGCTTCTTAATCTCATTACGAGGACGTACTTTCAAGTACCATTTCCTTGAAGTTTTCCCATGGCATGGCATAGGCAACATCGATACTAGCGGATTTCGAAAATTGTTCCACAGGTCAAAGCAAAGATCCGTGAAAGTGAATGATGCATACTTAACCTTAGAATCTTCTTCACAATTGCGATTCGAACACGCCTCGAGCTTTTCGATCCATCTAGTCGACCGACAGCTCCTTCGGTTCCACTAAAGCTTCCAGTCATGGTTTTACGAAAGTCTTGATAAGTACAAGTGCGGTTGTGAGTGGGTGGTCTTGAAGTTCCAGCATTAGTAGACGAGTGGTTTGCTGCAGCTAAAGCGGCGTTCACCCGCCATTGACCGTTGGTCGATCATGGCTTGATTCATGATGGGTTGGATTGGAGTAGCCCTAGCAGGAGTAGTGGCTTCAGCAGCCGATCGGGTGTGACTCTGTTTGGAATAGCAAAGATTTTGCGGCTTGGTTGCGAGTGACTCTCGCTGGGATGGGAGCATTGGAGGCTCCACCAGGGTTGGTACGTTTTGATCTTCGTTTTGGCGGCATTTCTGCAGTAAGAAAGGTGATGAGATATAGGACCTTTTAAATCAAGGTGAGTGCCACGTAATAGCGTGGTCATCGTAGATAGATCATATGTGCAATCTATAAAAGTAAAGACAATTGGGTAAGAAAATAAGTTTGACATAGATAGAATTTCGGTTACAAGGTTCCTGTGGTACATGATGAGATACTAACTGGAGTACAACCGAAATACAACGGATTACAAAGGAAATACAATGGAAACATACAACTGAAATACGATGATAATGACTAACACTAACTGTTATAGCTCAGTTTAGTGTACTACAATCATGCAATGGAATCTAAGGATGATCGGTACGTAATCGCTCTATGATAGCAATCGCTCTCGTGTGTCTCCTCTAAGCTCGCGATCCGCCTCATCTGAGAGGCCAGCATGGACTCCAATCCTGTGGTCCTATGCCACTCCTCTCTGGCAAGATCTCCGCCATCCACTGGACACGCTCTAACTCCTCTAGCCGTCCGTGCATCTGAGCTTGGCCTCTGCCCAAAACTCGTGTCCTGCTATCAAACTCTCTAACATCCTCGACCGAGTCTCAACCCTAAAACCGGCCGCATCCTCTCATGTCTCGAGTCCCATGCTCTCAAACAACACATCGGTGACTCGTTCTAAACCTCAACACGCTGCCGCAAGCTTGCAAGCGTGTTGGATCGATCCTCTCTAGCGATCGAATGGACTCCTAGCAATGTCTCATGAGAGTCCAACTGAATGAATATCCTCTCGGTGAGGGTCGACGCCTTCGAGATCCCGACAAGTCCGCTCTGTGCCTCAACCGGTGCAGCTTCCTCAATGGTCTCAAGTGCCGTTAGTGGTGCGCTCAAGGCGCCCATGTCTGCCTGCAGATGGTACAAACGAAGGTGATGACGGACTATAGCTCGGACTAGTGACAAGTGGTACCGAATCGATCAAGCAATCAATATCTCTCCAATCAATCTCACTACTCTCCTGACCGTGGAGAAAAGCGGCTCTCTGCCCTAATCCAAATGGTGCATCAATATCCATGTCATCGTCTAATCTCTCGAGCTATCCCGAGCTTTGTCCTAGCTCCGTGATACTCGGACAATCTCCACCGTGTACTCACATCTGCTGCTATGCTAACATAGCCGGGACACTCTCGTCGGTATAGGCTCTGGTAGTTCCTCTTCAGGATCCTCTTCCGGATCTTCTTCCGGATCTTCCTCAGAGCAAGAATCAGTAGATCTCCGAGTCTCGATGAGGTGGTGACTCAGTGGGTGATGGTGTCAATGACTCTGAAGTAGTAGAAGGACCCATGTAAGGAGCGCGGGTCATCCGAGAAGCTAGTGCAGGCACATATGAATACCGCTCTCGATATCCGGGTACTCTCACAATCATACGGGGCTTTTGCCTGCGCGTCAACAGAGCTGATGGAGTGGTGGTGAGGGTAGGTATGGGTGGAGTAGGTGCAATAGCGGCCGGACGCTAGTGTGGCCTGTGCACGTATGGATCGGTGAGTGTGCAAGTGGCGGATGGTCGGTGAGTGTGCTAGTAGGATGTCCTCCTGAACATCGTGAGGAAAGGCTGGGGAAGGCATAGTCTGTGACAAGACGGTGCATATGTGTAAGTATGCGGAAAAATATGCTCATGATGGATATGGAATAGCGTATAAGTAAATAGGAAATAAAACATGTAATCCTATTAAATGAACTTTAAGTAAAATGGCAAGTAAGGCAAGCGGCAATCGGCGGTCGTAGTATGATGTTTTTGGTGAAAAGTAGTTATAGTTTAGGGTTTATATGTACCTAGTTCTCTATAAGCTGGCTCTGATGCCAATCTGTAACACCCCCAAATTTGTTAAGCGGAAGCATACGTGTTATTCGGGAGCGTTACGGAGTTGGTGAATCGTAACACAAGTAATAAAGAACGGAATACATGCTCCGTTTGACTTTATAAAATAGTTTTAAAACGCTGTCTTACAACATAATTTAAATAAATGGGTACATCCCATTAAATTTAGTGGTCCCAAAGTAAAAACATCATTTTTGTGTAAAAACACTTCTTTAATATTACTACGACCATACATCCGCTTCTTGCCTTGCCTTCATGAACAAATCTTAAACACCTGAGAAAATATGCTAAAAGGTCAGCTAAAAGCTGGTGAGTTCATAGGTTTAAATTAAAATAGTAAGATTGGACCATAAGCAAAGGCATATAATCATTACAACGAATATAATGATATATGTATGAATGTCTATTACGTTAGCTCTAAGTTCACGCAACCGATACTACGACAGTTTCTGTATGCTAAAAGATGTCATACAATATAGGGGCCCATAGCAAGTGTTTTGTCCCTCAACACTTGGTTCCGACATGGTATACGTTTCGCTTTGGCCTAAGCATGGCCAACCGAACGGAGGAGTCACCCTCAATAGATCTATTTATAACATTCGCGTTTCCCAATGGGGAATTGACGGTTCATGAAAAGGGCATTCTCTAGGGACATAAGGGCTTAGGCTAAACCACGTAATAGTAATCATGTAATAGTTTTGGTCCATAAAATGTTTTGCATATTTCTCACCCCAAAATGTATAAAACAATTTATCAAGTAAAAGTGGGGCTATGAAACTCACCTTAGCAAAAGTGCAAATCCAAATGTGGGATTAGTGATTGTTGTGGAGCGGCACCGACACGCGACCTAGATAAGGAGGGCAATGTTTAGTTCATCGTTCTTAAGTATTGCTTACTTAAAATGGTGTAATTAACATTGTTCTTATATAATGGTTTTAAATTCAACTTTTAGTTTGTAAAAGAAAATAATTTAATAGGTTTACTAGTAAGTATATAAATGTATATATACTCTTTTCATTTTGACGTTAGTATGGTTTTAAAATCCAAGTTTGATTTAAGATAAATAATTAAAATGTTCCATTAGTAAGTATATAAATGTATATATACTTATTTAAGTTGACACAAAATGATATTGTCAAAAGTAATTATTAGTTTGTTTATTTTCTAATTGAATTTAGAAAATACTTGAGTTAATTTTTGGAAACTCTCAAGTTTATAAGTTGACCAAAATGATATAGTAGTCCTTGTTTTATTTGTCAAAGTTTGTTTTTAATATATATATAGTTCTCGACTAAAGATCGTTACTTGACATGTATATATATATGTCTACCCATTATCGTTAATCATGGTTATTGTGTGTCAAGTTTTTAAACCTTTATTGTCTTATATAGTTATGTAAGAAAATAGTTTTTGCACTTGTTTACTTGGTAACTCGCGCACGCTTATAACTTATGTGATATATTGCACGTATGTGTATAAAGACTTATTCGTCGTTGAGTAATAGTTTTACATTTAGATCTTTTCCTTGTGTGTTAGCTCATTTTACTCGACTGGACACTCGAAGTTTTGTGGGCTATGGCCCGGCGTTGGTGGCAGTTGGGTACCCAGTTTTGGGTTTTGGGCCCAAACTAGCTAATAGTCCCTTTTAATGAGACTAAGTTTGACTTGGGCTGTGGCCTCTTTCTGTGGCTTACACGAATGGAACAAAAAAAGAAAAACAAGGAGAAAACAAGGAGACTAACATGTAGCATTTAAATTAGATAACCAATAGTTTTGAAGTGCTACTCATTCTCAAGTTGTTGCCAAATGTATTCTCAAGTTAGATATAGGCGTTTAACATAGGTTTCAAGACTTGAAGTGTACTTAGTTTGTTCATGCTCCATCTTGTGTTGTCGAGACTCTCGACTAGCGAGTATGATTCGTCACCTTGGTACTACCAAGATGTAGTTGTCGACCCACTTTCATAGTCTCAAGCACATCTATTTTCGATGACCATTAAGTACTTATCAAAGGTGAGCAAACAAGGGAAGACGACAAGCAAAAGACTCTCGAAATACATTTTAACACAAGAACACTCCCGACTCGGGTTTCTCACTAGGCGTACAAGGAGGTTTTGACACATGATTCATCTTTGAGTTACAAGACAATTAAAGACTAGCATGTTCCTCGAGTACAAGCAAGGTTAAAATTTTAAGGTTTGACATACTTTTAAATGACGTGAATGTTGACGGAAAAATGTGAGTCTTGACATGGTTTTACTAGTAGACTTGTAAACAAAAATTTGACTCATTTATTTTGTCCTTGTCCTTGTCTCGACAGAAAAACCAACGGACCCTTTCTCTCAAATGACCACTTAAGACTAAGTTTCCATTGTTTGTTTATCAAAACGCAAGTACTACACATCAAAGTACCTAATCACATAGTCAAACTACTAAATTCCTATAAGACCAAGCCTTCATTTTCTTGGCTTGCTTCTCGACAGGAAATAATCACAACCCAATGACAACGTAAATCTCAACATGACTAGATCAAGTTCTAAAGTAACAAAACTATACTCATTTTGTAAAGTTGTACATCTTATACTTACAAACTTAAATGAAAACAAGACATCACAAAAACACTTCATTATGAATGTTTACATAACAACGAAACAAAAGAAATCATGAGGAAGGAAAAGACTATGAACCTTATCAAGAATGAGATGTGAGTATGTTGATGAGAGCCAAGTCGAGGGACCTCCACACAAATCAACTCGTATACCGATTTTTTTTTGAGCAAACCCAACAACTTCTTGGTCACTTTGAGAATATTACTCTCTTGTGGTGAGTTGGAGTTTTTGATTTGTGGGTGTCCTTGGTCTCTCAATGTTACTTATGAAGAAATTAAGAGGAAAGTCCTTGGTCATCTCTCTTCATCTTGGAGTTTTGTTTGAAGCCAAAAATGGCTTACTTCCAAGACATCCGAATTTTTGGATATAAAAGATATAGTGGTGCAAAGATCTTTACTTCTTCCTTGTGATTTGTTTTGATCTTCCTTGGATCCCTTCGAAGATAGAGGAGCATCTAGGGAGATTTGAGAAGCAAGGTTTATCATGGATTAGGTATGAGAGAGGTGAGTGTGTTGGATGAAGATGTTGGCTTATCTTCAAATGGAAATATTCGGCCTAGGGAGGGAGTACAAGATAGAGGTTGAAGATGGATTTGATTCTTTTTTTCTTGGTTCTTGGTCTTGCCGTGAGTGGAGAGGTAAGACAAAAGGGTTGGTATTTTAATTTTATCAACTCTTTTCTTGTAAGGTATAGTAAGAGTTTTAATAAAATGTTAATGTAAGTGAATGTAAGTAAAGTAAATGTATTGCATACTTATGTTTATTTTGTGTAAGTATTTGTAAGTGAGATAATTATTGTATAGAACGTGTGCATTTACATTATAGCTATGCATGTTTGCACTTGAGTCTTATCAAGCCTTTGTTTAAGTGATAATGTGTTTAAGTATTTTGTGTCCCGCGAAGTCATATTGTGACCAAGGTATTATTGTTTGACCATTTTTGTCCGTGCTATTTTATTGTTACGTGTTTGAATTATTTTATCTTTGCAATATTCCAAGTCACTGACATTTGTTAATTGTTTTAGCGAGTCCTTATCATAGTGTCGGTACGCGTGTA
Organism: Chrysanthemum makinoi; assembly: GCA_910596185.1. NCBI lineage: Eukaryota > Viridiplantae > Streptophyta > Magnoliopsida > Asterales > Asteraceae > Chrysanthemum > Chrysanthemum makinoi. Next base: position 97,813,371 of record OU343225.1, read on the forward strand.
GTGTCGGTCACTGGGAAGAACGAGATAACCTCTCGTCTTATAATTTAAATCATAAGACAAAATAAAATATTCATAAAATGATATGAATGAAAGAGTGATGCAGTTACCTACTGTATGCGAGTTAACTACTCGAATGATCAGTCAAAGCTTATGCATGCTTAATAAATTTGGCTTAGTAAAATGCATTACTAATTATCAGTTAAATTTTGGTGAAAATTTACCGTGTGTCACAGATGGAGTTTCAGAATGTTCAGCGTGTGACCCTGCTACGCAAAGACAAAAACAGCTTTAATCACATACATAATCGCCAGGTATGTAAACTTGTAAAATTCAAATGTACATGTATCCATTTAATACTTGAAGGACCTGATTAACCTTTGCAACAGATCATATTGCAGATTTGGCAAGATAATGAATGAATAAGTTTAGTATATCACCTATTGGGATTCTACTGCTTAACTGATGCAATAAGTGTGGTATACAATGAAAAGGCAGATACTTATAGTTCATGGTAAGTCTCTATATGTATTATAGATTCTTATTAAGTTTTAATAATGATATTGAGCTTTATGAAATAATTTGGTTAAAAAGCCTAGTATGAGTGTGTTTTAGTCTACTTTCAAAAAACATAACTCAACTTCATTTGGTCATATCTCATTGGTTACTTATACTCACAACTTGATCCAAACTGCTATATTTAAATTAAAGTATCGTCTACATGAATTTCAAAAGTGCCGATTTACAAAACTACTCTTAATATGGTGATTTATACGATTGGAATTTGGAAGTCAGTTTGTGGTCGGTTTTGACAACCAATTGGCAGAAAACATTTTTAAACATGTATTAAAGTGTGGGTGAAATGGCCGTGAGCAGATAATTTTATAAAGTTGAGTTATATAATGATTACACCATAATACATTATATTTACAAATTATCTGAACACATAATACTCTTCACTGTTATAACGCAATTATTTATAAGACAACTGTTATGGTTAAAGGAAATAATTTACATGGAAATTAAACAGATGTATCATAGGACATAAAAACATATAAATAGAAAGAGTTTTGGAAACCCATATAATTAATAATAAATGGTGATGAAATATCATATCTAAACATTCACAATTTGTTGTTTGCCAACCCCAATCATAACCTAACACTTGTAATTACTTAAGATACCATAACCACAAAGCTTTACATATCATAATCTAGCATGTAATGTCTAGTTTGTTGGGGATGGTACAAAGACAATTTCAGACAATGTAGTAAGTAGCATAAACATCTTCAATATCTTGATCATCCAAGTTATTTTTATAATATGGATTATCTTGGTCCGATGCTTTTGTAGTATGTGAGTTTGTGGTCGGTTTTGACAACCAATTGCATATTGTTTGTTAAAAATAATAAATTAACTCCAAAAAATACGAAATTCAACGGAAAACATTTTTAGACATGTATTAAAGTGTGGGTGAAATGGCCGTGAGCAGATAATTTTATAAAGTTGAGTTATATAATAATTAAACCATAATACATTATATTTACAAATTATCTGAACACAGAATACTCTTCACTGTTATAACACAATTATTTATAAGACAACTGTTATGGTTAAAGGAAATAATTTACATGGAAATTAAACAGATGTATCATAGGACATAAAACCATATAAATAGAAAGAGTTTTGGAAACCCATATAATTAATAATAAATGGCGATGAAATATCATATCTAAACATTCACAATTTTTTGTTTGCCAACCCCAATCATAACCTAACACTTGTAATTACTTAAGATACCATAACCACAAAGCTTTACATATCATAATCTAGCATGTAATGTCTAGTTTGTTGGGGATGGTCCAAAGACAATTTCAGACAATCTTGTTCAATGTAGTCAGTAGCATAAACATCTTCAATATCTTGATCATCCAAGTTATTTTAATAATATGGATTATGCGGGTCTGATACTTTTGTAGTATGTAAGATTGGCATGTGTAAGTATTGTGATACGATTTCCAGATTGAACCCCATGTGTTTACTGTATGAATATAGAAATAAGATATTGTTGGACTTTTAAAGGCAATGGTAACCAATGGTATTCCATATAATTCATCAGTTTTTGTAATAGTTATTTGCCCAAATTCTGGTTTTTTTACAATAATTGTTAACATGCATTTTCATTTGGTATCTTGTGGAAAGTGTCCATTTCACAGCTGGTTCATATTGGATGTTCCTGAAACCAAATCAAGCAGAAAAGAAACAATATTTTGCATGACAGAAATGTAAAATAAATTATCAAAGCAAAATAAAATCTGATGCAACAAAGCGTAACAGTTCTGTGCCTTTCAAACAGAAAAACAAAGGATCCCAAAATCAGTTTTAATCCAGTCTATTATTCACGTCATAATTGTTTATTTTGATAAGGTTTATTCGGGTACAGCCGGCTCAGGGTCACTCTGAATCTTCCATGACAAACCTGACCACAAAATATACAAATAGGGCTGTATTAATATGTGGGCAGATATAAAACCATAGCTGACCAAATATGGTATACAACATGTGCTTACCGTCTCATTTTATTCTTGTCAGTTGTGGTGTCGCCCTCACCATCCTGGTCACCATCTACAAATATAAGTTCAATATCCACGTCTGGATGTTCAATATCCGCCCTGAAAATATTCGAACAATGTTTGTCATGTTAGCTCTATTGCGTAAGTAATAGGTTTAAGGTAAAACCGTTAAAATGTTTGGTATTTATGTTGTCACAAAACGGCATATGTCGTGATGACCTCTTTTTTTTCTTATCATCTGCAGGGGTAGACTTGAGCAACCGTTTGAACGATGAGGCCGATGGCGCATTCGGCTTGCTATTTGCATTGATAGTCCCAGTATCTTGCCCAGCAGCCAAAGGCATAAGTTCATCATCAACGTCTGAATCTTCAGGGTTCACTCTGAAAATAACAAAACCATGCTTATCCGGTATGTTTTTTTTTCATTAGCAAAAGTCCTAAAGGAACGAACATTGTTATTATAGGACATTTTTGGGAGACAAATATTACAGTCTTTAATTACCTATTTTTCTTCTTATCCTCTGTAGGTTTGGACGGTGTAACGACATATGGAGCTGGGGTTAATGTCTTGGATGATGCAACTGGTCCAACAGTTTCATTATCAATGGTGCTTGAGCTTTCAGTTTCAATGGACGGATGAGGTGAGTCCACCGCCCAACACGTAAAACTCTCAAACTTCCCATACTCATAATAGGTATGACTTTTGATTTGAAATAGGTGTGTTGTGCCAATGAGATCGAGTATGGGAGAAGGCAAGTTGGCGTGATCATCGAAACTCTACATATCAAATCATGAGTAATGGGGCATGGGAGTAGGGGTGCAAATAAACACTAAAATTTCAGATGTACCTCTTTATCGTCCGTCAATAATGCCGAAGCTGGAAACTTTATCAAGTTAACTGAGGCTCATCAAAAAGGACCACCACAGTACTGCCGGTATCATCCGAGATACCAAGCTCAAGGCGGTACCTGCAAAGAGCATGTAGCGGATAGTAAGTATAAATGTCAATAATTATATATATTGTATACAAATGTCTAACATATGAGTCACAAACATAATAGTACCTTATCACAGGGTATTCAATCGGCCTTTCACATGAATTACACCAAAAAAGACCACCCTTCCTAGTAGCTCCTTTCTTGCAGCTGTCACCTCCACATGACGGAAAATTCCATCCCTTTCTAGTACGCACATCATCAATCTTGGCTTTACATAGGAAAGTCACGGACTGCATAAATAAAATATATCAATATCATGCAGTTTAAGGAGGCTACATAGCTGACGGGGGGAAAAAGAAACATACATCATTTTTCCGATTGCGGGCCCACATTAGCAGATTCTCTATTGTCCCATCTTTGGGTTCAGAGATGTGTGCACCCAAATATGTTGTTGAAGACACAACACTTCTAACAAACAGGTAAACGATCTTGGTAAGTTGATAACAGTTCGAATCAGATCAATTATAAATTTTATATTCAAACAATTTCCTACCCGCGTCTTTTTCAATGCGTTGATTGCAGGAGTGTCAACAGAATCTAGTATTTGTGTGGCTGAACTACTCGATAAATAGAGCTTATCTGAGAGGTAAAATTAAAAACCAAATTAGCATGATAAAGGTGTATACTATGGAAAAGGTAAATAGCCCAAGCTGACTCACTATTATAATGCTTTACAGATGTGGACGTCACCACAACAACGCACATGCCTGTCTGTTTTGATTTCTTTTCAATCAACATATCAGCGAGCCCTCCCCATAGAGTCACCCGTATTGATTGACCTCAGATGTCACGGGGAAAAAATAAACAAACGGTTAGTTTCTTAACACATATTGGCCAAAGAAAAGTTATAAATTTGTCAGCATCAAATGCAAATAACATAAATACGAACTTTTGATTGGTCAGGTAGAAATCAATGTTTTTTGAGCCTGCTTTCGTATGATTCATCCTTCCAACATTCGTCGCATAACCTGCGACATCTAAGAGGTAACAATTTTTATGGCAACACTATTTAAGAGAAATCTAATTGAACAAACATACAAAATAGTAAATTACCAATGAGATATTTGTTATCCGTAGGCTTGATTTGATCTAAATCCACCAGCTGAAATGGATGCCTGACAAACCCTTCAGATACAACCAAGCATTTTCTCATTGACGTTGATCCATCAAACTCTATCATAAAGGTATCATCCTTCCTAACTCTAAAGTCTTCCTTGTTATGCATGAAAACAAAATTTTTAACAGTGTAAACACCCCCCTCTTTTAACCTCAAGAAATTGTGAGCCACGATTGCCTTGGCGGTACAATGGATAACATTACCCTGAAACAGAACCATGTTAAAAGTTGTTGTTAAATAATACATACATTTTTTTATCCTTTATTATCTATTCTTATAACTCGTATTGGGAGGTATATATGCATATACTTTTGCATCGACACCAAGAAATCGGTGCTCAAGTACCGCTGTTGCAGATTTACATCCCACATTCTACACAACAACACCACAATGGTACCAGTTGATTCAAGATTCAATTCGCTTAGGAACAACTCACCATTTGAGCATCCAACTTGTGCAGCCATGATAACACACGTAATGGACCTTGTTGGTTTTATTCCTATTAGTCTTCATGCCTCATTTATGGAGTCTCCATTTAAGAGATATGTAATTGATAAGTGATTCGGCTTCTTTAAGGGCGCATAACTGCAGCCCTTTTGTGTTCCAATGCATATGTTGTACCAAATAATGTATTCATGTAACCACCAATAAGATTGCTGAGCTTCTGCATTCATGGCATTATTGATTTTTATCCTTTGAACTTAGGATTTTGGGAACTTTTCGTCTCCTAAAGCTAGACGCCTTCATTGAAGTTTACATATTTCAATACTCGAAATTCAATCATATAGCTTTACACGGATTGTACCGTACAAATTGTTGTGCACAATCACTCTTGCACATTAAATTAAGGGGTTCAACTTTATAGTAGTATAGATAAGTAGTTGTTCTAAAGTTAATTTGATTGTGTAGTTCATGTTTCTTTAATCATGACTAGACATGAGTAGAAATTATTAGTATTATGGCCAATGACTCTTCTGCTGTCGTATTCCTTTTGGTTTTGCTAATTTGGTGAGCCGTAATAAAGCTTTGCTCTTCCAAAAAAATAAGTTATTAACTTTATGATTTTTTACTTATGTTTTTAAATACCTTTTGTTAACGACAAATTTTGGCGGATAACCACATATGCTATCGCCACGCTGATTTCTTTGGTGTTTGTGACTCAAAAAGTCATTACGTAATTGAATTGCCAAACAAGAGTACCCCTTAATCTTTTAGCATGAGCTCGATATTTAACTCTTAAGTGGTCAATGTATTAAATTTTCCAAGTCAAGATGGATATGAGAAATTTACTTTAAATTGACAACTTTATCAAATTGTATAAAACACACAATAAGCAGTCTTACTAGTGTAGAAGAGTGTATGATATTGAGTTCTAGAAGCAGTACGATACTAAGATTGACTCACAAAAGTCAAAACATGATTTGTCTAAGGTATTTGCGATTTAGTCAATAGTTAGTAAGTTAGTATACCTCCACCAGGACCACATTCTAAAGTTAATTACTCATCATCTATAGCAGGAGACACAAAGCCGTGATCATTAGAACTTTTGTTTTTGTGACCAAAAGTCATTATAATATAGTCACTTAATGTATCACCCCCCTTTGTAGATTTATGTTTGGCTCCACAACAGCACCTCGATGCAAAGAGATGTGGGATTTTATACTCTACAAATCAAGATTTCTGTTTGGCTCCATAATAGAGCAAGTCTATAGGAAAATAGGTGCGACAACCAGTTTCTTCTTTGTGATAATATAAGACTAGTATAGGTGCACTGATTGCAAGTATAAGACATAAGCTTAAGCATGTATAAACGGAGAAGGATCCCTATTTAGGTTACATGGAAGTCGAGGCTTTTTTCTCCCTAACAGGTATTCGCGTGGCCGTCTCCAGACCCTTCTCTTTCCATCCCAAGATATTCACCCAACAAGGTTTGAACCCTGGTCTCTTTAGAGACTCTGGGGGCACCTTACCACTACCCCACTTTGGAGATGGGTTGACATTACGCATATATACATATTAGTTGGTTTTATGTTTACCGACACATATACAGACATAATAAGGCTTAACCTTGATTTTTTCCATATTTTATTATGTGAGTTTCAGCTTGAATGCAACGGATTTTCTTGAAAGGCTTAGAGGGAAGAAGTTGGTTTTTATAGGGGACTCCTTAAACCGGAACATGTGGGATCAGGGGCGGTACCACAATGGGGGCAGTGTGGGCAACTGCCCCCGTAAAGTTTACTCGAGTAATGTCGATTTTTTGAAGATGACCATTGATTTTTATTTTGCCCCCATAAATGGGTTATTAATATAATGGTGAAATTTTATAAAATGGTTGCATCATAGTTAAGTGGTTAAGGACATTTGCACTTTCATGAAAATATAATGTTCAATTCTTCTAATACTTTATAGATCTTTGTGAATTATTGTTATTAACTTTTTATATTTGCTTCAACTACTTGTGTTAATACCGATCAGAAAAAGTTATTATATGCTAAATAATGTGCGTATCATCACCAATTCTTAGTTTTGGTTCTCATGCAAACAAATACCAAAAAATTCACTTTCATTTAAAATAAAATCGATTTCATTATAACAACATAGGTCGCGTTACTAACATGACCCGACATGGCACCCACTTTTAATTTTTGCCCCCTCTTGAAATGATTTCTGGTACCGCCCCTGTGTGGGATTCGTTAGTTTGCATACTCCGAGCATCAGTCCCAGACAAAAACAGGGTTTACGAAATTTCCGGAAGACACGAGTTCAAGAAAAAGGGATTTTATGCTTTCAGATTTGAGGTTAGTTTCCCACAGTAGTTGAATTTACAACAATTAAACAGATTCACATGGATGTGTTCATTGGAAAACTAGATAACAGTGGATTGTAATCAAAATGCAGCTTTTTTTACAACATATAACAGCTAATTACCACGGCCGTCCCATATAATTGGGAGACCCTTTGCTGTAAACTAAACATTAGGCCCTTTTAAGCATGAAACATCGTTTATATGTATGTAAAATATTCATTGTTCACACTCAAATTGGTATTCAAAAATGTCAAAACAACGGTAACATAACGTCTTTATTTCATATTGTTTGTAAAATCTTATTCAGTTCTGGATTGTCTAGTAACTTCTTCCAACGATTTTTTATGTATAGGACTACAATTGTACGGTCGATTTCGTGGGTTCTCCGTTTCTTGTGAGAGAAACATCTTTCAAAGGTAAAAATGGTTCCATTGACACACTAAGGTTGGACTTGATGGACCGAACAACTTCAATGTACCATGATGCTGATGTTTTGGTCTTCAACACGGGACATTGGTGGACCCATGAGAAAACGTCTCGAGGGTGAGAACTATATCTTTCTGTAAGAATATAGTTGCAAAATGAGTGGGTTGGGTAATGGACTAATGGGTCAAAACATGTACTTGTTGGTACGGGCCAGATTGACAACCTGGCAAAAGTTAGATTATGATTACAATAATTAGATTACTAATATCTTTTTTATTTTTATTTTTCTTTTTCTCAAAAAATAATAATTATTATAAAAAACAAATGTAACTTTCTGAACAAGGCGATTTAGAGAGTCTTGATCAGCTAACCCTTTAGAAACCCTTTTAACACGAGTTTCGTTTTCTTGAATATACAGAGAAGATTATTATCAGGAAGGCAACCATGTGTACCCGAGGCTTAAGGTTCTTGATGCATACAAAAGAGCACTTTAACAAGTAGCTAAATGCCTCTTGTATATATTAAAATCTTGTTTATAGAACATGGTGAAAGTATGCGTTTCACACTGGTTTACGTTTCTACATCCCTATGCTTTCATAGTATTAAAGACTATAAACAGGAGGTTATTTCAGTAATTTGTGTTAAGGTGGAAATGTTTATACTTGTAGGATTCAAAATGAGTGGTATGTTACTCCCTTCTAAAGCTATGGTTATTGCAGGTATGGTGGCCATGGTGAATTCAGACCCATTTGCATGTACGACTACGTAGAGGCAGAGACAACATGAGGCAGCACACAAAATGCAGATGGATACAAGACATAAGAAGCCTGAAGCTTCAAAAGACAAAGATTTTATGAGTTTTTAAGATTTTGTATGACTAAGACTCATATATACAAAATTCTTGTTTTCTTCCTGGAAGATTTTGTATGGATAATCCGATAATTACAGAACCTGTGTTAAACATGTTGAAACACTTGCCAATAGTGACTTTCAGAAATGTTATTACTGTTCAAGTAAATGTGTTAAAGATGAAGGGCTAAAATATAAATGTGTTATAAAAGTATAAATGTGTATGGACTAAAATACCTTCAACTACAAAACAAAAATCAGACTTTGATTTTGTCAAAGGACTAATTTGGCATTAAAATGCCATGTTTTGGACCCGTGGCGATGAAAAGGCTCAGGTTTGTCCCACTGTGATGCTTTGATACAAGTTTAGGGACCAACGGTGTATTTTAGTCTATTTTTAATTAGTTATAATTCTTTTTTACGACAACTAATTATCTCACGAAATACACACAATATAATATCTCACATATCTTAAGCATGACTTGAGAACCCACAACCATTTGGTTAAGAAAATTTTCACACAACAAAAACTATCATTTAGACGCAAGTCTTTTTAATTAATTAATTATAGATTGAATAGCTAATAATATTTTTTTATATTAAAAGTTTGATAAAGTACATACAATAAACGTATGTACAAAAACGCACTCTTGTTAAACAAACATGTAATGAGTTGGTATGTCTGACAATGGATTAACTTCGTCAAATGTACTTTTCTTTTAGTTTGCACGTATGCCAAGTCTTAGAATTAAACGTACCAATAATAGCCCTTTTAATCTTTTATATATTTCTGGGTATGTAAGTACGTGATATATGAACTACTATATTGTATGTAATGGAGAAGTATGTGAATAAGAAGTATTAAACGACCATTATGATTTATGTTTTGTGCTTAAAGTTCTTGAGATTATATATATAATTTATGTTTAATCATAATTGTGTCATTGATGATGAAACTCGTCTGTTAGGGTATTCACTATAGTAGTTTACAAAAAAGTTTGTAAATAGATCTAGAATATCAAACATCCATATAGTTAAATATATTTGGATTATGTATGATATCTATAAAGCTTCATGAAGTTAACACATAGTGAAAATAACTTTATAAAAAAAAAAAATTTATAAATTAATGTCACAATATATTATAAATATTTATACTAGTTTAACATAATGGATGCACTTATTTAGTTCGCCGGCTAACAATGTGAAGCCGTAAATCGATTATGTAACGTAAAAAATTAAATAGCCTTGTCACCTATAGAAATGTTAAGAACCGCCATTTTTAAAAGTGTTTTTCTATTATGTGTCTTAGGGCATATGATAAAAAGTAAAAAAATATATAAAAATACATTAGATCCACGCAAAAGGACACAAATACATATAAAAAATATATTGTTTGATCATCATATACTTTTATGTATTTTTTCACTCTTTAACATGTGCCTTAGGGCACATAATAGAAAAACCATTTTTTAAATAACTACTACTACTATCAAAGAATACGGAGTACCATTTAACTCATTTGAACCGTCAAAACAGGCACGATTGGACCTTTAAACCCTTCGGCGGACCCTTTATATCAGTTTGAACCCCCTGTTAGAATTCGAACCCTCTTTCTGAAGTGGATGGGCCTGATCCACGAATGGTGTTGAGTTAACTCCAACAACCCAAAACACACATTCTGACACAATCACCACTACTCTTTCAACATGACCACCGTCGTCACCACCACCACCGCTGCCGTCGCACGTCACCGTCGCTCAATCTTCCTCGGTATCGACGTCGGTACCGGTAGCGCACGTGCAGGTCTACTTGTTCTCTCTCTCTCTCTCTCTCTCTCAAACACACACACACACACACACTCAGTTCAGTTGAGTATATGATATATGAATTGTATATAATATGAGTGTTATATAGTGCTAGGTGAATAACTGATATTATCAGTTTAGGTGTTGAATTGGTTAAGTCAACTGTATTCGAATTATCGCGATTTTATGGCGTAGTTTTGATATATATCAGTTTGTAGTTTTGATATATATCAGTTTGTAGTTATGTAGCACTGTTTTTATAGCGAGTACAAATAGTTGGAGCGTTTAGCGCTTACAATATAATCGTATACCTTTCGGATTCTGTTAAAACTTTTGGTAACGTAGCTGTAGCTGTAATCATTTTGTATCATCACAGCTCCTAAATGCTCAACGCTTCTAAGTGCTACTTCATGGAGCGTTGGAAAATGAGCATTCTGAAGGAAAAAAAAGATAAAGGTACTTGTTGCTTGCGAAACGAGCATTAAAATTACAACGCTCAACGCTTCTAAATGCTCATAAGCGGCCTGCGCCGAACACACTCTATGATCACACTTTATGAATACAGATACAAGTACGTTAACGAATGCTTTTATTAGAGAAATAGCTACTGCTACCTAGTTTCGTCAAACATGACATGATTTTGAGAAATGAAAGATATATTTTGAGATTGCATATTTAAAGATCTTACCTTGAGTCTATAGATAACAATTAACTAACTAGTATGGCTGAAATAACTAACTTCTGTTCTGGTTAGTTACATTCTACGGCACGTCAGCTTGCTTTGGTTGAGTAGGATTTGTATTGTGTTTAGAAATTTAGGAGTGGTTGAGGTGCTTTGAATTGCTTAAGTAGCGTGAATAGAATGTGAGATATCTTCACATATGAATGAGTGGGTGACGGTGAAAGAACTGTAACTTGGTTATAGAGCTCACAATGTTCAGTTGGATATGAGAGATTGCAGATGAAGTACTTGCTAGAGTTTTGATAACATGGATACGGATAAGTGATACGTATCCATTTCTAATTCCTAGCAATCTTTGTATATATATATAGGGGCGTAGGAAGTAAGTTGCTATTTCCTTAGGTGGTGTTTGTTTTTTAATAATTGCCTCTTAACAACATTTTAATCTGATTCATTCAGATGCGGTCAGACATTTGAGTCATTAAGACTGTTTGTATTTTTCATGTCACTCAGAGGCAGTAAGAGGCAATCTATGTTAAGAGTGTTTGTTTTTTTTCTGGACATTAAGAGACCGTAAGAGGCATAAACCTCTTATTGAACTAGATGTGGAGGGGGTGTCTTAACACCTCTTAATGTCTCTTTTTTTATTATTATTTTTTTTAATGTTTGTCTATATTTTTTTTCACCTTTGTTTTTCGTAATAAAAGTATTAAATAGAATCATTGCATATGTTTTGTTAGATAAAGAATGTATAAGATGATATGTGACAATTCATACTTTTTTCAAGTTGAAAGGTTCGGTTTCAGACTCATATATCTCAACTCTAACACGAGCCATATAGTTAATCGTTTTAAAAAGTTCAATTTAAACTCCAAAGACGTTTATTTTTGTCAAATAAACATGAAATTGCATGTTTTCTTTAAAATACTTTTAACTTTAAATTGATTATTACATAATTGAATTTGTTTTCTTATATTTAATAAATTTTATCTATTGTACGAATGCAATGGTTTTATATTTATATTGTAAAAACTGATAGTTTAATACATCCAGACATTTTTACAAAAACAAACAGTTTTATTCGAGTCAAATTCAGATTTTTCAACCACTTATTCAGATTAAGATGGGAATCAGATTCAGACTTTTCTACCATATATTCAGATTCAGATGTGCGAATCAGATTCAACTATAACGCGATGGTTTCCACTATGCTTTCCAAAATTGAAGTTCATATTATCGGAGTATTAGTTGCTAACGGGCAGAAATGAAAAACCAGACTGAAAAATTAGCAACGAATGTATATTGCATTTCTTTTGGTACATCATAATCAGAAATTAGGCATTTTATTTTGAGAGTATTTGATTATGGATCAAACGAAAGAATATTGTAACTTTGTTATGTATTGCAGTCTTTATAACTTACTGGATGTTGCAGGTCTTTTTGATGAGGCTGGGAAACTTTTGGGTTCTGCTAGCAGCCCAATACAAATTTGGAAAGAAGGCGATTGTGTTGAGGTAATAAACTAGTTTCTTTAGTAGATATTTGGACCATGAACTCTTAGATGTCTACAAAATAAGATCCAGGGTCATATTGCTAAAATAGATACCGGATCCGATGACCTGAAATATCCAATTGGTGTTCTCAGAAGTGCTTGATGTTCATTATATTTGGATTATTTACTTGCATGTCTTGGTTCTTAATGTTAAACGAGCTTGCTGAAAATGTTACATTTAGTAGCCTTGGATGTTGATAGTATATTGCGAAATAGAAAATTAAGAAAATTATAGTCCTAGGAAAAAGAAACATTAGCAAAAGTATTTAGATATCACTAAATTTCTACTTGCTATTTATTCTTTTCTGAAATTTTTGCAAGTCCAGCAATCTTCAACTGATATATGGCTTGCGATCTGCACTGCTGTCAAAAGAGCTTTATCTCTTTCCGACGTTGCTGGTGAAGAAGTAACTGGCATAGGTTTTGCAGCTACATGTTCTCTCGGTTAGTTCTCACCAATTCTGTCAGCTGTGAAGCTAGTTATTTGAGGCAGCAATTTGGTCCATTTACTTATAAATCGGCCAATTCGGTTTATTTATATTTTTATCTTTAACGGGTCAAATGGGCAAATTTTTAAACAGTTAGCTTGAACAAAAATGGCCGAGACTCGCTCAAAGTGGATAGAAAGTGTTTTGGATATCATGAATTGACCTGTCCCGTACAAATGATTACCCGTTACCCAACCGACCAACTCGCACATTTTGCTACCTCTAATAGATACTCTTATGATATGATATAAGTATTTGTCCTGCTTCTCATTTTGCAGTTGCTGTGGATTCGGAAGGCCAACCTGTTACAGTTTCTTGGAGTGGTGACACAAGAAGAAATGTAATAGTATGGATGGACCACAGAGCTGTAAAGCAAGCTGAAAGAATTAATTCATGCAATTCACCTGTGTTACAGTACTGTGGTGGTTCAATATCTCCTGAGATGCAGCCACCTAAGGTATGAAAGTAACAATGATAATGCATTTGAGTAGAACATCTCGGATCTTGTAGTTACTCTCCTTTTATTCAAGATAATGAGTTGTAATAAAACGGGCCGTGGGATGAAAGTTTTAAATGTGTTTTTGGTGTTTGAAGTAATAATCAGATGCTAATTATTCGTTAAATTCTAATTATTTAGCAAATTAAGGCCTAAATTAACCAAAAAGAACATTTCTGTATGATAGAAGAGATGTCTTGTGGAATATGAACCACTTTATGTGGGCCCAATCCTTTAATCCCACTTAATGGAGATACCCATCAAAGCTTTGTCCTCCCCTTTAAGAGCCTAATTAAGTGGTTCATATGGAACCACTTAATTTGGTAAACACCACCTTTTCACTTAATTGAATATTGATTATGAAATTAATATTTGCTATTCTAGCTTTTGTGGGTCAAAGAAAATTTGCAAGAATCTTGGTCAATGGCGTGGAGATGGATGGACTTAAGTGATTGGTTGTCATACAGGTAAACCACGAGTCATTTTTTTTCTTGCTAATCCAACATACTAAACCTACCCCTCCTTTTCACACATAGACAAAGTATTCAAGTTTATTTTCTGGTTTCATTTATTTTACTAGAGCAACAGGAGATGATACTCGTAGTATGTGTACTACAGTTTGTAAATGGACTTATTTAGGTCATGCACACATGCAACACATTGATGAAAACAACTCTCGAGACATGGAAGCCAATGGATGGGATGATGATTTTTGGGAAGAGATTGGTTTAGGTGACCTTGTGGATGGACATCATTCTAAGATAGGTAAGATTTTAATTATAGTAGAGGTGGATTTTCGATCTGGTTGATTCTGGTTATGTTTATCTTTAAAGGGTCAAATTGGTTAAGGTGATCTATTTAGCTAAAAGTAAACGCGTCGTGAGTCAACCAAAATGTATTTTAAAATACATAATAACCTAGTGAAGGTTCTTACTAAAAAAAGGTTTGGATTATTATTGCAATAATACGGTTTTGTTATTATATTAACTAATTTAGTTTTTAACTTTTCTTTCTTAGTAATAAGTGTTTGCTAGTGGCTGACTCAACCTTGACACATTTTGTAGTTTCTTGTTCCATACTTAACATGCATTGCTGCTTATATACATATTTGATATAATTAAGAAACTTATATTTTACTATTTTAGTATTCATGCAATCATGCCGAGTGATGCTGTATTTGGTATAAATTCTTGCTGTCATTATAAAATTCATTTTTTCGATGTGCAGGAAGAAGTGTAGCTTTCCCTGGTCATGCTCTGGGCAGTGGTCTGACACCTGATGCTGCGAAGGCAAGAAATTTTGTAATGGAGAAATCACATTGATTTCAAGTGCTGTTTCCATTTTCCATTGAGGTTCATTAATTAAGCAAACAAAATCTTTTAGTTAGGAGAATATCGACATCCTTTTTCTAACTTCAAGGGTATAAATTCTGATACAGATGATCTTCACTACTTCAATCTCAGTTATGGATTACTAGAGGTTGCAAAATGGACAGATCGGGCTGGTTAACATGTGAAAATGGGTTGGGTTGGCCTGAAACACTTCCTGTCCAAATTATTGATATTTGTTAGATATTGTTGGTGTTTCAATCATGAGTAAATAAGTCGAAATTGCCACCTCTATAAATTAAACAGAGCATGACCAAAATGCTTAGAATAAGCAATATTATAGCCAAATTTTTTTATCCAAAGTTATTAAAAAAGCCGTCCAAAGTCCAAAATTGGGAAGAAAAAAAAAATTACTCCAAAATTTTGAACTTATTATGTCCAAATTATCAAGAAAAAACATTAAACCAAATGTACCCAATACTAAGTAAATGGGTTGAAATTGCCACTTTTATGAACATACTCAGTAGTAAATTATATATTTTCAGGAATTGGGTCTTGTAGCTGGGACTCCGGTAGGAACTTCACTAATTGATGCTCATGCTGGTGGTGTTGGAGTGATGGAAAGTGTGCCTGACTCTGAAGCTAATGGTTCTTGTTCTTTATTTTACCATGTTTCTTTTCTGCTGTCAATACAATATAATTATCTTTATGTTTTGGTCCTGATCAAATATGATTATTTCAGAATCTGATGATGATGCTATATGCCGGCGCATGGTGTTGGTATGTGGCACTTCCACTTGTCATATGGCTGTCTCAAGGAGCAAACTGTTTATCCCAGGTGTTTGGGGCCCATTTTGGTCAGGTACATCTTTAGGTCAACATGTGTCAACCCGTTGACTTTTTATGGTTTTATTTCCTTTCTTTTTTCTTTCCTCTTGTAGGGTTTGTAAAATTTGTTTTGTCTTGTTTTTCTTAAAATGCGTAGCAATGGTTCCCGAGTTCTGGCTAACTGAAGGTGGTCAGAGTGCAACTGGTGCTCTTTTGGATTATATAGTTGACAATCATGTTGCATCTGCACATCTTGCAAACCGCGCTGCCTCCAAAAGTAAGTGATAATTCTTCAATCGTATATGGAAATTGTGATGTTATCAGCAACATTTAATTCGCAAATTTTGATGATTATGCTTTTGATTGTTGCCATCGAGCGTCCTTTTACCTTTTAAGAAACGACAAGGGACAAGTAACATGATATATTTTTTAAATGTTGCAAGAATCATAGGGCTCATGTAAAATGAAAAAAAGCAAAAGCCGTGAGGCTTGTTTATTTAGAAAGGTGTTGTATTCACTTATTTTGTTTTATCAATACTCGTTATCTTTCTCCTTAAGAAAAGTATATTATACTTAGCTGGTTCCTAATTCATGTTAATCTTCCAGATATTTCTCTGTTCCAAATGTTGAACGATCTATTAGCAAATATAATGAGTGACAGGGGCATTCCATTTATTGCTGCTTTAACGAGTGATCTGCATGTTCTGCCTGATTTCCATGGTAACAGGTACATGTTGTAACATATTTTTAGTTAACTGATCCTAATGGTTAAATTTGGTATCTGTCAACGCGGGCGGGTTTGGTTGACTGAAAATGTTTTTCTTTTCTTCACTTTTAGTTTATTTAGGAGTCATAGTGTGTCAAACATATAGTACAAGTTAAAAGAATTTCTGGAACTTATTATTTAATTGCATTTCAACCCATCTGGCCTATTAGAGATTCAACATAACCTCAATCGACCCATAATATGAGTAATTAGTCAAAATGCCACATTTACATATATCTTTCTTTAGTCAAGTCAGCTAAATCTGAACTCTTTGCTATAGGTCTCCCATTGCAGACCCAAATGCAAAAGGAATAATTTGCGGTTTGAATCTCGATACAAGTGAAAAACAGTTGGCTCTTCAATACTTTGCCACTGTACAGGGCCTTGCATATGGCACACGCCATATCATAGAGCATTGCAATGAGCATGGACACAAAGTAAGTGTTCTTTTAGTATTAATATGCATGTCGTTATATCTGGCAATTTTTTTTTACTAGATGGTATTAGAGGTGGTAATTTAGACCTCAAATACATGGTTCTAAATGTTTTTATTTAAGTTTTTAATTTTTCAGAAAGATTACAGGTTTTGTAATCATATTGCTACATTAAGTATGCATATAAAATTCTTTGGACAGTAAGATGTTTCAGGACAACCCAACACGACCCTGCTAGAGTTTACATTTGGATCGTATGATATTTGATAATATAAAATATGAATATATTTATACTTAATTGAGTTCTATATGTACACTTACATATTATAATCACAGCTATAGCATATTATTGGTCCAGCCAAAATCTGTTAGCCGTGTATCAGGCACCCTTTTGTTTGCACAAGTGTCCTAGCAAAAACATTGAAACAAACTTGATAGGTGAATTTTACCTAAGGGACTCTCACCAATCTCTTTTTCATGTGTATTCAGATTGATACACTGTTAGCTTCTGGTGGACTTTCAAAGAACTCATTGTTCATTCAAGAGCATGCTGATATCACTGGTCTTTCACTCTCTCTCTCTCTACTCTCTATGGACCAGCCATCATACACTAAACGACAACAAATTTTCATGATTCTACTGCATATATACTCTACGAATCATTTTTTGTCTAAAAGTTAGATCCTTATTTACATATCATAATTTCTGTAATCATATCTCAGTCACTAATTATCCATAAACTTTTTAAACGTATACTTGAACAAAACGTTCTTCGGGTCAACCCAACCCGCCCCGTGCCTCATTTTGCTATCTCTAATAGTTATGGTTACATCCATGTGTTATACAGGTTGTTCTATTATTCTACCACGCGAAAGTGAGTCGGTGCTATTAGGTGCAGCCATTCTTGGGGCTGTTGCTGCAAAGAAATATCCTGGGCTCAGAGGGGCCATGAAGGCACTAAATGCAGCTGGTCTGGTATGTAATAGTATTATCAGTCTCATTGATACTATTATTACTGTTAGGGTATATGCAGTTTGCATTTCGTACCATATTTGTTTTAGTAAGCACATTACGCATATATTCTTTCTCAACTGCGTAATCATGTTGATACCAATTAAACAAGATGGATGGGTAGTTGCACCTATGTCCCTAACATGTATATTACCTGCGACAAAAGGGCAGGTTGGGTGGGCCAGGGAACGTGTCAAACCGGGTTGTGTGGGCTGGATGAATCCCCAAACATTTTCTTTTCTATTTCTTTTAATTGTAATAGCTTTACATGCTAAAATTGATTACATAACTTTATTTACTTCAACAATAATCTGGTTTTCTTAAGAAATGAATACGAGTCTTTATGCGTTAAGAATACACTTCCAGCAACTTCTTTTACATGTTGGACCCATTAGAGATAAAACACAAAAACCAATTCACAGGCAAATGGCTAGCTGTAATGTATATCATAAAATAGGAAGGGTTGGCCATTGGCTAATGAAAAGGAGTTGATATGTGATTCTATATCTTGAAGCTAGATTATTAGATGATGAAAGATTACACAGACCTTGTTCCAAGTTTCTTCTCAGTTGATAATTTCCTTAGGGTGATTCAAATGCTAATACTAATTAATTCAACCATTGTTGATCATTGTCCAATCACAAAGGAAACTGGATAAGATTGAAAATAATTTGATCGTTTTTTGGTTATTGCAGTTGATCCATCCATCAAAAGACCCAAGAGTGAAAAAGTATCATGATGCTAAGTACCGCATATTCAGGCAACTTTATGAACAACAGCTGTCTTACCGCACAATCATGGCTGAAGCATTGTCTTGAATCCTTTTATTTGTTAATAACTGCCTTGGACCATTTGCAAACTAAAAAGTGGTGTTAAGGAGACAACTTAAACGTACAGTTCTTATAGTAACACACAATCTATTTAAGTTTCAGTTGGTTAAGTCGATCACATTCTCCTCTTGGTATGCAGAAGTTTTAAAATTTGTCGTCAAACTTCTTTTCTTTGAGATCATCCCTAACATTGCCTTTGTCATATTGTTTTTGTCCTTGACATGGACAACTCAAATGAGCGAAATGATCAAACTTTGAGAACGAGCAAACGGTAACAGGCAGCATACTAGCGAGCGTTAGTTGCTATTGCATATAATTAGTCTTTATAGCCAGGTTACAAAATAATCTCCTAGATTAGATTAGCCAGACATTAGTTTGGTGGGATTAATGGGGCGATAACTAATAGTCCCGACAATGATGTTCAATACTTGGAAAAATAAGTAAAAGGATTTATCGTTATCTTCAGTAGCCCTTGTAACCCAGCTCCGGTTGGGTCTTTTTGTTGTTGTTCATTAGTTGTTATGATATTTATAACGCCCCTTCGATACTAGCTAGCTAGGCAGTAGTTAGGTAGTGCAACAAAGTCCCAATAGAGGTGTCTGCAGACTCTAAGCAATAATCGACACCAACCTTTTAGTATTACGTGATCAACTTTCTAACTACATTTTTTAGAAATAATCAGTTTTTGGTTTGAATGAGGTTATTTGATTAACCTAGCAAAATTAAAACTAATACTTGTATCTTCCTAACATGTTACTGCTAATCAACCTAGTTAACATTTTACATACAAAAGTCAAGGCTGTGTGTCGATCTTTGGTTTTAAATTAATCTATAGTTAAGCATGTTTAAGCAAATTTAAAATTGCTTTTCAATTTGTACAAATGTTACTGATCTCAGTTGAAAATTTTAATTGCATGGTATCCGTTGTCGTAACACGCGAGTAATCTGCTAGTTATTAATAAAATGTAGGTTTTAAGTTCAAATTCTGCTAGTTGCAAACAATTTTGAAATGGTCAGGTGCGAAAAGAAAGCTTTACCTAATTTGAGTATGTGTTTAACCCGTAGGAGCCGTCGACTAAATCTGCACCACGCAACACTGATAATTGAATCCGAAACGCAATTCCAAACACCTATAAGCCTATAAACAAAAGTATTGTGAATGAAAATAGAAACTTGTAAAATCGGAGTATGTAATAACGTGACGGGAGCATATTCAAGCGGTGCGTGCGTATATAAACCACTCAACACTTATCTCAAACACAAATCTAACATAACTAACTTTTTCTTTCATTTCAAATTTAACCGCCGTTAAATTTACCTACCAACCACCGGAATAAAATAATAAAAAATGTCGCTCCGGTTACAACCATCTCCATTCCGTCACCTCCCCACCACTTCTCAATTCGTCCCTAACTCATCATCTTCATTTCGTCCGGTTGTTAGGTTTTCCGTCACTAATCGCTCATCTGACACCAATACTGACAACTCACGCAAGGTAATATATTTTTTATATTTCATATTCTCTTCTGTTAGTTGATTATGTTTCGATTATCTGATTATATTATTTAACTTTTGTTAAGAAAAAAGTTGAAATTTACTGTCAGGGTGTTTGGCATTGCTTATTTTTTTCTGCTCTTTTTAAGCACACGCTTTTTGCTTTTTTATCCAAACACTTCAAGCTTGCGTTAAAAAAAAGAAAACAATTTGTGGTTTAACCTAAATCATGCTTCTCGTCCCTATTCGGTTTTAATTACATAAATAATCCCTAATTTTCAAACTATTTGCATTTATAGCCCCTATTTTGAAAAATATGGACTATCTATGTAAGAACGATAGGGACTACCCGTGTAATAAAAAACTATACTAGATTACTCTATTAGGGACCATTGATGCAACTAGTTTGAAAATTAGGTATCACTTGTGTAATTAAAATCGAATAGGGAAGACGAGTGTGATTTTGGGTAAACCACAAGGACGAAACATGTAATTTTTCAAAAAAAAGAAGCATCTCACTTAATGGACTTTAAATAATTTTTTGACATGCTGTTACCGAAAATTTTGCTCATTATTTTTTGTATAATATGTTGCACTTTCCATTGGATTAATCGTATATGTTGTTCCTACGCTTAACTAACTTAGCAATATGTAACAAATGGGGTAAGTTTGTCATTTTACCTATCACTTGATTACAAGCAAATCCAAACACTTCATTCAGAAGCACTTATTTTTAGTTCGCGTATAAGCACTTATTTTCACAAACACCCTCTGTGTGGTACTTTTTGTTTTAAAAATTACACTAACAAGCTTTACCTTCTCAGACTCTAAATAAACTTATATATAACATGCAAAATCCACTATCAGGGTAGCCTAGTGCTTAGACACCCTGATGAACTTACAAGAGGTCTCATGTTCAAACCTCACTAGGTACACATCTTACTCGCTCTCTTGAGGTAACCTCAATAGAGAAAACCTCATCTGTTTAGTGAATATAACACGCAAAATAGATATATGAAACATTGTCAGGTCATTAGAAAGTGCCAAGCCATCCTTTTAGATACCATTTTACAAGCAAAAAAAATAGTTTATCACATCGAATGACGATTCGGTTAAAGTTTGTTCGTAGATCCTTGGGAAGTTCTCTTAGTTGTAGAACACATTATCAAGTGCTTAGAGGGTGTTTGGGATTGCGTTTTTGAGTACTTTTTGTAAACGCAGTTTTGCAAATGCATAAACTACCCTTAAAGTAAGGCACAAGCACAATGGTTTGTTTGGTTGAGCCTAAAATAATCTATTGTCTTGGTTTCTGCAGCTTGTGATGAAGGTGAAAGAGAAGCTTGAGAAAGATCATTACAATCTGCCTACGGGTAAAAATGGAAGAGACGACGAGGAGCTAATTCTTTGGTTTTTAAAGGACCGACGGTTTCAAGTAGACGAGGCTATCTCAAAACTCACCAAAGCAATCGTGTGTATATCTTTAATATATACCCTTTTTTTGCCTCAATTTTCACTATCGTTGTACTATCTGTTGTTGATTTAACTCTCTGATATTTGTAGAAATGGCGAAAAGAATTTGGTGTGTCAAATTTAACAGAACAATCAGTTAGAAGAGCAGCTGCAACCGGAAAGTCTTATGTTCATGATTCGCTTGATGTCAATGGCAGGCCAGTACTGATTGTAGTGCCATCAAAACATATCCCAGAGGTAAAATAATTAAATATTTAACCAAGTCGTTACTGTGTGTATGTGCCTGGATCTGAGTACTGACATCATGGGTTACACAAAGAATCAAATAAGCCTAAACTAGGAAGTTGACTCAAATCAATTCACATGTTAATCCAAAATGGTATACCCCTGTCCCAAAATGATTGCAGTATATGATTTTCTGCAGATGTATGATCGGTTGGAGGACGAGCGGTTATGCGTGTTTTTGTTAGAGAAGGCATTAAGTAAACTCCCAGATGGTAAAGAAGAGATACTTGGAATATTTGATCTTCGTGGGTTTGGTTTAAAGAATTCGGACCTTTCATTCTTGACGTTTTTGGTGAGCCATGAAAATCCGCTTCTTGTCTTGACATATAAATGGGACTATTGCAACCTAATATATTTATTTGATATTGGCAGTTTGATGTGTTATATTACTACTACCCAAGGCGGCTGGGACAAGTTCTGTTCGTTGATGCTCCTTTTGTATTTCAACCAATCTGGCAGCTCGCCAAGCCCCTTGTTAAGTCATACGCTTCTCTGGTAAACATTTTCTACTCTGTTTTCATTTTCCTCCATACAGTCTGGTCACAAAAAAGCATTTAAAATGCGTGGGTTACATACCCGTCAAACATTCACAATGGGTTTGGGTCCAAATGCGTAACTTATGTACGGGTCGAAATGAGTCAGGGTTGACTTGAAACACTTTTGTCCAATATGATTACATCAATTACATTACTCCAATAGAAAGATGCCAAGGGTGGCATTTATCCTCGTTTGAGTAGTTGCCATTTAAGCTAAAGTTTTTTTAACCTGTCAGAGATATAACGTAACTCGAAAATCGACACATTTATATGTGTGTTAAAGTTTCCACTTCTACAATATGGTCACCAAAGAGCCTTAGCACCTAGTTATGTATTCAATTGGATGCTCATTCTTTATGTTTATGCATCTAAATCATTTGAAGGTAAGGTTTTGCTCGGCGGATGATGTGAGAAAGGAGTATTTTACAGAATCGACACTTCCTGCAAGCTTTAAGCACTGACCTGACAACATATTACAACCTCTCGACGTATATATAAGATCATTCAAGAGAATACTATTGTGATAATCTGTTAGAGGGAACATGTTTTTGGTATGTAGTACATATCTAATTGTAAATGTTTACAAGTTTATATACATTTGGTTGGCAATCAGCAACCAACAAAGTTCATACTGCATTCCTTTGTTAGTTGTAACAGTTTTTTACAAGTAAAGCCTTTCTGCATTATAAAAGGAATTAAAGTTTGAAATCATCTTTTCAACATTAAGCCTTTGTCTTCGGGTGTATTTGTGTTCAACTGGGTTCAATATATACTGGCTTAATCTTGCTTGAGTTTTATAGAATATAGAATTCGTTTTTGTTGTGTGCACAAAATGATATAATTAAGCCGGTATAAAAATAGCAGTGGAAAACGCGAGTATGGTACATGGCTTCATGTATTTTCGCGTATATTTAACATTAATTGAAATATTGGGAATATGTGTGGCACGGAGCTTGTGGAAGCTCATGAGAGTTTAAGCTTATAAAAAAAGCTCATACTAGCTAAAAGTTTGTTTGGAGAAGGAGCCTATGAGATCTTATATCATAAGCTCAAGCGTTGAGAGGGGCTAGAAAAAGGGAAAGCCGACGTGACTCTGATGTTCATCCTCCGCACATGAAAGCATATGAGAGTTTGAGTTCATAAAATAAACTCATACCAACTACAAGCATCGTATGGATGACTGGCACTGTGGCAGGCTTATGAAAACTTATATTCCGAGCTCAAGCTTCTAAAGGGGCTGGAATACTATATGGGAGGTTAACATGACATGATAAACTTATATAACCCGAAAAGTTTCAAAATAAGCCACAAAACGTGAGCTTATGAAACATAAGACCAAAACCAGATAATCCATAAGCCGGCTATATAAAACACCCCTTTACTTTTAACAGGAAACAACATGGAAATGAAAACAACAAGCCAACTAGCAAACCTTTTACAAACATGCATAAACACAAAATCCCACAAAACAGGACAAACAATCCATGCCCATATAATCCGTACACTTCATTTCACAGACACATTTTTATCAAACCGTTTAATCGAACTATACCACATTTGCAGCCACTTAAAAACTGCACACCAAGTGTTCGACAAAATGCCACACAAAAACATCTTTTCCTACCACGCGATATTATCCGCTTATTGCAAAAGGGGCAATGTAGATGACGCAGAACGCCTTTTTAACGCAATGCCTGAACGAAACGCGGTTTCGTGGAATACTATGATCAGTGCTTTTGTGAAAAATGGGTTGGAGAGAAAAGGGTTGAGGTTGTTTTATGAGATGAATAGGGAGGGGTATTTGGGGAGTAGTTTTACGTTAGCGAGTGTTTTTAGCGCGTGTGGGGCAGTTAATGAGGTGAAATGTGGGTGGGTTTGTCATGGTTTAGGGATTAAAGCTGGTTTGGATAGGAATGTGTATGTAGGGAATGGTTTGTTGGGGATGTATGCGAAGTGTGGGTGTGTGAAAGATGCGGTTAAGGCGTTTGAGGATTTGGAGGAAGTTAATGAGGTTTCGTATACGGCTTTGATGGGGGCGTTAGGAGGGAGTGAGCATGTTGAGGAGGTGTTTCGTATGTTTGGGTTGATGCGTAGGAGTGGGGTGAAGATTGATGCTGTGTCGTTGTCGAGTATTCTTGGTGTGTGTGCTAGAAATAGTGTGAATGGGGAACAACTTCATGGGCTTACGATTAGACTCGGGCTTGATAATGATTTACACTTGAGTAATTCGTTGCTAGATATGTATGCGAAAGATGGAGATATGGAAAGTGCTGAAATAATATTTAATAGTTTACCGGAAATTAGTGTTGTTTCTTGGAATGTGATGATTGGTGGGTACGGGCAAAAGTTACAAATCAAAAAGGCAATAGAGTGTATGAAAAAGATGCAGAGTTTAAGGTTTGAACCTGACGAAGTGACCTATATTAATATGCTTACGGCATGTCTGAAATCAGGAGATATTGAAACCGCACGTGAAATATTTGATAAAATGGCGTACCCGAGCTTAAATTCTTGGAATGCTTTGCTTTCTGGTTATTTCCAGATTGGAAAACATAAGGAGGCTGTTAGGATCTTTAGAGATATGCAATTTTATAATGTTAGAGGTGACCGAACAACTTTTGCTGTTGTTTCTAGTTCGTGTGCTTCCATGGGGCTTTTAGAGGGTGGGAGACAAGTTCATGCAGCTTCAGTAAAGAATTATTTTTATGACGATGTTTATGTTGCTAGTGGACTTATCGGGATGTATGCCAAGTGCAATAAGATAGAGCTTGCGAAATGTGTATTTGATAGAATAAAAGAGCAAGATGATATAGTTTGTTGGAATACCATGGTATCAGGATTATCAATGAATAATCTTGATAACGAAGCCTTCATGCTATTCAAGAACCTGCTAGAAAGCAATATGCTTCCTACTCAGTTTACTTACGCTACTGTAATTAGTTGTTGTGCAAAGTTATCATCGATATCTCAGGGGCGACAAATTCATGCACGCGCTCTAAAAGACGAAATTGTAAATGACGTTGTTGTTGGAAGTGCTTTAATCGATATGTATTCTAAGTGCGGAGATGTTGATGAAGCAAGATCGTTTTTTGATACAATGCCTGTAAAGAACACCGTTACATGGAATGAAATGATTCATGGGTATGCACAAAACGGGCGCGGTGAAGAAGGTGTCTCTCTTTATGAAGAAATGATTAATAAATCAGGTGAGCAACCTGATGCCATAACGTTTATTGCTGTTTTGACTGCTTGTAGTCATTCAGGGTTGATTGATCATGGGATTAAGATATTTAATTCGATGCTAGAAGAACATGGAGTGGAACCGATTTCTGACCACTACACTTGTATAATTGATGCTTTGGGACGTGCTGGTCGGTTCCATGAAATTGAGGTTATTTTAGAGAAAATGCCGTTTGTAAATGATCCGATTTTATGGGAGGTTCTTCTTAGTTCTTGTAGACTGCATTCTAACGTAAGCTTAGCAAGAAGAGCAGCAGAGGAGCTTATTCGTATAAACCCACGTAATTCTGCTCCTTATGTACTTTTAGCTAACATGTATTCATCTTTAGGAAGATGGGATGATGTAAGGTATATTAGGGAGTTAATGATCGAAAATCAGGCTGTAAAAGATCCTGGTTACAGTTGGTTTGAACATAAAGATGGGATTTATGAATTTAACATTGACGACAACATTAGGATTCTGGATAAATATAAAGCACCAATTGATGAACGACATTGTTTAAGTGGGTGATAAGGAAGATAAGACTTCAAGATTACCCATCATCACCCACTAAAATTGATCAACATCCCTTTATCTATGCATGTCTGGATGCATTGGCTACTTCCTTATCAAGTTCCAGTATTGTTCAGGTACACGTCGTATTTTATGTGTTTGAAGTTTGAACTCATGCTCTATGTAGCTACTTAACTTATGTGATCTATCCCTTGCTAAAATGTTGAATAAATATTTCTTTTTAACTCATGCATCATCTACAATCTACATGTGTCGTAAGTGACCTGATATCAGCTGTAATAGTCACATATCATTATTGTTTTTGTTGCTAACCCCATAGTATTTAACTAGGTTGACCACGGGTCTAAGTCCACTGCCACATTAGTTGGAACCAGGACGTGACAGTTGCAAGGTATAACAGCACCTTGAGGGCTTCAAACGAGAGTCTCCCACTCCATAGTGAAAGCACCGAGCTGTTAAGCAACTTGGTTACCATTTTGGAGGTTAAACTTACGTACTTGTATCATTGTGTGATGAGATGATGTAGATACACTGATATTTTTTATCAAGTGGTTTAGAGGTATCACTTCTTGTAACCTTGTAACCACCCTGTGACTCATATGGATGTTATGTGGTACTTTAGATCAATGTATCTTGCCATCATTGTATCATTTATGTATTGTTTACACCTTTTTTGTGTGTTTTACTATCTTACCCAAAACAGAAATGTATATGAAGCTGCCTACTTATTTTATGCAGTTGATCCTGTATTTGTGTGTCATATACCAATTTTCTCCACAAATAGGAACTAAGATAATCTTGTTGATATTAGTAGTAACTAAAAATTTGATAAGGATAATCAATTTAGTTAATTTTTAAATTGATTTCTAATGATAATATAGCTTATAGTTTTTGGACTAATAAGATACTTAATTTCATTATTTAATTTTTTTTGTCTTTTTTATTAAATAAAGTCATTTTGTTGGAGATCACAATTTTAATCAATCACATAATCAAGGGTGGTACTACACTACTACTAGTACCCTTGTAACCATCTTTTTGCAAGTATTACTCCTTTACCCACCATTTAATTCATTTATTTACAGTACAATACAGTTTTTTTTATCAGTTTTTGTTCCATATTTTCTGTCAAACTTATATTTTCTGTTTCGTGCTTTCCATTTTATAGTTTTACGATAGAAAAAAAAAAAGTTAAAAGGGTGGAGTTATCAATTTAGGATAAAGTAAAGTAAAGTAACGCCCAATGCCGTCTTTCACGGGTTATGGGTACCCAATACCGTTTCCGGTGTATAGGGGAGGTTAAGATGTAGACAGCCTTACCCCTACCTAAAGTAGAGAGGCTGCTTCCAGTTCTACCAAAGGTAGAAAGGACCTCCGGCCTTGTAGGGAGTGAGGATCGAACCCCTGACCTCTCGGTTGAAAGGCAATGGGTTTACCAACTGATCCAACCCTACTTGTTTGGAGTTATCAATTTAGGATGTACACATAATTATAACCAACCCCCATAATCAAACAAAGAGTGTGTTTGGCGAATTTATTTGGAGCGAGAGTTTATATTAAAAACTCAAGTTTTTCTAAGACCGGTTGTAGTGATAGTGAGGAGTCACTCGTGAGTGGCTGGCTCACGTGCAAACACCAATGCCAAGACACACACTCACGTGCGAGCGAGGAAGAAAAAGGGGACGAAAGGTGACTCCCTCACCTTTGGTGTTTCGGATTATTTTGGGGGACCATTTGAAAAACTATCTGTTGCAACATAAAAAATAAAAAATAAAAAATAAAAAAAACCTTCCCTCTACCTCATTTTTTACTTATAAATACTCATTAACTTCATCATTTTTCAAACACAAGTTCACCATTTTATTCTCTCATAGTCTCATACTCTCAACATTTATGTTTCACCATTTTATACAAAAATGTCTCAAAACACTCCCCGAACTACCAAACATAACCAACGAAAAAAATGTAACACCCCGCCTACTTAGACCACAATATTGTCCGTTTTGCCCGCAGGCTCACGGCTTTGTTTTTGTGGCCTCATGTGAAGACTTCCCGGCAGGTCACCCAAACCAGTACTACTCTCATATGAGCATGCTTAACTGCCAGTTCCTAAGAACTCCACCCGCAGTAGGCCACAAAACGCGTTGTATCATTGTAAGGCGAATGTTATCTTATGAGCCCAAGATCTCCGTGCCACGCCGATGTGGGATTTGCCTAGGGTGTTACAATCACCCCCTTAGGGACTCATCGTCCTCGATGAAGTTTGCCCCACCATCCCGAACGGCTCGGGAGTGGCTCTGATACCACTTGTAACACCCCGCCTACTTAGACCACAATATTGTCCGCTTTGCCCGCATGTTCACGGCTTTGTTTTTGTGGCCTCATGTGAAGACTTCCCGGCAGGTCACCCAAGCCAGTACTACTCTCATATGAGCACGCTTAACTGCCAGTTCCTAAGAACTCCACCCGCAGTAGACCACAAAACGTGTTGTGTCATTGTAAGGCGAATGTTATCTTATGAGCCCAGCATCCTCCAGGCCACAGCCGATGTGGGATTTGCCTAGGGTGTTACAAAAAATGCCCGAAGCACGCCACCGACACCTGAAGGAACGTTTAATCTCGGAAATACTCCACCGTCAAACCAACAAATAAACTTACGACCACAATCATACTATTATTATAAGCAACCTTACCCAAACCAACCATACCCGAACCCATATCCACAACAAAATCCTTTTAACCAATACTCACAACAACAACAAAACCCGTTTAGCCAATTCTTGTCACAACAAAACGCGTTCCCATTCAATAACTCGAACTACTGCTAGCAAACCCAAATGGGTGGTTCGTCATCACAACAAAATACACACCAACCCATGTCTCCCCTTCCTTCATTTCCATTTGAAGAAATGTATGAACCTCAGTATTCGGACTTTATGCTAAACCAAGATCGTGAGGAATCTCTCGTCGAAGTCATGGCCCCGTCACCGCCCACCAGGAAGCCAAAGGCTAAAAGACGCCAAAAGAGGACGATAACCGATACGTACCCCGTACCATTCCATTGACCACTGAGGAAGAAATTGCGTTGTACAAAGGTTGGGTTCATGTATCTGAAAATAGCGTCGTTGGTAACGCGAGGAGGTCGGCTGGATTTTGAAATGAGATTGTAGACTACGTCAACAACAAAACTAAGCAACCTGGTCTTCGATCTTACGATATGGTGAACGGGAAATGGAAGACGGTGCGCCCTAACGTGGCTCGGTTTTGTGGGGTGTACAGTAACGTCAAGCGTATGGCACCGATGAGTGGAGTCGGAGACGCATATTACATCGAAAAGGCACTTCTTAACTATGAAGCTGAATAAGAAGTATAATTTACACTTCGTCATTATTGGGAGGTTTTAAAAAAATGTACGAAATGGATGGATATTGAAGTTTCAAGCTTTGAAGCAAAGCAACAAGAAGAAAAGTCCAAGAGAGACAAGTCATTTGGGTCTAGTTCGTTCAACCCAGACTCTGGGGATGCTAGTATCAATCTGAATGTGAATGATGGATATGACAAGGAAGATGAGGCGCAAGAAGTTGTACGACCAGTTGACAGGGCCAAAGCGAAAGCATTGAAGAAGAAAGGTACGGGATCATCAGGATCAAGTATGAATGAGGAAGCATTGGCTAAATTGATGGTCTCCGAGTATGTAAGTTAGAATGAACGTGCCACAGCAATGAAGAAAGAAGAGAGCGCTGAATTTTTGGCAATCAGAAAGAAGGAATTGGAAGTTCAGGAATATAAAGCGTGTCAAAAATACTTAATGTTCTATATGCGGCCATATGATCACTTGGCTGGAGTCGCACTCGAGTATATGGAAGCGATAAGGGCGGGGATCAAAGAAGAGTGGGATTTGCCATTTTAGATTACGTTTTTTATTTAGCTATGTATTGTTTTTTTACGTTTTTAATAATCTATGTAATATTTAAAATTCCGTATTGTTTATAATTTATGAATAAAAGTTTTTAGTTTCGTATGTTTAAATTTTTAATTTAGTACGGTTACATTTTTAATTTAGTACATTTACGTTTTTAATTTCGTACGTTTATGTTCACATTTACGTTTTTAGTTTATGAATAAAAGTAATTAAATAAAAAAATGGGCATGAAAGGTGAGAGGAAGGTGACCACTCGACTGAAAAAGTGAGAAGGAGAGAAAAAGCTGATGTGGAATGTGAGTAGTGAGCCATTTCACCCTACACTACAACCCGCCTAAAAGTGCTAGATATCATTACACGTTATTGGTATGTCACCTCATCCCTCCAAATAACACACCAATAATTAAAACAACCCCCAAATAACACACCAATAACATCACCTTTAGGTCCAACAAAATACTCACCAAATATACACACTCACTCACAATACAAAGAAAAAAAAAAGAAAAAGAAAATGGCGTGAGCCATTGCATTGGCTGAAAACCAGTGGCACACCAATGGCATGAAGGTCCGGTATCGTTGGCACACAAATGACACAAAAAAAAGTGCATTTAACGTGTTAAAACACACCATACCGTGCCCTCTAAGGTGTATATACAATCACACCGACGATCACTATATTAGATTTCTAAATACATCCTCGATAACAGAACGCAACATCTTAAAACCCATTAACTATGAACAGAGGGGAACAAGGGTCATGTGCCCTTTCAGCGAAAAAATTTGTAGTGTAAAATTTTGAAATATTAGACTTTTGTTTTTTCTTTTTTTAATTGACGAACCAATTTATAATGTAGTTTAAAAAAAATTTAAAATGTAACCTCTTGAGTAAAATTTTATGACTCCGCTCCTAACTATGAACACATTATGAACACGTAAAAATACATATATTTTTTTATGTAAATGTAACACAAACTAAATAGAAAAATCAACAATATCTATATCTCGAACAAATAATGTGAAACGAATAAAATATGATCATAAAATTATAAATCAATAGATCTGTTTTCACATAAAAAAAAGTAGAATGATGTAAAATCTATTTTTCAATCTTCATGGAACAAATTCTTCTTTTTACTTTTCTAATAACTTCAATTAAACTCCAATCTATACATAGAATATGCCATTAATAAGATCCTTATTTATCACTATATATATACACACTTCAAAAAAATATAAATAAAAACAACAAATAAAAAATAAAAAAAATAATAAAAAACCATCTCTTCCTTGTGGCCATAGCTTCAAATTCACACACAGATTCACATCAATCACAAATCGTAAGTGGCCCTAAATCCACCTTCAAAATCACACTTTCTTTTTTAATTTCAAATTTGATCCTAATTTAGGGCTTTTGCACATACTTATCAAGAATCAAAATAATTTTCATTTTTATACAATTAAAGGTGTAAGAAACAATACCCATATCTCAAAATCTCACATTTGTGTCTTATTTTCATAATCTTGTGCCCTATTTTCAAGATTAGGTTAGTTTTGGCTCAATTTTAGGATATTTTCATACAGCTGTCAAAAATAAATTAATTTTCATTTTTGTACAATTAGTGGTGTAAGAAACAATACCCATATCTTAGATTTTGGAGAAATTTTATAAAATTTGGTGGGTCAGAATTAGGCTCATTTTCTTGTTTATCTGATCTTATTTAGGGGTTTTGGATGCAGTTGTTAAAATGGGATCAATTCAGGTTTTAGTACATTTGAAGGTGTAAGAAACAATACCCATGTCTCAAAATATCGATAAAATGGATAGTCCGGGTTCTAATGATGATAGGTTAAAGTTTTTATGTAGTTTTAATGGTAGTATATTGCCTAGGCCGTTAGACGGTAAGCTTAGATACGTAGGCGGCGATACGCGTATCGTGAGTGTCCCGAAAGATGTGAACTTTAACGGACTTATGTCGAAAATGAAGGAGTTGTTTGATAATGTTAGTGTGTTGAAGTATCATCAGCCTGATGAGGATTTAGATGCTTTAGTGTCGGTTGTTAATGATGATGATGTGATTAATATGATTCAGGAGTATGAGAAGCTGGGTACGGGTGATGGGTTTACGCGTTTAAGGATTTTTTTGTTTTCGAGTAGTGACGATGATATGGGGTGTTTTGATGAGAGGGATAATGAACGGAGGTATGTTGTTGCGTTGAATAGTCATAATGAGACTACGAGTGGTGAGGATGATGGGCAGTTGATAGAGCAGTATTATAATCAGTTAAGTATTGATGGGAGTAGTTATAATCAGTTACCGCCGGTTAATTTGCAACATGTAAGGTTACCTCCGCATCCGCAGAATTTGGGTCAACGGTATAGTGAAATGGAGTCACCTTGGAGTCCTGCGTATTATTAGCCTAGACATCATGTTAGTGATTTTCCTAGCTCGCCATCAAGTTCGAGGTATCATAGTCCGTATGGCAAAAGTTTTGAAAGAGTTAACCAGGAAGATTATTTTAGGCAACCGGAGAATGTTGTATATTTACCGCCGGGACCTTTAATAGGCGATAAGGCTCGTTTTTTCATGGGTCTAATACAGGAAATGGGTCTCATCAGGTTGTTAGTCCTAGGGAAAATTATATGTCGAATAGACCTTTCTATAACGAGGGTCACCCGCAAGAAAGAGTGTGGATGATGCATCAGGCAAATGCTCGAGTAGATGGTAATAATAATATGAATATTGCTGCTGGCCATCCTGCTTATCCTGATGGGAATCATGTGCCGCCACATTATGTTCATCATGAGGACCGTGGTCCGCGTTTTATTCGTCATGGGCCTGAGTTTGTTAATGAGATTTTTCATGATCCGGGCATGGTTCCCGGTCCGCATGTTTACTCTCCACACGAGGAGCCTGGAGTTTGGCATGGGAATTATCCAAATGCTTATGCGGGTGAGAATCTTTACCATGCGCCGTCACATGGGCATGTGCCTGCGAATGCGTATTGGAGAAATGGTCAAAGTCCAGTGCATGGACGGCCTCCTTATGAAGCATCGGGTTCGCCACAGCAAGATAATGGATATGTTAGGACTACTGCAGATTATAGTCCTAGGCTTCCAGTTGGGGTGGAGAATCAGAATTCTTGGGTTGATTCATCTCCGAAAGTTGCTGATTATTCTTTGAATGCGATGCCAAATGCTTTAAATATAGAGAATCAGCATTACATACCAACTGAACCTGCCCAGTTCACACCTGCACCTACACAATTTGCTCCTCAGTCTGCTCAGTTTGCCCCTGGAATTGTTAATCCGACTCAGATTACCAACTCGCCAAACTACTCAGTTCCAATAGAACCAGTGGCAAGGTCTGATCCAGCACCAACTTTGGTTAATGAGAAGGTACCTTCCGTGAACGTTTTGAACACGGAAGCACAAAATAATTCTAGTAGCGGGACACCAGTCAGCAAGTTGGAGGAAAAAGATGATGACGAAAAAGAAAAGTTAAATTCACCTGCCAAGCAGATTAGCGGAGCTAAGAAATCCGATCAAGACAATGCTTCTGCTCATCAGAGCAAAGAACGTGAGGTTGAGTGTTTGAGTTTGAGTCACGTGCCTCAACCTACTGAATCTGTAAAGAAAGTAGAATTAGAGGGTGTTAAGGAGGTGAAAGCTGAATCTCAAGAAGATGCTGCTTCTGCTGCGGTGAATGATGATACTGAGGTTAAAGAAGAAACCGTGCAGGAATTGGATGCGTTGGTAAGTAAGGGGTACTAAACTACTAGTTTGAAGTTCTGAACATTAGTTATCGTTAGTTCCTAATATATTTATTTGCTTTTTTAGGATGCACCTGTGGATTTAGAGTTGGATTCTGGGAGTGACACTCAAAGCAATGCAAAGATCGAACCGACAAAGGCTGAGGAGGAAGCTATTGCTAGGGGTTTGCAGGTTCTTTTTTACCCTCATTTGTGTATTTGATTTGCAAAATGTAAATGAGTTATATACTATCATGTTTGTAATTGCTTTACTGAAAACTACGAATGACCGTATATATATAATTTTTGTGTTTCATTAGACGATAAAGAATGATGATCTGGAGGAAATACGGGAGTTAGGATCTGGTACATATGGAGCTGTTTATTATGGGAAATGGAAGGGTTCAGACGTAGCAATCAAAAGAATTAAAGCCAGTTGTTTTGCTGGAAGGCCATCTGAAAGAGAGCGTTTGGTATGATTGCATTAATGCTCTTTTGTTCTGTCATTTTCTTTTTAACTGCTCAATATGTTCTATTGAAGTTCCTATGTGTGTTATTTGCTTGTGAGTTTACTCGATCGCTGTTAGTGGCCTGCCATGGCAAGTTACTTAACGAAAGGACTGAGTATTGCTCCATATGGATAGCCTATATGTATAAATCTTATAGCATAACACAATTAAAAAGGTGATTAGTTATTAGTTTATATATGTATCCGTAATTAATCCCATTGTAGTTCATGTGTCAATTTTTTAAGACTATTAGGGATAAAAAGGCTCTCCATATACTTATACTTAAATATTTGGATCTTTTCTCCATATACTTAAACAAAGAAGTCTATTCTTGCCGTGTTAATAGCTAAGCACATCAATAGGTATTCAGATGAATCCACTGACAAACTTCTGGTTCTTAATTGAATGCGTTATCAAAGATTCGTGGATGTTCTTTTTTATCCTTTCTGTAAATAGTGTTATAACTGTCTTTGTTGTTGAGTCTGATATGGTTGGTGTCATAGACTGTCAATATTAGGACCATTTATATATCAGAAACTATCTTGAAGATGGTTTTGCATTCATTATTTGTAGTGGTGATTTGTAAATTTGCTCTACTGGATCCTCCTTTTTAATTATTTTTTTCCATTTATTTATGTGTACAGATTGCAGATTTCTGGAAGGAGGCGCTGATTCTAAGTTCATTGCACCACCCGAATGTTGTCTCTTTCTATGGTATAGTTCGTGATGGACCAGATGGTTCTTTGGCCACTGTAACAGAGTTCATGGTTAATGGATCTCTCAAGCAGTTTTTACAGAAAAAAGACAGGTAACATTTTCACTTGTATATGTTGTGAATATATAAGGGTTGCTTCGAGATCTGTTTGAATGTTGTTATAGAATATTCAGTAATCAGAATATTTAACTGTAACAAAGTGAGGTGTAGAAGATAGTTATTGGACGTGCATTTGTTGTCTGAAGTCATAATAACTAGATAACCAGATGTTGGGATGTCTGGAAAAACAAAACTGAGTTGATAGATTAAATCATAAAATGATTATAATGATGTATTTTGAGAAAAACGAGAGATTTTGTTATGTGGTAAGTGTCTCTCTAGTTAGGTTACAAAATAGGTGAAAATGTACTTTTATATTACAATCTTATAGCCAGTCTGTACACAATTAGCTTATACAAACACTAACAGTGATTTTTTTTTTTTTTTTTTTTTGTTTTCCTTTTCAAATCGTAATATTTAGATCATTAGTTCCAATACGCAATTTCAAATATTTCTATTGGAAGCTGTGTTTCCTGTGATCAGAGCGGGATAGAAAATTGGAATCAAATATGAATTGAATAAAATAGCTAGAAATTGTGATGTAGAACTAGGGGTGAGCACGGTTCCGGAACCGCACGGAACCAAACCGGAACCGCGAGAACCGAGAACCGAAAAACGGATGGCCTAGGAACCGAGAACCGGACCAAGTAACATGTCTCGATTCCGGTTCGGTTCTCGGTCCGGTTGAGTTCCTTGCGGGTCTAACCGATTGGAACCGAAATTTTTAAGAAAAATGCAATATATAAACTACAAATAATACGTTTAGAATATGTTTGATCTTCCGCATAATAATCCCAACTAAATGTGGACATGGGTTTGACTTATTGTTTGATAGAACGGTACAAATTAAAAATCGTAGGACAAAGCATGATATATACAATCTATTAGCCGTGTTTGTTCTTATTTTGACTTGATTATTGACAAAAGCTTGATCCATAATGCGATTAATACCAACCTAGAATAAGTATCATAGCATGTAAAAATCCCGCTCTAGTAATGAATTTAGTGAATGTTACTAACCAGTAACCACTATTGGACCAATTTATATGAATGATTGAATGTTACTAACCACCTGACCATCTATATTTTCATTCTCAGTGCTTGCATTGCATCTCTTTTATTTCCACAAGTTCCCTATCTCTTTCACTCCATATATAATACAAAAAATTAAGAAAAAATAAATAAATCCTATTAAAATTCGTACATACATAGTTAAATATGTTGCATGTTGTTAAAGTTTGTAATTTGTAAATGTCTTAATAAAAGATTCATTATATAGGAAATTATATTAACTTAACATATCCTCATTAGTTTTTGTATGTGGGTATACAACGTTTTGTTAACAGTTTACTAATATGTATTGCATAATATTGGTTTTAGCATGCGAAATGACTTATTTAATAAAGGTGTTATATCTCGTGAATATTATAAACAACAAAAACTATAATTAGACACTAGAGTATGAAAGTCGGGCGGTTCTTCGGTTCCGGAACCGATACCCGCGGTTCCGGACCGGACCGAACCGAGAACCGCAATTCCCAATAATGAAGAACCGAGAACCGGACCGCGGTTCTAAAATTCGGTTCGGTTCGGTTCCAGTTCGGTTCTCGGTTCCGGTCGGTTCTCGGTTCCGGTCGGTTCTCGGTCCATTTGCTCACCCCTATGTAGAACAACTGCTTATATTCGAGAGAAGGGCCAACTCTCCTATCTAACCAACTGTCCTGACTCCTGATGATGCTGTTTAATTATACGGCCCTGTTTGCATAGATTTTCTTAACATTCTGTTAAACTAATAATATCCTGTTTAGGATATCTTAAAATAAGAACTACAAGGATTTCCCTTTTTTCTGAAGTTAGAAATTAGTCTTCGACCATTTTCAATCATTAAATCATTTACTGATTTTGGTCTACAAGATTCGTCTATATTGTCTCACTGCTGAGTGGTATTTAGAAACTTGACTAATCATCAAATACTTTTCTATCAAATTGTGTACAATCAAACGTTGCATTCATTACCAGACGGATGGCATTTACAATAATTTTGTATAACATTTGGTGACAGAACTATTGATCGCCGTAAGAGGCTCATCATAGCTATGGATGCTGCTTTTGGAATGGAATATTTGCATGGAAAGAATATTGTGCATTTCGATTTAAAATGTGAAAACCTACTTGTCAATATGAGAGATCCACATCGACCAATTTGCAAGGTATGCAGCAAAATCATTACATTTCAATTCTGTTTTCTTTGCTTGAATGAGCTTTATATAAACATAATAAATTGTTTAATAATTTAATATAAACATGTATGCTCACTTGTGTACTTTAATCCTTTTAGATAGGGGATCTTGGCTTATCAAAAGTAAAACAACACACTTTGGTGTCTGGAGGTGTTAGAGGAACATTGCCGTGGATGGCACCTGAGCTGCTTAGTGGCAAAAGTCACATGGTATCGGAAAAGGTACACCACCAAGTGTGAACATTCTAAGATTCCCCTGTACCCCATCCCTTTTTACTCGTGGAATATTATGTGACAAGACAATTTATTTATCTTTGTTTTCTGTTTCTTGCATAATCTAGATTGATGTTTACTCATTTGGGATTGTCATGTGGGAGTTGCTCACCGGAGATGAACCTTATGGAGATATGCATTGTGCTTCCATAATTGGTACGTTCCTTCATACTCATATCAGCTTGTCGGATTCTGTTAACTGTACAACAATGGATAATGAACAACAAAAGTGTCAGAAAATATTTCTAGGATGCAGTAAATGTAGTGGAGGCTATAAACTGTAAATACAAGGAGACCAACTGGCCAAGTGTTTTATATCAACCCAACCCGACCAACCCTTCTGCCCTGTACCCAAATTACCCGTCTGGACACGTCTGGACTCAGCTGTTACTCAACCTGCCAAACTTTCAACTTATACCCTTATATTTTTTGTCACAAAACATTTAAGTGACGACCTTTGGCGATCTCTAGAATTAGGATTACAATAGTATACTATGAAATGTGTGTGAAATAACTAATAGTAAGAACTATGTTTCCGAATGAAAATATTTCTCTACAAGTTAATAATTTTTGAATATGATGTTATCTCTTGTAGGGGGGATCGTGAACAACTCATTGCGTCCAACAATCCCAACATGGTGTGATCCTGAATGGAAGGCGTTAATGGAAAGTTGCTGGTCTGCTGAACCATCAGAAAGGCCATCCTTTTCTGAAATTTCTCAAAAGTTGAGAACTATGGCTGCAGCTATCAACGTGAAATGATGATATGCTCATCAACAACTGGTATTGGTTCATAACTGCACACACACCTTTACATCATCACCACGGTATATAAAGTGCAGAAATACGTGTGATCCCAAAGTAACACGACATGGAGTACTTCCAAAGTTGTCATCATGGACAGTACTGGACATGGAATTTGCAGGCCGAGACTTGAGAGTGGTTGCAGCCCTTACAGAATCTGTCACTGAAGCTCAAGGAATGCATCTGTATATAATAACTCACAAGTCGCAAGTATTATTGTCTTTTATTTTTAGCAGGCAATAATATATGTAGCATCTCCGTGTAAAACATAGATGATCGTTTTTGATCTTATTATTTTCACTTCAATACTTTATACACGTACATTTTGTTGGCACTTCAGAGGAATAAACTGCATTCTGATTCTACTGTATTTTTTTTAAATTGACATTTGCATGAACCCAAAGTTGACATGACCGAAATCAACCAGACAATGAGATTTGTTGAAATTTTAATCCAGTTTCACTTACATTTTTGGTTCGTCGGCTTTTTCATACGGGGTTGCAATAAAAGGGTTGCGCTTGGCATGTATAAAATGAAGAACCAAGAACCAATCATTGTCCAAATTTTGGACAGTGCGACATAATCACACGACATGAAAAGCTGAGTTCTTTGCAGTGTATTTTATGGCAAACACAAATTTGGTGCTAAAAGTTTGATGGCATGATATTACATGCGCGCGTGGCTGTGCGGGAAGAACATCCTTTTGGCGCAAAACTTTACTAAAAGAATGAATCAAAATCCTTCGATGGCTATTTACTAGCTCTACCTGAATACAAGTAACTGTTGTATCTTAGAACTTTCGAGGTACTTTTTCTTTTGGAGCTTGTGTGTTAGATTTTCAAGATTGTTTGCAACTATTGATTCAACTTTGTGTACCATATCACCACTTAATAAAGTATTTATTAACTGCATCAAAAAAAAAAAAAAAGTTTATTAAATTATTATTAGTGTGTAATAAACTTTGTGATCTTGACACCACCATATATGGGCCATAACGATCGACTTATTGCGTCAACGAATATGATAATTTAATTAAGGGTACGAGTTTTAGCATATTAACTCTATGATTAGAATTTTCTTTAGTTGTTAGGACTTTGTCGTTGTGGCAAATGATTTTATATTGTAAATTATAAAATGCTGTTTTAATGATAAATACTTTTAAAAACAAATGAATTAATCTTATAAACTTTTATTAGGTTATATGTGCATAATTAAGCATTACTCCATTTATTTTATTTTTTTAACAGCAATATGTATTAACAAAACCTAGCAAGAAGCTAGAAAAAATGATTACAAAATAGGGGATATAACATTACGAGGATTACAACACAACTCTATCTAATTCAAAGACAATTTATTTGGCCTACTAGACACCCAAGTATAAGAAAAAAGCTCGATGTTGTTGAGAATAAGGTATTTATTGGGCCGTTTGAAGTCGAAAGAGGTGGCGTTTCTAAACCTCCATAAGACCCAAATGGTTGTTCTAACCACAATATCAAAGTAATCGACAGTAGGAGTAGATATGTTAACTCGTCTTGGAAGGTTGATTACCTCAAAGATGCTCGATATTCCAATATTTGGGAGCACCCACCATTGAAGATCCCGAGCCCAAGTGTTGATGGAAATATCACAATGGACAAAGAGATGGTCTTCATTCTCAATATCATTAATTCATTATCACAAATAGGGCATCGAACGCTATCTAAATCAACACCCCTGTAGTCGAGATTCAATCTTGTAGGAAGCCTCAAATTGACTAATCTCCAGCAAAGAATATTAACTTTGATAGACTTTAGTTCATTAGTTATGAAATAATCTTTTCATGAACGACAACTAACTGCCTAATAATCATTTAGTTGAGGAGCTTCCAACACATCAGTGAGTACCATTATTGAGACAAAAACCTTTTGGTCATTAGTTATGATAGATAACATCATGTCTTTCTCAACTTCAAGATGATCACTTTACTTGAATACTTAAGCTGAGTTGAAACCGAACCTGACGATAAAAAATACTTTGATCCAACTTACAAAATCGAAAGTTAGAGCCTTAGAGGTTCGACTAGGTTTATTATGAAAAACCTTCCTAATCCATGTATGTCATTCGATCTCACATATAAATTTTTATATGATTTGGAATTCACATACTTTAGATGTCTATATTTTGTGCTACCTTACTTGTATGAACACTTGACTTCTTTCATGTGACCTCACTATGAGTTAGTTAATAGATATTATGAGTAACTACTTGCAAGAAAAGCCTTAAAATTAAAGGGTCAATTATCATGATCTCATTCATTTCACTGACTCACAACTGCCCTAAACCTTCATACCTAATACTCCTATTTTGACTTTTGATATATAATAATTGTCAAACTTGTCACTAGCCCTTTGACCTCACCTTATGTCCACCACAAGCCAAATTGTTTTGTTCATGTCATGAAAAACAACAGAATTTTTCTGATTAATGTTCTTTTGTTTCTAGTGTTTTTTAAGGGTTACTCACCCTATAATAAAGATTAAAATAACTAAAACAAGTAACTAAAGATAAGGACAATGTCAATTTTCTTGGATACTTAAAAGTATATGGATTTGGTAGGATAACCGTGTTGACAATTTTCATTTTAACAATTTAAAAACCAAATGTGTTGAAAACTTTAATGTGATAGTTTATATATTTAATTTAGCATGGTTACTTCATCAAAAGCAATGGTTTAATTAAGTTGCCCTTTTCAAGAAGTTATTTGTACATTTAAATTCTAGTAAGTATAATGGTATACATAAATACAATAAACCTATCAACTATAGAAAATATTAATCTTCAAGAAGTTATTTGTACATTCTATAACATACTTCTCAAAAATCTTATAATGACAAAAAGAATGGACCAAAAATCTTAAATTCTAGTTGTTACCGTCAACTTTATATGGTAGAAAATGTACTTAACCCTTTGACATGAGGTAC
This sequence comes from Chrysanthemum makinoi, assembly GCA_910596185.1. NCBI lineage: Eukaryota > Viridiplantae > Streptophyta > Magnoliopsida > Asterales > Asteraceae > Chrysanthemum > Chrysanthemum makinoi. The sequence goes on from OU343225.1 coordinate 97,855,179, forward strand.
GGCTTCTTTGCCTCTAGAACACCTGCATAACCAAAAGTCAATCATCATATCCCTATAAAGGACCCAACGAAAAGGGAGAATTGTATATATATTCATCCAAAGACTCATAATTGCATATATATCCAATCAAAACTAATAATTACGTATATATCCTTCCAAACACTTAAATATTTCATATATATCCAAAATTTTATTTTATACATATTTAAAACCTCAAAAATACATGATAATTATATTTTTTGTGTAAAATATCGATTATACCCTTGTTCTTATTATTTTTAATAACTTTGTATGATCTAAGATCATTTGAGGACAAAATATTATTTACATACCAAGGAATCAATCTCCACCATCAATTTTTATTTAATCTAATGGATGAGATTAATCTCAACAATTTAAAAAACTCACTTTCATTCTCTTTTTTCAAATATTAATAACTTTCAAACCGTTAATCGTTAAGCGGAAAAAAAAATATCATTGCGACGAGCATTTAATTATCTTTCTATAGATAGGCACTTTGATATACTTTCGACAAATTTTTTTTTTTTTTGTATTTTTTACGTTTTTTTTAAAGTTTTTTCATTTTTTTACGTTACTGAAATTTACATTAAAAAATCATATATGATATAACACTATTAGTGTTATATCATATATGATATTAGTGTTATATCATATATGAGATGTATATCATATGTGATTTATCATATATGATTTAACAATAGTATCACATATGATATTACATATCATATGTGATTTAACACTAATATCACATGTGATATTCAAATTAGTGTTAAATCATATATGATATTTCATGCAAATTCCAGTTTTGAAGAAAAACGAAAAAAAAAAAGACGAAAAAACGTGAAAAAAACGTTTTTTTTTTCTTTTTTCGAAAGTATATCAAAGTGCCCGTCTATAGAAAGATAATTAAATACACGTCGCGATGGTGTAATTATTTTTGCTTAACGATTAACGGTTTAAGATATATTTAAATTATAAAAAATAGGTGAAATAATAAAATGCTTTTAATCTCAACCATTGATTTTTTTTAAATGGATGATGGAGATGAGTCCCTTGGTATGTAAAAAAAGTTTGATATGTAAAATAACTCTCCTCACTTTGTATTTAGATTTAAGATCATTTGAGGACAAAAGATTGTTTACATACCAAGGGATCAATCTCCACCTTTCATTTTTATTTGATCTAATGGATGAGATTAATCCCAACAATTTAAAAAACTCACTTTCATTCTTTTTTTTCAAATATTAATATTTTTCAAACCGTTAATCGTTAAGCGAAAAAAAATATATCATTGCGACGAGCATTTAATTATCTTTCTGTAGATAGGCACTTTGATACACTTTCGACAAATTTTTTTTTCTTCATATTTTTCACGTTTTTTTTTAAGTTTTTTCGTTTTTTTTACGTTACTGAAATTTGCATTAAAAAATCATATATGATAAAACACTAATTTGAATATCACATGTGATATTAGTGTAATATCATATATGATATGTAATATCACATGTGATATTAGTGTAATATCACATATGATATTACATATCATATATGATTTAACACTAATATCACATGTGATAATCAACTTAGTGTTTTATCATATATGATTTTTTTCATGCAAATTTCAGTAACGTAAAAAAAATGAAAAAACGTGAAAAAAAACTATTTTTTTTTCTTTTTTCGAAAGTATATCAAAGTGCCCGTCTATAGAAAGATAATTAAATGCTCGTCGCGACGGTGTAAATATTTTCGCTTAACGATTAACGATTTAAGAGATAATTAAATTATAAAAAATAGGTGAAATGATAAAATACTTTTAATCTCAACCATTGATTTCTTTTTAAATGGATGGTGGAGATGAGTCCCTTAGTATGTGAGAAAAATTTGGTATGTAAAATAACTCTCCTCTTGTATTTATATTCTCTTTAACAACTACTAACACAAGATATAAAACCTTCTTAACATCCTAGTAAAAGAAAGTAAAAGGTATTAGCATACTAAAATATAACCACGGTTTGTATTTTCTTTCTTTTTTAATATTGATATACAAGATTTTCATTAAGAACATACAACATTGTTACAACCTCACACACCAGATATGTGAACCTGTCAAGGCAAAAGGGTCCGTCAAACACAAATTACCCAAACAATAAATCAACAAAAAAAAAAAAAAATACATGTATCAAACTGGTTGAAAATTCATTGGTTTCAACTTGCATAAGATTGAGTTGGAAACAAATTAAGTTAAACAAAGATTACCGATCGATCAAATTGAGAAAATACTTTGAAGGAAAATTAATGTAATCAACAACCAATGAAAATACAATTGAAAATAATTATGATTTACCTCAATCAAACTTAAGATTTACGGTTGTAGATGACAGTGTACGCTCTTTAGAAAAAGAGTCACGAGATAATGATCGGTTGTTTATAATACTAACAAGGGTATAATTGATATTTTAGATTTAAAATATAACAATTGCTTATTTTAAGGTTTTAAACATGTTAAAATAATAATTTGGATATATATAAAATATTTAAGTGTTTGCAATGATATATACGCAATTAAAAGTTTTGGTCGGATATATACGCAATTATTAGTCTTTTGAGGGATATATATGCAATTCTTCCAAAAGAAGATGGTAAAGATATCGTGCAAATAAGTCAATATATGGTAGCACCAATGATACAAATTTGATTATATATGTTTGTGCTAATAGGCTCTAGACTCTCATACTTATCATCTAACTGAGATCAACTTAAGCATAATTCAAATTATTTTTCGTGTTTCAAAAGTTAATTGTTGTGAAACAATATTTGCTCACAGACAGAGCCGTATACGAGGATGTGTGAGATGTTCTATTGCACCGGGCTTCAAATTTTTATGGACCTCTAAATATATATCCCATTATGTATTTGTGACCTCAAAATTCACTTCCAACAAAAAATGTTACCGTTCTACAATCTTTTATTGTTAATATTTGTTAAAACTTAAAATAGATTATTAAAACACTATGTTTTTGGTTTTCATAGTCGGTATAATATATTTTTGACTATGGTATTTAGTTATCATATGAGCGACCGTGCACGGCCTCCGATTACTTAGCTACGACACTGCTCACAGAACACCTAGTCCTCAAGACAACACTCATTTATTTATGTAAATACCTAAGTATCTTAATTGTTATATCTACAACATTAGATGTTAGGAAAAGTTTAAGTTTCATTTACGTATAATAACTCGAGTTTATAAGAATAGTTATTCTTAGTAGATTTTGCTGTCCACTTGTATTTATGATAAATATTGCTTAAACAAGATGTTGTTGGATGCTTAGACTGGACATAATCGAACACGTGAGGCGTGCGTGAGTCACTGCCTCCCTTACGTGTCAACTGCATCACGGGGGATATCCGTTACCCATGATGGTTGTTGTTGGAAGGCAAACTGTGAGCCGCATGACTAGATGAAGGGGTGTGTGTGTATTTTAAAGATCTATGTATATATCCAATGGTGAGTGAGAGTCACGAAAGTGCGAGTCATGAATGAGAAGGAAGGGATGCGATGTGGCGTTAAAGTGACACCTAAGTGAAGCGTAATTAGCGAGTGATGACAAAAACTAATGTTAGGCCGATTCAGAGCCCTATAATCTTTTATTAGGATTTGAATATAAAAAATCTTGTGTAAATGAAGTCCCTAAATGATAAAACATTCAGGGAGTCATCTTCAAAGTTTTTAAGAGACTAAAAAAAGTTTCACCACTTCTTGAGGCGGAACTCAGCAAGACAACAAATGAAGTCGCTGAACATGAAAGAAGATGAGTGAGTGAGTGATAATAATAACTCACTAACTTTCCTTGATCTACTTAACATATCAAAGACATTATGAACATAACTATTAAGAAAAATATCTAAGTCTCTAAAAGACAAAGGCGGGAACTTTCTTGGAAAGATAAATGAAAGACACTCCAGGTTTAGAAAGTAGGGCAGAAAGTACAACTCCTCCCAAAATAGTAAGGGAATTATTATAGCAGGTCGGTCTAGTAATTAGGGGCGGCCGTTCGGTCGCCTATGATACTAGGACCAATAGGTCAAAAATGGGTTTGTGTCGCAGATGTCTTATCAAAGAAAGTGAAACAAGTACAGGAGTTGATACAAAAAGGAAAAACAACTGTCAACACTGTACCCTAAAGTGAGGTTTAACATATTCGAAGAATAAAAACATTTAACGCAGTAAGGTACCAGTGTACATTTCTAGTTAGATGCTTGACACGTCGCTATTACTTCACGAGTATCAACACCGAGTTTGTCTATATAAGAGAATGTTGTAATGGAGTAAATGTTACCACGTACAATTAATATGATACACATTTACGATAGCATTTACTCCTTCAATAAATAAATCTCTGAACTCATTCAATGTGTGGAAAACTAGAAGGGGGGATTGAATAGTTTTGCCGATTAAAACTTTGTTTTAAAGTATTTAGATCGACTTATGTCAATCTATTTAGTTTATGTGTTGGATATTGATAGATAAACATATAAGTAAGTAATGCAAAAGATAAAGAGTAAATGAACACAAAACCACGAAACAAGTATTTATAGTGGTTCGGCTACAAGGACACATTCCTTGCCCTACTCCACTCCCCGAGTACCCCACTCGAGAGTTTGTAAGTACTACACAACACAAGCTCCTTAATGTGGCGGAGAAGCCTTCACAACGTCGCCTACTCTTTATCTTATACAAGGCTAGACACCGAGTTCTTCCACGAGGTAGAACCAAACCTATCACAACGTCGCCTACACTTTATCCGGTACAAGGCTAGATACCGAGTTCCATTACAAAGGAGGAACTACTACCCAACACTACACCACAACACAACTACCCAAAGGAGACACACTCCTTGTTACAACACTAGAGATGATATCAACATCCTCTAACCCAAACTATATAACTTGTACATCGACGCACCATATCGAATGTACACCTTCGGCACCGTTCACTAATGCCTTCAACATAAGACTTCGACACCTTTCATTAATGCCTTCAACACGACACTTCTATGGAGGGAGGAAAGAACTATCAACAAGATGCACTTCAGTTGTCTTGATGATGACGAAGCTTAGCAACTCATGACCTTGAGTGTTGTTCCCCGTTCACTATCGTTTAAAACAGTTTAAGAATATAAAACAAGTTAATAGTGAACAATGACTGAAATTAACATAAGTAAAACGCACAAAGTAATTTTCAACATCATATTCTTTATTAGAAATCAATCAAAAAGAATAAGTTACCCAAGTACTTGAACAAGACTTGGGATTGAAATGACAAAGTTTGGTGACTCCTCTCTAAGCTCAAGCTAAGTCTGAGCACAACTCTTAGAACCCACTGAGCTATCTCAGGGATTAAGTTGTATTTGGAGGAGTGAAAAGATGGCTTGCGTGTATGTGTGTTTTACAATTCACAAGCTTAACCTTTTCACTCCATCTCTTATGCTATTTATACATGTATGAGATTTAACTCTTTCCTAAGTGACAAACTGACATCTTACGAAAACAAAATATCGATGCATTTTGTCTCTGTTTACAAAGGCTATTCTAGGTAAGAGGCAAGACTACTTTCCTAAGGTCGTGATGACACGAGCCCGATCTTTTCCATTCGGGAAAGTTGACTTTGGTTGATAAGGACTTCGTCTTATCCGATTCAAACTTATCCCGCCTTGTCCCGCTCATTCTTCAGTCTTTACATCCTTCAGCCTTCTACTTCAGTTTGTCTTCAGTGTAAGTAGTTGGAGAGGAGTCTTAGGGATTCAGTGAGTTATTGTCATCACTCACTGAATCCATCATCTTCTTCTTGGCTCAGTCTTCACCCAATAAGTACCGCCTTCATGAATGGAGAGACTTCTTCTTCGCCTCATCCCGAGTATCCCGAAGATGACTCACCGAGATACTATGCACTCAGTGACCTGTTAGTGTTTAACGGACTAAACACTTGGGCTATTTTTTATTCAAATCCTAGATTAAGGGGTTTGGGTATTTTCTGAACCCAACAGTCTCCCCTATTTGGATATACAAATAGCCTTAGTGTTTGATCGTGTAAGTGAGCAAATGGCTTCTTCTTACACTGAATGTACTAATGAATACAATCAGGAACACTGAGTAATTTAATAAAAACATACATCTTTTATTGATCAGATTACATGGCTCCAATCACTAGTACAAAAACATAAATCAAAATGATCAGTCTAGATGGATTCCCAGTGCTTCAAGCTTGACTTTCTTTGTGATAAGTGTTTTCCTGTCAGGATGTTCTCTTATCTTGGCATTTAAGTCAGCACAAAACTTGATATTTGCAGGAGTCTGAATTTGAGAAGCCACTGGTATGTAGCTCAGCATTGTTGCCACTACAACTTTATCAATATCGCTCCACCTTTGGAACGTTGGGTTTCCATATTCGTCAATGAAAAATAGCCCTCTTTCAGGCTTTTCAATCACCAAACAGTTTACAAACTTAACACCTTCAGGCGGTTCCCTGTTGCATTCGAAACCGTGCACTTTATCTCAGCCGAACTCAACTCTCTTCCTTATGCCGTGGATGATTGTGGTTGAGATCCTTGAGGTGCGATTAAGGCGGTGAATCCTCACCGTGTTGGTGCATCCCTCGTCTTTCATATCTTTTATCGAGCATCTTCATCGCTCCTTAACCACCGCATTCTTCTTCTTTTCAATAATTGGACCAAGCTCATCGAGTTCGGTGATCCCAAAGTCAGTGAATTTTAGGGGATCATGAACCTCGAAGTGTCTTTTATCATCCCCCCTGTAAACATTCATGGCCAGTGGTTTGGTATTGGGGATGATTTTGACATCTCGTGATCTTTTCGGTAGCCTTCGACTTGTCATTGTCCGTTGTAATGCTCAATTTTGCTTTGCCCGAGAGCTTCACTTTCTTCTTCTTTTCTTCCAACTGTTTTCTCATTTCACCATCCGAGCAACCCGAGCTTCCTTGAACTTTTGTCCCGCTCGACCCTTTTAAGCTTCTTAGCATCAATTCTAACGTTTTCGGCTTCTTCCGACCACCTTTACCGTGCCTCTCGCTTTTTCTTTCTTCCTCAGCAAGTTTTTATTTCCTTTCTTCTTTTGCAAGATAGGCACTTAGCTGTTGTGGTGTGAGCAGGTATTCAGTGTCGCCGATCTTAAAGTGAATCTTCTCGTGCAAGTGGTGTTGTCATGATGCCTTTCCTTTGTCCCGGCCGAAGAAGAAGATGCTACCAGGGCGGTGTTGTTGTTATTATTGGTGTGATCACCGCCGCTGTTGTTGTTGTTGATGTTGGTGGTGGGATTGATGAGATAGGTATTGCCGAGACGGTGGTGATGATGAGATTGGAACTACAGATATGGTGGTGTTGTCTCCCCTCGGTGAGAAGAGGAGTTTCTTCACTTTCTCCCCTCAACCGCTGTCGAGCGTCGTGAGGGCAATAGTTGGTGTTGGTGCTGAGGGGACTGAGCCGCTGACCCTTGAAGGCTGATAAATTTCGAGATCATAGCCTTGATATCCGAAGTGTCGGTTTGAATACCGTGACTTTTTCTTCCAAATTTGCTCGAGAAACTTCCAGAGCGGTCATTATGGGCCGAGATTCCGTGCCGGGAAGAAGATGCTGAGCCAAAGTAGCCACTTGAGTATTCACAGAGCCCAATGTAGCTTGAAGAGACGGATCAAGATTGAAGACCTCGAACATTTGCATATTGGAGCATTTCGACCGGCCGAGGATGGAGGATTGTTTCAAGTAAGCCTCAGTAGCCTTCAACACTTGAGAGTTGAGCGCTGGATCTTCTTTGACAAATTCTATGATTTCATTTATCTTTGTGCCTACACCCTGAAGGTTCCTGAGAAATTTAGCCAAGTTTTCGTCCCTGTGAAGATTGTCATACATCAGATCCCTGTGCTCATGAACATTTTCATCAAAGGCTTGTACTTCAGCCTTTAGATCAAGATAACTGGCAAAGAACCTCGGTGTGTTGTTCCCACAATGTTTCAGTGACCCCAGAGTATAACCTCCTTGAAGCTTTGGTGATCCATTAAACCAGCTGCCTCTCGGTGAGTGGAAGAACATTATCAAATCTTTTGAACTCATAAGTGGAGGAAGAGGAGTCATCATTGTCAAGCTTGAATGGTGATTCAAGATGCTCCGTGGATCGCCGAGGTCCTTGTTCACTTGAACCTCGGCGTCCACTTCTTCCCTGCCGATAAAATTTCATCATCACCGCCGCAAGTTCATCCTCGAAAATAGTATCCCGGAACATCAACAACGGTTAACAAGGGGTTGGTGATGGGTTCCATATCGGCGGGTGGTATATTTCCTCTCGAGTGTTTGTCCCCGTTGACCCTCGCACACCGGTGGGCGTTTCCCGTGCCTTCTCTCGAGTCGATTGGTTTTGGGTTCCATATCGGCGGGTTGTTTCTGTCCCTCCGAGTCTTTGTCCCCCTGAGACCCCTAAGACACTGGCGGGTGTTTTCCAGTGCCTTTAGTGGAGTCAGTGGCAGTGATATCCCTATCAGTGGGTTGTTTGTTCCCCCCTGAGTCTTTGGGATCATTCAGTGTGCCCTCAGACAAAGGCTGTGATTTGCTAATGTCATCAAAGTACGCAGCGGAAGCGTGAGCCATTTAGGATCCTAATTTAAAAACTTTTAGAGCGGCCTAAAAAGGAGTTTTATAATTAGCCTTGCTCTGATACCACTTGTTGTTCCCCGTTCACTATCGTTTAAAACAGTTTAAGAATATAAAACAAGTTAATAGTGAACAATGACTGAAATTAACATAAGTAAAACACACAAAGTAATTTTCAACATCATATTCTTTATTAGAAATCAATCAAAAGAATACGTTACCCAAGTACTTATGAACAAGACTTGGGATTGAAATGACAAAGTTTGGTGACTCCTCTCGAAGCTCAGGCTAAGTCTGAGCACAACTCTTAGAACCCATTGAGCTATCTCGTGGGATTAAGTTGTATTTGGAGGAGTGAAAAGATGGCTTCATGTATGTGTGTTTTTACAGTTCACAAGCTTTACCTTTTCACTCCATCTCTTATGCTATTTATACATGTATGAGATTTAACTCTTTCCTAAGTGACAAACTGACATCTTACAGAAAACAAAATATCGATGCATTTTGTCTCTGTTTACAAAGACTATTCTAGGTAAGAGACAAGACTACTTTCCTAAGGTCAGTGATGACACCGAGCCGATCTTTTCCATTCAGGGAAAGTTGACTTTGGTTGATAAGGACTTCGTCTTATCCGATTCAAACTTATCCCGCCTTGTCCCGCTCATTCTTCAGTCTTTACATCTTTCAGTCTTCTACTTGGTTTGTCTTCGTAAGTAGTTGGAGAGAGTCTTAGGGATTCATGAGTTATTGTCATCACTCACTGAATCCATCATCTTCTTCTTGACTCAGTCTTCACCCAATAAGTACCGCCTTACTGAGTGGAGAGACTTCTTCTTCGCCTCATCATGAGTATCCTGAAGATGACTCACTGAGAGACTATGCACTCAGTGACCTGTTAGTGTTTAACGGACTAAACACTTGGGCTATTTTCTATTCAAATCCTAGATTAAGGGGTTTGGGTATTTACTGAACCCAACATTGAGTTTGCACGTCTTCAAGATGTGGTGATCTCGCCTTTAAGAGGAACCTAAAGAATCACACAAACATAAAACTACCTTGAATGATCCTTTGGATCTGTGGTTAGTGATGTTCGAATACTGGGAGAAAGTATATCTAAGAGTGGTAGCGAGCAAGAGAGAAATGGCTCACTATTTATTGACAAAACATGTCTACTGTCACACTGTTCCGGCGGATCCCACACCAGAGGGATCCGACTACTGCAAATCTTGGGATCTGGCTAATGGGTCAGTTTAGTCCGGATTTCGGGTTGCAAACCGGGTTATGGGTTATGAACCATGGGTTATGGGTATTGGATTATGGATACCCTACAAAAAGCAATGTACCTAGTCATTAGGTTATGGATCTTGGGTCATGGGTCATGGACTTTGGGTCATGGATAATATCCAACATGACTTCATGCATGATGCCATGCAATGGGTCATGGATTATGGATCATGCTCTATGGGTATGGTTTATGGACTTTGTTTCTTACCCAACAACATTCATTGTACCTAGTCAATGGATCATGGGTCATGGGTTATGGACTTTGGTTTTTACCCATTACTTACCCATTACAACATATACAAGGTACATATATATTTCTATAAAATGTGAACACTAGTTGTTATACATATACATTTTTATAAGATGTAAACAATATTGCTTGTTAGTGTTTTATAAAAATGTCTTTGGTTTTATATAACTTATTTACTAAACATGTTTTGATGGTTTTAATATGTTTTGTAAACTATTGGCTCAAACCTTTTAAGTATTTTATTTATTTCGTTAAAATGATTTTACGTTTGTTATCAACAAAATATTAGAAGATTGTAAAATATAAATAAACGTTTTTATGGTTTATTTGTATTAACACAATGTATTAGTATATTTCTTACTTAAACGCATACTTTGGTTACTGTTTAAGAAAGTGAGGAAATCACTATAATTTGTCATTCAACTTTGATTGTTATTCCACAAAAAATCATAGCAAATTCTTTATGTCATTTCTAATAAGAATTTAAATGTTGAAATTTGTTGCTGTCTAGCTTGTTTAAATCACGTTAAGTATTCTTGCTTTAAACTATTTATACATACATCATATTACATGAAGAGTGATTTAACTTATTTATGTTAAGTTTATATCACTAAGGAGCAATACCTAATCTTATAGAAAATCATTGTTAGGATTGTTGACTATTTATGTTTTAACAATAAAAAAGACAAGTAAATTGATTAATTAGTTTAAGGGCTAATGACTTAAATAAAAAAATAGAATTTTTTTTCCATCGCATAGACCATGACTGCTCGACTACTCGACTCCAGTTTTGTTTTTTGCTCAACTTTATTTTTTTTCACTAGAATTCAGTTTTAAATTTTGCTTGACTTCACTTTTTAGAAAAAAAGTCGCGAAGTCTAAAGGCTGGAAATCAAATTTGTTTTGTCTGTTGGGGTCATTAACTCTTAATTTATCTAATAGGGCTCAAACTATTGGGTAATGGTGAATCAACGGTCTTTTGGGATGATGTTTGGTTAGCAGATTCTCATTTGAAGCACTTGTACCCGAGGTTATATTCGTGGGAATTGGATAAGCATTCAAGTGTGACTGTCAAGTTGAGGGGTTTTTCTCTTATCTCTTATTTTATGAGAGCCCCCCCGAGGTGGAATCGAAGAGGAACAACTCCGTCTTCTCGGTGCTAGTACCACTACTATTCTTCTTCCTCAAATCAGCGATAAATGGGTTTGGAGGTTAGAGTCTTCGGGAGATTTGTTGGTGAAATCGGCTCGTTCCTTTATTGATGATTCTTTACTGCCTAAGGTGGGAGTCCTTATTAGATGGGTTAAAGCTTTTCCCATCAAGATTAATATCTTTGCTTGGACAAGTTGCCCACGAGGTTGAATCTTTCTCTCTGTGGGATTGATATTCCCTCTATCCTTTGTTCTCTTTGTAGTATTCTCGTGGAGTCCACTTCGCATCTTCTCTTTTCATGCCATTTGGCTCGTCAATTAATGCTTAAGGTAGCTTGTTGGTGGGAATTGGAGGTTCAAGACTTTCTTTCGTATGAAGATTGGCTTATTTGGTTAAACAATCTTCGTTTATCTAAGCGGCTTAAAGATGTTTTGGAAGGCGTTTGTTATGTCATGTGGTGGGTTATTTGAAAGTTTCATAATCATGTCTTCTTTGGGAATAACCACCCGCGCTTGGATCTTCTATTCGATGAGATTTCTTTTGTCTGCTACTTGGTGTTTTAATCGATGTAATTATAATTTCGATTGGGGCTCTTGGATGAAAAGTCCTAGTTCCATTAGTTTGTAATTTCTTCTAGCTCTTTGCTAGTCTCGAATAAATTTGCCATTAAAAAAATAAAACAAATAAAATTTGTTTTAAATAAGTATACAAACAATAAAGCAACAGATTTGGTCACTAATTAGGTGCATTCTACAAAGAAATTATTCTGTCTATGTTCGCAAGTCAATATAGTATATGCCTCTTTGTCAACCGGGACCCTGGTGAAAAAATGGATCCTTTCTTTCCTTGTCTATAAAACAAATAATATCATATACGAAAGAAGAAATTACTAGCTAAATTAACAAAAAAAGCATCATCCTACATTTCTAAAGATCAAACATTGCTAAATAGAAAATCAAAGGTCTATGGTATATATAAAGGTCTATGTTTATCAAAGGTCTTGGGTATGCCCAATGGCAGCCTATGTTATCCTCGTGATGTACATATAGTTTGGAAGTAATATAATTCACTTTTGCGCGAAATAATAATAATAATAATAATTACTCGGATTGACGTGCACTTTTACTCAGATCTAGCAACACAATTATAAATCAAGTACATACAACAAGATTTCTGTTGTAGTCTAGATTTACAAATATGGACTAAAAGGGGAAAAAAAGAAAAGAAAATGGAGTCTCTACATTGATTTGTTTACCATTCTTATGATAGCAAATGTACTTAACCTTTGGGGTTGAGTACGGCCTTTCTTTCACACTCAAATCATTGCTTAACCTAAAGTCAATCATCATGTCCCTATGATTAACAAACAGAAAGGTACACACACATATGGTACGCATAAGTCGATATATATTAGCACCTACTTTTAGTGCATCAAAGCTAGCTTTCTAACTAGGCGGCTCCAATATATGCAACAAAAAATATTTTTTTAGTAAAAGGTTTTCCGGTAAAATATATTACTGCAAAAAATAATTAAGCACATAAGATGATGATGAATCTCACATTTCAGCCCGTTACATGCAAACAAACGCACCGATTGTGTTTTAAGCAAAATCTATCATAAAAGAGACAAACCAATCTTATGAACCCACCAAAGTAACCAATGGCGGAGCTAGAAAAAATTTCGTGAGAGGGCCGAAACAAATTTTTTTCAGGAAATACATTAAATGGGAGAGCCGAAATAATTTTTTTTTCCGAAAATACACATGAAATCGTGAAAAAAATACACTAACGAGCTTAGGCCTAGGGGGGCCGGGACCCTTCCCGGTCCCTTAATAGCTCCGCCCTTGAAAGTAACACGCCAACAACAAAACTAGAACTACTTCCTAACTCTACTACGGATACGCAACTTTTTTTTTTTCCGAAATGGCAGGGAATAATCATCTAAAAATTAGCGAGAAGCCAGCGAGATTATACATTAATACAAACTCGAGTAAATGAACCAAAGCAAAGCACACCTAGCACTCCTAAAACCAAACAAGTATCACCTCAACAACTCGCACAAAAACCCTCAATTGAGAACTAATATAGCTCATAAAATCCTTTAAGGTGTATAAAAAAAAGCAGTAACTAACATAGTCGTCCATGTATTTCACATAAAATCTGGCCAATGAGATGTTCAGCTACTATTTTATTTAGTCGGTAAATTTTTGTGTAAGAGAGAATAATACATATTCAAGTTAAAAGTGTTTTAACACATGGGCTGTTTTTACTGGCAGATAGAGTAGAGACCAAAAAATCTAGTTGTGTACGCATGACTTTCTTTTTCTATAAATATGCATCAAAGGCCCATACTAATTTTCATACTCACCCACTTATCTTAGGTTACAAAAAATAATTGAAGAAATATGGGCAGAGCTCCTTGCTGTGACAAAACAGTTGTGAAGAAGGGTCCTTGGGCTCCTGAAGAAGATGCTAAACTTAAAGATTACATCGAAAGTTATGGTACCGGCGGTAACTGGATCGCTCTTCCTCAAAAGATCGGTATAATATTTTGATTCATTGCTCATAATTAATTAATATGTTCCTTTTCAAGAAAACTTTTAATAGGAGACCATCGGAGTTGTAACATAGCAATCTTTTCAGGCATAAATAGGTGCGGGAAAAGTTGTAGACTAAGATGGTTGAATTACTTAAGACCTAACATTAAGCATGGAGGATTCTCTCAAGAAGAAGACAACATCATCTGCAGTCTCTATATTAGCATTGGCAGCAGGTATAGTATTACTCTCTCTATTACGCGTGAGTGCGCATGTGTGTTATGTGCCTGTCTAATGCTATAGCAAAATGTATGTTCTTGTCCTTTTTCACTTGTCCATGATGCTTTTAATTTGTTAAATAATATATTCAAGTTTGTTTTTGATTTATAATCATGTTACCTTAATTTCTTATGTTAATTTGCAATATCTAGTTTCTTTGATTTCATTTTTGTTTTTTAATCTCTATTTCAGATTTCTTAGTTCTTGATATGTCTCTAATATTTTGGAAATTGGATAGGTGGTCCATTATTGCAGCCCAACTGCCTGGCAGAACAGATAATGACATCAAGAACTATTGGAACACTAAGCTGAAGAAGAAACTGTTTCGAAGGCACAAACAGTCTTTCGCCAATAGGAGCGATGATCTAAAAGATGTGAACGCCATGGAAACTTTGAGCAATTCAGCAATTGAGAGGCTTCAACTTCATATGCAACTCCAAAACCAAGCAAATCCTAATATCTCCAACGGTGCTAACTTGACAATGTGGCCATGCCAGTTAAATCCTATTCAAGAAAGGATTATTCAAAATTTCCAATATTTAAATGAATCATCCAATCCTCTAATGGCGCAACATTTTTCACCTAATGTCCCTAAAAATGTTGACCCTTATTCACCACCCGATAATAGTAGTCTTCAGCAAGAGTATCCACCATTCACTAGTGTGTTGGTAATTAATGGAATGGAAAATGCCATCTATGAAAGCACCAGTCCTGGTTTGTCCACACCTGTATCCGAACGAGGTGATACAGAACAGTCAAGAATAGAACTGCATCAGTTTTGGGCATTACAAGCTGAGATTGATGAGTTCTTGAGCCGCAACGCTAATCTTTTATCGCAAGATCAAGCACAAGTGAAAGAAGTTGATTATTCTGGCAACATGGATGATGCCACGAACAACATGGTTTTCTGGTCCAATGAGTTTGATAGCAGCACGTTTTAACTCCTAGATCACCAGTTAGGCATATAAATAATGAATTAAGTAAATATGCTTATTTTTCTCTTGTAGCTAGAATTAGTCATGAATAAGTATATATTTCCACATATTCAGCTCGTACTGCAATACCATATGAAAGTCTTTAGTGGGATTATATAATTATTGGTCAGTTGATCTAGCACAAATGCCATCTTTTTTCCAAAATTCTCAGAAATCAGAAACAGCAGTTACTCCTTAATTTTTATGTTAAATGTAGCTTCATGTCATCATGTGCTTGATAAAAGGTTGAAACACTAACCACACGTAAATGTCTTGTACGCGACAATCTGACATCTATAGGGAGAAATAGAGGTGTCACTAGAATACTAGATCACATTTATAGCAACACATTTCGACACAGTAGTAAAAAAGTGTTTGAAACTATAAGAAATATGTGTAGCAAAAAATCTGAAAAACTTTACAGCACTCTTTTTAACTACGAGTCGATATGAGCTAAGACATATATGCTCAAATTATGCTACTGTGACTCTTTCTGTGTCACGATTGTTAATCTGACTTTTATATCCAAAACAATGGCAAAAAGTGATGGCATTGTTTCCCTAAGGAAAGGCTTGCGGATTGGCGCATTCTTTTAGTTGAACTATGGAATCTTCTTCATCTGAAACCAATGGTAAAATCCAAATTGCCCTACAACATAGTCATAAATACAAGTGTACATACCATCGATCTGTTACAGTGCAAGAACTACTCGTGTTACAAAATCTACAATGGAAACACTCCTGAATAGAATTGATACACATATTGAAAACAAGAGCTTTGAACTAAATATCGAGTGTCGTTCAAAAAAAGAAAAACTAATCAAAATAATACTGAAGGCAACTAACGTATTTTCCTTAAATTGTGTATGTATGTTTGGTGTAATAGGCGCTGTTAATCCTTAAAAAACGGTATGCTTAAGTTTTCACGTGTGTTTTTGTCAAGTGTCTTCAATAACTTATCTTCGATTACGAATGTTAATACATATATTAGGCTGAGCAGCCACAAAACGAACTACATATAAGTTTAACAGAACGTTAAAAGCATTTTCGATTACATATTATTATTTTTGTTGAATCAAGATGTGTGTAGACACTCTATTTGTGCTTCCCTTTTCTATCAGATAGTTTCAGTTCACTGATGGCAAACTACGTTGGAAATAACCAATTAATAACCACATTTTTATATCCAGGGTGTTGGTTTTATTGTTTTAATACTGTGTGACTGTCTTAAAACATGACTGAACATAAGTACGTAACACAATATTCGAACTACGGTGTACAATGATCTTATAGTTCTTCCCTGATAATGTGAGGGAAATGGCATGGGTAAGTCTACTAGCATGGTGGCAGATAAGTTTGTTCCAAATGTGTTCAATATATGCAAGGATTAAAGACATATTACAAATATTCCATATTGTGCTAGATGGAGATAATCTGTCTTAGTGAGGTTCAAGGTATTTATTTTATTAAAGGGTATCTCCGGTAAATGTATTACTCTAAAAAAGCGTTTAAGTACATAAAATGTGGGTGAAATCCACATCTTAGCTCATTACATAGGCGAAAACAAACGCACCTTATGTGCTTCAAACCATACCTATCATAAGAATGACACCCAAACTTATGAACCTACTATAAAAAAATGACCACTAACGACAAGATTACATTTGACTCACAATGATACCAAAAATAACTATATTGTTTAGCTTGACCTTGAAGAGTCATATCGAACGCATTATAAAATGCCAACTATTGTTCTGTTAATCCAAAAGTACCATTCGTAACCATCATATATATCATAATCTTCATCCTCAAGAAAGCTTGCATCGTTTGCACCACCACCAGCTCGATTCGCTAAGGAAGCCATGAATCGAGCCGTTTTATCATCAACCTCCTCAACCTCACTATCCGAATTACCTTCTTGATCTCCCATTGAAGTACTAGGCATAGATGCCGATTTCAAATTCACCCCCTTTTCAATGTTCGATTGTTGATCACACGACCCAATAGTATTTTCGGTCGTATGTTTATCATTTTGCCCATTTCCATCTACACAACTCGCCTCTTGTGTAGTAGGAGTTTTGTTTCGGTCAATACCGCCTCCGTCGTCCACGTCCACAATATTGCCCAAAGCTTCAAAAGAATTTGAGGCCGTAGTAATATTAGTACCTTTTTAGCGTTCTCTGGTCCAAGGTATTTCATTGTGAAGTAGTTACACTTCAGTACAATAGTTGTTAGATGATTTTCTTTTGTTTGTGATATGAGCATATGTATTGTCTTAAAGCTCTAGTAGCATTATAATTCAGAGGGATAGTGACTTTTAGTAACATCAGACTTGTTAACTGTTTTAGTGACAATTTGTTATGAAAGTGATAAAAAGTTTTATGCTTACAAACATCTACTAAAAATTTTCTGCAAAAGCTATTAGTGTAATAATAGTGGTGAGTTTTATTGACTTTCTGATTAAAATTTCGCGTCACAAAACCTTCCAAACTTACTCATACACTCATTTTCTGTTAAACAAGCGGATACCTTTAGTGATAAATATGACTTTTGGTGACTCACTTACGGGCCAAGAGAGATGGTTTTTTGTAGTGTACCAAATGATTTTTTAACCCTTGTATCTCTATTTTCTGTGCCAAAATTGAGTGAATTACCATTTAACTCAACATACATTATAACATAATAGTATTTGTAGTTATTTTAATTTAAAATTATAAAATGGATCTTTCTAACATTCAAACAATAATTTGATTGAGAAATTTCAAAAGAGGTAACGGCTATTAGGGTGGTTACATATAATATATGCCCTACAAGAGTCAATTTTCATGACCTCATTCATCAACCTCCAACAACTGCCTTAAACCTTCATACCTATTTTGACCTTTAAGCTACAGAAGTCAACCTTATCATTTACCGTTACCATTCGACTTCATCCCCTGTGTAGCACAAGACAAATGTTTAGTTCATCTTATTAGCAATGCATACAAAAACCAAAGTCAATCATGTCTCTCTGATTTATTTTCTTTCTCAAGTACTATAGAAGAAAAAGAGAAATAATTAGGATTCTTAAATATATACTCCGTAATTCAGTTCTTGCGAGTGAGTTTTATCTTGATTTGTGAAAAACTAAGTTACTTAACTGCAACCAACAAGATATTGTCATACAAGTTTAGGCATAAATTAAGCACACATATAGCCTCCTAAATATTTCTCAATAGAAAAATGTTATTACTTGTTAGCTTCAAAATGTTTCCTTTTCAGTTACTTTGTACATTCCTGAACATTTAAATTAGAGTAAACTGCAAAAATCATCCCTGTGGTTTGTGTATTTTCGCAAGAATCATCCCTATCTCAAACCTTCAGCATTAACCATCCCCAAGTCCACAAACGTTTAGCAATAATCATCCCTGAGCACTAACGTCGTTAGTTTTACCAGTTAAGTGTTAAATAATATTTTCCCGTTAGTCTCTCCGTTAATATTTTTTGCACCGTTAGTCCTCATTTTACGTTTTCGTCAATTTTTTACGTTTTTGTCCGTTTTTACTCGTTTTCGTCCGCTTTTTATCCGTTTTTGTCCGTTTTTTGTATGTATTCGTCCGTTTTTTTAAGTTTTCGTCCGTCATTTTTACGTTTTTTACGTTTTCGTCCGTTTTTTTATGTTTTCGTCCGTTTTTTTATACGTTTTTTTCCGATTTAAATCGTTTTCGTCCGTTTTTATAGTTTTTGTCCGTTTTTTACGTTTTAGGTCCATCATTTTTACGTTTTCGTCCGTTTTTATGTTTTTC
This sequence comes from Chrysanthemum makinoi, assembly GCA_910596185.1. Classification (NCBI taxonomy): domain Eukaryota; kingdom Viridiplantae; phylum Streptophyta; class Magnoliopsida; order Asterales; family Asteraceae; genus Chrysanthemum; species Chrysanthemum makinoi. The sequence goes on from OU343225.1 coordinate 97,874,120, forward strand.
GTCCGTTTTTACGTTTTGTCCGTTTTTTACGCTTTTTTTTTTTATATGCGTTTTGTCTGTTTTAAATCGTTTTCGTCCGTTTAAATCGTTTTTGTCCGTTTTAAATCGTTTTCGTCCGTTTTAATAGTTTTTGTCCGTTTTTTGTATGTTTTCGTCCGTCATTTTTACGTTTTTTACGTTTTTGTCCGTTTTTTTACGTTTTAGTCCGTTTTTTTACGTTTTCGTCTGTCATTTTTACGTTTTCGTCCGTTTTTTTACGTTTTCGTCTGTCATTTTTACGCTTTCGTCCGTTTTTATATGCTTTTGTCCGTTTTTTTTACGTTTTCGTCCGTAAAATAAACGTAAAAAAACGGACGAAAACGTAAAAAAACGGACGAGAACGTAAAAAATGGACAAAAAGGTAAAAAAAAGGACAAAAACGTATATAAACGGACGACAACGTAAAAAAATGAATAAAAAGCGGACGAAACATATAAAAACGGACGAATACACATAAAAACGGACGAATACACATAAAATAACGGACGAAAACGTAAAAAAACATACGAAAACGTAAAAAAAATGGACAAGAACGTAAAGAACTGACAAAAACGTAAAAACGGACGAAAACGTAAAAAAACGGATGAGACCGTAAAAAATGGACAAAAAGATTAAAAAAAATGGACGAGAACGTAAAGAACGGACGAAATCGTATGAAACGGACGAAAACGTAAAAAAACGGATGAGACCGTAAAAAATGGACAAAAACATTAAAAAAAACGGACGAACTCGTATAAAACGGAAAAAAACTCAAAAAACGGACGAAAACATAAAAAAGCAGATGAAACATATAAAAACGGACGAAAACGATTTAAAACGGACAAAAACGTAAAAAACGGACAAAAACGTAAAAAATGGACAAAAACGTAAAAAAAACGGACAAAAACGTAAAAAAAAGGACGAAAGCATATAAAAACGGACGAAAGCGTAAAAAAACGGACGAAAACATAAAAAAATGGACGAAAACGTAAAAATGACGGATAAAAACGTAAAAAAAGGACGAAAACGTAAAAACGCGGACGAAAACGTAAAAAACGTAAAAATGACGGATGAAAACGCATAAAAACGGGTAAAAACGGACAAAAACTATAAAAACGGACGAAAACGATTTAAAACGGACAAAACGATTTAAACGGACGAAAACGATTTAAAACGGACAAAAACGTAAAAAAACGGACGAAAGCGTAAAAAAACGGACGAAAACGTAAAAAAACGGACGAAAACATAAAAAACGGACGAAAACGTAAAAATGACGGACGAAAACGTAAAAAAAGGGACAAAAACTATAAAAACGAACGAAAACGATTTAAATCAGACAAAAACGTATAAAAACCGGACGAAAACGTAAAAAAATGGATGAAAACGTAAAAATGACGGACGAAAACTTAAAAAAACGGACGAATACATACAAAAAAAGGACAAAAACGGATAAAAAGCGGACGAAAACGAGTAAAAACGGACAAAAACGTAAAAAAGCGACGAAAACGTAAAATGAGGACTAACGGTGCAAAAAATATTAACGTAGGGACTAACGGGAAAATATTATTTAACACGTAACTGGTAAAACTAACGACGTTAGTGCTCAGGGATGATTATTGCTAAACGTTTGTGGACTTGGGGATGGTTAATGCTGAAAGTTTGAGATAGGGATGATTCTTGCGAAAATACACAAACCACAGGGATGATTTTTGCAGTTTACTCTTTAAATTATAAGAGGAACAAAATTCCTTGTTGTCGTCGCAATCGAGCTTTGGGTTTGTTTTTTTTTTTCTTTTTTTTTTAGAAAGGCAAGCTTTGGGTTTGTTGTGGAGGTTTATCCAGCAGTCCTACATATATAAGCTTCAAAATGTCTCCTTTTCACAATTTACATTTTAATAGGCATTTTTATTTCACAAATATAGTAACTCATATGATGAATTGTAGGTGATCATTTAAAGAAGCAAACTAGTGAATAATTTTTGTTCTCAAGTTATGGTTATCTTAAGGGCAAATCGCATAAAAATGTACTCATCTTATGTCTAATTTCAATTAAAGGTACTATTCTTTTTTTTTCTCAATTTAAGGTACCCGACTTTTTTTTTGGGCCGATTTAGGTTTTTTTCTAACTTCCGTTAACTATTTCGTTAGTAAATTTAATTTTCAATAGTATCTCGAATGGCTAAAGGTAATTTACTATTCTCTTTGATGATTTTATTACTTATGTTATATATTGTTGCTTCACAAGTGTTTATTATTTTTTAGATATCTTGGCAATCCAAATAACCACTGTTGCATCGGAGTCGGCTTTTAGTACGGGAGGCCGTGTTCTTGACCCGTATAGGACTAACTTGTCTTATGCCGTAGTTGAGGCGTTGATATGTACCCAAGATTGGGTAAGAAAGTCCAAAAAAGCTATAATAGACGACATAGACGATCTATTAAATGATGACGATGTTGCACAAGGTAATAGCTTATCAATTTCTATATATGAAATAATAAAATGCAGTTGGAATATATTTGTTACTAGTATCGCTACTGAAGTTATTACTACTGAAGTTATTACAGTTGGAATATGCATTGTTTTCTACTGATATAGGCTATAGCTACTGATGTAAATATGCATTGTAAATATGCATTGTTTAGTATATCATATAGCTACTGATGTAAATATGCATTGTTTTGTATATCATACAGCTACTGATGTAGGCATATAGCATTGTCAATATCTTGTAAATATGCATTGTTTGTTAGCTACTGATATAGAACATTCGGATATAGCTACTGATATAGCTACATACTAAAGTTAGCTTATATGTTATTAGTATGATGTTTCTTATTAACTTTGTTTATTTTCTCGTATGTGTAGATATCGAAGATGGGATTGCCAAACAAAATGCTAAAGAAAAAGGAAAGGGAGTTACACAAGATTAAATGATTATTCGTCTTTCGTTGAAAATGGTTTAGTATGTTTATTTGAACGATTTCATATGTTTTTGGTGGAATTTTATTAGTTTTTGAACGATTGTAAGTTACGATAAATTTGGTGATATGTTTATTTGATATTTTAATTGTTACTAGCATGAACTTCGGATTTTTTTAACGAAAAATGAGAAGTACCGGATAGGTACCGATTTCCCGGTACCGAGTACCGGTACCGGTACCGAAATCCCGTACGGTACGGTACCGGTACCCCTTTTTATGCTCGGGAAAAAAACGGTACCATCAATTCGGTACGGGTTCGGTACCATTCTGGTACCGTGCTCATCCCTAGTAAATTACATGTTTGGTCATTGAGTTTGTATAGGCATTACGTGTTTGGTCCTTCAGTCCGTTTTTGCACATTTTCAAAAAATATTTTTCAAAAATAAATTTTTTTTCAAAAAAAAATTTTCGAAATATTTTTTTCAAAAAAAAATTTTCGAAATATTTTTTTTCCAAATTTTTTTCAAAAAAACTTTTTCGAAATATTTCAAAAAAAAAATCAAAATATTTTCGTCCGTTTTTGCACGAAAAAAAATATTTCGAAAAAGTTTTTTTGAAAAAAATTTGGAAAAAAAAATATTTCGAAAAAGTTTTGTTGAAAAAAATTTGGAAAAAAAATATTTCGAAAAATTGTTTTTGAAAAAAATTTGGAAAAAAAATATTTCGAAAAATCTTTTTTGAAAAAAAATTTATTTCGAATTTTTTTTTTGAAAATGTGCAAAAACGGACTGAAGGACCAAACATGTAATGCCTATACAAACTCAAGGACCAAACATGTAATTTACTAACGAAATAGTTAACGGAAGTTAGAAAAAAACCTAAATCGGCCAAAAAAAAAAGTCGGGTACCTTAAATTGAGAAAAAAAAAGAATAGTACCTTTAATTGAAATTGGACATAAGATGAGTACCTTTTTATGCGATTTGCCCTTATCTTAAGTATTATTTTGAAAAGATGAAATCTTAATTAAATCAATGAACTATTTTATGTTTGATTTTGTAGAAACTTAAAATCTGCATAAATTTAACTTCTTCATACTAATCATGGTAATCAACACTAAACAATTACACAAGGTCACAAAAGTTAAAATTAAATTAGCATTTGTCATGGAGTTTATAGGAGATATTTCTTTTACCAATGGATTTTATTGAATACTAGAAGAAGTTTGAAAGGGATTACAATTGATTTGTACATACAACTTTCAGATTAACAATCTGATAAAGCCACTTAGGGCATGGAGTTTATAGGAGAATTACTACAGAAAATTATTTTGAAGACTTTTTTTTTTTTTTTTTTTTTTTTTTAATGTTTTTGGATTTTTATTTAATTAAATGACTATTTAATTTCACACAGACAGCTTTTCTACCTGAGAGACAAAGCAGTGGTTATATAAGTTTTCCTCCATTGCTAATTATGATTAAATGATTGTAGGATAAGAGAAAAGTCAATTTCTTGGATGCACAAAGCAAATGGATTTGTTAGGAAGATGCTATTTGACATTTCTGGACATAATATTCTAAGTACTATAATAAGTTAGTTCCGAACATATAATTTTCTTATATTGTAAGAACACATAACAACATTTTGATTAATATATTTTATAGCAACGGAGTTAGTAATTAGGTGTCGCCTTCAAGGAATTTTGTGTCTGTATCAACGTACAAAACAAGTTTGTATTATAGATTGCAGTATTAGTTAAACAAAAACTAATGTTTTATGAGCTTTAATAGTCTAATATTATATGTGATGTTTTGTCAACCCTATTGCGGAAAGTAGACACCTTTACTTGCCCATGTACACACCAATACACCATTTACCTATAATTAAACAAGTTTAATTGACAAACATAAATAATTATACCTAATATAAAATTAGTGTAGATTTAAAGAGGCTTAAAATTATCTATAATGTATACCTACAAATTTATGCTTCATGTTGTTTCACCATTTTTTTTTATCAATTGTAGTTAAAAAAAAAAGTTTCATGTTCTTTTCTAAGAAGGCTAAGATCGATGAACTGATTATAAAGCAAGCAAGACACTAACTAGCAACCCATTAAGAGAGAACATATTACATTATATAAACGTAAGTTTAAGATTACAACACTATTCAGTCGATGACTATACCTCTTTTTCTTAGTGAAAAAAGAAACGATATATTCCAAAACTTCAACTAATGCTAAATTGTGTTGAAAAATTGGTTGGCAAAAGTGACTTTTGACCAACTTTGAACACAATTATCTATATGTATGTGTCACATATATGAGTAATAGTTTGTAGGTTCGCGTTCTCCTCGAAGAGAGCTTCACAATAAGCCTTTATGTGTCCAAAATAAAGTTGATGTGAATGAGATATCGGGTCTCAAAGTTAGACATTCGGTACCATGCCTAAAGAGGAAAAATAGTTTATTTTCAATCCCACATCGGTGGGATGAGTAAACTTAGAGGGAGTCTATTGTGTATAAATAGAGGTCCTAATTCCACAAGTTTTTCATACATCAAATCAATAGTTATTATTGATTTCCAACATATGGAATACGCATCTCTTAAGATGAAATTCCTGGCTGTTTAGTTAAGTCCGATACAACTTCTTGTTTTGGTCGTTGTACCCTGGGAAACAGACGGCGAATCTGTTTTAAGGGAAGCGTGTCAAACACGTGCCTCGGCTTTTAGTGCTTCTTTGTTGATCTCTATTTGGTGATCAAGTAAGTCTTTTGACTATTTTATTATTTTATTTAATTATCGTTTATCTGTTTGTATTTAATTTTCTCATTTATTTATTTCTTGTTAATTTTATTTATTGTAATTTAGATTTTATTTATAAAAGTGTAACCGTTTCCCTATAGTCTTAAAACAGATTACGTGTATGAGAATTAAAACACTTTTATTAAAATCTGATTTATATAATTAACAGATTTTATACAAACTGTTTTTCTTCTGAAACCAAGATTGAGTTTCTTTGAAAATCAGTTTTATAACTAAACAGGATTTTAATTAACAGATTTGGTATATGATTTATTAACGATTTTTAAACAGTTTATTGAATCAGTTTATATTGAAACCATGATGAGTTTCTTTTCAAACTGATTTATTTAGTTTGTTTATTGCATATGTTATTGTTTAAATATGGATATTGAAACCAAGCTTGTGTTTCTCGGAATCATATTTGGTACAAGTTTAATAAACCATGTTGAGTTTATTAGATACCATATTGTTTTAACAGTTTTAAGCATTTTTGTGTTTAAATATTCACAAGTTAACTGATGGTAACATAATTTGTGACCCTAGTGAATCTTGCGAATGTAATTGGTGCGCCAGTTACTAACATGGTTAAAAATCATGATGAAATCCGATTCATTGAAACCATGTGGAGTTTCTTTGAAACAAATCTCTTAAAATACTAGTTGTTATTTTATTAGATTACTATAACGTGTTTATAGTTTGTTTGAAACAAAATATGATAATATACAAGCTGTTATCATATTTTGTGGAAAAGTTTCTTTGACTTGTTTAGCTTATTTAAACCAGGTTGAGTTTAATTATAAACTAAATATAGTTCTTGAAACTTTATGCATTCGATAGTAGATCTATAGAAACCTTGTTGAGTTTCTTTGAAAGAGTAAATCTATTTTGAAACCTTGTTGAGTTTCATTGTAGAATTATACCATGTGATGCAGATCTATTAAGATATTGTTAAAGAAGATTGAAAAAATCATATTACAAATTTTTTTTTGTTTAAAAACATTATGTAATATGCGATATTGTTTAATTGTTTAATCGAAAGACCTGTTTAAAAGCGGTTTTGTATAATGGATCTTACAAAATAGTAGTGTTTTAAACCAAATTTGATGTTATCGTGTTTGTTAAGAAACACTTTGTGATATAGCAAGTTGTTAATTATTCCAAATTTAGTGTTACACTAATAACGGAATCTCGTATTAACAGAATGTTCAGAATGTCATGAGTGACATCTAAAGGATCTGCTCCCGAACTTGTTGAAAGGGAGACCGATACTCGAGTTATGTGTACGGTAGATGCTTTAAAGCATTCAGATTTTATGTGCTATAACTATGGGTTAAATGGCCTGAATGAAATGAAAATTGTTGCCAAGGCGGGATCCGACATTAGAAAATGTTTATTAACACTTGGGCATCATGTCATGAGTATGATGATAAGAGTTTGGTTAACTCTTTCAAAGTAGCAGAAAATGAGAGACGCAATTTATGGGCAACTCTATAACTGCTAATAGCAAGGGAAAAGAAATGTGATGTTAAAATTCACATGTGGAAAAGAGCTTAAGTGAACCAACACGTTGTATGTGCCAGAGATTCGTAAGAATCTTGTGTCTGGATGGTTGCTTAATAAATTTGGCTTTATTTTTATCAAGTAACATTGAGTTAACATTGAACTAAATTTTGGTCGGTACGGGTTATGCCATTCATTAAATGTTTAAGCTGAATCTATTTTTTTTTTGGTTGTTTTAATGAAAATGAGTATGAATTCAGCTTATTTGATCCTTTGAATGTATAGCATGGCCATCTCAGACATGTTAATTTTAACTCAATACGTTGTTTAATTAAATAAACAAACACGGATTACAAAAGTAAAACTTATGTTGAAGCCAAATTGACAAGATTGTCTTTTCACTCGGTTGACCATATATTAACCGAACCCTTGATTCACATAGTTTTATGTGATTTGGAATCGATACCTACTAAGGTAGCAATTAGGTACTTCATCGTAATTGTTGATGGTAGCACAAAATATTGCGACTTTTACTTACTTGAGAGTAAGGATATAGACAAGATTGATCTATACAAATAAGTTAAGAATCAACTTATTATCGAAAACAAGGCGGTTCGAAGTGATATTGGAGGTGAATATGTGTCTCCATTTCATGTATGTTCTAAACATGGAATAAGACATAAATTTATTGCTCCTTATACACCACAACATAATTGTTGATAGGAAAGAACGGTGCCTTAAAGATATGGTTATGCCATATTGTTAAAGTCATGGTTTAAGCCATGGCATGTGGGGGAAAGCGGTTTTATTGGCTACTTATCTTTTAGATAAGATCCCCTGTAAGGAAAAGAAGATAGTTTTATGAACTATGGATGGGAAGAAAACCATCCTATAAGTACTTACGAATGTGGGGGGGGTGTCTATTTGTACTGACACCCAAGGTTCAAAATATTGGACCTAAAACTGTGGTTTGCATAAGTTTGGATATGCTCATAACAGTAGTGCTTATCATTTCTTTGTATGTGATTCGGAAACGATAAATATACACAAAGATATGATAACCGAATCAAGGAAAACTTTCATTGTATGAAACCGTGTTTCCTTGATTATTAGAGGAGAATGGATGTTCATCTAGGCTTGTCGGTAAAGTTGTCCATGATGAGAGGCAACTAAATGATGAAGTCCTTCATGATGAGAGACATCAAGATGAGAATGTTGTTCGTGATAAGAGACAACAAAGGAGTTGATAATGATCTCCAAGATGAGAGACAAAATCAAACTGAGGAAGAAGAGGTTGAACCTAGAAGAAGCAAAAGGGCAAGAACCGAGAAATCGTTTAGACCCGATTTTGTTTCTTTTATGGTTGAAAACGAACCTACTTCATACCGAGAGGCGGTTACTTCCTCAGAAGGGCCTCAATGGAAAAAAGCCATTAAAAGTGAAATAGATTCTATTTTACAAAATCATACTTGGGAGCTCGTGGATTTACCTCCTAGTTGTAAACCACTAGGCTATAAATGGATCTTCATGAAGAAGATGAAAGCCGATGGCACCATTGACAAGTATAATGCAAGATTAGTAATCAAAGGATTTAGACAACGAGAATGTCTTGATTAATTTGATACATATTCGCTTGTTACGCGAATAACCTCGATTAGGATGATACTTGCTATTGCCGCTTTAAGAAATTTGGAAGTTCACCAAATGGATGTGAAAACGGCATTTCTAAACAGAGATTTAGAAGAAAAAATCTACATGAACCAACCCGAGGGTTTCATGGCTCCTGGACAAGAGAACAAAGTTTGTAGGCTTGTTAAGTCATTATATGGCTTAAAGCAAGCTCCCAAACAATTGACATCAATTTTTTTCACGCCATGTCGAACGTGGATTTAAAAATAACGAATGTTTATGGAAAGAAATAATTGCTGGTATATATGTAATCATGTGTCTATACATAGATGGTATACTTATCACTGAAAGTGATAACAAGATGATCAAATCCACTAATGAAATGTTGGAGTCAAGATTTGACATGAACTACATTAGCTGCTCGATATGGTTCTTGGAACTAAGATCATATGAAACCAAATGGATTTGTTTTGAAGTCAAAAACACTATAAGGACAATATTATTGAGAGGTTCAATGTGGGGGATTCCGGCCTAGCTAGAACTCCAATGACATCTTTTAAATCTATTAATAATAGAGGTAGAGGTGTTGCCTATTTTGAATACTCAGAGAATATTGGGCGTCTTATGTGTCTAATGACGTATGTAAGACTTGATTTAGAAGTTATAATCAAGTTAAGTAAATATACCCGTAATTCAAGTGATGACCATTTGAATAGTATTACACAAGTACTATGAAATTTACGATATTGCATTTTGGAAGATATCCAACTGCTATCTAATGATAGAGTAATGCAAATATGGATTCTTAGATAAAAGAATCTAGATCCACTAGAGCGGATGTATTGACTCTACGTGGGAAGCTGTGTCTTGGAAATCTTGAAAGTATTTCAAACAGACTTTTATAGCTAAATTTATGATGGAATTAGAATTTATCATTTGAGATAAAGTTATAGAATATGCGAATATCTGCGTTAATTCGTAGAGGACATACCAAGATGGCGTAGACCGGTAACGACCATCTATATAAAGTGTGATAGTCAATTGGAAATTGACAGAGCTCATATCACAATGTAAAACGGTAAGTCAAGACATATCCATCATAGACGTTGATTGGTGCGACAACTACTCTCAACTAGAGTTATCACGATTGACTACGTAAAGTCAATAGATAACATCGCGGATCCGCTTACGAAAGGCTTAAGCAGAGAGTTAGTTAGTAAGTCGTCTAAAGGAATAGGACAAAAGCCCTTAAAGGAATGAGTTTATATGAAGGAAAACCTAACCCAGTTGACTGGAGATCCCAAGATCTGGTTTCAATAGGAAAACCTAATCATATAAATGTGGAGGAAGTCACGTCAATATGGGGGAGTTACTTAACATTGTAACTTCCTAGTCCATTCCTATAACAATTGTGACTTGTTGAGAGGTTAAACATATGGCTTTAATGATTCAGGATGAAATCACAAAGCATAATGGTTCAAGATGAAATCACAAAACATATGTTTTTAATGATTCAAGATGAAATCACCTATGTGAGAGAGAAGTGGGGTCGCTTTAAAGGGAATTGTGGGGGCGCAAATCCTAAGAGCTCTTCTGAACCAGGGAAAATGTTCAGATCATAATGAACATGACTATGAGGGCTTAACAATGTTAGGGAGAGTCTTGTGTGAAATGTATTGTCGTCTACATAAACAAAGATCTCAGTTCAAAGACATCGCGTCTATGACAGCTAGGAGGCTAAGTGCATTTCACAAGGGAAGGTTCAAAGGGTCACACCTACCTATCCTTTGCAAGATTCAACTATTGGAATTTCATCGTAAATTTTGTGTATTACGACCGATCTCCATTCATGTGGGGGATTGTTGGAAAATTGGTTAGCAAAAGTGAATTTTTTCTGTTAATAAGTCTTAGTGGAGAGATAGTGGTGGGGTCACACATATAATATGTTTCTTTTTCTGTTAAATGGTCTATATGAAGAGAGGAAGCAAATGGTGCTCCTCCCCATTAAGACACATTAACAGAGAGAGGTTCACCCACTTAATACAGAAAAAAAAAAGAAACAAGCCAGACCTTAATAGATACCAATAATTAGCTTCGATGGGTACACTCGCGTTGGTTTTGGTGTTTGGAAGTTATCTTCTTGTACTTTTGATAGATGAGACTTGATTTCAATAGAAATGTTTCTTTGAACTATAATGAATTAGTTATGGTGACTTTCAATATACTATTTACCCTTCAAATTCGAGTCTTTTCTTGCAAGTTGCAATTTAGACTTATCAAGTTGAAGAAACAAAATGAGAAGGTAGGAAAAAAGATGCACAATTGGATCAACTTTATTAACTTTTCAAAACATCCAATTAAACGACGACAATGATGTAATCAAGTTGGACTTAAGGACTTTAATTTATTGTTTATTTTGTTCAACTCCATTTGTCGTGATTTGATGCATTCCATCTTTTTTTGGATGATTTATTGTAGATGTTTTTATGTATCCGTAAATACATTCCAATCATTGTGATCGACTATTCACTAGGAAGAAAGTGATATTTAGTGATAAATTACGGATCTAATGACACAAAAACTGTCACTAAAACTGAGATTATAGTGACTCTCTAGTGAGGATAAAAATTCATACCTTTAAAGTTTATGTCGATGACATTTTCTATCAAGAAATCGTTTCCCAAAATGTAAAAAAAAACCACAATTTTTTGTTTTATATTGTATATATAGGTCTACCGACAGCTTTTGTGTAGAATAAACACATGAAGCTTTGTGACACTCTTTCACTAGATGACAACTTTCTTGCAGTAATTGTCAATTCCAGATTGTAAATGTATCTGCAATATTATGCATGGGAGTTGATTTGTACATTCACCAAATTGATTAGCACAATTCATTTTAGAGGGAGTGCATGGTCGGGTAGTGTTAGGGTATACTAGGGTACTTCGGGTACACCATCCCCACTAAATCGGGTACTTGAAATTTTGTACCAAATCGAGCTCAGAAGCCGATCGAGTATACTCCTTTCTTCTCTATTTTTTTTTGTCTTTTTGTGAAAGGTAGTGTTAGGGTAGGATCGGGTACCACTCCCTCCACTTAGGGTAGTGTTATGGTAGAATTGGGTAGTTTTGAGTTGCAGGGTTTTTATTGGATAGAGGTGATGTGGCACCCAGGGTATTAGGGTACCACTCCCTCATGCCTTACAGAGTAAAAGTATGTAAAAGTGATTTGAGGGTATAAATTTCAAAATCTATATACTATATAAAACATTTAAGTTATGGGCTTCACACAAAATTAAGATAAGGAGCTACAATTATTGAGTGACATGTGTCACTTCTCCAACTAAAAAATAACAAAAAAATAAGGAGCTCTAACAAACTAAAATAAAGAGCTCCAATAATGGGGTGACATATGTCATTTCTTAACTAATTAATCACCTTTACTTTTAAATTTAAATATCTTTTAATTCGTTTAATTTTGTTATGATCTAATTTCATCATATTTTTTAAAATTTTGTGCTATTTAATTCAACATCCATTTTCATATATTTTTGAGAGTTTTTAGTTTTTACATTTTTAGTAGGTTTATTTTATTTTGATTCAAATTTTTATAACTTTAACATTTATTTCAATCAATAGAAACTTTATTTATCAAAATCATTTACTTTTTGGGAAAGTGTTTGACGGGTAATAGATTGTGAAGGTCTTTTTATATGCGGGAATAATGATGTCACGGGAAATATACGGAAAACCCAAATAAACACATACAACTAACACATATACATTTGGAGTGTTGTGAAATGAATTCACTAAGCGGGTAGGGAATTGCGAGAAGAGTTGGGTTAACAATTCATTTATTATATTTATTGCCGCCGCTGTGCGCGGGTATCCAACTAATACTCTAAAATGAAGTGTACCAATCAATTTGGTGAGTGTACAAATCAACTCTCATTATGTATGCATCGTTCCATTAACAACTTTTTTTCCTTTTAAAAATGTAGCTGTAGTTCTCTATCTTTGATTCTATGCTCATGCTTAAGCTTATATTTTATATATCAAAAACTTGTTGAAAGGCTACAAGAATGCTCTATATATGTCCCCATGTCAGGCGCTACCAGTTATGCGCGATAATGCGTTAACTTCTTAAGCGGTTTTTTCTCATTAAATATTTTTCTTTTTTGAAAATCAAATAAAATTTTGGTACTAATAATTAGTAGCACACCTACTCGTATTTTAACTTTTAGATGACATATTATCTTTTATTGATAGGAAACAGAAGAAAACAAGTACATTTTGTGATTTTTATTGTGTGGTAGATACAGTCACATAGAAATTATAAAGACAAATGGAATCGAAACAAAAAGACCAATGGAGTTGCTACCTGGATTTGATTTCAATTCCTGTTCTTATGGTAGCAAATGAACTTAACCCCATTGACATGGGGTACGACTTTGTTGACCCATAAATCATTGGTTAACCAAAAGTCAATGTTCATTTTCCCATGATTGATAAACAAAATGTTATTTATATGCTACAAATAAGTCAAAAGATGTAAGCTCCAATGATACATTAAGATCATTGTTGTATTACTAGTTTCTAGCTAGCTTAGGTTCATGTTTATCTTCGACTTGTTAAAGTTAAATAAAAACGTATTTTATGGTGTATTTATCAATAGTGATGCATCAAATAAATCAGATCGAATATATTTATGTTGTTCAACACGAATTGCTTATCTTTGGCGTTAAGAATATTTTTGTAATACGAATCTTGAGATCTAATACAACGTACAACCAAGCATAATGTTTTACTGATCAAATAGCTAGAGATAAATCGTTTGGGAAAACATAATATATATACTTTTCCGCGTAATATGATTCAAAATATGATGGAGCCATCGTATCAACAGCCAATCGACGAGGTGGTACAAACACCTTACGCTCAAAGAGATTAACTAACGTATTTTGCACCTTTAATTAATTGATATGATATAAATGTTGTCATCCAAGTAGGGTTTCTTAGTTCTTTTTTGTATAAAAAAAAGTCTCGACTAGATGTCTTGTTATATAGTGTCACTGGAATTGCGGGGATCGTGCAGAGAAATGCTATTTGATTATAACGCGCCACTTAAATCACCACAAAAAAAAATGACATAAAGTATTTATCCGGTTATTAGAAATGTGTATATTCATGGATGTTGCCGAAGCTTTTTCATTTGCGTGAAAGATTAACCAAATGAGGTAAAACATGGCAATATATTCCATAAATAAACTTGGAAAGAAGGGTGCTAGTTCCAATACCCCTACCCCACTTTTTACATTTTCCACCTCCTGTGTCACTTATTTTTACAGTATAACATAGTTTTTATCAATTTTTATTTCGTATTTTTTGTTAGTTTAATAATTCTGGCTTATTAAACTTTATATTTTATGTTCCATACTTTCAACTTCAGTTTTTTAATATAAGCAAAATAAAAAATATACAAAATTAAGAAAACCGAAAAAACATGAGGTGTGTTTGTTTTGTTCGTGTTTTAGTGGTACAAATAACCCATCCTAGAAAGAAATATGTTGTTAAAATACTTTACCACACCGAAATAATACACTTGAGGATGAAATTAAAATCATATCTCACTCTTGGATTAATTGGATCAATGATCTAAAACTGTTTCAATTCTACAATCCCGTTGTAACTCTTTTTTCCCACTAGCTTCTTGCTAGGGATTTATTTGAATGATAAGTTTGCTGCTAAGAAAGAGTAGAAAAAAAATGTCATCCTTAGCTAATATCGACCGTTTTTTATATCCCTCAAAAGGTGAATAATTGCATATATATCCTTGGTATAAGTTTTTTATGCATATGGTACAATGATTTTTATGCATGCCAAGGATATATATGCAATTTTATATTTTTGAAAGGATATATATGCAAATGCCCCTAAATATTATTAATTTATGTATATGTGTATATCCATTAATATGTGTGTTGTGTGTTGTATGTTGAGGGAGAGAAAGAGAGGGAGAGGGAATATAAAGCTGTAACAAAGACAAGAAGAAAGCTTGATTACCATCTCAACAAATCTGACTCAATATGTTGATAAAGAATATATTAATAGATTATAAGAAAGGTTTTGTGGGAGTGAGTAACTTTAATCAAGTTTTTCATAGTTTTCTGCTTGTTGTGTTTCCATGGACATCTTTGTTCCATTCTCTATCTCCACTTTTCAATAATATCTAATTCATTAAATAAGTAAACAATGTTAATTATGTTGAAAACACAGGTCAATGTGGTGGTACCCTTCCCTACACACTTGATTAACTTTTTTTCATAAATTCCATGGCTAATATTCTATGTGTGGGTTCTGGATTGGATTAAAGGCAACTTCCAATAATTTTGTTATTAATTTAACGAATCCTTGCCACTTTAAAATTAAAGTAAAAAGGATGACTTTAGCGATGGGAGGAAAGCCGTAATTAACGATAGTTATGAATTAATGGTCCTTTTATTGTTTTATCTTTTCTTTTCTAATTAATTTTTTGTTTTTACATTGCTAATTGGGTGAAGACGATTCTGAGATTCTGACTCTGAATTTGATTTCGATAGGTGGAAAGGCGTTTGAGAGGTCTTTCTTAGCTAGGTTTTGCTTGAGCAATTTAATGGTGTTTGTCAATGTGTGGTGCAGGTTTTTGACGTTGGCCAGCAAACTGTCGAGCTAGTGTTGGTGTTTTTTATGGGGTCGTCTTGATTTTGATTTAATAGCGGTTCTCCTGTTTCATGAGTAACCATTTTTATATCACCGTATTATTTTCCTATTTTCCTTGATACTTTGTAATCCAAGCTCCTTGCTAGTCCTATCAATGAAATTATCTGTGACATTAAATTTTTTTCACGGTGTTACACAAAATGAAAACTAAATACAAAGACTATTGTTGGATCCTTGTCCATTTTTATAAACCAATGTTCATTCCAAAAAAATTTAGCTCGAAGTTCATACATCAATGACTACTATCAACAATGTGATACGTAGATGCACCAAAGCAACAAACAATATATAGATCAGGTAACCGTAAGGTTCAACTAAAAACTATGGTAAAACAATATTAGTAGCCCGCTACATCAGATATATAGGAAATGAGTGTCTTATTTAATACCAATGTCTGATGTGTTGTTCGAAAACTCCCCGCTTAAACTCTTAGTTTTCTGGCCATGCCTACACAACAAAAATCCATACCACGGGACACGCATGAGCGGCGTGTCCATTACACCCTGAAAGGGTACGGCCCTAAAACCATGTGTAACGCCACCATAGCCAGAAGTAATGGACTACTTGGATACCCTTTAGGCTAAAAAATCAAGGTGAAAGGATAATAGTAGTCCATTACTATAGACATATCACATATAATGTATTAATTCAAATGTTTTATCTCATATTAATGCGGGATGAGATGTTATAAAGTATTCGATTGTGTGCAATTATTTTAAATCTTTTATACACGGAAATAATGCTGATTAAACGGATATGTTTTGGATTAATTTAAATATTGTTGAAGGTTTCACATCAAAGAATAATTAGAAAAGGAGGGAGGAGCCAAGCACAAGAAGTTTGCAATGTTTTCAATTAACTAAGGTAGATTAATCCATAAGCTTTTGCCTTTCCTCCTTTTAGTGTACAGCTAAGTATGCTTATTTTGTAACTTTATATTGTAACATACTGAAATACCAGAAAGGCATTCTAACTAATAATAATGATCTGTTTTTAGCTTGTCTCTACAAAGATGCTAAAGTATTATCATCATGTCATTTTTTTTCATTGGACAACTTTGTGACATAACGATCATTTCATATGTTGATCAAGACACCGAAATATAGTTTGTAATGGAGAAAAATGATGAAGAACATCATAACGGTTTCAGTCTGCAACAATATAGATAAAGGACAGCATATATTAATTTTACCTTTTATTTGGTAGTATTTGTTGGCGGTTTCTTATACTATTATCTATTTGTACTGTTCATGCAAGCAATAAATATTTCTTACTTGGCATATTCATATTTCATTTTACGTATAAAATTTACTTAGTGTTTTGAATCAATTTCTTGTGAAATACTTAGGAAGTTAACGGGTTTTTAAGCTAGTTTATAGAGTAACTAAATGGAACGAAGTGTCTCCAATGTTACCAAAGATGGGTTGAATACGAATGGAAACCGCCTCGGTGTGATACGTGTAAGCTTTTTAGTCATACGCTACTTGATTGTCCTAAATCTGTTCCACCTCCTACTCAGCCTAAACAGAGTGTTAATGATGGTTTTCAAATGGTTAATAACAAGAATAAGGGTAAGAACCAGGTAAAGGAGGTTCTACAAAACCTGTTGTGGGTCCTAAGCTTAGGTATCAACCTAAAGCGCCTCCTCCTGAACTCAAGAAGGTGGATAATACAAAGAAGAAAGCCACTGAAGTGGCTAGTAGGAGTGGGACGAAGATTGCTATATCGAATCCTTTTGGTGCACTTAATATGATCGATACTGATGAATGTGGCATTCCTACGGATGTAGTGGATTCTGATTGTACAATGGAAGCTAAGGAGGTTGGGTCTCTTAAGATCGGTAATGTATCACAAGAACCGATTGTGAGTGATTCAATGGAAGCCAACGAGGTTGGTCCTACCCCTATTGCTGAGAAAATTGGGTAGTTTAAAAAGCTTCTTATTGATGGGAAAGCTACTCTTGTTGATGATGATGGTAATCCTATTAAAAATGTTAATTATCCAGGTAATAAAAAGGATTTTCCGTCTACTTCTTCGACTAAGAGGATTAACCCATTCTTTAAGGTGGGAGATATTTTTGATTCCGACAGTGATGAAAAGGAGGTTGTGAACACTTTTGATGAGTCAATGAACCTATTTGGTGGTGGTCATGATCGTGAAGATGATTATGATGACTAAGCGGATCAGGTCTACGATCTTCCAAGGAATTTGGATGCTTTTTATGACACGTATGGTATCAAACTCCAAGGCTTTGGTAGGAAGTAATTTTGTTTTCATAGGAGTCTAATGTTATCTTTTAAATAGTGGTTTATTTTCTTGTTTAGAGAATAGGAAGTATCTTGTTATGTAAGCTTTTCCGCCTATCTGAGATATGGGATTAACCCATATCCTTTGTACCTAAACGTTTTTTGGAGTAATATATTTATCGGGTCTTTGACCTTTTACTCAAAAAAAGATGGGCTCTTACAAGGCGAATTTAGTTTAGCATGCATGTCGGTTAAAACTCAGTACTCAAAATTGACTTTCAGTAATTATGTTTGGTGAAACTAGCAGTAGCCGTTATCAAATATAAAAGTGTTTGATAACGTAGTTGTAGACGTTATCATAATGTGTAAAATGACGCAAAAGTGGCATTAGACTATGAACGCTTCTTTTAGCAGCATTACAAAGAGTAGTTGATGAGTGCTTATTCACTCATCATTTTTACCCATCTAAGACCACAAAAACGTCTAAAAACACGGAAATATAACCAAATATACGGCAGATATCCTTGGACTGTGTTTTTATGTATTTCAGGTACAAAGGATCGAAAACAGGGCAAAAACGTGCAGAATTGAGCTCGGATTGGAAAGCGTGCTTTGCAGACAGAGCCAGAAGATGATTTTCTACATTTTCAGAGCCTGGGATACACATTTGGGAGTGAGCTTGGGGAATCAGACGGAAAACCTAACCCTAAACCTAAAATCACCATTTTACCCTTCTTCTCGAACCCAAATGACTATTTTACCCTTTTTATCAAAATTGAAAACTACTCTCTTAAACTCCATTTTTATTTAACACCAATTATTTTTCAAAAACCCAATTTTTATTAAAATTATTTCTTAAAAAAAAAATAATAATAATAATAATACAAAATTTAAATTTACTTTTAACCTTATGATGACCTTAACCTTTCTAAACCTTCATTTGACCCCCCCTTAAACATCTTGACCTTCTTCCCCTTCTTTACCCAAAACAGATACAGAATACCCAAACCCATTTCATTTTACCCGCCAAAAATCCCAAACCCCACACAACCTTGTCTCTTCCTCAACCTCTCACCATCAAACACTGGTCCCCATGTCTCACTTCCCTCCCCCACACCCACATGGGTGAGATGCCATGTTGGCAATCCTCAAACACCCCATTGGAGCTTATATGGAGACAAAGAAGCAACGACTCAGATTCACTCCTTGGTGCCCAAGTTCAAATGAAGGGTTGAGATTGAAGAAAAGAAACACAAAGCTGTCCATTCTCTCATTTGTCTCACACAGAAAGCACAAGCTCAAGCATTTGAAGACCTCTCCCTTTAGTATAAATAGAAGTAACTTGTAGCCTTTCAAAGGCAGTAGGATTTTAGTTTTAAAAATAGCTTTTTAATTTTCAGTTTTCTTTCAGTATTGTAATTCAATCTTTAGTTAATGAAAAAGTTTTTTTAGTTAAAATCTGTTTTCTCTTTTATATTCCTATAAGCTCTAAGATAAGCACTTATTCAAAAGTGCTTATCTCATTTCCAAAACTCTTTTTATAAGTTAGTAGTTGGTTTTTGATAAAAAAATTCCCAGTTATGTTTTCTAAAAATCAGTTTCATAACATTATCACCCTATAAAAGGGTGTTTGGCATTAGCTTATTTTTGTCTCAAACCCTTTTTTTTAACCCACTTTGACTCTCAAAGTCAAAGTGATTTAAGGTTAAAGTAAGTTTACAAAATGTGCTTAACTTAGATTGCAAAAGTTTGCAAGTTTTGGCTTTAAAAAAAAATCTCAAACTTATTTCTGTCCTGCACATCATAACAGCAGCTATAGCTGCTGTTTCATAAGCTTTTTCCAAGCTTATTTTTGGTCTAAGATTCTTCCAAAATGTTTTTCTTGCAACCTCACATACCCACCTAGATATAGCTTTGCTTATTTTGCACTTAGTTTAGCTTTAGCTCAGTTTAAATTTGCATTTAAAACATGCTTTTCCCATATCAGCAATTGTTTCAGCAGCCATTCTAGTTCATTTGGCTCTTCTTTTTTATTTTTAATTTGCTAAATATTTAGCTTTAGGACCTGTAATTTTGCATGCTTAATCTAGGCTAGGTAGTGTATTTAAAGCTTATTTTTCTGCAATTTTACATCAGCTTTTAGGTAGCTTAATTTTCCCTTAAACCAGCCCCCTTAGGACTGCCCTGCTGATACATTAGCAGCCTCTTCTCAGCTTATTTTGTGCTTATTAGTGATTCTAGTTAGCTTATCTAGGATACCTTAGTGCTTATTAGGTGATATAGATTCGGAGTGTTAGTCGTTAGCAATCTTTTGCTTATTAGTACTTATTAAAGTCATTTTAGAATGGCTTAGTATACCCTTTGTATGCTTAGTATTCTCATTAGCCTAGGATTTCCCATATACCAAAACTGCTTATCTTTCCCCCTAGCTTCTGTTCATTAGCTTATTTAGTTCCTTACAAATGCATGTTAGCTTATTCAATCTGAACTTTGCTTATCATTGCTTAATTGTGCTTAAAAAAAGAACCTGGGTGTTTAGTTTGTTTTTACTTACGGTCCAAAAATATAAGCTTTTTTAAGCTCTTGCAAAAGTTCGTTTTTCACAAAAAGTGCTTAATCCTTCATCCTTTTTCAGCTTCTAAAAAAAAAAAATTATTAATTTTTAGCTTACTAGCTTATTAGGCTTTTTAAGTGCTTATTTCGTAAAGTAGTACCACACTTTTTCATTTTTACCAAAAGCAGTTAGGTTCAAAGTAATTTTAGTGAATTTTTCAGAATTTTCTAAAATAGTTTAGTATTTTTTATAATTAAATTAAATTAAATTAGATTTTAATTCATAATAAATAATTTAAAAGTCGAAAAAATACCCGGCTTTTTCCTAAAATTATTTTTAGTCATTTAGAACGTAGGAAAATTAGTTTCGCATCCGTAGGCCTTAAATTTCATTATTTTCACTTTTTGAGGCTCGGGATTAGCCCGGGTTTTCACGTTTTTGCATATTAGCACCATAGAACTTAATTTAGCTTCATTTTATTGTTTCATATGCTTAGTAGTAGTTAATTTATCATTTACATTGTTCCCCTAGCCTTAATTACTTTCCCGTCATTTAATTTTACGTAATCAAAAACACAAAAACCCAAAACATCGAGCATTTTAATAACAAACCTAAAGCGACGTTGTCCATTCACACCTCGTTGGGACACGACCCGGATATCCTTATCCGGTATCACATATCTCACTCACGGGATTTGATTGACTAACCTTTTTCCTAAGAGGTTTTCGATTCGATTCTCGTGTTTATTTTGATATTGATATTACTATACTATTTCATCCATACACACCACCTTAAAGCCCCCTAACCAGTAGTATTTAAAAAATGTGCAAAAAGCCACATGTTGCCAAACAAGTTGTTGGGTCAATTCTGTGTCTAATGATCTTTGTCTAGAACTTGAATAGAAAATCTTAACTACATTATAATGCATTTAGGTCATTCCTAAAAAGGAAGTCTTAAAAAAATAAGCTTACACACTGAGGAATGCATAAAATTCAAACATCGCATTATTCAAAATTAAATGCAGACGTTTTCACTAAATTAACTACAATTTCAAATCATTCACAACCCATTATTAAAAACGTCTAACTGCTAAAAATCATTATCAGTAATGATAATAAAATAACCGCATCCACTATATAAATACAAATAAATCATTTGATATCTCCTTCACACACATCTAAAACATCAGCAATAAGTTCTTCGCCGCCGCATTGCGCGTGTACCCTGCTAGTATCATAAATGTAAACAAAGTCTTTGGATGGAAATAAGCATTTAAGGAGTCATCTTCAGAATCTAAAAGAAAGACTCGACACTTCCTGAGACGGAACTTAATGAGTGAAGTACCTGAACCAAGAAGAAGACAATGGGGTCAGTGAGTGTGACAATAACCACTGACTCCATGAAGATCTTCTTGACAAATCAAAGACATCTTGAAACTTAGATACTTAGTAAAAGTATCTAAGTTACTGAAATATAGGCAAAAACTTTCTTGGAAAGATAAGTGCACATCACTTATCTAAAAGTCAAGATAGTACCAGAGTTGAAAAAATAACAAATAATTGTCAACACTGTTCCTTAAAACATGGTTTGACATGTTCCAAGAATGAAAGCATTTAATGTAAGTGTACTACATAGTTAAATGCTCGACAAGTCGCTATTACCCGACGGGTATCCACCTCGATCTTTGCCTTTAAAAGGAATGTTGTAAAGGAGTAAATGTTTATCTCTTGCAATTAAAGTGGTACACTTTCAAGTAGGGGTGAGCAATCCCGACCGACACCCGACTCCCGTCCCGATCCCGACACCCGACTCCCTTCTCGATACCGATCCGACTGTAATCGGGTCGGTAGTCGGTTTGCGTTTTCCTGGTAATCGGGATTCGGGACTGGTCGGGAGTCGGGACGGTCCCGAGAAAACGCAGCCAAAATAAAGATTCGGGACCATTATCGGGATTCGGGATGAGTCGGGAGTCGGGAGTCGGTTTGGGTTTTTCCCCATTGTCGGTATCGGGATTAGTCGGGACGGGTAGGGATTCGTCCCGATGCTCACCCCTACTTTCAAGAGAGTATTTACTCCTTCAAATAGAACTAAGTCCAAATAAATTTCAGTTCGTTAATCATAGTTCTTACTTAAACAATAACTTAGGTTTTTGTTAAAGTTTAGTGAGGAGATCACCAAACATTGTTATATAACTTAGGTTTTTATTCCACAAACAATCTTAAATAAATTATTTGATTCACTTCTAATAAGAATTTAAACATTAAAAATATCTTTTTGTTTACTTATACGTTTATATATCTTGTTTTAAGTTTTAAACTTATATTATTAGACATGGAAATTGGTTAGTTAAACTTAGTTTATCCCTTGTAACCAGCTAAAGGGAAAAACACAAGTTTTGGGTCTTAAAGCCAAAACAATACGCGCTAGCTGAACACACCAATATCAATAAGCATTTATCTAAATTTTGACATAAAAGAATCTAAACTTATTACTGTATTTTAGTATGATTGCCTCACAAACGGTAATAAAATGATATTAGTAACTAAATCAGAAAAAAAAAACATGGAAATTAAGGCTACTAACCCACCACTAAGCTAATATAAACCCTCATGGGGTAAATTCGAGCCAAAGCCAAAGACGAGATAATTTAGCTCTTTTTTCGTTTAAACTAGAGGTGTGATATTTGGATCCAACTCTAAGAGACATAGTCACAATCTGTTTGCCATAACACCCCACTTGTAGTTAGAATTCAGTCAAGGTGTAGTGATCGAGTCATGTGCCTATTTGGTTATCATCACAGAAGGAAGATTATATATTTGGTATTATTTATAACAAAAATAGTTACCAAGACAATATAGCTTCATTACTGAATTTAAATTGAGGTGAATTTTTAATCATAAGTGCAATATTATTTTTTCTAATCCTGTACCGGACATAGTATGATCGTTTTTACTTAACAACATGATCTTTTTTTGGTACAAAAGGGTAAAACTTATATTAATGATACATTTTACATCAAACATAACATAACTGAGATTTGGACAGCCCCAAACTCAGATACAACTAGACTACATATACAATATTTGTTGCTTTCTAATCTATCTCAGACAATACAACATCATATATCTCACAGCACAAATGCCACCACCAATGCAGCCTGCAACAGGAAACTTACAAGCTATCCATCTAAAACAACAACACAGTTTTGGATAATACCCTTATATGCACCAAGACCATACCTTCATAATTACATTTTGATAACGCTATACGCGTCGTTCGGGGTCAAAGGAACTTCCTTTTCGTCGAGCAAGTTTTATAACACCCTAGGCAGTGAACCTAAGCGTTGTAGTGTAGTATTAGGGTAAGCCACGGGTATTGATATCGTTCTCTAGGGGAATAGTGTCGTTAGGCTGAAATGTATGTCGATTTAAGTCTAAAGGTGAGGGATGATTATTTTTGTATTTTTATATTTTATGAATCTCAGTTTTGGAGGGGAGGGTGGAATTAGTTGCTAGTCAACTATCCCAAAAGATACTAACTAAATTATGGGTCTACCAGGAACGTGAAGCGTATCTACTTATGATGTATTACTCCTTGCTAGCTATCCAATTCTACCTACTGAATTGTCACATCCTATTGATGGTTGAATTGTCACGTCCTTATTCTTAATGCGTTGTGTTTTCTAAGGTGGTAAGGTGTGCATTCCCTAACTCTTTGAAGTCACCTTTAAGTGTAGTAAACGAAATCCACTAAGTCATTCATAAACTAAATTTGAGGTTATCTTTGGGTTTAGTAAACGAAATCCACTAAGTCATTCACAAACTATCAAAGATTTGTCAAGTATTAAACACAACGATAGCCTAGTCGCACTCCTAAGCCAATTACAATTAAGATAAGAGACAACCAATCAAACAAGAGACAGTAGGATGCAAGAATTATAAACTAAACCAATTAGACTCATTGAAATTGTCACACCCCTAATGATGAAGATAGACACAAGCATCACTAAGAAATCAATAAGATCTAATTAATTACATACAAGTTTCATACAATCATAAGCAAACACTAGGTGAATTAGGCAAGCATAATTAATGAAGAGCAAGCAACAATCATGATAATTGAAGACATAGCATAGGATTGGATTAACAAACAAACCATTACATGATGTTTCTAGAGTGTTTGAAACCCTTTAAGTTGCTGGAAAAACACCTACCTAAACCCTAGAATCGGACTTAGGGTTTAGGGCTTACAAAAAGTGAAGTTATAATGTTATATTTATAGGCATATTTTCTGTCGGCAAAGAGTGACGGCGTCACACCTATAGAGTGACGGCGTCACGACCATTTTTTCACCAAACTGTAGATTTTCTCGTTCCGGTCGCGTGGGCTTTTGAATCACCTAAATCCGAGTTCGTATGCAAAAGTTATGGCCAAAACAGTATCAGCTACTTGCGCGATGTTGCGGCTTGTGACGGTGTCACCTTATGGTTGTGACGCCGTGCTTCATCTTCGGACGCCGTCGGATCAAATCTAGGGCGTCTGAGCGCGGCGCCCTACTCTTTTAAAACCGAAGCCGTCACTTGATATTAAGCAATTTGGCTCTTGAGCCATCACAAAATGTGCACGACGGCGTCGCAGTTTAAGCGGCCGTCCCCTTCAGCCACGTGTGTCTCGATTCTTGACTTTGGCCATTTTCTTCGTATATTCGCGCCTTTTCGTCCGAATAAGTGTCATTCCAGCATTTTGCCTTCAAGATACCTAAAAAGTGAAAAGGAACGATATTAAGTAATAACGGATACAAAAGTGATCAAATAAGGGCTTAAACGACCCCTCAAAAAGGTACATTTTAAAACCTTATCACATTTCCTACCCATCTACTCACTAAGATCAGTCAACCATCATCCACACTGAACCAAGGGAGACAGATGAGAAGGCTTCATTGTGTAAGGTATAACCACCCATAACCACTCCAAGTCAAGGGCTATACCAAAGGTCCTACATTTCTATCTCTTGAAAATGGCTTCAAACCTTTGGGAACACACACCTTGAGGGAGGACCAACCAAACCTCCTATGGGTAGTGTATAGTATGGACCAAGTAGGTTCATCTTTCACTCCTCACTATTTCATACTTCATACACTACCCCACCTTAACTCACTTTCCCTACACATGTGGAAACCTACTTTATGGACCATTTAATCACCTGTTCACTAGGATTTAGCCAATTTGAAAAACATAACCTAAAAAAGGCCATCCATGATTCTAAAAGGCCAAATGTAGCTCAAAAGTAACTAAATGCCAAGGTACAAGGCCATCACATGTAGTGAGTTAAAAGAATCTCAGGTTTCAATTAGGATAGAAACCTAGAGAATATGGTTATACCATTTTTTGTACACCAAACTTGAACCTCAATTGTCTGCTAGAGAAAATCAATATATAAAGGAAGACCGTAGTGATCAATCCATACCATCAGTGATCCAACTCAAGAGATGAACAATAGAGCATTTGCATATCACAAATTCAGCGAGAAAGTACATTTTAGCCCTAACTGTTTGTACTATGCCAAAGAGCAAATCTATCCCCTATATGTTTCACCAACACCTCATAATAGAAGCAATAAAGACACTTAATGCAGAGCAAAACAGAGGAACTAAGGTACTAGCCATATGCTATTCACAAACCCTTCTTCCAAACACCCCTATTAAGTACTCTTCTGTTTCTGAATGTCCAATTGAACATTCCGTTGGGCTATAACTCTTTTGGTAGCATCAGTATCTTTGACTTTAAGACTCATCAGATTCATCCTAATATTCTCATAAATGGCCTTTTCAACAGTTTTACTATCTTGCCTCTTGTCTTGAAATAGCCTGCAGTTTCTCTCGTACCAAATGTAATAGACAATGGCTGCAATAACCAAATTTTTGAGTATGTTACCAACGCTATTACTATTTGGCAAAAGGCACAAGTCTTGAATGATCAAGTCCCACTCATTAGTCAATTTATCACCATTACACAACTTCTTCATGTGGGAAACGGTGTACACTTTTTATTAAAAAATAAATCAGATTACAATAATAAAATAACAGAATGTAAAACAGTAAATAAATGCAGACAGAAAGGAGTAGAAGCAGAAGACAGACACTATAACGATATATAAACGAAAGCAGTAAAAGGTCGTGAACGAGGCTCGTGTTTAACACGATTCCCTTAAAACAGATTCGCCGTCTGTTTCCCAGGGTATAACGTTCAATACTGTTGCACAGTCGGACCTGACTCACTTGCCTGAAAAATCGCTGAAAGACTCGTGTGTTTCTGAGCGAAGAACTGCTGGAACTCGTCTGGTAATGAGCTGCGTTTTTCTGTGTTTAAAACTGAATGAGAAGATTTTATTTTATAGGCAATACCTAGCTTGGTCAGCAAGCCAGAATATACGCCAGAAATAAAAAATATGCATATCTGTTATTACAAAATCACGATTTGCATATATCTGTTAAAGACTTAAGGGCAAAGTCTAAATCTATTCCTAAAATAGATTACAGAATATTCTGGAAAATTATCAAATAAGGAAACGAAATTCTCAGCAAAAAGATACCCGCGTAGGCTTTGAGATTCGTGAGTGCATTCGTGTCCGCAGGTCGCGCGGGCTCGCATGAGTTCGAAGCTTCGAACTCATTTTAGCCCGGAAATCCCATTTTTTGCACCCCGATGCGCGCGCGCACGTAGGGGTGGGAGCATAACCAACCTAAAGGAATTTGATATCCAATATTATGATTTCCTTATAAACTAGTCTCCACTTCCTCTTCTAGGCGATGTGGGATAGTTTTAGTTTTTCAGATTTTGTGCCTCACTTTGAGACACGATATCTCATTCATTTCTCCTCCAATTTGGACATACTTTAGCTCGTTGCGAAGCTCTCGTCGAGGAGAGCATAAAGCTACCAAGAAATATAAATATATATAACATATACATATATTAAATAGTGTCCAAAATTTTCAAAAACTCATTTTTCAAAACTCATTTTCCAACAATCCCCCACATGAATGGAAATCGGTCGAAAACACACGAAAGTTTCGGTGAAATTTCTGTGGTTAAGTCTTGCATAGGATAGGTAGGTGTAACCCTTTGAACCTTCCCTTGTGAGATGCACTTAGTCTCCTAGATCTGAGTAGACGCGATGTCCTTGAACTCATTATCCATTTACGTAGAGGACATTACACTTCACACAAGACTCTCTCACGACAATGTCAAGTCCTCATAGTCGTGTTCGTTATGGTCATGAACACTAGCTTGGTTCTGCAAGAGCTCTTAGGAATTGCGCCCCCACATTTCCATTCGACGACCCACTTCACCTCGCTCACATAGGTGATTTCATCTTGAATCATTAAAAACATATGTTTTGTGATTTCATCTTAAATCATTAAGCTTTATGATTTCATCCTGAATCATTAAAGCCATATGTTTAACCTCTCAACAAGTCACATTTGTTATAGGAATGGACTAGAAAGTTACAATATTTAGTAACTCCCCCACATTGACGTGACTTCCCCACATTTCTATGATTAGGTTGTCCTATTGAACCCAGATCTTGGGATCTCCAGTCAGCTGGGTTAGGTTTTCCTTCATAGAAACTCATTCCTTCAAGGGCTTTAGTCCCATTCCTCTAGACGACTTACTTACTAACTCTCTGCTTAAGCCTTTCGTAAGCGGATCCGCGATGTTATCCTTTGACTTCACATAGTCAATTGAGATAACTCCTGTTGAGAGTAGTTGTCGTATCGAATTATGTCGACGACGGATATGTCTGGACTTTCCATTATACATTATGCTATGAGCTCTGCCAATTGCCGATTGACTATCACAATGTATACTAATAGCCGTTACCGGTTTAGGCCACCTTGGTATGTCCTCTACGAATTGACGTAGCCATTCCGTCTCTTGTCCGCATTTATCTAACGCGATAAATTCTGATTCCATCGTGGACTTAGCTATAACAGTTTGCTTGGAAGACTTCCAAGATATAGCTGCCCTCCTAGTGTAAACACATATCCACTAGTCGATCTAGAATCCTTTATGTCAGATATCCAATTAGCATCACTGTATCCTTCGATAACAGCTGGATATCGATCATAATGCGATCCATAATCGCATTTGTATCTCAAATAGTGAAGTACCCTAGTCATAGCTGCCCAATGTGCATAACTTGGGTTACTAGTATACCTACTTAGCCTGCTAAAAGCATATGCTAAGTCGCCGGTACTGTCATTAAGTACATTAACATGCCAATAACTCTTGAATACTCTAATTGGGCAACACCTAAGCCTCTATTTTTAGATAGATGCTTACTGGTGTCAATTGGAGTTCTAGCTAGGCCGGAATCCCCGCATTATGAGTATTAAGAATTTTGTCCACATAATGTGCTTGACTTAACACAAGTCCATTCTGAGTTCGTATGATCTTTATTCCAAGGATCACATCAACCAAACCCATATCCTTCATGTCAAACTTTGATTTCAACATGTCTTTAGTAGATTTGATCATCTTGTCGTTACTGCCAACAATAAGCATATCATCAACATATAAACACAAGATTACATATCCACTATTTGTGTCTTTGACATAAACACACTTGTCGCATTCATTAATTTTGAATCCACTCTCTAGCATGGCGTGATCAAATTTTTGATGCCATTGTTTGGGAGCTTGCTTTAAGCCATATAATGACTTAACAAGCCTACAAACTTTGTTCTCTTGTCCAGGAGCCATGAAACCCTCAGGTTAATTCATGTAAATTTCTTCTTCTAAATCTCCGTTTAGAAATGCCGTTTTCACATCCATTTGGTGAACTTCCAAATTTCTTAATGCGGCAATAGCAAGTATCATCCTGATCGAGGTTATTTGCGTAACAGGCGAATATGTATCAAAGTAATCAAGACCTTCTCGTTGTCTAAATCCTTTGATCACCAATCTTGCTTTGTACTTGTCAATGGTGCCATCGGCTTTCATCTTCTTCTTGAAGATCCATTTATAGCCTAGTGGTTTACAACCAGGAGGTAAATCCACGAGCTCCCAAGTATGGTTTTGTAAAATAGAATCTATTTCACTTTTAATGGCTTCTTTCCATTGAGGCCCTTCTGAGGAAGTAACCGCTTCTCGGTAAGAAGTAGGTTCGTTTTCAACCATAAAAGAAACAAAATTGGGTCCAAACGATTTCTCAGTTCTTGCCCTTTTACTTCTTCTAGGTTCAACATCTTCTTCCTCAGTTTGATCTTGTCTCTCATCTTGGAGATCATTATCATCTCGTTGTCTCTTATCTTGGACAACTTCTTCATCTATTCTAGATGAACTTCCAGTTTCCTTTGTTAAACAAGGAAATATAGTTTCAAAGAATGAAGCATTCCTTGATTCCATTAATGTACCCTTTTGTATATCCGGATTTTTCGAATCATGTACTATGAAGCGATAAGCACTGCTATTCTTAGCATATCCGATGAATATACAATCCACCGATTTAGGTCCAATCTTTTGGGCCTTGGGAGTCGGTATAGCTACCTTTGCTAGACACCCCCACACTCGTAAGTATTGATATGATGGCTTTCTTCCCATCCATAATTCATAAGGGGTCTCTTCTTTTTCCTTACGAGGTATCTTATTTAAAAGATAAGTAGCCATTAAAATGGCTTCCCCACATGTCACTGGCTTAGACCGAACTTATCAACATGGCATTAACCATTTCTTTCAAGGTACGGTTCTTCCTTTCGGCAATACCGTTCTGCTGAGGTGAATAGGGAGCAGTGAACTCGTGTCTAATTCCATGTTTCGCACATAGGTCAGCGAATGGAGACACATATTCACCTCCTTTATCACTTCGGACCACCTTGATTTTCTTACTAAGTTGATTCTCAACTTCGTTTTTGTATAGAACAAACTTGTCTATAGCTTCATCTTTACTTTTCAGTAAGTAAACATAGCAATACTTTGTACAATCATCAATAAACGTGATAAAGTACTTATTGCCACCTTTTGTGGGTAGTGATTTCAAATCACATATGTCAGTGTGTATCATATCAAGTGGTTCGGTTTTTCGTTCAACCGATTTGAAAGATGCTCTTGTAAGTTTGGCTTCAACACAAGTTTCACATTTATATTTTGAGTCAATATGAAAATTAGGTATGCAATTAAATTTAATCAAACGACGCATCGAATTAAAATTTACATGTCCAAGACGGCCATGCCACATATTAGAAGACTCAATCAAGTAAGCAGAAGAATTCATATTATTGATATCTTTCTTAACAACCATTACATTGAGTTTAAACATACCATTCAGGGCATATCCCCTACCAACATACACTTGATTCTTAGAAAGAACAAACTTATCAGACTCAAAAACAAGACGAAAGCCAAACTTGTTCAACGCCAACCGGACACAAGATTCTTACGAATCTCGGAACATACAAGACATTAGTCAACTTGAGCTCTTTCTCGGATGTCATCTTCAAGATTACATCCCCTTCACCCTTGATTTCAGCTTGAGTTGCCCATGTACGCTTCTCTCCACTATCAACCGCTCTGAAAGAGTGAAACATACTCTTATCAGCACACACATGACGGGTAGCCCCAATATCCACCCACCATTCCCTATTGTTGGAACCTACCGGGTTAACCGAGATCATGGCAATGACATCGACACCATAGCAATCATGTCCACATCTTCATTCACCATATTAGCCTGGCGTGGAGTCACCAACTTCGGCATCTTACATTAGCGACACGGTGACCGGCGGTCAATTGAAACACACCCTTGGAACTTCGTTTCACAATTGCACTTTAGGAGCAAGGTAATCAGACTTCCCTTTGCCCTTCTTGTCATTCTTTCCTTTTCCTTTGCCTTTAGCTTTGACATTGGACTTTGAAGATGACGAAACATGCTCAGCCATATTTGCCTTTGCGAGAATCAGGCGATACGTGTTTTTTCGAGCCACTTGTTGTCTGTTCAATACGAAGCGAACAACCAAGTCTTCAACACTCATCTCCTTTCGCTTATGCTTCAGGTAGTTCTTGAATTCTACCCGGCTTGGAGGTAACTTTTCAATAATAGCAGCAACTTGAAAAGTTTCACTCAAAGTCATTCTCTCAGCATGAATGTCGTGTAGCAAAACCTGCAGATCTTGAACATGACTCATCACATTCTTTGAATCATCCATCTTGTAATCCAAAAACGAGCTACCACGAACTTCTTTGTACCAGCATCCTCAGTTTTGTACTTGCGTTCCAAGGACTCCCATAATTCTTTGGCAGTCTTGGTCTTGCAGTACACGTTGTACAAAGAATCAACCAAACCATTCAGAACATATCTTGAACCTGACTCATCACATTCTTTGAATCATCCATCTTGTAATCCAAAAAACGAGCTACCACGAACTTCTTTGTACCAGCATCCTCAGTTTTGTACTTGCGTTCCAAGGACTCCCATAATTCTTTGGCAGTCTTGGTCTTGCAGTACACGTTGTACAAAGAATCAACCAAACCATTCAGAACATAATTGTGACACAAAAAATCTGAAGCTTCGAACTGCATTCGTGTCCGCATGAGTTCAGAAGCTTCGAACTCATTTTAGCCCGGAAATCCCATTTTACGCACCCCTGGCAGCGGCGTAGGGGTGGGAGCATAACCAACCTAAAGGAATTTGATATCCAATATTATGATTTCCTTATAAACTAGTCTCCACTTCCTTTTCTAGGCGATGTGGGATAGTTTTAGTTTTCCAGATTTTGTGCCTCACTTTGAGACACGATATCTCATTCATTTCTCCTCCAATTTGGACATACTTTAGCTCGTTGCGAAGCTCTCGTCGAGGAGAACGCAAAGCTACCAAGAAATATAAATATATATAACATATACATATATTAAATAGTGTCCAAAATTTTCAAAAACTCATTTTTCAAAACTCATTTTCCAACACTTCATTCTTGTCCAAACTTCTTTAGAGAATTCACAATGAAAAAATAAGTGGTCATGAGAGTCATAACACCTTTTACATAAAGAACACTTCATGTCCACATTATTGTTCCAGACCATCATCCTATCCTGTGTTTGTAACCTTCTTTGAATAGTCATCTAGAGAATAAACGTATGCTTGACATTACATTGACTGAACCATATAGTATTTCCCCATTGAACAAACAAATGGTTATCTCTAAGATCCTGCCACACATTACTTATTTTAAAAGGTTTAATCTCCCCATTATTAGTAATCCATACAGCTTTATCTTCTCTATCAGTCACAATAGGCATCTGTATAGAATCCAATACATGGAATTTAGAAATCCAGTCACTAGGCTGCAACCAAACACCATTGTTGATAATGTCATGGACAGTGGCATCATCAAACAATCTAGCATCAAAGATATATCTCTTTGTTATAAAGTTTCACAGAGGACCTTGAGGACACCACTTATCATACCAAGCAGAAATTTTACAACCATTGCCAAATTTATGAAAAATGTGTGGCTTCAACTTGTCTCTAAGCATAGTAAGATTTTTCCTTCCCCAATTGTCTTGATTCTCCACATCAATGTCCCAAATACTTCTTCCTTTAAGCTTGGCCATGTTGACCCATTTAACCCATAAAGAGTCCTTTTTTTGCAGCAATGTTCCAAATAGGCTAAGACAGAAGAGTTTCATTTCACAGACCTAAAGGTTTTAAACCCAAACCACCATGACTCTTTGGTCTGTAATAATTTTCCAAGCAACCTTAGCTTTACCTTTTTGAAAATAACCGCTCAGAGAATTGACTAAACTGATCTAGGGACTTTTTCACCACACCAACTGAGCGAGTATCTCCATTGCATAATACAAGAAGATCATCAGCAAAACAAAGGTGTGTTAGTTTCATTTCTTTACAGCCAAAATGGTATTTGAATGAAGGGTCATTAGAAGCATTATTTTTCAAAATAAGAGTGAAGACCTCCATGATCAAGGTAAAAATATAGGGAGACGTAGTTAACCGCATGATCTTGCTAAAGCACAAATCCATCAACCAAGTGTTTGATATGTTACGACATCACTTTTACACATTTCTTCATATGTGTGTCTTCTTTGGGTGAATAGACTAAATGCCAAAGAACATCAACAAATGATAGAGATTCAACCTTACAAACGTGATCATATCATAAATGTGGGTTTTGATATATAGTTAGATCTAGAGTTTAATTAGCTAGTTTCTTTGCTGTTAAAAAAAACTTAGATTGCTTCTAATCACGGATGACTCGGTTATTTTTCACATATCACTCGGGTTTTTTTTTTTTTAATGCTCTTTTTCTAGGATCACTCGGTTTTTAACTGAATTTGCATTCACCTGATAATAGTAACTACAGTATGAAATAAAACAGTAATGAATTTATTGAAAGAAAAAAAATAACCCATTCTAATTTTTAGCTCATTAATGTAAGAAACGGACCAAACTTTAAGACACTTGTTATTTTTAAGACCAATATATCTGGAACTAATAATGGAACCATTCACAGGAGGTTGTCGACAAACAAAGAGCATGGAGGTTTCTTTCTTGATTTTACTTGCGCCATCACCTTTAAACAATTAAATAAAACTATCTTCTCAGACTCTAATTTAAAAAAATAGTTTTTAAACATATCAAAGAGATATGTGCGTAGTTGTTTGTCTGCTAGTATCTTAACTATATGTTCAAGTTATAATTCCAAAAACTCATATGTACATGTTCTTAGCTAGTTTATTATATACGTATTTATTTAGTTTAATGTGCTACAAATGGAACATTTCACGTTGCATCTAATTCAGCATAATATTACAAATGTTCGTCATATAGTAAATTAGCCATCATGATAACACAAATTAAAAACAGAGGTCAAGAAATAACAAACATAAATATTTGAGTTCACCACAGATATAAATGTAAATTTCGAAGAAAAAATATATCATATTTTTATATTATAGTCAAGTTGTTAAAAAGACAACAAACCCTAGAGTGTATGACTTTTTCTTCTTTTAATAATATATCACATCCAACCCTAATTTTCGTACCCACTATAAATCTTGGGTCATTACCCATACATCATTTCATAAACAAATCACAGACGCCAGGATAGAACACTTGAACACAAAGACACAAGAAATCAAGAAAGATGGGAAGAGCACCTTGCTGTGACAAAGCAAACGTGAAGAAAGGGCCATGGTCTCCTGAAGAAGACGCGAAACTCAAAGATTACATCGAAAAATATGGTACTGGTGGAAATTGGATCGCTCTCCCTCAAAAGATTGGTATGCATCTTATTCTGATCATAATATTTTCTTTTTCAAGAGGTTCTGACACCCTTGTGTGTGTTTTAACCTAACGATTATCGATTGTATGTAGGCATAAAGAGGTGTGGAAAAAGTTGTAGACTAAGATGGTTGAATTATCTAAGACCTAATATTAAGCATGGTGGATTCTCTGAAGAAGAAGACAACATAATCTGCAGCCTCTATATTAGTATTGGCAGCAGGTAATATTCTCTCATGTTACTAGACTTTTAACTGTTAATTGCTTGTCCTTTGCACTTGTCCATCATACTTTTGTTCATAGAATATAACCTATGTCATAACATGCTCAAAGAGTATAATCAATCTATGTCATACTGTTGTGCCAATATTGTGTCTAATTAAATCACTTTTGTAAAATCATATAGGTGGTCTATAATTGCTGCCCAATTGCCTGGAAGAACTGATAACGATATCAAGAACTATTGGAACACACGATTGAAGAAGAAATTGCTAGGAAGGCGTAAACAGTCTCATGCAAGTAGGCTAAGTGGTTCAACCCAGGATCCGAAAGATGGGAACGGAATGGAAACCCTAAGTAATTCCGCAATTGAAAGGCTCCAACTTCACATGCAACTCCAAAGCCTTGAAAACCCTAATATGTCTCATGGTTCTAATCTCACTATGTGGCCCTGCAAGTTGAACCCTATTCAAGAAAAGATGATGCAAAACCTCCAATTACTAAATGAATCATCAAATCCTTTATTGATGCAACATGTTTTACCTAGTTCCCCTCAAAAGATTGAACTTTGTGGACCATCAGCTAACCGCCTTCAACAAGTGTATTCCCTATCTAATGATATGTTGGCTAACCAAATGAACAATTCCATGAATGGAATCAACATTCCTAGCTCATCACCACACATACCGGAATCGGATGGCATAAAACAACCAAGCATGGAATTCCAGCAATATATAGCATTTCAAGCTGAAATTGATGAGTTCTTGAGCAACAAAGGGGCTAATTCTGTATCATTAGATCAGACACAAACAAACGAGATTGACTGTTTCAAGGACATGGACGGTGCCAAGGACATGATGACTTGGTGGTCTAACGAGTTCGATGCAAATTCAGCTTCCTCAAACTCCTGGGACTCCAACGGCGTCATTGATCACCAGCAACGAGAACTAAAGTACTAGAGTTAGTACAGGGGTCTAACGAGGTATGAGGTATTTGTAGTAGCTAAGGTTTATTCAAATTCAATTATCATGATAAAGTGGAAGGATGGAAGACTGGTAAATGATGTTGTAAATTTGTGTAATAATGTTTGTGTCTTTCTGGTTGTTCTATTACTATATACATTCAGAAAAACTATTCTCCTTTGTAATTCTTTCACATATATTTTTTCCTTTCGTGTTTGTTACTAAATGATTGGATGTGTGTTTGTGCATCGTGCTATCAATAGTTTTTACGTCTTTTTGTGCATCTTGCAGTGTGTTATACAAAATTCCTTCCTAACTTTTCTATCCAGGGGCATTGGTTTTATCACGTTATGTTCTACATATCTAGTTTCTCAAAGATATGAATGCTACACACATTTCATACCAGTACATCGTTATGGTAAACCATGAATTGCAACCCGTAAGTTTGTAAATTGTAGATAGAAAATTCACTAAATGCTTTGCTTGAATAGACATTATATAATGAGTATTTTATGATGCAAATGCACATTTAACATACTTGTCGAAATTTAGAAACCATAATTTCTTTTGGTAGGGCTAACATAAATCTGACGAAGTTTTACCCTGTTCAAGTTGTCTAGGAAGGGCCACGTCGCATAGCCGGGGTACCAGGTCACCGTTTCTGACCATTTTCAATTCCTAGCCATCATAATTCCTAGCCATTGTAGTGCTAACATAATCTCTTGTTAGTTTATCTATGAATTGAATATATTTTTTTTACCAACATAGACAGAAACAGACTAATAATATTTACTTGGTTGTTGTTCGGGAATGCTCCAATAATAAACATATACAAATTTGTTTACTAAACAATATCCACAGTTTTTTCAGATAGTTTGTAAAACGATATTCTAGTTTTTTGCACCATATTAATCAAATGATGTACTCCGTAATGCAAATGAATAAATGGAAAAAATATCTCTCTACATGATTGTATTACCGTGAACGTTTTCAAATTCTTTTCTTGATCACAGTATGGCAATAAATTAAACATATCTAAATTGCATTAATATGTTGCCTCAAAACACATATTTATATATTAAATGCATATTCGATCAAATGTAGAAGACCACCATATTTCATATTTTACCGATCATATTAATGACACATTAAACCATTTAACATATTACCTGGTTTGAAACTTGGTTACCAAAATTTCAATTTCCACGACAGAAAGAAAGTAAAAATTACAAGGTGTTGGTGATATGAAAACTAAACGTACAGTATTCCTATCATTGAAATTTTACCCTAGAATTTCTCATAAAGAGGCACATATCTTCACTTCATCCTCTCAGAATATCTGGAGATAAAACACAAAATATCCATGGCAAACCTGAGCTTGTTACTTGGTGTCTTAATTTTGTTATTTCCGATCATTGGTTTATGTAAGCACATATCTCTACCCAATATTTATTTTTGCCTTTTGTGTTTGTGTATGTTTTAATTCATCGTTATCGTTGTCATGTAATAGGTCAGGATATCTTCGGATTGCCAAGAACATGTAGTACAAGGGATATGAGAATGTATCAAAGCCAAATTGGTTTCACGGCCCTAAACATACCAAAATACATGGTGGAAGTGATTAACGAGTCATGGCAAGTTGACGCAGTTTTTGAAGTTGAGATATCATGTATCGCTTTTGCTTCTTTTAATTTTATTGATCCAATGGTCTTTCGTCGCATAGATGAATGTTGCACTTGCCTTTTAAAAGGTGGAGGGAGGATTAACCAAGGAGATAGTGTTACATTCGAGTACTCCAATACTCTTCCTTACGAGTTGTCACACGAGTCAATTGCTAGGAGGACTTTTGAAATAATCAAACCGAGATGAGTGGATGAAATGAACATTTTTGAAGAAATTGGGGGACAAGAAATGTGATAGAAAACAATTTACTGCGATTTGGATTGTGGCTGCAATTTTTGTTTGGGATCTCTATGATTGTAACAGTTCCATTTTATTTATTTCTTGAATTCAATTAAGATTATGTCCGTAATTGATAGTGGTTCTAACTTCTAACCAGCAATGTTGTTGACTTGAGATATCATTTACTTTGGCCTTTTTTTTTTTTTTTTTTTTTTTTTTTTTGAGAAAAGTTAATTTGGGATGTCACTTTAAGCTATTGTAAATTTTCAAATTGGTTTATTTATCAGACGTTATAATTTCCCTACTTTGATAAAACTTACTAACAGAAAGAATATTGGGTTGAGTGGTGAGTTCACTTATAACATTGGGCCTATCTACACTAGAACATAAAAGATGCAGAACAGGCCACAAGTTGATGTGCACTTAGAACAGGTCCGTTTTTTGGTTTTTCCATGATGAGTTCACTTAGAGTATTGGGTATAATAACGCGTGTTAGCGCATTATGCCCATGTGGCTCGCGTTAACCCCCGCGTTATTACACGGTGGTTCCAAGTTAAGGCATCGCGTTGGGGTGCAAATTGTCATGGCAACGTATGATAAGGCCAAATTGAATAAAAAAAAATTACAAAACACTCCCCTTAACGGCTATCATCAAGTTTGAATTCAAAAAAATAAATAAATAAATAAAATAAAAACACCCCCTTGGTTAACGGCTAGTTTAGGGGAAAAAAATTAAACAAAAACTAGATAAATACACAAATGGCTAGTTTCAAAACTCGTCTGTAAATACCAACGTTTACATATTAGTTTAACACACTTACCATACACTATTAATCAAATAAATTACACAAACACCCTTATGGCTTGTCGTCTCCCTCATTCCGTTGAAAAAATGCAAGCCTATATTCAAAAACAATGCGATCAAGAAGATGTGGCTCGACAAATCAAGAAGATGTGGCTCGACAAAAGGCTATTGTCGAAGTTATCAAGTTGTTTGGGACAACGGTACGCGAAATGCAAAGACATTTCGCCAGAAATACAAGCTGTGACCGACCAATTTTTTAGCGATGAAGCCAGGAAAGACTATAACATTATTGAAACGTTGTGGGGGTGTGTTTCACAGATACAAGCCAACATTAGCAACAAAATCCGTTGGAGCTATCAGGAAAACCAAATTGTTGGTACTATATCACAACAAATGAATCAAGTTGATGTGGGTGCATCAAGTTCATCTATTGCACCTAGATTTGTTGAGCAACACCATTATCAACCTCAGCTGACTCAAATTGGGCTAGCTTATACAGACGAGGCAGTTGATGAGCATGACTTAACTGCAAGCCAGCATTATGAAATTATGTGTGGCGAAGAGGCATTACGAGAAGTTGAAGCAGATACAAGCCAACATTAGCAACAAAATCCGTTGGAGCTATCAGGAAAACCAAGTTGTTGGTTCTGTATCATAACAAATGAATCAAGCTGATGTGGGTGTATCAAGTTCATCTGTTGCACCTAGATTTGTTGAGCAACACCATTATCAACCTCAACTGACTCAAATTGGGCTAGGTTATGCAGACGAGGCAGTTGATGAGCATGGCTTAATTGCAAGCCAGCATTATGAAATTATGTGTGGCGAAGAGGCATTACGAGAAATTGAAGCAAAACAAGCAAGGTCTCCTTCGTATGATTCTGAATACGGGGAGTACTCAGATTAATTTATGTTTATGTGTTTAGTATCGTAGTGTATTAAAGTCCGTATGTTTTTTTTTCTCGTATCGTATCTCGTATTGTATTTTATGTAACGTTTATTTTATGTCTATGTAATGTTTTTATGGTTACTAATAAAGTCATATCTTGTTTGTTAAATAAATAATTAGTATAGGGGTGGAATTTGTAAATTTTATTTTTAAAAGAAAAGTGGGGCTAAAAATGTTGAGTTATGGTTGAGTTATAATAAAAGGTGTTTTTTTTAGTTAAGATTGAAATGTTAAAACTGATATGGCGCTGACTTGACGTTAAGTTATGAGTTAACTGTTAACATGAGGGCACCATACATAATGCTCTTAGAACAAGATGTGAGAATAAAAAGGGCCCGGTAATTTTAGTTTTCAGAAACTAAAGATGAACCGATTATTATTTAAGGTCAATATGTGAGATCAACTTTGTGAAGTGGTAAAAACTAAAATTAGTTTTCTGGTTGTAAAACGAAATATTTTAGATATTGAGAATTTGATAGTAGTCAGAATCAATCGTAATAAACTACAGTTGAGATGAAAATAAGCAATGCTATTTATTTTTGAGTTTTCATCTTAAATCATCTTTCTAAGTCCTAACCACTAAAACATAACAAATGTAATTCACTATTTCTCTTCATTCTAGATTTCTAGTTATTATCATTCCACTTGAGATTATCAAATTGTTATTAAGAAAAAAATTAAGAACAAATGCTAAGAAATAATATAATTATCCGATGAGAATATAAACATAAAGTAGATAGTTAAAAACAAGATCTGTAACACAAAACCAGGCAAAAGATCCATATTCATCATCATACTAATAACATAAGCATGCAACAACAACAAAAAGAAAAAAACCATTACAACGACATTGCCATAGAAGCAAAAACAACTAAACTGTTTCACTTAGTAACATGCTTCACCGCATTTGCAGCGGCCGCAACTGCAGCTGCAGGTGCGGCCACTGCAGCAACCACAGGCAGAGCGGTGCTCACAGCGGTGGCACACACTGCAACAGCTGTTGCTCCCTTAGAAACTTCATCGGCAGCTGCAGCCACCCTTTCAGGCGTTATGGCCGGCAGTACGCCATCCACAACTGCATTGTGTATCTGACTGTGAACAGGAGCTATGGCGGGCAGTATGCCATCCACGACCGCATTATGAATGTGACTGTGAACAACAGCGATCCAATTTGCCATTACTGATAACTAAAGTTTCTTTTCTGGTTAATTGGTTTGAGTGGAAGAAGATGAGATGTGTTGTATGTAGGTTGGGCTATTTATATCTGAAAAATTGGGATCTTATAGTTTGTTTATTGATTACATTTTGCATAGGAATACGAAATGTTACTAGTGGTAATTTCCAAGACAATGATGTATAAATGTTGTATTTCCAAGGAAAAGGGAAGTATAATTTGTTGTAATTAAAACTCTTCGTGAACTAATGTGAAATACGAGTAGTTATTCAGCACCTTCATTCTTTTTTTTCTTTTTTTCTTTTTCTTTTTTTAAAATCTTTTATGTGCAAAGTGTTTTTTAAGAAAAAATCAAATTTAACTAAGCATCACTTTTACACTATTCGTCATCAGTGATCCTTTAGCTTAGAGATACTGGCCGGTCACTTTTGCTCACATCATCGGATCGTAAGAGCTCGTCCGATTGACGTATTTTTTTTCGGGTATCAAGCGAGAGATATCGTCTTTTCATTGTATTTTCAAACCATATTATGTAATATGATGCATGTATGCATAACATTCATTATTCTTTCTTTTTTCATCGGTCGTGTGGGATTAACTAGTATAGCCCATTTCTTTTTCAGAACACCAACGCTCGTTCAACCTATTTTCTTGTCGATCCCGGCATTTTCTTATACGTTATTCGCTTGTGGTCATCATCAGATGGTTTTAGAATACTCTTAACGAGTGCCGCCAATTATGGATATATCCCATTAACAAGATAGTATTCCCATGGGTAAGTTAAGCCGTTAGCTACAAAAGAAATCTCTAGTGCTTTTCCTTGTTTTAGATTGTTAAATAAAGGGGAGCGTTGTAAAACATTGACGTCCTTGTTTAACCCAGAAATACCAAAGAAAGCATGTTACATCCATAAGTCTTGTGACACCACAACTTCTAGCAAAATTAATAGATTCGGACCATGATCACGTCTACAATATGACCCTTTATATGCGTTCGGACAACCAAACTGGAAAAACTAGAAAGGGGGTTGAATAGTTTTACCGATTAAAACTTCGTTTTAAACTATTTAGATCGACTTATGTCAATCTATTTAATGTGTATGTTAGATGATGATAGATAAGCATATAAATAAGTAATGCAAAGATAAAGAGTAAGGAACACAAAACCATGACACGAGTATTTATAGTGGTTCGGCTACAAGGACACCTTCCTTGCCCTACTCCACTCCCCGAGTTCCCCACTCGAGAGTTCGTAAGCACTACACAACACAAGCTCCTTAATGTGGCGGAGAAGCCTTCACAACGTCGTCTTTATCCGGTACTAGGCTAGACACCGAGTTCTTCCACGAGGTAGAACCACACCTATCACAACGTCGCCTACACTTTATCCGGTACAAGGCTAGATACCGAGTTCCATTACAAAAGAGGAACTACTACCCAACACTACACCACTACACGACTACTCCAAAGGAGACACACTCCTTATTACAACATCATAAGGATATCAATATCCTTTAACCCGAACTAACTATCTTATACATCGATGCACCATATCGAATGTACACCCTTGGCACCTTTCACTAATGCCTTCGACACGACCCTTTGGCACCTTTCACTGATGCCTTCAACACAACACTTCTATGGAGGGAGAAAAGAATTATCAACAAAAGATACTTCAGTTGTCTTGATGATGACGAAGCTTAGCAACTCATGACCTTAAGCTTGCACGTCTTCAAGAGATGGTGATCTCACCTTTATGAGGAACCTAGAGAATTGCACAAACAAAAAACTACATAGAATGATCCTTAGGATCAGAGGTTAGGGATGTTACAATACTAAGAGAGAGTATGTGTAAAAGTGGTAATGAGCAAGAGAGAAATGGCTCACTATTTACAAACAAAAATGTCTACTGCCCCACGGTTCCCACGGGTCCCTCCCCAGAGGGATCCGGCTAGTGCAATCCTAGGGATCCGCATTTGCTGGGTCAGCTTAAGTCTGGATTTCGGGTTGCAAACCGGGTTATGGGTTATGCGTTATGAACCATGGGTTATGGGTAATGAATTATGGATATCCAATAAGATGCAATGTATTTAGACACTGGGTCATGGGTCTTGGGTCATGGGTCATGGATAATACCCAACATGACTTCATGCATGATGTC
Organism: Chrysanthemum makinoi; assembly: GCA_910596185.1. Lineage (NCBI taxonomy): Eukaryota > Viridiplantae > Streptophyta > Magnoliopsida > Asterales > Asteraceae > Chrysanthemum > Chrysanthemum makinoi. The sequence continues at coordinate 97,917,012 of OU343225.1, forward strand.
ATGCAATGGGTTATGAGTTATGGATCAAGCTCCATGGGTATGGGTCATGGACTTTTGGTTTTACCCAACAACATTCATTGTACTTAGTCAATGGATCATGGGTCATGGACTTTGGTTTTAACCCGTTACATTACCCATTATAATATGTACAAAGTAAAAGTACATTTCCATATTATGTAAACACTAGTTGTTATGTATTTCTATAAGATGTAAACAAGATTACTTGTTTAGTGTTTATATGAAAATGTAAGTGTGTTAGTAAACTATTGGCTCAAACCTTTTACGTATTTTATTTGTTTCGTTAAAATAATTTTACGTTTGTTATCGACAAAACATTAGAAGATCGTAAAATATAAATAAACGTTTTTATGGCTTATTTGTATTAACAATCTCTCCCTTTTTATTGATGACAAAACATAACATTATTTTAAGGAAAAACTAAAATTCATAGCAATTTGAATTGGAGTTTTTACTCTCTTCTCCCCTTTTTTGTCGAAACAAAAAGAGCGTCGAAAAGAAACTAACACATTGTTTTGAGAAAAACGTATGAAAAGTAATAATATGAAGAAAAAAAAACAGAGAGTAAGAGGAGAGAAGGATTCTCGTCTTAGCTCCCCCTTGACGGATGCTTCCCTTTGTCGAGGGCGACATGTAATTAGAAAGACTAAGCGAGTGTGTTGCAATTATGTTTGCAAATGGTTTCGTCTTTGACGAAATGCTCCCCCTTGACGAGTGCTCCCTTTTGAGGAGGACGTCAAGTAGTAAGTATCCTAAGTGAAAGCATTGCAAGTGTTTTTGTAATTGCTTTGCTTTGACGAAAAGCTCCCCCTTGTTGAGGGTGTCAAAGTCTTCATGTGTATTTTGAAAATCTACAAAACAAAGGTTAGAACGCAAGAATATGATGCATAATTTCCAGCAAATGAGATTCATATTATTGATAAAATGAGCCTCTGTTGTATGGATCCCACGTTTCCTTTCTGTGAGGGATCCGTCTAGGCAAAAATGAGGGATCCGTGTACCTGCATTCTTATGACAGCAATGTGGATGTGAAATGTGATGTTTAACATCAAAACAATTTATGTATTATGGCACCAAACATATTCTCATAACCATACAACATACAACATGTAATATCATTCGATAAAACGGGAGAAATGATGTACATAACTCTAAAACTAAGAAAATGATCCAAACACGAAGTATTATTTCTAGCAAGTCTAAGTTACGCCTAAAATGAGAACACCACTTGAATTCCTATGCTTAAGGATGATTAGATTTGTTGACCCCATCGAAACGTTCGAGGAGGTGATAGAATATGAAACGTAGCTCATCACGTACTTCATGTACTAAGCCTTCAACATGTTGACAATGATAACAATCTTTGTCATGGCTAGGGAATGGTGGTGGTAGGAATGGAGTGGTTTGAGGTGGAAGGGTGGATGAACAAGGTGGAGGTTTCACAAAAGATGGAGGGATTTGTGGAGGCACATTTGATAAGGTTGGAGGTGGTTCAACTAAGGATGAAGGTGGTGAAATATATGTTGATGATGGTGGTAGAGAGTTATCTACTTCCATGTGATCCGGTTGTTGATTTTGTTGATTCCTCATAATCCAAAATGGACCATTTGAGGGTGATAGAGAAAAGGATACGGGTGCTAGTGTTGTTTCAACCCCAAAGTTTTGTGGAGAGATTGGCAACAACATTTTATGGGACGAATTTTCCAAAAACATTGGAACGAAAAGAATTATGGAAGGCATGTGCCAAGTATGGAAAAATAGTGGATGTCTATATTGCCAGTAAACTTTTAAAGGATCAAAAACGATTTGGTTTTTTGCGATTTGTTGGAGTGGAGGATGCATATCATATGGCAAGACGTCTATCGGAGATCTGGTTGGGAAGTTTCCATTTGTATGTATCGATTGCTCGCTTTCAAAGGGATCGTATCAAAATTGTACCTAAATATCATATGTTGGATCATTTGTCTTCACAAAAGAATTTCCAGAGGGACAATAGACATCAATCATATGCCAGTGTTCTAAAAGGTAAACCAGAGCTAACGGAGAATATCTCAAAGTGCCACAAATTGACGTTGGAATCCCGGGATATGCTTCAGGTTGAGGATACTACAAAATTTTTATTAGCGAAGGTACGTGATATTAATTCGTTGCCAAATTTACATCGTCTTTGCCAAAATGAAGGATTTCTCTCAGTATTGAAATTAAATATGTTGCAGGATTATGGGTGTGGTTAGAGTTCTCGACGATCGAGGCATGTCGTTCTTTCTAAATCAGTGGTATGGTTAAAGGTATCTTTCATGAGATACAATTTGTTCACAAAGGTTTTGTAGTGGATGAACGTATGATCTGGGTTGAAATTGAAGGCTTGTCACTATGTGGATGGGGAGTAAGTGCTTATAGAAAATTAGAAGAAATATGGAGTAAAGTGATACTTTTTTGAAGATGATCAAGTTGACAATACTAGTTGAAAACGTTGATGCGCGTACGAAGCGCGTTCGGAGTCAAAGGAACTTCCTTTTATTCGAGCAAGTTTTTCAACCACCTAGGCAGTGAACTTAATCGTTGTAGTGTAGTATTGGGTAAGCCTTGGGGATTGATATCATTCTTTAGGGGAATAAGAATGCTAGCAAGGAATGTATTACGAGAAGGTGAGGTTGAGGATGATTCTTTTTTATCTTTTTATAGGTTTTTTAGAAAACTAATGGTAAAATCTCGGGGCAATTGGTTTGGAGGTGGTACTTCTACCGATTACTTCTACTTATCTAATTATCTAATTACTACGGGTAGCTATGTCTATTTTATGTGTGCTCGTATGATGATTAAAAATGTGTTTACCTAGATACTATTACTCCCTAGTTATCTTTTATTGGTTGGTTGAATTGTTACACCTTATCTTAACGCGTTGTATTCCTAAGGTCGTAGGGTATGCGTAGTCCCTAGTTCTTTGAGGTTATCTTTCGGGTTTAGCATACGAAATCCGCAAGCCCTTAAGCTATTTCATTCATAAGCCTCACTTTCACAAAGCATACTCAAGCATTAAACACAACGAATGATGCCTAGTTGCACTCCTAAGCCAATTTACAATTAAGATAAGAAACAACCTAACAATAATCAATAACTAGGTTTCATAGATCTAAGCAAACACACAATAAATTTAGCTCGACATGGTAAACAAGCAAGCATACACACAATCAATTGAAGACATAATGATACTTTGGATTAACATACTTATCTCGATGTGTAAAATAGGGTTTGGGACCCTAAGATACTGTCCAAATCGGACTACAAACGATTAGGGTTTTTTTCTCCAAAAGTCTACCTCTCTAAATGCAGAAAAATCAAATTCTATATATAGATTTACACTTGCGACGGCGTCACCTTTTGGATGGGACGCCGTCAGCTTTCCGTCTTTATGGTTTAATCTTGGCCAAGTCATCGATGGGACGACATCACCTTAGAGTTGTGACGCTGTCAGTCTTCAGTTGGGACATCGTCTTGATTCGGATCAGGCGCGAGATGAAAAGTCGAGTGGCGCCTTCTTCTTCTAGCGTGGCCGTCAGTTATCACGAACAAAAATTCCAGCGAGCCGTCCGGTGCATGTTTTGATCAAGTCTTTATAAAGGGACTGCGTCGCCCTTTGATTGGGACGCTGTCAAGTTCAGTTTGAGCAGCTTGAGTGGCTTTGTTGGAATCACTCCTAAACCTTAATTCAAGTGTTAGTGATTCATATGTAATAGTTAGCTTAATATGGCCTTTATGTTTGTTATTAAGCTAAGGCTTATGTAGAAGGCCCATAAGCCTTGGCCCAAGCCCATAAGAAGGGAAGGAGTATAGATGTGTTGCCCTAGCTCCTTGCCCTATAAATACGCTTGTATAACCCTCACTTGAGGGTTGGTTGTTCAATTCACTCTTACACTTTACGCATAACCTTTCACATATTCATATGCATAGTGTTGTGTCTTGTTCATCCGATCATTCTTGTCTCTCTATTTCTTCTATTGATGCTTGTGTTACTAAAATGGGAACCTAACAGTGGTATCATTCGCCATCTAGTTGGGTGAAACGGTTTGTTTTTGAAGTTGTTTTGTCTACTCGTAAGGTTTCTCGTTCTTAACCTTTCATACGTATAAAACTTATTTTTTTCACTTTAAAATCCAAGATTCTTGTACTTTAAAGGTTATTTGGTGATAAAGTTTAAGTTTTTGGCAAAAAGTTTGAAACTTTATGTGTATTTCATTGTTTTTAAGCTTGATTTCATTCGTGTACTACTTTCTACTCGTAAGGTGAAAAAGAGTTTTGGATCATCAAGTTTTAAACTTTCTTGTTATTTTGGTGATATTGAAGCTATTTCATCATAAAAATCAAGTTTCTAAACACTTTTAGGAATAAAATTAGTTTTTGGCACTTTCTACTTTCGTAGCGAAACCCTAAACTTACATAAGGTTTCCTTGGTTTGATCTTGATTTTCTTGGTTTACTCGGTGTTTTCTTGCTTGGATAAGCACGAAAACACTTTGACTTTGGATATCGCTTATTGTGATAGTGTAAAGGATTTTTGGGCAAAACCCTAGTTTTACGCCTAAGCTTAAAACTTAAGCGTAGCATCTTCTTCTGACTAAGCATTTCTTACGCCTAAGCTTGTCTTACGCCTAAAGAAATATTACGCATAAGGATTCTACTACTAAGTCTTTAGTTTACGCTTAAGCTAAGTTTTTCTCATGTCTAGCGTGGCGGTTCTTACAGTAAGCTCTTATATACGCGTAAGTTGGGTATTACGCGTAAGGTCCTTTTCTACGCATATGCTTCTTGTCTACGCGTAAGGTTCTTGTCTACGCATAAGCTGGTTTTCTACGCCTAAGCACCTCTTCAACAAACAACAAGTTTCATTCGACTACAAAGATCCATCAACACAAGTTATCACAAAAAAAAAAAAAATCAATTTTTAGGGGAGACTAAACGTTCAATTTTTTGGCGGGAAAATTTAAGTAAAATTTAATTTTTAGGGGAGACTAAACGTTCAATTTTTACGCGAGATTCAAATTTTGGTTTAACTGTGAAAATTTTGGTCAAAAATTCAAATTTTGGGCCCAAATTCAAATTTTTCGGGTAAAATTTGGCGTCAAAATTGTCATAACTCAAAATTTTCTTACAACCTTAGAATTGAATTTTATAGTGAATTTCAAATTTTGAGAGTCAAAAATTTTCAAAATTATTTTGGAGGAAATTGCAATTCACTATATCGACCTTACGTGTGCTATATCGACTTAGCACCTTTTCTCTTTGATTCTTACGCAAGAGAGACGAGTGTTTAAATCAATGTATTACGATAAAGCATTTGTGGAATTGGAAGAAGGATCAGGAAATTAGAAATGCACTATATCGGCTTAACAATTCCAAGCGTCAGACATCATTAAATTCCCGAAATCCTGCAGTCGTGCAAGATGAAAGAGTTGGTTTACATGGAAGGAATGCTCAAAGGGTTGTAGAGAACGTTGTGATTACTTCAACTGTCGGTAATGCGGACAATGAGGTTACTGACATTGGAGCAGCGAGGATGACAAGGCAGTCTGGAGAAGATATCATACTTAACTACGACATCGAGCCCAACTTTGACGAAGAACAAATGGTTGAGGAAGATATCTTACCCACCTATGACGACCGAGCAGGATGGTCGAGGTACAATCTCACTGTTGATCATATTACATTGCGAATGCGACACAACATCTTGAGCAACCTGAATTTAGTAATGAATGAGAGGTTGACCGTGTGTGTTGCACAATGTCGAACAATTTTCTCATGTCACGAGCCTTGCTTGTTAACAATTCAAGCGTCAAATCAAACTCTTGAATCGAAAACATTCTTCTCAAAAGACCATTGCTCGGTTTCATAAAGATTTTTCAAAACTAGAGGCACATTGCATCTCTCTTGAACTTAAATTACAAAACAAATCTTTTTTTTCAGAACACAATGGTCAGATATTCAAATGAACAAAGTAATCGTGTGGATACATTAGTAAAAGAAAATGAGCATTTAAATGCTCAAATTCAAGCAAAGGGGCTTGCACATGTTGCTTTACAAAACAAACTGAGAAGATTAACTGGCAAGAGTGTGGATACTAAGTTTACAAAACCAACAATCTTGGGGAATCGTCTCTTCAACCAATCGAGAAATCAATCATTAGTTAGACAACCAAGCGCTTTTTAAATCGAGCGTTCTAAATCTTCAAAACCATGGTTTGCCTCCCAAGTTGTTGAGAATAATCATTTGACAAATCCAGTCACTCCACATTCTTAGCCTAAGAAAAATGCTTTTTACGGTTAAACTTGTTTCTATTAAATCTGTTTACGTTAAACCTCTACAAGTAGTTGCACCTGGCCCGTCTAGGATTAGTTCGAACACAATGTCTAAACCGAGCATCAAAATTCAACATTCATATGATACAAAGGACTTGCACAAGAACTATGATCTAGAAAAGGCTAGGAAAAGGGCACTACTCCAAAAGGATGGAATCTTAGGTTCACGACCTAGTGTGATGCCTTCTAGTGTGTTGCATACCACTGCTTGTAGTAGCAAACCAAAACCTAAGTTTACTCAACAAATTGTTAGAAATAAACCCGTTGATCTAAACGTAAAATTTCAGAAACCTAATAGGTGGATCAATATAGGACACAGGCAAGATACTAAGTAGTTGCATCAACACAAGTGTGAAACCCACACATCCATCCCTGAGGTAGGAAAGGAACTTATCAAAATAGCATGTTCAGGTGTCAAGAAGATAATTGACACTACATCTTTATGCCTCTAACATTTGGAACCCAGTTACACTTGGGGATCCATGTTTCTTCTTTCTTGTCCCCCTCCTATTTTTTCTATGCAGGTACAACAGCAATGGCTTCTACTGCAATACAGCGTAGGACCCGTTTCTCACCGTCCAAAATTTAATGATCCATCATTTGCACCATCAGTACACTTAATCGTCAAAATTCGTCAAAATTGCGTTGCTTGGATGTATCGAATGTTTCATTTGCACAACCCGATAATACTCTAATTTCTTATACACGAATCTACAAAACAACCGTTCTTAATGTAACTGCACCTCCAATCGAATCTTCGATAACAGAAGATCAAACTGTTTCCAACAACAATGACAAAGCTGATGATCAACAAAATGATTAAACAAAGAAGTTTTATCAGCAGTTGATTCTCACGAGATATTTATGGTACTTAACACTTGTTTGATTAATTGAACATACATGGTTTCGCTGTCTCCTTATACATGGTTTCGCTGTCTTCAATTCATCATCAACATACGTGGTGTATGATTCTGAATCATTGAAAACATCAACGGGGAGAGAGTGTGTAGGTGGTTATTGCTTCCTTGTTTTTCCACATGATTATTTGCGAAAACCCAATGCCTTCTTGAACTTCTTCAATTAGGGTAAGAAATAAGACGATCTGTGGCTCAAACGTCTCACTTTGGTGTTATCGTCTCAATTTCATGGGTGATCTTGTGTGAAGTTACCTAAATATGATGTTATGATGCCTCACACACGGTCTTGGTATCGAGTTATTGCATATTCACAGGTGATTAGTATTCCGAAAGACCACAACATTCAGGGGAAAGTCGTTTCATTTTGTCTTTCGTGGTTTGTTTGTGTGATCGTCTACATATGTGAGAAAATCTTGTTAATTTACGGCATGTTACCCTCGAATGGATTTTCGGCAAATAGTCAGATTTACCTTGTGTGGTTTTCTGCTCTTCTTCAAAATCCGCTGCAGACTGAAAACTTTATGTCTACTACATCAAAGTTTCAAATCTACTAAAGACAATTGTCAGTTTGGGGGGAAGCTGATTCAAAAACTTTGTCAATATCTGTTTATATTCATAATGGCTTCTGAGCACAACAGCTTGGAACCCGGTCACAACCATTTAAACTTCCCTCAAACCCCATCATCAGCTGAACCAAGCTCCTAGCTCACTCGTCAACAAATGGAAAAGCTATTTGCTCCGCTGTTTAGTGATGACATTGATGAACGTGCTCCAGGTGTATCCGATGTTTCCGTTGCACAACATGATCATATTCCAATACATGATACACCTGCTACAACAACTACAATTAAGCACCACCGTTGACTCCACAACAACGAGTTGAACAAACGCATCCAACGGCGCTAAACCAGCTAATGATGTTCTTAATGAAGTACCCCCACCGCAAATTTTTATCCAAATCGTTCTTTAACCCGTTTGCCAATGAAAGCTGCACACGATGTCGCGGAATCATCTACAAGCCATTTGAATCCTCAGAATTTGCACAATGTATACCAACATCAACCTCTACACATGCGTTGGACAAAAGACCATCCTCTTGAAAACATAATTGGCAACCCGAATCAACCAATCGCAACAAGACAACGTCTTCACCGAGCGGTGAACATTGCATTTATGCTCTCACTGCTTTATGCCAATCGAGCCTAAAACATTAAAGACCGATGACAAAGACAACGGATTGAATCCATGCAGAAGAACTCAACCAATTCAAGCGTCTGAAGTATGGGAACGGTTGAAAGACCAACAGGGGTCTTCGTCATTGGTCTCAAATGGATTTGGAAAAAACAAATTGGATCTTTGAAGGGCGTAATCGAAACAAGTCACGTCTGGTGGCTAAGGGTTATAGACAGGTAGAGGGTATTGACTTTGAAGAATCATTACGCTCGGTTGCTCGTCTTGAGGCGTTCGGATATTTCTCGCTTCGCGGCTCATATGAATATAACGGTCTTTCGGATGGGCGTCAAAACTACTTTTCGAATGGTCAACTGAAAGAAACGGTTTATGTCAGCCGGCGAAGGGTTCGTTGATCCGATTTCCCGAACCATGTCTACAAAGCGAACAAAGCTCATGCGGTCTCAAACAAGCTCCTCGGGCGTGGTACGATAAGTTATCATCCTTCCTCATTGCCAATAATTTTACCAAAGGTTCGGTCGACCCAACTCTTTTCATACAATATCACGGGCACATATCTTAATTGTTCAAATTTACGTGGATGACATCATTTTTGGGTCAACACATAAAAGTATTCAATCGCTTTTGCAAAACTAATGAAGAAACATTTTGAAATGTCCATGATGGGTGAACTTACGTTCTTTCTAGGACTGCAAGTTCATCAATCATCCCGTGGTATTTTCTTGAGTCAGTCCAAATATGCCCTTGAACTTCTTAACAAATTTGGAATGCAAACCTGTGACACCTATGCCACACCAATGGCTCATACCAAGAAGTTAGACGCTGATTTACATTGGAAATTGGTGGACCCTACCAAATACCGAAGTATCATTGGGTGTCTCATGTATCTAACGACCAGAGGCCGACATTGTTTTCTTTGTATATCTACGCTCCGTTATCGGTCAAAACCAATTGAAACCCACCTCTCAGAGGCTAAAAGAATCCTCCGATACATCAAGGGAACCATTAATTTTGGAATCTGGTATCCGAAGGATTCTGGTTTTGAACTAATTGCTTTTGAGGCGACCATGCGGGATGCTTAGATTCTGGAAAAGTACTTGGGGCGTTACAATTTCTTGGTGATAAGCGGTGTCATGGCAATCAAAGAAGCGAATTGTACATCGTTGTCCTCAACGGCGAATATGTAGCCATGTGGGCGTGTTGTGCTCAAGTCATTTGGATGAGAACACAACTCAAAGACTATGGTTCGTATTTGACGAATCCCGTATGCTGCGACAATCAGTGCTATTGCCATCTCGTGCAACTCGTTCAACATTCGAAATCAAAGCACATCGATCTTTGATATCATTTCATCAAGGAACACGTGGAGCAGTGCTGTTGAATTATATTTTGTGGTGTGAGTACCAATGGCGGATCTTCTCACCAAAGCCTTAGCTCCCTAGGTTTAATGAGTTGGTCCACGAGTTGGTATGCGGTGTTTGACTCAAGAGGAACTAGATGAACTCTTAAAACATTCTTAAAACCAGCCAAACACCAAAACCTCTTTTGTAAATATTTTTCAAAAACAAAATACAAAATTATAAAATCTGATAAAAACAACAAAAATATTCTTCTATCTATATTTCTTTTAACATGGCAAGTACAAATCTTCCGTCAACACTCCAATCTTTCAAAATTCAATATTTTTTCGATCAAGTGTTGAGGGGGAGAAAGTAAATATTTTTCAGTTTCATAAAACCTTGTACTTCCATGTTTTTCTAAAATATGTTGTTTCTTCCAAAATGGTGGATACGTTTCTTGTCAAATACTCTCCTCGGACTCAAATGTCTTCAAAATTCATTATTTCAAAAGTCGAGGGGGAGTATCATTAAGTTTCTTGCCTTACATGTGTTTTGTCTAACCTAAACGGAAGTTAAAGGATCTTGGTTGGAACCTCTTTAAGGTTGAGGGACTGAATGTGTCAACTTGGCAAATTAATTTTAACAAAATCATTTACCACCAAGATCAAATGGCCCAAATCAAATCTTCTAAATCCGTTCAAGCTGTTCATAATCTGTAAGTTCTAAATTGTTTTGATCAAGATTCTAAACAAGGATTTCAAAAATCTTTCAAATCCAACGGTTAAAACTCCTTAAACTGATTTTGGAAAATTGTTCACTCGAACGAATTGGGTGTTTATACATAAAAGTGTTTGGATTGAAATGAGTTGTGTTAAAACCTTTCTTACTGTCTATTAAACTTGTTTCAATCGTCCAAAACCATTCTGAATCTTAAATTTCATTAATTTGAATTCTAGGGTTCTTGCGCTCATCTAGGGCTTTTCTATTATGTGATATGTTATTAGGTAGTCAAGAAAGTGTTAGAATAAGTTTATATGCATGTTCATGAACCTTTAAATTAGCCGAAACATCTAAAGCTGTATGAATTTAAGTTTTAGGATTTTTAAGGTTCATCTCCCATAAATCCTCGATTACTGTGGTGGAAATGTGTTAAATCTTGTTCCATTGCACTCATATGACATCTAGGACACTCCAGAAACATTCTTGTTTGAGTTGTGTAGCTATATCTCTTACACGTAGATTAAGGGTTTAGGGTTTAAGTATTTTTACGCCTAAGTCTTTTCTGTGTGTATCGATATGTTCTTATGCTTGTTTTGTGTTCTAAAAGATGTTTGGAATTAACTGCAATCAAGTTTTCATGTTTATAGTTAACAGGCTAATTATTCGTAATGTCGAATCTTGGTGTTCAAACCGTTACGCTTAAAGAATACTTTTATGCGTAAAGGTAATGCCTAAGATAAATCTTACGCGTAACTCTTGCATAAGAGGTCTCTGATGGATTACGCATATCTTGGAAAGATATTCGTAAACAAGGCTTGCTACGCATAAGCTTTACTCTTACGAGTAAACTTTACGCGTAACATCTTGCTTATTCCTATGCTTTAACCTAAATCCTTTGAACTTGTCTTACGCGTAAGATACTCTTAAGCATAAGCTTGGTCTTACGCTTTAGCTTACTCCTACGCATAAGCTCCTTTCTTACGCATAAGGATCCTTGTTACTCATAACCCACTGTTCACTACATTTTGGCTTATTACGCATATGTTACTTGTTAAATGTTACGCATAAGTCACAAATACCTGATGTTTCGCATAAGCTTACAAAAGTTAATATGTTGTGTGTTAAGTGAAATATTGGACTTTGAAATTTTAAAATTAACATATTCACGTAACTTATCACGTCAACTTCAATCAATTGGAATAATGTGACTTAGGACTTGTAACTAACATAAACATGTTACCATCAAACAAGGAATTAGATAATAAATCAGACTAAAACAAACACATTGTGTTTCCATATGTCTGTCTTTTTGTCTAATGTCTTTCAGATCACAAAATGGCTGCAAATCAAGAAATCATCAATGCCCCGAGAGCTCTTGATGGCAAACACATTCCCAACTGGATACGACAAAACAATTGGCAAGAACAATCTCCGTGTCATCTTCAACAACTTCATATGGTCATAATCATCTTGCGAAATTGCTTGGACATCCTACGCAACATCCATTCAAATTCATGCTCACAAAGTCATCCTGATGATGAGTATGATTCAATGGATGAATAAATACAATTTCATAAGACATTAAAGCAGAAAAGGATGGAATACCATGCTTTAACCTTTCCGGTTAATCCACCCGGTGGGGCAGGAGGGTCAAGTAGTAGTCCTCCACTTATGGAAGATCCATTGCAAACATCTCTTACCCCATCCGATCCGGTTAATCAACCCGATAAGGATCGAGGTGTCACTAAAACATCCGCAAGAAGAAAATCATGGTGAAGATGTGGAAATATATGACGAAGGAGATTACGATCATGATAAGGATGAAAGAGTCTCTGATGATGATAATTTGGTGGTTGAAGAGGAAATGATTCGAAAAGAGGCAAAAGAAGGCGCTAGAGCTGAGAAGGAAAAGTTTAAGAAGGAATCAGACAACTACATAGTTGACAATCTAATACACAAACTCAACAGGTCTTAAAACACCTCTTGACACTTCCACCAAACCCAAATAATCATCTCAATCATCACCTCCATCAACATAAGAAACAACTAAGTCTACAACAAAATCATTAAGAAGGCAACTCCATCCAATGATTGAAAAATGGTTAAGCGGTTATCACCACTACACAACAAGCTACACGGCCACAACCATCCGATCAACCAAGGGTTTCAAAAATCACACCACCAATGGAGAAAACCGTTGATCACTTTACATACACTGGTGGTAAGGATCACGACATACCTGAGCCCTAACCAGAACCTCAACCGAAATTTAGATCAAGTACATTACTGCACTCCTTGTTTTCATACGCATCATCAAAGAGCGTGTTGAAGTTCTCCACCTCAGGGTCGAATCTTACCTAAATTCTACACTTCATTGGAATCAATCATGAACCTCAGTACAAAATCATTCATAAACAAAAGTCTGGGTTTGTCTACCAAAATGAAAATCATCATACTTGCTTCATGGATTTCGATGAAATTCACTAAGTTCTATGACGCCACCCTGGAGATGGTTTGAGATGGATTGTCATATCGATTGAAGGACATTGAGTTGGGTATAATTCAGAATAAGAGATGGAATTCAAAGGATCGCAAGGATGTTCGTTGATTTATCACTAGGATTGATGAATGTTTGATTCATCGGGATCAGATGCAACGGTTGGAGAGCTATGTGGGAGGATGACCAAACTTTCCGATTCTGACTTTCCAACATCCTCATAAATTAGTTGATCGTCTGTAATCATTGGGTACTCTCTTGATTGTGATTTTGTTTGTTTGATTATCTGACAATGGTTTGTGCACACATAACAATGTACAACCCGTACTTGTAATGAAAGGACCCGTGGTGCGCTTGATTGCCACAATCCTTATAAAAGGGGCGAAAGCTTCTTACTTTTGAGTAAAACTTATCAAAACTTTCATTTTTCAAAGTTTTGCTCAAAAGAACAAGTACTTCCGCTTATGATTTTCAAAACCTCAAAAGTTTATATCACTTGTTGAGGGGGAGTATTTGATAAAAAACTTTGTTCACAAATTGTTCTTCGTGTAATCTTCCCACAACACTCAAAATTGTCATATTTATTCTCAACATTTCATTAAAAATAACATTTATATGCCATTTTTGAGGGGGATAAAAATTATGTGATAAGAAATATGTTGTGTTTTGCTATTGAATCCTCGTGTGAAAAGACTTCAACCCATGAATTGACGAGATCTGAATAGTCATACATTGAAAATATTTGTCTTCCAAGACTTATCCAAGTAAATTGTACCCATTCGAGAAGCTCTTGATAGACATGAACTTTGACGGGTTTGACAACCTCTCGGGGTTGACCACATCTTCAAGGTAGTTATTAGAGCTAGTTGTCACCTAAAAGCTGACAATGTATCTCTTTAACTATGCAATGTAATCGTGTCTCGCAAGGAATTGTCTATCTTGAGTTGATCAATTCAAAAAAAAGTGTGCGCTCTTTCCTCACTGTGCAGATTTCTCTCAAAATTCTTAAGCATAGGTGGAGGGGGAGTATTTATGAAAATCTAAAACTCTCGAAGTGTTCAAACATGTTTTTCATTTACAAACACTTTGGGAGATTTTCAAGAAAATGGTTTTATGGCAACATAGGTTAGTCATGGAGTTATAAGGTGACTAAGGTTAGGAATAACTGTCCTATGATCCGCCAGAGCCGGAGGGATCTACCCAAGGACACCACCAATAGTTAGAATTAGAAGTCCTTAGGTTTGATCATAAAAAGGAGAAAATGAGAATCGGAGAAAGAAGGAGTTGAAGAATTAAAAGAAAAGCAAAGAAAATGGTGAAAAGAAATAGCCCTCAGTTATTCAACTTAGAGGCGGAACCAGGGTTCAATTCATATGCTCTTGGTTGTCACTAGATGACACCGTATTGGAGATTAAAAGTTGTCATGGACCCGTGGCGCATGCACTAAACCTTCTTAGCCACTCAAGTTTCTCTCAAACGAAGCTTGTTTCATTCTCACAGGGAACCCTACGTAAACTATCGGCTTTCTCTTAGAGATTGCTGGTATTGAAGAAGGAGACCCTCTCCCTAGTCTCCGCTCAGGAAAACCAAAGCGCACTATTGAGTCTAGAACCACGAGATTCATCAAAAGATCTCTTAGGAACACTTGACAATTCATCGCTTGACAATTCCACTGAGCCGTCAGGTGCATGTTTTGATCAAGTCTTTATAAAGGGACGGCGTCGCCCTTTGATTGGGACGCTGTCAGGTTCAGTTTGAGCAGCTTGAGTGGCTTTGTTGGAATCACTCCTAAACCTTAATTCAAGTGTTAGTGATTCATATGTAATAGTTAGCTTAATATGGCCTTTATGTTTGTTATTAAGCTAAGGCTTATGTAGAAGGCCCATAAGCCTTGGCCCAAGCCCATAAGAAAGGAAGGAGTCTAGATGTGTTGTCCTAGCTCCTTGCCCTATAAATACTCTTGTATAACCCTCTCTTGAGGGTTGGTTGTTCAATTCACTCTTACACTTTACGCATAACCTTTCACATATTCATACGCATAGTGTTGTGTCTTGTTCATCCGATCATTCTCTTCTCTATTTCTTCTATTGATGCTTGTGTTACTAAAATGGGAACATAACAGGCTTCGATCTTGACTTTGCCATTTTCATCATGTATTTGCTCCTTTTCGTCCAAATGTGCATCATTCCAGCATTTTGCTTCCAAGAGACCTAAAAAGTGAAAAGGTACAAAATTATGCAGTAACAGATATAAAAGTGGTCGATTAAGGGCTTAAAAGACCCCCTAAAAGCGTACGTTTTAAATCCTTATCAAATATCCCTACACTTGGTATTTGTTTGTCCTCAAGCAAATTGTGCTTTTGGCCAATCAATTTATAAGTTAGGGGGCGTGAAGCATGGGTTTAGAATAATTCATAACAAGTAAAAGCACCACAATAGTCATAACAAGAATGGAAAATATATACTAGCACCTCACAAGGGGTGTTTGGATTCTCTCATCTCTTGGGCTTATATGAAATATAATAAATGGAAATGAAAGATAAACACTCATTACCTGGCATAGTACATAGATTAACATAAGCTTGAGACTAGATCAAACCTCCACCGCTTTGGCGTAAGCACCTAGGAACAACTATCTAAGAGATCTTTGCAAGGGTTGTAACGTTAGGCTTACGGTAGGGAAACAAAAGGTTTTGTTGGATAGGCGATATTTAGTGGTGGCAAGTCAAAAAATCTTATGTTACAAACATGAAAAGCGTGGCGTTGCTAAGCCAAGACTTGACTCACTAACTCTAGATAACTTGAAACAAACAAACATAAATTTAAAGACATAAGATAGATGTAGGATGGTAGCCCGTATGTTTTTTTCTTCATTTTTCTATTTTTTTTATTTTTTTTAACACTCTCTTTTTTGATTTTTTTTCCTACATTTTTACTCTACCATCCTCTACGATAACATCAAAATATAATGGATTTATAGGAGCATCCCTACACTTGAGTTTTTATTTCTCTAATACTAATTTACCCGATTTGAAAAAGAATAAAACACTTGGAGTATTTAATTACGTAAACAAAAGGAATTTGAATTTATCGTTCTTTCCCGTTACTCCATAAAATATTACTTTTACCCATGAGTCCCAATCATCCCAAAACTGTGTACAAAATATATGACTCAACTTAGCAACTATGCAAGTAACTAGATATTTGAACTAAGGGTTTAGTAATGATAACAATAATGCACTAAAGGTGAGTGCATACAAGGTAGGCTAAGGCGATTTGGGTTTACATTTGGGGGTGGATTGTAAACAATGCTCTTCATTGATATTCCAGAAAACCGAAACATCACGATAACTGCGAAAAGGATAGGCTCTGAGAGGTTGACTAGGGGTATCGTGTACTAAAGATGAGTACATCGCAAGGGTCTACCGATGTGGATGAAGTAATTATAATACGGGTTTCAAACAAGGGTTATCCTAATGCCTCTTATCACGTAGTTATTCCTAACTACACAAGTGTAGTCTTACTAGCAATCTCAGAATGCATCACAAAACAAGTTCTAGAATCTATAATACTACCGGTACACTCTCTAAGCATTAAAGGTGAATGCTTTTATTCCTAAAGATCTAGGGGCGAACCTCACATTTTTTGGGTGGAATTTGAGTGGTAAACGGTTTTTGTGCTAGTCATATAACTCCTATCCATGAGACGCTTTATTAAGACTAAAGTTTAGCTCATACATGTCATAAAAAATTTTAAATTTGGTGCTAAAATTGCCCTAACAAATATTTCTTATAGTTTATTACACAATTTACCAAGGAAAAGACAAATAATCAAGGATAAGAATAGTTTCTAAGTTCCCGTTTTATTCTCCCTCCTTACACTTAAACTCAACATTGTCCTCAATGTTCCCCGAAAGTATCAAGTTATGATAAAGGAAGGTAAGTAAGGAAAAGAAACTAGTACTCCCCTGATTAGCTCAATAGGATCCGTGTGAAGTTGTGGTTAAATTCTTTTCCAAGAAGAATGCATAAGTAATAAGCTTAATCCAATGTTGTGTTTCTTCTTCTTGCCAAATATAACTTGCACACTTATAAGAAAACGACAACCCAAAGCATCAAACCGAACAAATAAAAATCACAACAAGATGTAATTTCAGACTTAGAAATAAATAAAATAAGATATAATGCTTGTGGAATGGATGTTTGCAGTTTTTCTGGGAAATTAAGGATTGGAAGTTTCCAAAAATCACAAGTTAGACAGAAAACGAAACTTGAGCATTTTGTTTCTACATATCCTGACGTCGTCAGGCTTTAATCCTGACGTCGTCAGGTTGTCCTGACAGAAAGGGTTTGGTACGTTTTCTAGAAAAAAAAATTCCTGCAAAACATCCATTATGACTCGATACAAGCATTTGACTCTAACAATCATACATATATATACAATTTCAATTATTGTTAATCTCATGTTCATGTTCCTAAAAACATATGTGATCTTTCCTACACTTATCTTTTTGTAAAATACCTTTATATGCAATTAAGACGAAGTTAAAAAACAAAATAAAGCATTTTCACAAAGTCTAACATGAGAATAAACAATAATGAAAAGATATATAAACACGCAAATAAAAATTAAAAACAAACATTCAAACAAATAAACATGGGTTGCCTCCCAAGAAGCGCTTGTTTTTGTTCGAGTCACGAGCTTGACTCTACCCTTATTTAACGGATAAAGGGGAAGTTTTCCCTACACTTAAGCTTAAGTGCGGGTGATAGTAGCGATACACACCCTTAGGGTGGAAATTTACCACGTGAGGTGAAGGTGATGGGTGATTTATATGCTCGAAGGGGTGTGCTCCACTCATTATAACCTTACCTAATTCTATTGGTGTAGCGGGTGAATCAAGTCTTTCTCCTAGAAATGGATCATCTTCTATCAACTTCAATAGATTCTTAGTTAAAGATCCATCTTGACCTAATAACCCGGTTTAAACCCATAATGTTTCTTGTTATCAACCACGAATGGGTGATGTAAGTGTGTAAGGTCATGGGTTACTCCTATATTAGCTTTCAGTCTACATGGCCTAGAGTTTACTACCTTTATCATGCAACTACCCAGACTATTTGTTTTGATGGGTGGATTGGGCCTGATTCAATTCCTAGATTCACATCTAAGGATGGAAAATTGGGTAAGGGTTTCGGTTGAGGCTCCGGTTCATCAAAACTAGGAACTTCCTTAGGACTAAGAGAAAGGTCATCACTACAAGCATTCAAACCTACATCCTCTACTTGTGGTCGGTCCAAAGGTTCCACATTTATTGGGGTTCCTATAGTTTCTTCTACTACTTTTGGGTAAGTCATAGGAGGTGTGTGCTTCTCAAGTGATGGTAGGACTTGTGGGGTATCCGATGAGATTGGATTTTCTACTCTATCCTCCATCTTATCTAGATCACCTATGTATTCATTTTGTACTTGTGGTACGCCTAACCATGACATGCACCTAGGTACCTCAACTCTAATCATCTCCTTCCTAAACAACCTTTCCGACCAAACTTTCCAAATTGAAAATAGGTCTAAACATTCGTTTTTTGGGTCCCATGTTCCACTTCTAAATTGGGCGTGAATCTCAAAGATTTCCCATGAATCTTGAACACCACGTCCCCAAATATCCCCATCCGCTATATAGTCAAGTCTCATTTGGGTTTCGGTGGTATGAGTGTAAAAAATTGTAGTGGAAACGATAAATCAAGATCATGATAAAGGACTTTTTGTAATAAGTATTTAATTCGAGTCCACGCCTCAGGAAAGGATTCATCATTATGTTGCTGGAACCTCAAGATCTCATTTTGGAGTGAAAAGGGTAGATTATGTAGTAGATTTCGTCGATTGGGTGAAAATTTCAGCGGATTCGCGTTCTCCATAACGGCTAACGGAATAGTCAATGAAAATGGTTACGAACAAAAGCACAAAGAATGGGGATAGACTACAAGGAAGCTAATGAAAAAGATAAAAAATCTCACTTGATAGGAATCAAGCGAGGGAACCTAAACGAGATAGAAATCTAACTAGCTATTCTATTCCCGGCAGTAAAAACTTGATCTTGCGCGTATGAAGCGCGTTAGGGTCAAAGGAACTTCCTTTTCTTCAAGCAAGTTTTTCAACCACCTAGGCAGTGAACCTAATCGTTGTAGTGTAGTATTGGGTATGCCTCGGGGATTGATATCGTTCTCTAGGGGAATATGAATGCTAGCAAGAAATGTATTACGAGAAGGTGGGGTTGAGGATGATTCTTTTTTTACCTTTTATAGGTTTTTTAGAAAGCTAATGGTAAAATCTCGGGGCAATTGGTTTGGGGGTGGTACTTCTACCGATTACTTCTACTTATCTAATTATCTAATTACTATGGGTAGATATGTCTATTTGATGTGTGCTCGTATGATGATTAAAATGTGTTTACCTAGATACTATTACTCCCTAGTTATCTTTTATAGGTTGGTTGAATTGTCACACCTTATCTTAACGCGTTGTATTCCTAAGGTCGTAGGGTATGCGTAGTCCCTAGTTCTTTGAGGTTACCTTTCGGGTTTAGCATGAGAAATCCGCAAGCCCTTAAGCTATTTCATTCATAAGCCTCACTTTCACAAAGCATACTCAAGCATTAAACACAACGAATGATGCCTAGTTGCACTCCTAAGCCAATTTACAATTAAGATAAGAAACAACCTAACAATAATCAATAACTAGGTTTCATAGATCTAAGCAAACACACAAGAAATTTAGCTAGACATGGTAAACAAGCAAGCATACACACAATCAATTGAAGACATAATGATACTTTGGATTAAAATACTTATCTCGATGTGTAAATAGGGTTTGGGACCTAAGATCATCCAAATCGGACTACAAACGATTAGGATTTTTTCTCCAAAAGTCTACCTCTCTAAATGCAGAAAAATCAAAATTTATATATAGATTTACACTTGCGACGGCGTCACCTTTTGGATGGGACGCCCATTAGCTCGCCGTCATTAGGGTTTCGTCTTAGCCAAGTCATCGATTGGACGGCGTCACCTTAGAGTTGTGGCGCGTCGGTCTTGATTGGGACATCGTCTTGATTCTGCATCTGGGACGTCTGAGATGAAAAGTCTGAGTGACGCCCTTCTTCTTCACAAAGTGACGCCGTCAGGTTATACGAACAAAAATTCCACTGAGCCATCTAGTGCATGTTTTGATCAAGTCTTTATAAAGGTGCAGCGTCGCCCTTTGATTGGGACGCCGTCAGGTTCAGTTTGAGCAGCTTGAGTGGCTTCGATCTTGACTTTGCCATTTTATTCATGCATTTGCACCTTTTCGTCCAAATGTGCATCATTCCAGCATTTTGCTTCCAAGAGACCTAAAAAGTTAAAAGGAACGAAATTAAGCAGTAACGGATATAAACGTGGTCGATCAAGGGATTAAATGACCCCCTGAAAGCGTACGTTTTAAATCCTTATCAAACGTGTATGCAGTTTAAAAACATTGAAGGAAGGTATCACTGGGAAAGTATTAGTGCAAATTGAAGGAGAAGAATATGCAGTGATGGTTAAAGAAGTACAATTATGGTCACCAAATATTGATATGCCTAGTAGCATTGACAATGAGACAGAGCCTGACTTAGAGTTGGAGTCCAATCAAAAGTGCAGCGACAATCAGAATGTGGAAGAGGAGTATATTGAGGAAACTGTATTTGAATGTGGATCTGGGCACACGAACAAAAATGTACAGAGACAAGAGGCAACTTACCAAAAGGAGGATTCACATTTAAATAATGTGCAAAAGGAAGAGGTATCCAACAGTAAGGAAAATGGGAAAACTACGGAAGGAATCAATATAGAAAAACAGGATTCAGGTGATGGCAGTTGTCCCTCGGGGTTTGAATTCATGAAACATGTGGCAACACCAACGACAAAAAAATAATCAGGAGGAGAATTCGCCAAGAACCTCGTCTACCACTTGCTCGACGAGATTTGTCAGGTTGCTACGTAAATCAAAATCTAGAAAAAAATGGGGGGAAAGGATACTTAGTGAATTACAACAGCTAATCATGGAAGGGGGTAGCATGGGATATGATATGCATGGATGCGAACTAACTTTGCAGAAGATACAGGAAGGTAAAGGTGGGATGAGCTGTCCAAATGAATATAGTCTCGTTTAATGCAAGAGGGGTAGAGAATAGTGACAAACGACGATGGATTAAACGTCTTTGCTTCAAACATGGGGTCACATTTTTGGGGATACAAGAATCGAATATTTCTAAGATTGATATGTTAAAAATAAAATCTTTGTGGGGTAATCATAATTTCGACTTCGCTACTAGTACGGCCAGAGGCTATTCGGGTGGTATTATTTCAATGTGGGATACGAATATATTTGCCAAAAGTAATCTGTTCTGTAGTAATAACTATGTCATTGTGGAAGGATATTGGGCCAGAAACGAAGAGTTGTGTTATGTTGTCAATATATATGCTCCACAAGAAAGTGCAGAGAAGAATAATCTATGGGACGATATTAGTCAGTTTATTGATACTCATGAGGGACAATATATTTTGTTCGGTGATTTTAATGAGGTTCGTGGGGTAGAAGACATATATGGGACTCAATTATCTGCTTTGGATGATCGACGTTTTAATGCGTTTCTTTCAAATGTGGGGTTGGTAGAAGTCCCGTTAGGTGGAAGGAAGTATACTTGGCGTAAACAAATGGGCACTAAAATGAGTAAACTAGATAGATTCTTTACATCGGTGAATATTTGTAATATTTGTGCAGATTTATCGGCTGCAGTGTTAGAAAAACGATGGTCGGATCATAATCCCATTCTTTTGTATCAACTAAGAACAGATTATGGGTCAACTCCCTTTAAATATTTTCACTTTTGGTTGGGTATGGAAAGATTTCATGAAGTAGTCAAGAAATCATGGGCACAAAATATAGGTGTGGGAATTCAAAGCAAACACATTTCAAACAGAAACTTAAAGATCTCAAAGCAGACATCAAGACCTGGAGGAGGCAATCGAAAGATGTTGAGGATATAGATAAAAATGAGATACAAGGAAAAGTGGAAGATATTGATAAGAAGATGGATGAAGGGCAGGAAACCTCCGAAGAGATAATGGTTAAAATTGATTTTATGAAAAAATTGGATGATATGGAGAAAAGAAAACATACAGATTTGGCTCAAAAATCGCGTGTCAAATGGGAGATAGAGTGGGATGAAAATTCCAAATTTTTTCTTGGATGTTTAAATCAAAGGAGAAGAGTTAAAGTGATATCAAGAATCATACATGAAGGCTCATGGATTACCAATCCTAGGCAGGTTAAAGAGGTATTTTATAACTTCTTTAAAGAAAAATTTGGTCCTATTCATACATGTTTACTGAACAGTCTTACTCAGAGGTTCCACTGTCTTAATACTACTGAAAAACTGGAGTTAGAACGTGAAGTAACTAAAGAGAAAATAAAGGTTGTGGTGTGGTCTTGTTCGGGAGACAAAGCCCCGGGCCCCGATGGTATATCGGTTAAATTAATTAAAATGTATTGGGAATACTTCAAAGATGATGTATGTGCATCTGTGCGTGAATCTTTTACCACATGAAGAATTCAAAAGGGTGTGATGCATCATTTATTACCCTTATACCAAAGGTGACGAATCTGTAGTTACTTATAGAATGTCGGCCAATATCGTTGATTGGAATAAAATACAAGAGTATTGCTAAAGTTTTGGCTTTTAGAATTGCAAAGGTGGTTGATAAAGTGGTAAGTCAGGAACAAACGGCGTTTATTAAGGGGCGACAAATTTTGGATGGTCCTCTTATATTGAATGAAATAGTTGAGTGGTTTAAGAAACAAAATAAGAAACTTATGATCTTTAAAGTTGACTTCGAAAAGGCATACGATTCGCTATCGTGGGATTATTTGTACTTTGTTATGAAGAGTATTGGTTTTGGGTGTAAATGGAGAGGATGGATTAAGAGTTGCTTGACATCGGCTAGAACCTCAGTGTTGGTTAATGGAAGCCCGGCAAATGAGTTTTCTTTATTTCGTGGTCTTATGCAAGGAGACCCATTATCTCCATTCCCCTTCATTGTAGCCATGGAAGGCTTCCATGCCACGGTTCAACATGCTACAGAGTATGGTTTGATCAAAGGAGCTACGGTGGGATCTGGAGACTACACTCTATCTCATTTATTGTATGCTGATGATGTGGTTTTCATTACTGAGTGGAGCCCAATAGATCTCGGTAATATATCTTCTATTTTGCATAACTTTTTCTTACAATCAGGTTTGAAGATAAACATGCAAAAATCAAGCCTTTATGGTGTAGGAGTTGATCAAGCAGAAGTCCATCAGGTTGCTCAATTTTATGGTTGTATGTCGAGCAAGCTACCTTTTATATATCTTGGCTTACCAGTTGGGGCGCAAATGAATCGAATTAAACAATGGGAACCGATTATTGATAAATTCAAAGGTAAGCTGTTAAAATGGAAAACAAATTGTCTATCTATTGGAGGTCGACTTACGTTAGTTAAAGCCGTTCTTGGTAGCCGAGGCATTTAATACATGTGATTATTCCCAGCCCTATTAGGTGTTATACAAAGACTTGAACATATTCGAAGTATTTTTTATGGGGTGGAGATGGTGTGAATAACAGGTTACATTGGGCTAAATGGAATTATGTTTTGATGTCTATGGAAAACGGTGGGTTAGACATTGGAAGCCTTTTGTCTTTTAATCAATCGTTGTTACAAAAGTGGTGATGGTGTTTAGTAAATGAACCAATGGCTATGTGGGTTAAGATAATTAAACGTATACATGGTGATCAAGCAGGTATGAGTCAAGATAGTATTTGCAAGACGAATGGTACATGGGCAAAACTTGTATCGTTAATTCGAGATATGAATGCAAAGCAGATTATTACTTGGAATGTTTTGGAGAAGAAGATTGGTAACGGTAATGATACCTTTTTTTGGTTGGATGTTTGGGTGAGAAATCAAAGTCTTTGAGATAATTTCAATAGGTTGTACAAGCTTGACATGGTTCCAGATTACATGTTTAGCTCAAGATTTGTAAATGGTGCATGGCATTGGCAATGGCGTAGAGAATTAAGAGGTGGTAGAGAGCAACAACAGTTCCATGATTTAATGGAATTAATTAGTGGTCAACAATTGCAGGATTATCCGGACTCATTTTCGTGGAATCTGGGTGCAGATGGAGTGTTCTTGGTTGGTACTACAAGGAAATTTATTGATGACAATAATATGATTGATGCGTTA
Source organism: Chrysanthemum makinoi (assembly GCA_910596185.1). Classification (NCBI taxonomy): domain Eukaryota; kingdom Viridiplantae; phylum Streptophyta; class Magnoliopsida; order Asterales; family Asteraceae; genus Chrysanthemum; species Chrysanthemum makinoi. The sequence continues at coordinate 97,941,351 of OU343225.1, forward strand.
ACTGCAACACGCTGGAGTAAATTTGTGCCTAGACGGGCTAATATCCTCATTTGGAGACTTCGTTTGGATAGACTTCCAGTTTGGTTCAACTTATCTAAACGAGGATGCGAGATAGATACTTTGAATTGCCCTATTTGCAATTACGGTGTTGAAACAAGCATGCATTGTTTTCGGGGTTGTGACGTGCTTAATCAAGTTTGGAGAAAAATATCAAGATGGTGTGATGTAACGATTTCAGTTGGGGATAGCATACAAGAGTGGCATGGCGGTTTGATTGATTCCTCAAGATCAAGTGAGAAGAAGATAAAGTTTGAGGTGATTGTTATAGCTTCTATTTGGATCCTTTGGCGTTTTCGGAACCCGGTGGTGTTGAACAACAATCTGATTAGAAGAAGTGACATTTTTATTTGATTGTCTTAACGTCGTTTAATTGGTTAAAGGCTCGAGCTTCTAAGATGCATATGTCTTGGAATGATTGGGTTTTTAATCCGTTGTAATTATTTTCTTTTGTAAGGATAAGTTTCTTGCTTTTTCCTTGCTTTCTAATAAATTTCGCCGTTCCAAAAACCATGTTAATATGAGACCATGAGCTACGATTTCTTATATTTAGAAATTAAAAACAGAAAATTGTTATCGAGTATATAGGCTTGCATGATGAATGATAGACTGGCTTATGTCAGACACTTAGGTTGCAGCGTTGATATTCTGGTCCTAGAGAATGTTATCCCAAAGTTTATCGCTAACCGAAGTAATTAATATATGATATATTGTAACCAACGGGCCTCTGGTCTAGCGGTATGGAGGTTTTACCCTCCTAAGCAAGGTCTCAAGTTCGAGTCTTGTTTAGGGTGATAGGGGTTTCCTCCCGCGTGCGTAAAGGGAAGGGTGTCATTGCCTTCAGGACTGGACCCAACCTGCTTGTGTGGGCTCGCTACGCATTCTGGGCTAGGGGTCATGTAGCCACAATTGCCGTTCAAAAAAAAATATATATATATATATGATATATTGTGGAGTACAAGTTTGTTATAGGAACCTTTGGAATGTGCTGAGAAAACTAGTCTATGGTGCAACTGTTTATTTTATATGGTTGGAGAGGAATAGCAGGTTGTTTAAAGGTGAAAAGAAGGACATTAAGGTAGTCCTTGTTGGCGTATGTGTCCGTAGTGACCCAGCCTAAGGGCCAGACGAAGTGCTTCCCGAAGGATCTCAGCTTGTTTGAAGTGAGGACACTTTTTTACTCCAACAAATTGGCGCCATCCGTGGGACCCATTATTCAATCTACCAAAGCAAAAAAATGACGAGTCCTTCCACTGAAACACCCATAAATCCTACTGAAGCAGGGGAAAAAGATGATAACAATCCACCCAACCTGAAAGAACAAATACTTAGCCACATAACCACACTGAAAGCCGTGATAAGTGAGCACAACACCAAGGGCAAGAGCCCTCTCAAACCTATCCGGATTGATTTCGGAAAAGAATCCGAAGAACCACCAAAAGAGATAGCTGTGGAACGAGGTGCGAAAAAGGATCAACATGCCGAGGAGGATGATTTGCAGAAGCCTTATAAAGATGCACCTCGATGCCCATTTACCAAAAGAATCATAGAATTTGCGGGCCCAAAGCATGAAATGCCGACTAATATAAAGCTACATGATGGTTCGACCAATCCAGATGATCACATCACTAGGTTTTCAGGTGCTGCTAACCACGGGGGATGGCAGATGCCGGTTTGGTGTTGGATGTTCCAGCAAACATTGGACGATCCAGCAAGTAGATGGTTTGATCGGCTGCCGAATGGCGACATTGACAACTGGGAGACATTACGGGAACAATTTTTGACAAATCTTACACATAGCTTACACACTTGTACTTGATGTACTTTTGTAAATGAACACGTGTCATGATTTTAACTATGGTAGCCCAGACTCAAAGTAGCCCATGTCTAATTTTAGAAAAATATAGATTCTTGTTTAAAAAAGGCACCCCTTAAAGCTACTTGTCCCTTTAATTAAAGAATTACCTCTATCACAAATATGTGGCAGATTCTGGATTTAGGGATTAAACTGGCTTATTGCGCCATATACAACCTGGTAACTCTTTTTTCGAGTATACAAACTAGTACATTTTGTTTTGGTGCTATACTAATACTTGTTCATATGTTTGATGGAAAAAAGGTAATTGAATAATTAATTCATTACTTGAATAGCTATTGATAACTTATACTTATGGGGTTGTTTGGGATTGCGTAATATTAAGCGCTTCTATACGAGCTGTATAGGATTGCTTGTTGTAACTGCCTGGCTTATATGGGTGTTATTTGGATTGCATATTGAAACAATTGATAGTAGTTTATATTCGGACGTATTGAAAACAAGGTTCTATAATTAGGAATAGAGCTCGTTTTTTTATAATTGGTCTATAATTGTATTCTAAGTAAGTCCCCTCCCATTGGAGCCCGTCTATAAAACCAGGGTTTATGAGCCTTTAATTTCAACCGGGTTCTATGATCATTTTTGTAGTAGTGGCAGCCACTGCACACACAATAGGCACAACATTACCAACAATACTGGCAGCGCGTGTGGATATTTCGCACCTTTAGTAACTTCATGAGCAACCGAAGAAACTTTTTCCGCCGTAAAAGCCAACAATATATATCTTGGGACAACTGCTTTATGTATACGATTATTGGCCCATTTCTAACCAGTTTGCCATTATCAACAACTATTAGAGCTCTAGGTATGATAACTCAAGTTATCAAAAAAATTCTCGCCATCTTAGCACCACGTCATCTTTAACATTTCAACATTAACACAAAAAAAAACACTTCTTATCATAACACCACCTCAACACTACTTTTTGGGACACACCTTTATCTAAAATCTTACAAATTACACCCACATAAACACCACCTTTTTGTTTGTTTCTACGTTTCAACTCAAGTTAGTAGGATAACTTGAGTAATAACGCCAACAAATGAGGCATGAGAACATCGGCATAACGCCGGTAACATTGGCATAACACCGAAACAAATGTTACCATACCTTACACTTTTATATTTTCTTTAATTTTCTGGTCAAGTAACTTAGGTTGAAGATGAGAATGATACAATACTTGTTGATAATAACCTTAACAATACTAGCCTAGCATAATTAGAGTGATATTAACCCATATTAGAGTATTATTAGCCCGTACATAATGTGGGCTTAGCCATGCTAATAATACTCTAATCATGCTACGTTAGCTAATAGTAAACACACCCTCTTAATAAAGCATGAAAGTTGTAACTTGTATGTTTTCAATCTCACCAATAGCTAAGACAACAAATTAACAAAGTTAGTGGGTTACACCACTTAAACATTTTGATGGGCTAAAGAATGTCAACTTACATCTATCAGTAGTTATCGAATACATTTTGATCGACTGGCTCAACAAATTTTTAGTGGACTGAATACTCGATGTTGACATCATGGTGAATGAACTAAAAGAACGTATTGAACTGTACAGCAATGAAGAAACATTTTCTCAGAATTTTGGTATTATAGCAACATCTAGTTAACCAAATGACACTTACTGTGTGTCAGTCTTTATAAAACTTCTAGTTACCGGGTTGAGCATCAACACTCTCCTATTTAAATAGTATATAACTAGTAATTTGACACTTACTATGATCAATCAACAATTATTTAACATAAATGAATAGGCTTGTTCAATATGTGGCAACAGAGATATGATGACACACGCAATATTCCAACAATATCATACTATACACACCACAATCACATGTCATATGTCTTTAATAAGACTTTAACGACTCGCAATCAGTTGCAGAGTATTAGTGCTTTGCCGAAACTTGAATAAACTCTCACGTAAAACATTCTCGCACAACAGTAGTATATATACATTAATTACGCTAGTAGCTAGTTGTATTTCATAGGTTATAATATCTACATCAGTAAAAGCCAAAAGAAAACGGTAGTACGTACCGTAGTACGCCATTACAACATTCCATACTAATAGCTAGACAACTAGTTGATGCTACAACATCACATACTACTATGCTAGTCATAGACAACTATTTGATTTTTTTCATTTCGTAAATTGGTTAACCAACTTCGCAGTGGCCCCAATGGCCGCTGCAGGAGCAGCGGCCACACCAACTCCCAGAACCACCTTTCCGACTGCGGTGGCTGCAGTAGAAGCCGCCATCGCACCCTTGCCTACAGTATCTGCACTGGTCGCCACTGCCATTCAGCTGTAGGCTAGTCCCGATCGCATAACACAGGGACGACTGGGACAACCTGCAAGCACGCGTCGTTTCTCTCCAATGACCGAGACAACCCGGATGCCCTAGTCGGCGACCCGAGGCGGTTTTTTTTAATTCAAACATTTTTAACATTAAATTTAAATTTCATTCAAATTAAAAAAAAACATTACATTACTGAAATTAAAAAAAACATTACAACTTGAAATTAAAAAACACATTACAATACGAAATTCAAATAAGCACTAGAATACTTAAACTAATAATCTAAATTGTAACGTTCTTTGATTGTTGCCTTAACTTTCTCCAACTCTTCTAGTTGGCGGCCGGTCAAATTTGGGTCGATTGGGGTGTTGTAGAAGATGATGTCGGACTCCTGTTTTGATGTCCTCATGAGCTCAAGTTTTGCCTGTTTTATCTCGAGCTCTTTTTCCCTTAACCGTAACCAAGTATCTTCTAAACCCTACTTATTCTTATCTTTATCCTCTTTTGACGGCTTCTTGGTCCTTAAGAAATTTTGGCCACGATTGCATAAATGAGTCTGATGGAACATCACCATCACGAGAGGAGGAGGATGCTTTCTTTCTTCCTTTGTCACGACCAACCGCTCGTGATTCTCTAGTCGCCTCGTGAGAATCATCAACGCCATAGACATCGAAAGGATCACGAGCTGCCGTTGAACCAGAGGTAGTGCTAGAACCCTTTGTTTTCTTCCGACTATTTGTTGATATAGCCGGCAACTCAACCTCCTTCCAAGCTGCATGACCCTTTAACACCTCGTAGCACTCCTCTAAAGTGAAATCATGACCGTACGTCATACGGTATTCTTTAAGAGCTTTTGAGGTGTCGTCGATATCATTCTCACCGCCTCCATGGGTGTTCTTGATATTCTCCATGATAGCACAATAATTTCCAACCCTGTTACGAATCCTGCTCTTCCATTTTGTAGTGATGGAGTCATAGGTTCGGTCTTTGCCAGTTTCTTTGTTAAAGTACTCGATCACTTGCTCCCAAAACTTGAAGCGGTTTTGGGCGTTTCCTCTCACCGCGTTTTCCGACACATAGACCCAAGCTTTACAAAGCACCACCTCTTCCTCCTTTGTCCATGGATCTGCTTGCTTCTTGTTTTTCCCCTTGCTTGTTTCCGGCTTCTTGCCTTTGTCCTTGGCCTTTGAAGCGCGTCTAGATGGTCGCTTTGGTTTGATGGGGACATCTCTTCGTGAGCGGTTTCTCATCATCGAGAATCATCAACGGAATGGAACCATGGAAGCGAACGTAGTGCGAACCGTGACCCGAACCTTGTCCCATCGAAGCATCTTGACTTGGGTAGTTTTGACTTGGGTAGTTTTGTGTCGGATACTCCGGCATCCAATCTTCCAAATTCATGTCTAGATTAGTGCTTCAAATCGGGGAATAAGGTTGATACGGTTGAGAAGGATAAATGAAGTCCATGTTTGGATGGTAACCTGACCCACTAGGTTCTTGCCGGTAATCTTGGTAAGAACGTTGCGGTGGGACAAAAGGCCGTTAAGATAAAAGCGCGTTTGGTTTTGATTTGGTTGGGGTAGTTGTGATTGATAATCAAAACTTTGCGGACGAAAGCGAATAGGAGGCCGGTTTTGTTGTGGTGATATGCCGGTTAACTCGAAGTTGTTTTCCGGCGAGAAATTTAGATCCAGGGCATTTTGGGGTAGTCGTGATCGTCGGGTTTTTGATTGTGGGGTATTTTTCTTTGACATTTTGAAGTTGGATAGGAATTAGATTAAGTTGAATATAGATGAAAATGGTAAGTTGTGAATTGTGTTTGAGGTAATGTGGGTATTTATAGAGTGGTAAAATGGGTTTGAATATATATATATTTTTTTAGTTTGGGCACCAAACGGTCGGATATTTAAAAATTGGATTTGTAAACGTTGGAAAAAGGGAGAAAAGAAAGAGTTAATATCGAGCGGATATGGAACCGATGTTCCCTTTTAGTCTAGCAACCGATGTTCCAACCGAAAGTCACATTGGAGGCAACCGATCTCCACATCGGTTGAACCTCCCTATTTTGGTTTTGCAACTGATGTTCCACACCTCCACTGCGACAAGCCTAAGTAACGCCACCTGTTCAGCTGTAGGTAAGACAGCTTCAGGGACTTTCATTGCTGGTTCAACAGTAGTTTTAAACATGGAAGTTAAACTCTCCATTTTTAGTCTTTAGGTAATTGTCAAAATCCTTATAAGTTGACACGAGTTCACGAAGAGGATGGCATGCAGATGGGCATTTTATAGGCGGGAGAAAAAAAAGGGGCTGTGAGGGGACATGTTTAAGAGCATCAGGTGTCGTAACAAGCTTCAACTTCGTCGTCGTGCCACCTCAGCGCTATATCAGCATCTCATTTTTCTACAACTAACCACAACAAACCCCCTCCTCACTTATAACAAACCTCAACCTCTTCATTTGAGGCCCACCACTACCACTTTATTTTTTTTATTCATTTTTCAGCCCACAAAAACACAAACACAAACACAAATTGAATATTCAAACAGTAAATCTTCTGCTTTTGTGTCAGCCCACTCCCTCGTCGTCCCCACGATTTCCTTATCGACGGCGAGCAGCGGCGAGAACCCCCGGTGTGGCGGCGGTCCACGGCGAGGCGCCACATCAGCCACGGCGAGGCACAACGTCTCCCACACCTGATGCTCTAATAATTGCAATCGCATGGGAATACACGTACTATATGTTGTTATCTAATATATCTATACTACTATATAAAGCATTTAAGTTGTGGGCTCCACAAGAAATTAAGATAATGAGCTTCAATCATTGAGTGACATGTGTCACTTCTCTAACTAAAAAATAACAGAAAGATAGGAGCTCTAACAAACTAAAATAATGAGCTCCAATAATGGGGTGACACATGTCACTTCTTAACTAATTAATCACCTTTATTTTTAAATTTAAATATCTTTTAATTCGTTTAATTTTTTATGATCTAATTTCACCATATTTTTTAAAATTTTGTGCTCTTTAATTCAACATCCATTTTGATATATTTTTATGAGTTTTAGTTTTTACATTTTTAGTAGGTTTATTTTATTTTGATTCAAATTTTTATAAATTTAACCTTTATTTCAATCAATACAAACTTTATTTATCAAAATCATTTACTCTTGGGAAAGTGTTTGACGTAAGAAGAGATTGTGAAGGTCTTTTTATATGCAGAAATAATGATGTCACGGGAAAGATACGGAAAACCCAAACAAACATATACAACTAACACATATACATTTGGAGTGTTGTGAAATGAATTCACTAAGCGGGTAGGGAATTGCGAGGAGAGTTGGGTTAGCAATTCATTTACTATATTTATATATAACTATATTTATCGCCGCCGCTGTGCGCGGGTATCCAACTAGTCTTTCTAAAAACTATTTTTATTTGTTGATTAACGATGTTATCTGCGAATATGTTGAAATCAATAGAGGACATATACAAGATGACCGAGTGAGAAATGTCATACTCTTATAATATAATCAAAATTATAGAATAGAAAGATAGGCAAAAGTTCTTTATAGATCCAAAAAATGCCATAGATCCCACCATTCAATCTCATCCCTCCATTTATCTCATCTCATCCGTCCATTTTCTTTCTTTATTTATCTTATACAAGGGTATTTTAGACAATTTACCGTCACCCCAAAACCTCTCAATCATGTTCTTTCTTTCTCATTTGATACTCACCCTTCACCCTCAAACCTCTTAAACCGGTCACCATCAATCACTCACCATTAAACACAATCAATCATCATCAATCGGAATCATCATCACCATTAAACATCATCAATCACAATTAAACACCATCAATCTCTCTTAATACCGCCACTCACCGCCGCACCGTCGCGGCCGCGGTGAACTGTCACCATCAATCTTATCGTAATCATCTATGGTGGAGATGGGGTGATGAAGTGGGGTTGATGAAGGTGGTGTTGGGGTCTAAAAGGGATGGTAGTGTGAAAGGTGGTATTGTTTGTGTGATTCGTATTGGGATCTAAAAATCGTGATGTGGATCTGAAAATCGTGTTGTGGATCTGAAAATCGTGATGAAGATGTTAATGATTTAGATGCACACCATGTGTTTGATGAAATGCGTATGTGAAGAATCATATATGATTATGAAGAATCATATATGATTCAAATGCGCTTCTCAAATAATAAAGAAGAAAAGAATCACATATGATTGCTAGAGAATATTTTAGTTTTTCTACCTTATGTTAAAAGTTAAGGAAGATGAATCAAAAGCATTAGCGAATAGCAGAAGAAGGAACACGAGGTGCTAAGAGACAAGTCAATACGTGAAGGAATGTGTTAAAAGAGAGGCTCATGTAAGATTAGACGCACAAGAAAGAGCATTACAAGAATTATAGTAGAATCATATATGATTCTAGTAGACCTCTTTGATGATGATTTTGTGAAGCTGTAATTTAATTTATTTTCTCCAAAGAAGTTGGTCCTTTAGCACCATCATTGTTATATGTTGTCTTAAAGAGGGATCTTTATTTTTTATCAATTATTATATGTGATTGTGTTAAAAGAAATTGCTAAGAACTTTTTTCTAGTGGACATTGCATTCATTAACCAATGTTTCTTATCTTGGAGATAAGGTTGCAAATTATATGTAAAAAGTTATTCTTTTTAGGCTCTATGTATCTACGTTGCTTTGAAAATAATAATGATGCGTATAAAGATAGTCAAAGGCGAGGACTAGTTGGTCATGCTCTTATCTCTAATTTTGTACATTTGTATGAATAGTTGAACAACAATTATAGTAAAATCATATATGACTCTTGTAAAATCATATATGATTCTAGTAGAATCATATATGATTCCAGTAAAATCATATATGATTCTACTAGAATCATATGGGATAAAAAAAGAATGAAGATGTTAAAACATTCAACAAAATAACATATAAAAATACGTTCACTACTACGAACATCAGTAATTACCAAAAGACTACCATCAACATCTAAACTTAATAATATGAAGAAATTTACATAAATCATCACTCGTACATAACACCTAATCATCTTCCCCTTGAATTTCTTTAACACCTTCTTACATTAATCACTTCTATTAATATTCCCTTGAATAACTTCCTTTTTTCTCTGAATAAGCTTAGGCTTTTCTTCAACTTTTTTAAGCAATACATGTAGTTAGCTAAAATATAAACATTTAATTAGTAACAACGATGATTGTAGTAGAATCATATATGATTCTTTTCTTCTTTATTATAGAAACAGATAAAACAGAAACAACTAAAATTTTTATTCTTTATTACAGAAACAAGCATTTCGTAATCATATATGATTCTACAAGAATCACATATGATTCTACTACAATCCTTTATGATTCTACTAGAAACATATATGATTCTTTTCTTCTTTATTATAGAAATAGATAAAACAGAAAAACTAAAATATTCTACTACAATCATATATGATTCTTCTAGAATCATATATGATTCTTTTCTTCTTTATTACATAAATAGATCGATATAACATAAAAACTAAAATATGTGATTTTGCTTCACATGTGATTCTTCAGAATACATATGATTCTTCAGAATCACATATGATTCTTCAGAATCACATATGATTCTTCACAGACGCATTTCATCAAACACATGGTGTGCATCTAAATCATCAACATCTTCATCACAATTTTCAGATCCACAACACGATTTTTAGATCCAAAACACGATTTTATGGTATAGTTGACGGTTTATGATGAATGATTTCAAACATATCTAGTGATGATGTTGCTGGATCGGTGATGGTGGTGGATCGGTGATGGTTCGGTGATGGTGGTAAAACGGTGATGGTGGTGGATCGGTGATGGTGGTGGAACGGTGATGGTGGTGGATCGGTCATGGTGGATCTAAGTTAATAGTTGATGGTGTGCATATGTGTGTGTGTTTTTGCAGTAACAATTTTGGGCAATAATGAAGTGGTATTTTTTTAGTTGACCTTTTTGCCCTTCTAATTAGATTAGAGGTTTAATCTCAGCCTTTGGATCTAATTAGATTGGATGGTTGGGATGCAATGATTGGTTCTATGGTTAATGAGAGATCTATAGGGATCTCAACTCTAGAAAGATAATGTATATCTAGATCAAGTAGTAAAAAGATTTAACACAAGAAAGATAAAAACCTTTCATAAGACTCAGTTAACCAGCAATAGGCATCTATAGACAAATTGATTTGATCGGCTACAAGTCAGTTAAAACTTGTCCATTTATCGTAATCAAGTGAAACGTATTTAAGGTTTTTGTTTTTATTGGCACTTGTTTGATAAATGTTTTATGCAACAGAGTATATATTATTGGCGGGACATGATTTGCACACTCCAATGCGTGCATTAGATAATGGTATTTTAAATATAATTTGTTTTAACTGCTTATATTGAAGTGTCCTAAAAAAATTGAAAGTATGCAAATCACTTCCCATTATTGACACTTTGTTTGATAAACGGTCGTCGCACCCTTGATAAATATTTTTATTGGCACTTTGGTTGATATATAGAGTTATATCAAATGAGAAAATAAAATAAATGAGAAGAAAGTACAATTACATAATTTAAATGCATTTATAAAGGTAAACATATTAGTTTTTAAATTTTTTACTTTTATTTAAAATGTATGATTAAAAAGTACTACTCATTTTTCTCATTTCAATTTTTTTTACACTGGATATCTTCCCTATACATAATAAAGAGTATAAATTATTTACATATCAAAAGTTTTTTTCTGCGTAAAATATATCAATCTTAGTCATTTAATTTTTATTCTTCATTCGTCTTTAAATTATTATCTCCATTTCTATTTTGAGATTTATCATAATAATAGTCTCATTCTTATATCAACCAAATAAAAAAGAGTTTAGTGGGTGGGGATATATGTTTGATTGGTTGAAGAGTGAACTGTTCTCACTTTTCATAAAATGTGTGATTTTTGTTTGAGCATAATAATTTGGGACGGATGAAATCTTTTTTTTTTTTTTTTTTTTTAGTAAGAATAGGTTTCTATTATTACTTGTAATAACGGATTACAATAAGATGACAGCAAAACGTAATGCTTGTCAACCCCTTTGAATAGCAAAACACTCATTATAGTTATATATATATATATATATATATATATATATATATATATATATATATATATATATATATATATATATATATATATATATATATATTAAATAACACTTATTTTAAAAAAAAAATAATATCTCTTAAACCGTTAAACGCTAAGCGAAAAAAATTACACAATTGCAACAAACATTTAATTAGCTTTTTATAAACGAGCAGTTTGATATATTTTCGACGACCTTTTCATCACCTTTTCTCCTTATTTTAGTCTTTTTGTTTCTTCTTTTCAACACCAATATAAATACTCGAATATTTAAATAAGTAGTAAAATGAACATAACTTTTTTTTAAAAATTTCAAAAGTTTCACCATTGTTATTTTAGAAACTAGACATAATAGATTTCTAACCATATATAACACATTATATTTTGAATTATAAATTATTCTAGTTAATTCTTCAAATTCTAACAAAACATTATAAGGAGTTGATTTGCATATTTATGTTTTGAATTATATATTATTGCAGTTAACTATATATAACACATTATAAGAAGTTGATTTGCACACTCATATTTTTTAATGAGACACTCTATTATATGCATTATATAAATATAAAATATTTACAATATTATGTCACTGTTTATACAATTAAACTAGTTATAAGACCCGCGCAAGCGCGGGGTTTTTATATTGTGTATTTTTAAGAATTGATTTCTAGTTTATTTATTCATATATTTTTTTGTGAATTTTCTATCCAAACATCTTATAATTATTATAATTATCTTGAAGTTTCAAATCTTTTGTATTGATGTTTACATAACCACTTAATAATACAATTTTTCAGAAAAGCATTAATTGCGTATAATTTTCCTTCTAGTTCCTCAATTTCCTATAACATAAATTAGTTGCATGGTTCATATAGCATCTCTTGGTTTGAAAAATAACCACTTAAATTCATAACTAATGATGAAACTGTTCCATGATGTAACGCTTGACGCTTAACACAATTACCCCTATCAAGTTAAGAGTGCTAAGTCGTTCAAAAAAAAAGTTAAGAGTGCTAAGAAGTAATCCCAGACACTCCCTTAGTAACTTATAGTTATCCGGGTTAAATATGTAATAGTAAAAGAGATCATTTTCTCCATTTGTAACACTTCAAGCTTTCAAGTCTCTTTATGGCAGTGAGATTCCTCGGAAGTGAAGTAATCCGCCATGGAGACACTATTAGCACTTCTTTTCGATTAGAAAGGGCCTACAAGCAGTAGAATTAAGATGGTGCTTGGTTCGTATTAAGGAATGTGAAAAAGAACAGTAATAGGAATACTAAGGAATATAATGATTAAACTTTCAAGAATGTTTTACTAAAATTATTAGAGATACAATAGTGAACATTAGATCAACCATTTCAAGAATGAAATAATACAATTTACAAAGAACTTGACATTTGATGCACAACATACATAGATCACACCCACCATAATTCTTCGGTAACAAAAGGCATAAATGGATGGAGCATCTTCAATATGTTCTCAAACACGTATAAAAGAACTACGTGTGAAGTAAAAGCAAGTGCCTGATTTTCAGGTTGGTAGAGATGAGCTTTACTCACTTCAATATATCTACACGTGAATCATAAAATATTAAGCAACATTAATGCGTCTTGAAATGGGTCACCAAAGTAGACCTATCAATGGGTCTAATATGAACTGAATCAATTAATGATATGATCTTACTCATTAGCTAATGAACCTAGAACTGAGCTAATGAACCTAGAACTGACCGATGACCCAACTAATCTACATTGATAAACTATGACGCGTTAGTGAAGTGTGAATCCAGAATCCAGAATCCAATCAATACAATTGTTAAAAAGTGATACCATTCACTAAGTAACTGATAATATAAAGAGATTACTACAGTTTATACTCAAGCAACTAATACTCCTTCTCAAAGTCATTCAGTGCAAAATGTCTACAGTCATAAAACAAGCCAACACAAGATGAAGCTGATGCTTGATACAAGCTTAGTTCTATGTTACATGATGTGAGAATGAATTGTAAATGTAAATAAGTCTAGATTCATAGCCTGTATATAGAAGTAGTCAAGATAGATAGAATAGTCAAAGTTGTATATATACCTTTCATTTCATTTTGTATCATAACTTTTTATAATTGAAATACAACTTTTCTTTCCCACTCAAACTTTATTATGGTATCAGAGCAATATCCTGCTCCACCACTACAACCACCACATTCCGCCATAACTAACTGCCATAACTTGATAACAAACTACAACCACCACTTTTCACCATCAATCTTAATCAAATCTTACTGATTTCTGATCACAACAACAAAAAGAACACAGTTATCAAATCAAAACACAACAATCATCAATTCTCACAATCAAAATTGAACAAATTCTCCAAGAACAGTTACAATCATGGCTGTAAGCAGTGAATCAAATCCTTCTTCTTCAAGCACACCTACTGCTGATACAATGGAGGATATTAACTCAGTGAATCATCCTCTCTATTTCCACCCACATGATCATCCAGGTATTATACTGATCTCCAAGAAGTTAACAGGATCAGAAAATTATAGTACTTGGAAAAGATCTATGATGATTGCCTTAAGTGCTAGAAATAAGCTTAAGTTGGTTAATGGAGACTTTGAGGAACCTGAATCATCATCACCACTTAGATCTTTTTGGGAAAGAGCTAATGACATGGTCAAATCATGGATACTCAATACAGTGTCTGACCAAATAGGGAATAATCTGAATTTTGTACACTCTGCACATTCACTTTGGCATCAGTTACATGATCACTACTCACAATTAGATGGACACAGAATTTACCAATTAACCAATGATATTGTTCATCTAAAGCAACAAAACTGCTCTGTAGAGGTGTACTATCATAAGCTCAAAGGTCTATGGGATGAACTAGATGCATTAGAGGCTCCTTACAACTGTACTTGCAAGTATGTTTGTGAGAATGGTAAAACAAATGAGGAGAGGGATAAAAGGAAGAGACTCATTCAGTTCCAAATGGGATTTGATGAAAGTTACACTAACATTAGGGGAAAAATCCTACTACTGCAACCCTTACCCTTAGTGGCCAAAGCCTATAGCATGCTTAGACAGGAAGAGAAACAAAGTGAAGCCCCAAAACAAACCACTACTCCAGTTTCTTTTGCCCTGAACACATACAAAGGCAACAACTATGATCCAACAAGAAACAACAGAAACCAGAACTCTCAATCTCACACCCAACCACAAACAAGGAAAAGTACTTTCAAAACTGGAGTTATATGTGAAAACTATGGAAAAGAGGGTCATACTAAAGAGGAGTGTTACAAACTTGTTGGTTATCCAATTGGTCATCCCCTACACAACAAGTACCAACCACCACAAAGGAGACAACCAAACCAATCACAACACAGACCAAGGACAGTCAACATGGCCATGGCAAATGAAAATACTCCAGTTGAGTCTACCTCAGTTGACACTCAAAACCTCATGAACCTGCCACCAGAGTACTCAGTGACTGCAAGGATGGATCAGTTGCAGAATCAGCTCAATCAGGTATTATTGATGATGCAGAATAATGCAGAGGCTTCTACTTCTGGATCCCACAACTTCATGGTAGGTAAACCTACAAGAATCATTGCTCCTTACATTTCTGGTTCTAAGGAAATTTGGATAATAGATAGTGGGGCAACTGATCACATATGCATTTCACTCACACTCATGCACAACATAATCACTTGCATAACACCCATTATTGTCCACTTACCTAATGGTCAAACAGCTAAAGTCACAAAGGTTGGTTCAGATACCTTGCAACCAAATATCACCTTGCACAATGTATTTTACATACCCACTTTCACAAACAACCTGATCTCAGTCAGCAAGATACTTCAACACACCCTAAAGTCAACCACATTTACTTACAACACTTGTGTTTTCCAGGGCCATGATGGATCCCAAACCCATGGACTTCTCAGTGGTGATCTCTATGTTCTACCTTCATCTACCCTTGTGAATACCACCACTCAACCTGTATCAAAAGCATTCTCCTCTGTACATACCAACAATTTTTCACTTTGGCATGCTAGATTAGGACACCCATCTCCTCAAATACTCAAGACCATCAAACAGTTATCCTTTAGTAAAGAAACCTTAGATCACAACTATACAATTTGTCCATTATCAAAACATCATGCTTTACCTTTTAATTCTAGTTCATCACATGCTGATTCAATGTTCAAACTCATTCATGTTGATGTATGGGGTCCTTACCACCATTGTACAATACATAAATGCAAACTGTTTCTCACAATTGTTGATGACTTTTCAAGAGCCACATGGACATATTTAATTCCAACCAAACATTATGTCATCTCTACTATAAAACATTTTCATGCTTATGTCAAAACACAGTTTCACACTTTCATTCAAACACTCAGAAGTGACAATGGCACATAATTTGTTAACTCAACTCTCACCGATTTTTTCAATGACAATGGCATTATTCACCAAACCTCTTGCCCATATACACCACAACAAAACTCCAGAGTTGAAAGGAAACACAAGCATCTCCTAGAGGTTGCCAGATCTCTCCAATTTCAAGCAAACCTCCCAAAACATCTATGGGGCTACTGTATCCTAACTGCAACCTACCTCATCAACAGACTCCCCTCACCAATTCTCCAAAACAAAAGTCCCTATGATCTCCTTTACAACACACCACCCTCACTTGACCATCTCAGAACAATTGGCTGTAGAGATTATGCTCATCACCACACACCTGACAAATTTCATCCAAGATCAATTCCCACCATTTTATTGGGCTACCCTCAAAACTAAAAAGGATACTTACTTTATGATCCCTCCACCACTAAAGTCATTACCAGTAGACATGTCACATTTGATGAAAACCTTTATCCATTTCACACCTTCACCTCCCCTGCACCATCTTCAAATACCACAACCCAATCTTCACCATTCACTATCAACCACCCAGTTATACCATCTTCACACATCCCTACAACACCAAATCTCTCACCATCCATCACACCACCTACACAATCTACTACCTCATCTCCTACACCACATACTACACAATCACCATCAACACACACTGAATCAACACCATCAACACACACTGAACCAATACCATTAATACAAACTGAACCACCATCACCAATACAAACTGAATCAGTACCACCTGAACAAACAACCTTCACTGAACCACCACCACCTATACCACCATCATCCACATCAACTCAATCATACAGAACCTCCACCAGAACTAAAACCAAACCAGCCAAACTCTCTGACTATCACTATAAACTACCACCGTCTCTCACCAAACATCACCACTCTAATTCTTAATTATTCAAACTTAAAAACCAAATCACTCCACTTCATTAATTGCATTGATAAATCAGTTGAACCACATTCTTATGTCCAAGCTTCCAAAGATCCAAAATGGATTGAAGCCATGGACAAAGAAATGCAGGCACTTGAACAAAACAAAACTTGGGTACCCACTCTACTTCCACCTGGAAAGTCATCTATTGGTAGTAAATGGGTATATAGAATCAAATATCATGCAAATGGAAAAGTTGAAAGATATAAGGCAAGGTTAGTTGCAAAAGGGTAACATCAAAAGGAAGGCATTGATTATAAGGAAACTTATGCACCTGTGGCCAAGATGGTAACTATAAGAACTCTTCTAGCTGTGGCAGTCACATATAATTGGCATATTGAACAGTTGGACATCAATAATGCCTTCCTCCATGGGGACTTGAATGAAGAAGTGTACATGTCTGTCCCACAAGGTTATTCACACAAATTTCCACCTAACACTGTTTGCAAGCTAACCAAATCACTCTATGGTCTTAAATAAGCCAATAGGCAGTGGTTTGAAAAACTCACTACCTTCCTTCTCACATATGGATTCAAACAAAGTTTTTCAGACACTTCCTTGTTCACCATCAACAAGAATGGCTCTCAAACCTCTATCCTAATTTATGTTGATGATATATTACTGACTGGAGAGGACAAAGCCTACCTTGATCACATCAAGCAATTACTACATCAGACTTTCAGCATCAAGGATTTGGGACCCATACACTACTATTTGGGTATTGAGTTACTGAGAAATCCCACTGGTCTAGCCATGACACAAAGGAAATACACTTTGGATCTACTCAAGCTTGCTGATGTTCTTGACTCTAAACCATGTGCTACACCTATGGAACCCAACAGCAAATTAAATCTCACTGATGGCACCCCTATACCTGACCCTTCTTTATACAGAACTTTAGTTGGTAAATTAATCTACCTCACCATCACTAGACCAGATATATCCTTTGCAGCACACTCTCTCAGTCAGTTCCTTAAAGATCCTAAAACACCTCACATGAAAGCCCTTATCAGAGTACTAAGATACCTTAAACTCTGTCCAGGTCAAGGTTTATTCTTCCCTTCTGCTAACTCTCTTAATTTACTCACCTACTGTGACAGTGATTGGGCCAGTTGTTCTTTCTCAAGGAAATCTGTTTCAGGATATGGTATTTTTCTAGGATCTAGTCTCATCTCTTGGCAGTCTAAGAAACAAGGAGTTGTGTCCAGATCCTCAACAGAGGCAGAGTATAGGGCTTTAGCAGATAATTCATATGAAATAAGTTGGGTTACTTGTCTTCTCAAAGATCTGAAAATCCAAGTACCCACCCCTGCTCCAATTTTGTGTGACAATGCATCTACAATTGCCTTAGCCTCCAACCCAGTCCACCATGCTAGGACAAAGCACATAGAAATTGATTGTCACTTTGTCAGAAACAAGATAAAAGCTGGTGAGATTCTTCCTTCATTTGTTCCCTCCAAATCTAAGGTAGTAGACATCTTCACCAAAGGCCTTAGCAGAGCTCTACATTACAATTGTCTCTCCAAGTTGGGCATATGTAATCCTTACTCTATGCCAACTTGTGGGGGGGATAAAGAGACTACTACAGTTGATACTCAAGCAACTAATACTCCTTCTCAAAGTCATTCAGTGCAAAATGTCTACAGTCATAAAACAAGCCAACACAAAATGAAGATGATGCTTGATACAAGCTTAGTTCTATGTTACATGATGTGAGAATGAATTGTAAATGTAAATAAGTCTAGATTCATAGCCTGTATATAGAAGTAGTCAAGATAGATAGAATAGTCAAAGCTGTATATATACCTTTCATTTCATTTTGTATCATAACTTTTGATAACTGAAATACAACTTTTCTTTCCCACTCAAACTTTATCATAATATCATTTCAATTTATGAAGTTTAAATACAAATCAAAAGTTGACTCGATATCGTATAGCACAGTGTATGATATATATATAACTACCTAAATATGCAAGATAGATAGGGTGTATGGCAGTCGAGGAGAATTATAGCAATAGAAGTATAGAATACCACTGCTTAATGGCATATCAGCACTAATGTCATTGATTCAGGCATAGACTTATGAATAAAGAAGGAAAGGTATTTTAGTTTTGTAATTGCAAATTCCGAATGAAGACAGATGACGGAGTTATCCTTATATTACTTACTTCTGTAAATACATGTTCTCGTTCAAAGTTCCAGCCTTAATAAGTAAGTAAACCCCCAATCTTGACACAATGTTCAAATTCATAAGTTCACTAAATGCACTTATAATGCTTACCGGTGAGAAGTATTGGAGTCATTAAATATATCCTTCTGCTTGGTTTGGAGAGCTACACGGTTTTCTTTCATATTTGGTCCCTCAATCAATAATCTTTTCTTAAGGGCCAGAAGTACATACTTGTGGGACAAAATGTGAAGGCAAACAATGCTTTTGGGGGATATATCCGAATTAGTATCGGCAAAGGACCAAATCTATAGTTTCGAGCATGCCACGGGGATCATTTATGTAATTCACTAAGATTTTTGTTAAAAGGAAATTAAGATGCTTACCACACAGATTCTTGATAAAAAAAAACAAGCTTTTTAGAATTCACTATATACTATATACTAGGCGAGTACCCGCGTCTGGCGCCAGCTGTTTCTAGTGATAGACAATTGACGATATGTGATATTGTGGCAAGTGTTTCGTTTAACATTCAAAATAGAACGTGAAAAAATGAAAATATAATTGCAATAATAAAGTAATACTCATAACCAAAAAGTTAATGATTTAAAATTACAATAATAAACAAAAAAAATAATAGTAATACTTATGAGCGTACTTGTCGGTAATATGATTGATAGCAATGTTTTTAAACCCGGGTTGATCCGGCCGGTTGAATCGGGAACCGGCTCGGACACCGGCTGGATAGAATCGGGTTTTTGCTTGTTTGAGAATCGGATTGAATCGCGGTTTTTTGTTGACCCGGGTTGACCCGATTTGATAAACCCGACCGGGTCATAATTTTTTATTAATAAATGTAACAATATGATTTTTTATTAAAAAATTTAACAATATGATATTTTCTTCCATTAACTTTTCTAAGTTTAATTAAAAAGTTGAAATGGTGATGGCTAATGTTTGTTAAAATTTTGTAAAATAGTAAATTATAGTTACACTACCTTAGAATCATCAATAAATATAGTTTTACTATATAGCATTATAATTTAGAATCACTTGTTGAATTTTTTGCTATATTATTATAGATATAGAATTAAAAAGCAAAACTTATCGGTATAGTCTTAATCGTTTTCATTGGTTTAATCGAATGTATAAATAAATGCGGATAAATTATGTGATCATGCAATACTAATTATAAAAGGGCTATTTGAAAATGCACTACACTTGTCAAAAAAAGCATCTTCAAATTAGCAAACTAAAAAAAAAAAAAAACTCTTTTGAGACACTTTTGTCTTTCTGTATGTAGTATGACCATTTTACCCTTTTAAATTACATAAATGCTCCATAAAGGTTTGCGAAAATTGCATCCACCATCCCTAGGCTAAATTACATCAATGGTCCTTGTCGTTTGGAGAAAATTGTGTTCACCGTCGAAGTTCTTTTTTTTTAGAAAGTTTTTTCCGACAATAATATTGTTTTAGAAAAGAAAATTTTTTTTGAAATAATTTTTTTTCGAAAAAAATATTCTTTTAGAAAATAATTTTTTTTTGAAAATAATCTTTTATCTAAAATAAAATTTTTCTTAGAAAATAATTTCTTTTCGAAAGTAAAAAAAAAAAATCGATAATTTTTTTTTCTAAATTCTTTTTTTTCCTGATTTTTTTTTTGAATTTTTTTCTGAAATAATTTTTTTAGAAATTCTTTTTTCTTGGTATGTGAAAAAAAAATTGATTTTTATTTTTTTTGTAATATTTTTTAATAATTTTTTTTTTCAATATTTTCTAATAAATTTGAATTTTTTCTAAATAAATTAGGACAGTGGATGCAATTTTCGCTAAATCACAAGGACCATTTATGTAATTTACTCTAGGGACGATGGATGCAATTTCAAAAATCCAAGGGTAAAACGGTCATCACAAAATATTTATTTATCTTTATTACATATATGAAGACAAAAATGTCAACATTAGTGTTCAAAAGAGTTTTTTTTTTTAGTTCGCTACACTAAAGATGATTTTTTGACAAGTATAATGCATTTTCAAAGAATTAGCCCATTATTAAATATAGAAAAAGTATATATATATATATATATATATATATATATATATATATATATATGTATAGAACCGGTTCGACCCGACGGTTCAACTGATTAAAACGGTGATCCGTGAACCGGTGACTAAACCGGGTCGATAAAAAACCGGGTTTTATAACATTGATTGATAGTTTGGGCTTATGTTTTCACTTTATATTAGTCAGAATTAAATAAGATTTTTTATTGGATGCTCCAAAATTATATAAGATGCTTTGGAGATTACATCTTTGTTAATAAAGAATCCCAATAACGTATTTTGCTACTTGGAACTGTTGTTCGATTATTTGAAATGTACCAAGAAGTAAATGACGTTGCAATAGAGATTTGTACCTCATGCAATAGAGATTGTACCTGCATGCTTTACAGATGGTTTACACAATTTCGTTCACACAAAAGTTGCTCAGAATTACTTTTTCTACAAAAACTCTGGAGCACAAAAGCAGAAAGTGAACAAAAAAGGTATACACATTTCTAAGTTACACAATTTGTACCTCATGCAGTAGAGATAAGTTTTTCAAGTTACCAAAGATAATTTTCCAAGTTACCAAAAATAATTTACCACTTTTTCACATTTTCCACTTTTTCACATTTTCACTTTTTAACTTTTTGACCAATTTTCTATTGTATGTAGTTAAGATCTGGAAAGTAGCTGCTGAAATCAACAATAGTTTCAACCCTTTAAATAGTTATATGCAAATTTGTGTGCTTAATAAAATGGTGTATGTTATCTTTAAACAATGATAAATGATAACAGAAATATAAGTTGCACTCATATTCACTGCAGTGGATTTTAATGCAATAGTTGTTGACACCAAACTTGGTTAGCTAGGCCCATCTTCAAGCGACTTCACAAGAACTTTAGCAATTACATTTTTTTGCAAATTGTGGAGCATATTTATGAACTTAAATTACAGATGTAATGAGATTTCTTAGTTCATTCTGCAAAGTTGAAGAAGTTGTAGATATGTGTTCATTAAGTTGTAAATGGTACTTTTGTATATACATATCCATCAAGTGTTAAACGAAAATAATTAAGTACCTTGAGTGCCGTTTTTCTATATTCCATGCCATGGGTTGTTATCAAAGTAATTGTTTGCAATGTACTATGGAAGTCACAAAGAGCTAACCAATCTATATATATATATGGGACTAAGCATGACACATAGATAATGCTTACTAGGCATTTTTATTGTGACATGGCGCCTCTATGATGAGGTGGAAATGCCACCATGGCACTTGTCCAGGATACATTATAAAAAAAAAAATTGCCACAGCCAAGATTCGAACATGAGTCTCTCCTTTCAATACCCACCTCAACCAGAGGCAATAGACATATTTGTTTACAATCTTCTACTTCCAAACCAATAAACTTCACCTTCTACTCATATATGCAGCTTTTTCGTTAAAACTTCAAAGCCAGTCAACACTTCTTCAAAACCTCTCCATTACATTCGCACATTCCAAAAAAATTTCAAAACAGAAGAATCATCAAATCAATCCAATTAAGAAGCCGCCTAATCTAATTCAAACCCTACCATGTATCTATGAATACCGATTACAAAAGAAACCCTAAATCATAGTTAATCACATCAAAATGCAAAGGTTTTCCGGCAATACTCCAATTAGCAGTTTCAAAAGTCACCAGGTTTGAGTATTTCATTGTCCTTAATTAATTTTATTGAATTTTCTCTTATAATGTTTGAGATGATTTGTTATTGAATGTTTTGTTATGCACTTATTTTTGTTTTACGGCCTTTTGATTTGAAATCCAACTTATAAGTTTTTTGAATGAATCAATATTTTTTTATAAGTGTTATGGCTGATGATAATCACATTATATATAAAGTTTGTTATGCACTTTAGGTTTATGTTGTGAAATTATAACTTGGATTCATAATCAATTTCATGTTGAGATTCTGTGCATACCAAGTGTTTGATAAAATATTTATGAAGTTAACTTTGTAAAAAATGATCTTGGAATTTTATTCACACAAGTCTGATGTTTGGTGGAAATTTTATTTTTATTTTTGACTTTAGTTATCACAGGTTTGATGAAAAGTTCACCAAGTGTTCAATGAAATGCTTCGGAGAAAGATCAATAAAGGTATGTAGGTTATTCGGGTGTAGGTTATACGAGTTCAGTTATACGATGTTGTGGTTCACAACTACCCAAATAAGAATATCGAGAAATGAACGAAAGCAATGACAAAAAATAACTTTTACCCGTCATGATAAATATTCGGGTTAACCCGATAAAAGGATGAAGGAACATCACTTTTGAAATACTTTTTTTCTCAGGTACTATCTTGATATATTGATGAAAATGCATAATTATTTAATGAAATAAAATGGTATTCCAAAGATCTGTATCATCAATTTACAATATCGTTAGAAACCTTAAAACCCCGATAAAATGAATAACCAATGACTTTGGAATGTAATTGTTTTTTCTGTTATTTTGCTATATACTACAACCTCATATCAAAGTGCATAAGTTACGTCTATTATGTTTTGGAATTTTAAATATCTCATTTGTATATCATATTGGAATTTTTAGATTACGTGTTTGCTAAATTCTTGGTTTCATGTCACTTTATGTGTTTGCTCTTTTTTGTTCATTTAAATTCACAAGTTTTGGTACCATCTACACTTTATTATACGTATAAGCTTTTTTTTTCCTTCCAATATTCCATCCTTTTAAGTATGTGTATATAGCTAGGCTTATATTTCACGTTTCAAGTGTATTAACATGTTTATGATTTAAATGTTTTAGTTTGTATATTGGTCTACTTTTTTGTAACTCACTTTTGTTTGTGATAAAAATGATTAGTGTACAAATACAAAATTTAAAAAGATTGATCGGCTAATGGTTTACTTTATACAATATCTTATTATTATCTCAATGTGCTAAGATAATATAATGAGGTTTTGGATTCTTTATTAGGACAGCTTATCTGTTTGGTCCTTGAGAGTTTTGAATATGGCCCATTTCTTGCTAATGAACTACCCATCTTATTAATGACTAGCAACTGATTGATATAAGACCTATTTCTATATTGTTTGGTCCTTGAGAGTTTTGAATAAGATTTTTTTTCAAAATTTAATTTGCAGCTTTCTATGTAATGTTGAAATGCATGTTTACTAATACAGTTGATGGATTGCACCAGCTTATGATTATGACTCCCAAGTATGCTTCCATATGACTACGTTTTTAAATAATTGTCGTTTCATCCCTGCCTTAGTTATTTTTATTAAAATAAAAAAATCAATAAGAATCTTTTCCGCTATCTAAAAGATGTGTTATTTTTACATTGTCTTTTGTATATCTTTCAGCTTGGATAACGATCTTTTGTGATGGACTACTTCTTATCAATTATCAATTCACAATGCTACTCTACAAGTAACTGGTGTTGTTGGTTGGCGTAGGGATGGTATATGTTATAAAAAAATAAGGTAAGCACATTTCATTGCCTGTTTATCTATTATGATCTCTTTGATGGTCGGTTGGGAATCCCAGAGTTTTTGTTGTGGAAAGTGTAAATCTTCTTATATCTTCAAAAGGTAATGATGTTTTGTGCTTCCGCACGCGTGTGTATATCCACTCTCATATGATAAATAAAATATATGAGTATCCTACTAAATGGTCCGTTGAATGTTAGGTTCGTTTACATGCTCTATGAATTATACACTCAATCGTGTCATTTTGATAACATCAAGCTTATTGACTGTCAGTAATTAGATCATTTAATAACATCAAGCTTATTATTGATCAAGTGTGGAATGCGTTGTAACTATAACTAAGTTTTTGAATTCGGAGTCTGGAGCGCTTTTTAGGAACGTAAGGGGTCGAATATGGAGTAAGCGTGGGAAAGTAATACAAGGGCAATTAGCAATGTGCCAAAAGGTCACATGCTCTTTTTTCATTTTAGATATATGGTCAGTGTTAGAATATGCCACTTGGTGGGCAACAACTCTTAACACGAACAAACAACACTACACTATTTACTAATTTTTGGACATATGGTTCGGCCTATTAGGAAATTTGAATTACCTGCGTATATCAAAGTTGTTAAGCTGAAGAATCTTAATATGCGTTGTAATGGTTAAAAATTTTGGAGGAAGTTAAAATGTATGTCTTTGTGTTCTTGGGATCGTAAGTAGTTTTGGTTCGTAAAATTGATTGTATAAATGACGGTACAGTGATCATTAACCTATTCTAATATGAAAGGAGCTGAATCACAACGGCTGGCGTAGCTGACAGAACCGCTGCTGAGACCTACGCTTTTATGCAAGCGAGAAGTAAAATTAATTCAAAGGTATAATGACTTTTCCTACTCTGCCTGTAGTTCAGGTATCATCATTTTATCAATAGTAGCTGAATAAATATAAAGGCATGAGATTACTAGCATTATATTGAATACGAGTACTACGTAACTTTTTTTTACAGGTGGCATTGGCATCTGCCGTGCGTGGCCTTCATAGTCGGAGTAAGCGAGTCTCGTAACTTGAATATGGCAACTGAATTTATGGACGGTGGATGCCACGAGGTTTGGAGCTTGAACCAGAGAGACGCACCAAAATGTTGTCTTGCTATGAAAGAGGTATCAATTGTTCTCCTTGCCACATTTTTTTGATATATTTAAGGTTTCAGTTGAATTCTTATTGTTCAGGATCTGAATTACTTTTGATAGTGGTATAGGATCACATGAAACAAATTATCGAGAGGTTAAGCGAACCTGTTTTGACCCATTTTGAAAGTATGCCCGTTTTAGACTGTTACATGTCTTCAAGTTGTCTAATACAACTGCATTTTCAATTCTTGCAAAAACTTCCCTGGTATGTACCCTTGGGCCAACCTTTTGCTATTGCTATTAGAAAACGTCTTTGCTAATATGAGATTATACCATCCGAGTAGATTAATCATATTCAATGGTTGACATTCTTTAGTCATTTTACTCTTTCATATTAATAACAATAAGTTTACGAGTTGCAAAGTGACCCAAACATGAGACAAACCCATCTTTTGTAAACGTAAAATGTATTGTTATTGGATTCATCATGCATATTATGTACTGTTAAGATTAATTGACTTTACACTCTACACTCTACTTGCGGTCCTGCATTTAAATTTTATGTTAACCATATATGCATAATGATAATTAACTGATTAAACTAATCAAATTTCAGCGGATAGTCTTTATTTGCCTTTCTTACTGCACCTAGCTATTCTTCTCTAAAAGTACATAGACGCGCAAACTTTCCAAAATACAGTTTCCATTTATAACGGCTACAAGTGCTTTTTCCAAACCCATTGCTGCCTGCAGTCATTGTAGAACCAACAAAGGAGGATGCTATGGAGATGGATAAGGTATGCGTCTGTATGTGTGTATCAAAGGACTGTTTTCCCTTTATTTGGTCTTAGATCGCAGAAATTTTTTGAGAATATATATGATGAGTTTCTTTGTAAACCATATAAGTCAAACCTAAAAGTCTAAAAATCTATTGATGTGCCATTGACGTACAATTAATACCATTTTTATGCTTTGAAAAAACGCCCCGCCGCAACGCGGCGGCCCGTTGCCCATCTCGATTATATTAATCCGCGTCCAAAACGACGTTGTATTTGTGAGTGATAAAAAAAGCCAAAACGACAATTATTGCAAAAAAACCCGCGCATTACTAATAACCCCTATGGAGTTATTGGAAGGGATGCGGTTTCTAATGAATTTAAAGAGGTTTACTATGCTTTCTACTTACTAATTTTACCTTTTCTTACTTAGATTGACTGGTTACTACTTGTTATTCTTTGGTTTAAAGAAAGTAATGAATTAAAAAAAAAAAAAAAATCTACAGATTCAGTGGGAAGTAGTTGCATATCGCTTTTTGGTGGCGTTGCACCACAAGACAACAACTCTAATGGAAACTAAAGTATTAAACGCATAATGCTTCTATCCTGGTACTCGTGCGGCCCATGAGGTAACCAAATTCAATTATCACTTAAAGTTTTAGACCATAATCATGTGGATGCATCTGAATTTATTCTGCACGATATGCTTATTCTGAAGCCATGTGTATAACTGGGGTTTATACATCAATTAACTATAGATATAAGATTTTGCCACGTTGGTTCCATGGGTGGAGGTGTTTACTGCGTAAATATTCCATAGACTAGAGGAGGAGTTAAAGATAATTATCATATTTGTGCATTTGAGCATGTTCTGCTTACAATAGGTTATTTTGTATCTAATTTTTTTAATTATTATTTTCCTTTTTTTTACTTCACTTGCTTTTTTCTAATGCAGAAAATCTATAATGTTTTGGAGAGCATGTTTATTGGTTCCACTATACTGATTCTTTTCTCAAGAGGAAGAGGCACCGAGAAATAGCACGACACCTGACATGCTTTTCATAGCATTATCACACAAACTGTCTCCACACATATATTCTTTGGAGTTTGATAGTTATCGTTGTAGCAATTGTCGGACAAGGACCGAATCATACTTTTCATTGTTCTTTTTACATATAATACATTAATACTTTCTTTTTGTTTTCAATTTTTGTGTCTTAGATATTTTCCGTTATTCAATATTTATTTACGTTCAATTAAACTTCGTCAAGTAATATAATGAAGCTAGCCCGCCCTTCGGGCGGGCTATGAAGCTAGTACCTACTATATAGGACATGTACTTACATACAAATAACTTTTTCAAGTTTTCTAGACCCATGCGCTCTTCGAAGGTTCATTGGCTACCCAAGAGTTAGAAGAATATTTAATAACATGATGAAAAGGAAAAATCAGTCATGGTTGCTTTTTCTAGTCAACTGATGCCAAAAAGTTTTCTATCCAAGCGTACTGTTATCAACCTTCCCTCCAATTATGACCTGAATCCACTATGCAAATGTGGAACACGCCCTCGAATGTATTGATACCGCCTATGAGATTTGATCGCATCAAGTATTATCTACCACCCAAAAAAAAAAAAATCAAAGATGACAAAATTACATAATCTTCAACTCTGATAGTATAATTGAAGGCGTAAAACAAAATCATAATAATGGTGCATATATGTGTTTTTACTTCTGCGTACCTCTAATAGAGAGTTATCATGAGAGCAATATTCACTTCTGTGTACCTCTAACAGAGAGTTATCAGTCTTGATCCAGGACCTCCGCGTCTGAACATCTTCTTCACTCTTTCGACACAATCTTCAGTCTTTGTAGTAGAAGAAACTAAAAATGGCATTGCCACATCACCCATCAGAGTAAAATTGAAATCAAATCACAAAATTATAATGAATACATACCTTTTGAAAAAATGTATCATGTGAACCACAAGGAGGGTGTTGTTGACATGCGTAAAGTGCATCGAAGTTCTGAAAGCTTTATAAAAATAAACAGCAACCAAATTACTGCTAATTAAGAGGCAAAGATAGGTAGATCGCGTAATCAGTCAAACTGGTTGAGATTTAAACCGGTCATTTTTAGTTAATTCACAATGGGCCACGTAAACACTAACATTTCAAGTAAATAAATGAAGTTGCTGCCAGTAGGGTCACAATGGATTACTTTTATATCATATCCTATAGAGATGACATAAACAAATGCAGAAATCCGGGTATGCGTCATTACTTTGGTACGAACTTCAAAAGCCCTCAAACCTTCAATGACAAACAAATAATCAATTAGTCATAACCTGAAATGCTTCTTTTCGGCACCAACAAACAACATTAATTGTGTTTCGTTGATACATCTAAGAGAGAATTTATCACTAATGTAAGCATGTTGTAAAATATTCCTACCACCATGAGCAGCTTACGAAGCGTGTTATATCAATGATTTTGCTAATATCTTCAAGTTTAACATCAATGCACCATACCTGCAACCAAACAAAATACCAAATCACCTAATAGTAGTAGATATGGAAAATTACGTTGTTTGGGTGATGGGTCATGGAGGGTTTGAGTCAACATATGTAACTTTTTTCGGGTCAAAAGTCAAAACCCGTTGGCCCTTGTAAAGTTGTTCAAAACACATTGTGAAACCACTCTTTTTAATCTCTTATAAATTATTAATTGTGAAACAATATTAATTGTGTTTTATTATATAAAAGATTAGTTAAACAACAGCTTGTACCTGAAGAAAGCCGCGACATCATATTTCGTGCAGAAAAAGTTTCACCAAACACAAATCTCAATATTGTGATTAGGTGTTTTTATTTATCAAGTTGATTATGGCTCTTTGTGTTTTTTTGAGACAGAACAGAACATATATCATCCCATTTCATGACTGAATTGGTCAAACTTCAACCATTAAATAGATTTGACGGGACTTACACATCTATGGACATTCCAAGTATTCCGTGAAAATAAGACTTTGACTCATCACAATGTAAAATAGAAGCTATACACCTAGTGAGCACCCTAAAGAAGCTTTTGCACATCTATATTTAAAACCATATTTAATGAAGTATTTGAAGTTTTGAACATATATTTCAAATATTCTTTAATGTCCACATATTTAACGTAGTTTTGTGAACTTTCTCCATAATTTGAAGTTTTATTGTCAAAACCCCGAACCTAACCAAAATCATGTTATTCATGTTTTACATTCTTGGATGTGTAATGCGGGTCAACCTGATTAACATTTAGTTTACCCAAATAGCCCCTAATTATTGGAAGCCAAAACTCAAGTTGGTTCTTTTCATTTCTTTTATATTTTGAATACACTGACCCGCAAAATTTTGAAGTTTCTAGGCGCAAATAGTTGCTTATCATGGGAGATTACGTGAGATACTCTGCTACTCACCAGAAATTAGATTATGCACAAACATTATATGAATAAACACCTCTCCTTTATGCACAATTCCCCTAATAAATCATACTGAAATTTCACCACATTAACAAAACAAAACAAAATTGCATCATATATCATCTAACAACTAAAAAATCAATCAGTTGACACAACATAAAAAACACATAATTTGGATCTAATGTTTTCGCATACCAAAATGGGATTTTCCGTTATGATATAAAAGATAGAATGGAAATCTAAAATCTTACTATATCGATAACGTACAAATATGTATTGTATTATATGTTGTTAAAGGAGAATGTTAAATTGGTCAAAACAAAAAAAGCCAGGAATAACCCAACTGCCCTCTTTTCATGTAATGCTTTGAATTTGAATTTATTTGTTTGCTCGTCAATCAACTCAATGTTTGTAATCAGGGATGTCACAGTAAGCTATTCTTAAGTACTGCCAACCTTGTGAAATCATTCATGGTTTAAAAACAGGTTTTGTTAACCTGTTGGTTAAATAAACATATGTTTAATCAAGCACCAAAATTTAGAATCCCCAAAGTATCGGATGATCCCAGAAACCTACCTCCAGTTATAGAGTTTACCATGTTTAAAGTGGATACCCAAGTGCTCTAATTCATATTAGAAACGACAATAATTAAACATTGAAGAAACATATGCGTAATATGTATTCTTTTTATTATGATAAGTTCAACCATATGCATAAAAAAGAATGAGCCTCAATACTACAACAATAAAAATAGAAAATACACTAACCATCATCGATTGCAATTCCTCACGGGCACCAGCACCTTGATGATGATTCTACAACCAGTTGTTATCTATTGAAATAAGACACAAAATAAAAAGATTTATATAAGCGCTTCATCAAGCATGTGCTAGGCTTGGGTTAAATAGGCTCTACCTCATCATCATCAACCCAAGATAAGGGCTTTACAGCAACATATTACCATCCTTAATTTATGAATACTTCTAAAGTGATTGATACAGCCGAAGAAAGTTGGCCTCTATAATTGATATAATACCAAGGTTTAAAATAAAATACAAACCAATCAGTGGTTTTATTCCTCATTAAACAGTTCTAATTGCTTCTAAAAGACCTACTGTAATATTTTTAGTAATGCACCCACTTGACCCGTAAAAAGTAATTTTCCACAAATTAATACCGATAAAATTAATAAAAAAAAAGTTCATATTTAGCATCCCTTTATATTGAATTACTATATCAGATTATTATAAATGAGGTAAAAGCCATAAAATAACAACGTACTTTCTAAATTTACCGAGTTGAAACACATACTTTTTTATTAACATATACACCCATGTACTTTCGAATTTTGTTCCGACTTTACCCATATTGTAATAAAATAATAATATTATTTTATTACAATATGGGTAAAGTCGGAACAAAATTTGAAAGTACATGGGTGTATATGTTAATAAAAAAGTATGTGTTTCAACTCGGTAAATTTTAGAAAGTACGTTGTTATTTTATAGCTTTTACCCTTATAAATGTTGGTTTAGGGTTCATACCCAATTGTGTGACAGAAGACCTCAAAATTGGCCAATGAGAAAATTAAATTAAGATAATCCATGTTACATACCTCTTATTCTTGAAAGATCAAATTTAAATTTAACACTTCTGATTCATTTGTTTCTTTTGAAAAATCCGATTGGATTTTATCAGTTAGGGTTTCAATTTCGGAGATGATGTCTGGGCTTTGAAGTTCTGTTTCAAATGGGGGTTTTGTTTGTTTCAATTTTTACTTTAACCCCTAAGTTTTTAGTGGAGTGACTCCGCCTTCTTTAAAGCTTTTTTTATTATATTTTTGACACACAGATTTTTTTTATACAATTTTAATGGAAAAACGAATACAAACGAATTTTTATAAATTTTGGCAAAATATGGAAATGCGTTTAGTTGGAGAAAAAATTCTCTTGTTTTCTATCTTTAGTTTTGTAAAAATTTGGATGAAAAATTTATCTCCACAAAACACTTGAAAATATAGAAAATGCGTTTAGTTGATTTCTAGTTTGAAGAAAGGGAGAGAGGGTTGGAGGTTAAAAAGAAAAACAATGAAAACAACTAAAATTTGTTTTCTAATTTTCCTTGTTAGATTAAGAATAGGGAATTTTTTGTTTTGCAAAACATTTTGTTGGAAAATGATAATTTGAACGCGATCTCTATTTTCCTTGTTTTCCACAAAACATTTTGTGAAAAACAAGGGTGTTTTCCCCCAACTAAACGCACCCTTAGGGTTTTTTAATTAAATATATATTTAGAAAAATACAAAAATATATATAGATATTTCTTAATAAGGTATGAATTGATTTTTTTAAAATGAAAAATTCTCACTAGGGGTTTTGTTTTATTATATAAAAGATATTTCGATCAAAATAAAAAAGATGTAAATCACTTCTCTTTAATATATGAGCAATGTCTACATCAAGTTGTATATAATTTTATATATAACTGGAATAAGTATAAGATAATTATGTCTCAAATAACCAATGTGATTTTATATAACATGGATAAGATAAGATAATTAGTTACTATGTATAGCTCTTGAACAAAGATAAATAGCTATTGAGGATATCAATTTAGTAGCTACACAAGGCTTGATGACTTGAAAGAGCGGCTTATATCAGACTCTCGGGGATTTGCCGGTGCCGTTCATTTAATTATATCTTATCCTAAATTAGTATCCCGACATTTATCCACTGATTAAGGTTATTTTTCACATTCTGTAAAACAAAATTGTGCTACTTTAAGAGTATTGTGACTATTGGAGTATACTTTGGTGCAAAGTTTATAATATCGGAAGTTAAACTTAGAATATAGAGTTTTTCTCAGTTACAAGAATTTATAGAACAAAAAAGAAACGCCATACGAGACCCAAACTAGTGCATACTCGAGACTCTCGAGACATTGACATTTAAATAAAGACAAAATAAGTGGATGGGCAATTGGAGTTTTTACCCAACTTATGGACTTTGTTAAAACATATTTGCCATTATATAGCGTTCTTGAAAGTATTATCTAGAGTATGGTGTCACTTTCCCTGTCACGTAGTCAAAAATAAAACCTATCGATAACAATCCTTGGCCGCTCCATTATCGTCAATCGTGAGTCTATTTTTTCATTATAGTTTTCAACATGATGTTCTACAAAGGTACAATTTTGATTGGGCAATTTGTGGTTGCATCAAGTAATCGACATTTAAGATTGAGTTTTAGTTGGATTTTCATTCGACCACCCATGAAAATTTTAGATCTTACTCAGCCAACCACCTTTTGTTGAATATTTTTATTACTTAAAAAATAAAAAAAATGAGTCCACAAAACGTTTGCTCACCAAATAAATACAAAGTAAATAAAGTTATCTCACTACAAAAATCAAATACAAACAGCCTTCATTACAACCCTCAAACCTACACTATGAATACCAAACTAATACCAGATGATCAGTAAGATCACTTGAAACTAAATCACTTAACCAAACTGAATACAACAACTTTGAAAGAAACTAAATGTGAGAGAGAAAACCCGAGAATGTGAAAGGTGTGATTATGAGTTATGTGGAGAGCTGGGGAGATGAAAGCTTATATAGCCAATAATTCCACTTCAGCCTTTCAAAAAACATAAACCTGCCAAACAAAGACCAAACACCAAACTGTCATAAATAAGCATAGGCATAGTCCATGTACTTCTAACCATGAGAATAACATAAAAAACAACTATCGAACATCCCCTCTCAGAAAACATATACAAAAGACTAAGATTCTCACAAAACCATTTGTGTTGAGTAATACTTAACCCTTTAGTGAAACCATCTGCAACATTATATGCAGACCCAACCTTAACAATTTTAATCACATCAAAAAATATTTTCTCTCTAACCAAATGTAAATTTCAAAATGCATAGTTTTTTCATGAAAAATTGGGTTAGCAGCAATTTGAATAGCATAACTACTATCATAAAACAAATTCACATGAAGAAAACCTTCAATATTTAGATCCTTAAAATTTTTGTTAATCCAAATAATTTCACAAGTAGCAAATGCAAGACATTTGTACTCAGCCTCAGAAGAGGATCTAGATATAGTTGCTTGCTTCTTACTTTTTCAAGACACAAGGTTATTGCAAAAATAAGCATAATAACTATTTTCTAGTCTTAAGACACTTAGCCCAGTCTGCATCTAAAAAAGCATGCAGCCCAAACTTTTTATCATTATTAAACTGAATACCAGTACTTGGACCTTGTTTAAGATACCTCTATACTCTCAAACCTGCACTAAAATGAGACTGCAAAAGAGGATGCATATGTTGACTCAAACAGTGAACACATAAGTAATATCAGGCCTTGTAACAAATAAGTATATCATTTTTCCAACCAATTTATGATATTCAGTCAAATTAGTAATGCACTTATCATTTTTAGATTCAATATGACTCAGAGTCACATTCTGCTGCAAAGGAGTAGTAGCAGGCTTACAAGCCAATAACCCATACTCATTAAGAAGCTCTAAACAATACTTCCTTTGAGCTAAACAAACACCAGTTTCATTTTCAAGAACTTCAATTCTCAAAAGATATTTATGAAGACCAAGATCTTTAATCATGAATTTTGAACATAAAAACTGTTTGAACTTTTCAATTTCAAGTTTACTATTCTCTGTGATGACCATATCATCCACATAAACTAATAAAGCCATAAAACACCCTTATCATTTTTAACATATAAGAAATAATCATTGTTACTCTACACAAAATCATGATCAATCAGAACACTAGTTAATTTCTCATTCTATTGCCTAAGGGCCTTTTTAAGATCATACAAAGACTTGACCAGTCCACAAACTCTTGTTTCATTTTTATCATAATAACCAGAAAGCAACTCCATATAACTTTTTTTTTAAATCACCATACAATTAAGCATTATTAACATCAAGTTGATATAAACACATTTGTTTTCAAAAATTACTTTTTTTCTATATAAGACATAGATAAGTTTGGTAAATATCACAAATTTAGAAAACTATTAATATCAATTAACATATAAATATAATAATTTTAATTTATTGAATGATTAAAAAGCTTGTATCACCATGACACAAGTTCAATGAAATTACTAAGAAATGTCATAATTTTGTAATAAAAAAGTAAATAAGAAGATAAAATATCAATGGGAATTGTGTTTTAATGATATTCTTTGTTGTGTGAAATATATATATTATAAGATAATTAGTTGCTGTTTAAAGAAATTAAAAAAATAAAAAATAAGAATCTATACTACTATATAAAATATTTGGGACATGTTATTAATAGAAGTCTTAAAAATTAAGATTCAACAAATTTCTTATAATAGAAAGAAATGTTTTACAAAACTTGTATCATACACATAATTAAAGTTGAAGAAAAGAAAATTAAAATGTCATAAATTATATAAACTTGTAACAGCCTAAAAACTTAAATATCTTAAATTTTATAAACTTATAACAATAAAAAAAAATTAAATGTCATTCAATTCTATAAACTATAAAATTGTATGAGCCCTTTAATATTCATAAAAATTACACCATTCTTAAAACTAAAAAAACAAAATCATCTTCACTTGATCATCTTCAATCTTCACTTTCTCTAGAAATATGCTAGCTTACCATGAGTCGATCACCACCAAGAGCCGACCACTGTCAACTATTTCTCTGAGCTTAAACTCATCCTCACGTTTCACAACAGTGAACTATAATCACAAATAAAATAACCTCAGTCACATGCGCCTCACGTCACCAACATAACCTCAACATCTAAAAACCCAACTCCGAACAAGAACTACCACTCGAATACAACGATCACGCATACACATTGCTATTTTATATGAAATACATTGATATTTCACAAAGTTATTTCATACATTGTGTCTTTAAAGATAATTGCATATAATTATATAGTTATAAGTTTCGTACACGCACGAAGTTTACACATAAATTAAATTTATTTTAACATTTTAGTTCAGTATATACACATATAAGAATTTGCCCATAAAATTTTTGATATAAGTAAAACTAATACTTATGTACGGGTTTTTCATTATGCATTAATATCCATTAGAATTTGGTAAAATATTTGTAAAATTTTCTGTTAGGTAACTCAAGATTTAATGTTATTTAGCTGACAAAGATGTTGATGTTGTTATTTAAATGTCACTACTGATATCATGTTGTACATATGATGCAAGTTTAATAGCACATAATGAGCGTTGATAAAGTTAAAGTATACTCCTTAAAGTTTTTTTAAAATGTTTTTCTAGATATCCTTATATAAATAAATAAGAATTACATGAGTCATTATTATAAATGCAATCGCGTATATTTATTTTTATATTAAAGTAACTTGTGCTTATAATTTAATAATTATATTCCCGTTTTCAGTCATTTAGCCATATTTAAAATGTAAACTCGTGTCCACATAGGTTAAACTTTTAAAAATAAAATAAATTAGTCCTTATTGAACGTATATAGTAAAAAAAATTGATATTTATAATCTTATGCAAATTTATATGTTATTATTTTAAAACAACATATACATTGTATTTTTTAAACCAATGATACTTTAGTCCATTGGTAAGAGCTCTTTGGTTTGGGTCAATAGACCCGGGTTCAAATCTCTTTCATGACACTAAAGATCATTTGGTACCATCCCCCACCGCAAATACTCAGATTGACTGGTCATGGAGGGACTTTTGAAGAAAATAGCCAGGGTTCAAAGCCCACCTCCTGATAAGTACAGTCACTGGGACATGTGCTCATTGCCTGAGGCCGGGTCCTTGGGGGAGAGTCCGGTTGACATCTATAGGATGCATGGGGCCAGGGTGATCCCACCGATCTTCACCTTTTGAAGATTGTATTTTTTAGGATATAAAGTATAAGGAGATATTTGTTTATAATTCAAAGTTATTAAAACATGTAGGTTTATAATATTACATTTAACTCTAATAATTTAAAAAAATTTAACCACTAAAGTTTTATTAATTACCACCTATTTTTTTAAGTTTTTATTTTCACAAATTTGACACTTATATTTTTATGTGTTTTTTTATCAACCAAATTTCTCCACCAAATTTATTAAAGTTTAACCAAAATCAATTTAATTTTGACTTTTATTAACCAATCACATCACACGATTTTGCTTACGTGGCAAAATCAAGCTCTCTTATTGGCCCAATTGTTTTTTCAATAAGAATGAATTTACAAAATACTCCAAAATAATGTAATTCTTTTATTATATAAAAGATTAAATACATGTCATTTTTTTATAAACCATTTAGTTTTGTATTACTGAATTTTTTTTAGAAGAGACGATTTTGAGACTTGTACTCTTGTTTACACAAAATGAGTTTTTTTTTTTTTCGTTATAGAATATCAATTTATCTTTTCTGTTTTGAGTTGTTTGAAAATTGTGTACTACTTTTAGATACATGAAAAAGTTTCATAAAGTTTACATATCACTCTTATCTGAAAATTTTGAGGCGAAAGCATTAATAACTTCTAAAGATTTTATGGGATGTAAATTTGAGACCGTGAGCTACGATTTCTTATATTTAGAAACTAAAAACAGAAAATCGTTATCGAGTATATAGGCTTGCATGATGACTTGATAGACTGGCTAACGTCAGACACTTGGGCTGCGCCGTTCATATTCTGGTCCTAGAATGTTATCCCAAAGTTTATCGCGGTTTATCGCTAATTGAAGTAATCCCTACTCTATATAAAGGAGGGTTTGTTTCAATCACATTTACCCTCAAAATTCTTAAAAAATAACACGTGGCATTTTTATTCTCCAAAACTCTGAGCACCGTCCGATCAAATATAATTCTGCAAGCATTTATCACAAAACCTTTCAACACATCATTTGAAGTAAAACTCTATCAAATTAATTGCTCTAATTCAAAATCTATTACCAAAATTGGAGAAACATATCAAAATCAGATTCATATCCCAACCTAATTTTGTACAATTCTCTCATCTCATACTTCAAATCAACACCCAAAAATAATAACCCTAAATTAATCAATGATAATAGCACCTTATCAATCAAAAACGAAAATCAATCCTATGTTGAATCATCATTTTTATGCACAATACGAAAAAAAAATCAAGAAACCTAATTGGGCATTAATCAGTAATCATGAAAATATTATATTGATCCTTTTGGTGTTTGGGGTTATTGTTTGACTAAATCCATCATAACTCATTTTCTGGCCACCACTGTTTCATTTCCGGCAACCAGAAAAACTAAATGGTAAGATATTTGCTTTTTTGAGTTTTGAGATTGCTTTTTTAAATTGCTTAAAGCAGTTTATAAAGGGTGTTTTTGGTTTGGTTATTTGAAGCAAATAAGCGCATTCTGATTGTTTTGTTAGAATTAAGCAGCTTATAAAGGATTAAAGGGTGTTTGGGTTTTGCACATTTAAGTGCTTGTCTTATTATTTTTTAAGCAAATAAGCAGTTTTGAGTATTTTTTAAAACTTTGCAATTTGAAATAAGCAAATCCCACACACCCCCTTATTCCAAACTACTTATTCAACAGCTCTAATAAGCAAATCCAAAACACCCCTTATCGGCGAATGATGAAACGAGAATATGGGATACTTTTGAATTGTAAATAAGCTCAGATAAGTAAGCAGTTGAGTTAAGCAATTCCAAATTATTTACATTGAAAAATATGCAGCTTAGCAAAAGCGTGACTGAAGGATGCTAAGGAAGCTTTTTTAGTACAAATCGCGGCTTCTGCACATCAATAAGTTCATATATTAAACTAATTGATATAACATGACAAGCTTATTGTTTTAGCTTTGGTACCTAAAAGGTGTTGTGTTTTAAACTGCAGAGTGGTCAACTTACTGCCTATTATAAACTCCCTCTAAATCAAGTAGTGATGGTATGATCTCTTATTTCACATTTTACATAATTGGTCTTAAAAATGTTGACATTTGTATATTTCGTGTAGACGTGGCAAAATGTTGGGTCGGGGTGGCCGGCAAAAGAGCCAGTATGGGTTGGGTTGGTTCGGCCCAAAATAGTTTTTGTCCAAAGTTGTAAATTTGAACTATAACAATTAGTGTGTCAAATAGAATTCAACCCGTTTCGTTTTTAGATACATGATCTCATTTCAGTTCACTTATGAGATTGCGTTTTTGGGCGTGCTTAGTTGCTAATGTCCGTTTGTACTTGGTCATGCTGTCTTGCATTTGTCATGGTTCAGGGAAGCCGAGTTGATGACAAGGAAGAATCTATGTACCAATGCGGAGAAGTTTGAGTTCCAGGATAAAGTATCTTGGCTTATGGACATCCTTATCAACACTCTTTACAGCAACAAGGATATTTTCTTGATAGAATTAATCTTCAATGCACCTGATGTAAGTTTCTTATTTTCATAAACCTAGGTTTGTAATTGATGTTTTATTTGTTTATTTTTTTTACTTTAGAGGTGGTGCGATGAGTGGGTTGTGCCGGTTGGGTAACATGTCAAAAGGGGGTTGGGTCACAATGGGTCATTTGGATTATTTTTTTTCTTGACAAAACTAAGATAATGAGATCTCATATCATAATTTTTTTTCGTAGGCCTTCGTTACAATGTATAATTTCCAAAGAATACCACTGATCTCGCCTCGGATGGACCTTAGGTTGGACATAGGCTAAGAGAAAGGTGATATGGAGCATGAGGAGACTGTTGAACATATAGAAGTTCATCACCACATTACTGCAAGAACACCCCAATGGTTGTTGATTTACTACTAACACCTTACAATCGCCAGTTTGGAAATTGGTGCAACAGACGTCTTATCAACCCATGAGCCCAAAGCTCATTCCAAGTTGCTTTGTTGGTACTGGAAACGCGAAAATCGTTCCATCTGGATGTAGAGTAACCCTAGCTATGAGTAAGTATTACTTTACTTTTTGAAAATTTACTGATTTTGAAGTTCAAGTTTGAGACTTTTTAAATAAGCTGAAATAAGAACTTTTTGAAGTTCAAGTTTGTGATTTACTGATTTTGAAGTTCAAGTTTGGATACACGTGTTTGAGAAATGGTAGTCTTTTTTAAAAGTCTCACCATGGTGAGCATGAAAGTTCATGTTTGTGATTTACTGATTTTAACCGTATCCATGGTGAGCATGAAAGTCTTTTTGAAAATTTCATGTGATTTACTGATTTTTGAAGTTCAAGTTTGTGATTTACTGATTTTGAAGTTCAAGTTTGGATACACATATTTTAAAATTTTCTCACCATGGATACCGTTAAATTTACTGATTTAAAAAGTCTCAAAAACTTTTGATTAATTGATTTTGAAGTT
Source organism: Chrysanthemum makinoi (assembly GCA_910596185.1). Lineage (NCBI taxonomy): Eukaryota > Viridiplantae > Streptophyta > Magnoliopsida > Asterales > Asteraceae > Chrysanthemum > Chrysanthemum makinoi. The sequence goes on from OU343225.1 coordinate 97,981,615, forward strand.
CAAGTTTGGATACACGTGTTTGAGAAATTTAGATTGTAAAATTGTCTGGTTTATAGGGTCCAATTGTGTAGTTTTTCACAAAGAGAAAGTGTATGATTCGTATGGCATGGTCAAATAACTTTTCGTTGCAAAACGGCAAAATTCCAGTTTAGCCGGTTAATTTTAGGGCTCTAGTAGTCAACACTATCTACAATATCTATTTGTGTCAACACAAAACAAAATATCTTCTTATTCTTTAACGAATTTTTTATTGCAACCGGCACAAAGATAAAATAACAACCATAGATCTATTTAATAACTTTTGTAATCATCACTAAAATACTGATCCTCATTCAACCAAAGCATGGGAGTCTTTTTCATTTGTCATTGTATTGTAGTGAGCAAGTTGGCTTCTTTATTGAATTTTTCTGCTAATAGGACATAAAGTCCTTGACTAAATAGAAGTACTTATTTGTTTGAGTCATTTATTATTTCATAAAACGAAAGATTTCATGTATAATTTCAGCAAAATGCAGTTGATTTTCAACTATTAAAGAGATTAATAACACATATGAACCATAAATGGGACTCAATCCAGATTGAAAAAACAGATAATCGAACCACATTCAATTCAATCAGGTCCGTTTTTACTCAATAAACCTAAAGAAAGAACATACTAATATCTAAAATTGATTATGTACATGACAAGTTTAACTTCAAAGATGAAAGTCAGGATGTAAAAGTATGACTTCTTAACTTTGTTCCTCTACTTAAATCACCTATACTAAAATCGTTCCATCTGGATGTAGACGTTACAAACAAAAAAAGACAACGGTGTTTGGATTTTCATAATGAACAAAGTATCTAAATATTTAATACTTTATCACTTTGCCAAACCCGTAACTTTCAAATGCTAGAACCATGACTTTGTAGCATTATAAACTGTATAAGATACATGACGTCTAAAACTTCTTAAGGAAATGCAAATACCACAAAAATGCTAATTGACCTTTAGTCGATGGAGAGGTTAGGAGTAACCGGAAACATTTGAATATGTGCAAGTTTGGCCGCTCACCCAGAAGGATATATCCTTGCATCCCTGGCCGGTTTGTTTCAGATTAAAAAAAAATAGTTGGTAGTAATTGATAAAGTCTCAGGATGCCAAAAAGGACATGATCAAACTATTGCTAAGTTACGTATTGACTTCATATTGCTTTGGTACGATAGAGAACTCTATCGGGATTACAACAGCAAGGACACACATAGGAATGGTGCACTATTCTTTCTTAAGGGTTAATTGACCTTTAGTCGATGGAGAGGTCAGGAGAAACCGAAAACATTTTCATATGTGCAAGTTTGGCCGCTGACCTAGAAGGATATATCCTTTCATCATGGGTAACCTACAAAATATGATAGATGCTACAAAATCATTACCATCGAATGGGTCAAATGGGTATAATAGCTATAAAATGAAACAGGTAAAACACTTTTAAATTGTCTATGATACAATTCGTTTATGAAGTGATCATTTGATACTAAATGGAGTAGAAAACATCCAGTCAGTCTTAAACTTTGACAACAACATTTGTTGTTATGCTATTGAACAGGTGATTATAGCAAGTCGATAGAGGTGGTACATAAAGTACAATAAGGCATAGAGAATGGATCCAACCCGCTACAAAGTTCAGGTAGGACAACAAATTTGCGGGTGCTCAGCCTTTATTCGCAAAGGTCATACATTTTTTTATTCTACTATTTCAAGTAATATTTTTTAGTTGGCTTTCTTTGCTTTCAAACTATGTAATTTTGTTTTCTCAATTACAATGATAATAGATGAGGCTGAAGAAACACAACACCAACATCTATGGTATTCATGTTGGCATTAATCAAATAGTATTCTCATTTCAGGAGTACTTTTCAGAAAAGTTGACGAGTCATGGTGATGAGGCGGTTAAGATGCTAATGGGTTTGAAGTTATGGCGAGTAGTGAGCAAGGTGGGATTGCAGATGTGGAGTGTGCCAGGGAATGGTTTTTTTGGATATCGAGTCGAAATGCACTAAAGGGTCATGCTTATGTGTTAAACAGAAACCTTCGTCCACTATTATTCCTCGAAAACAGAAAATATATATAGATGATCCCGGAATCCTCTAATAGAGAGGAAAACAAGAGTTGTCAAACAAAAAGTAAGTTTGAAACAGATAATTTGAGTTTAAGTTGGATGCTTTAAATACCATTTAGTATTTATAAAATAAAAAAGTTTGTGGACCCTAATAGTTAGTGGATATCATCAAGTCACTGTAATGTTATGGCCAATTACATATTTTTGATACTTCACTTATGTTTCCATGAGCATAAATTCATCAATGACTGGCGTTTGGGTATTATGTCAATCTTTTTGGTCTATGAGATTTCTGATTATGCATATTGTAATACTTGATGGCAATGGATTGTGGTTGCCATGGTATATTGTTTTATTCTAATGCTATGGTTTTTGCAGGAATGGCGGCCATGGTGAATTCAAGATCCGATTCCAATGGTGAAAACATCCTCCATGAAATCCCGTCTTCGGTTGGTATTCCTACCTCCATGGCACTACCTTTTAGAGTATATGAGAAAGGTTGTTATGATGAAATAAATCAGGTAATCCATATATGTAAATGTATAAAATGTATTTAGGATTTTTTTTTCAAGTCACCCTGCATTTTTTTAGTTATTGTGGATTACTTTGCAGTTCTATGTCATATTTAGATGTCAAAACTAACATTTTTTTCTAATTATCAGGGATTATCAGAAAACCAAAAATTCTGAAAAAAAATATTCGGAGGAGAATCAGATGCCGTCAGGGAGATTCTTAAGACGGTTTTGGATCTTTCTGCGCCACTCCAGCTGGTAATGTTTTTGTTAAGTACTGCTGACGTTTTTTGGTTACATGTTGTATTATTTGGAGCCCGTGTTCAATGCCTGCTTGATGCTACAAGAGCATTTTTAGCTTCCTTTTCGTTAGAGCTATAATGTTTTTAACTATTTAACCCATAAAAAAAACTTGAGTCGACCCGTTTATAGGATAATTATTTGCTTATAAGAGGTGTTAAAGAAACGAGTCACAAATTATTTTCACCTCTCAATATTTGTCAGGTTATACCCGTTTCAACTCTTTCAGGATTGCTATGGTAGCGATCTAATATATCTCACTTGCAGAATCAGGTATAGCATTTTGTTACATCAACCGTTTGTTTGGTTAGATAAAAATGATAAAATTTGTGCATCCTAGATACTTATTGAATAAATGGTCCCTATTTCCATTGTTTGATTTCATTTTTGGTTCCTTAAGGAACATACGATTCACTATAAGTAAAAGCAAATAGTGGGATAATGGACCATTTGGCAGAGAGTATTGATGAGAGACAATTTTTGTTACTCACCAAATCAGTAATTTACTTAAAGATGATATTTTGTGGATAATTTATTAGGAAATACGCAATCAGGATTGTTATTCTTCTACACCGGAATTTGTGGCTTCTATCATCTATTTCAAGCAATGGTTGACGAAGAAGCTTTTTGTGGAGTATTTTAAAGTCATAAAAATTACTTAATATAATGCCTTAAAATATGGGTCCCAAAAATTTAACCAAAGTGTGAGGATTGAGAATACCATTCTGAGAGAGAATTTTACTTTGTTCTATCAGAACCAAAGTCCGTGTTGCTTCGCTTTATCTATAGGCCAATGTTGCAAGGTTTGATGGGCCTGTTTGGATAGTGAATGCAATATCCTTTTTAGAGAATTGTTACTTTATTCTTGTAAGTACTCATTACTTGCAACATATATATGAGCAGAACGTGCGGACTGTACCTTGTCATAACAGAAGGCCTATTGAGCAGGTATACTACTTTCATAATATTCATCATTTCATTTAATTAAAAATAAAAGCGATAATTAAACTCGCATAAAGATAATTAACAAGGTATGCCATTTTTCCCACTATCTTAAACATCAGTTTTAGGCTTGGTGCGTGACGATCATATTACCTTACTTTTTCCTTGCACCATGGTTTTTATGTCTCTGCAGACACATCAAGGTCAAGCGTACACACACTTTGAGGGCACAGATGAATCCGTGCATGTGGTGGCAACTCATGATCCGCACAGTCATAGGTAATTTGAGTTCAGTGAAGTATTTCTTCCTCAACTCATCCATACAATAGAGTTTGTACTTAGGGCAGTATAAAAAACACCCTTGTTAGGTCACTAGATTTACAACACAAGCTTAATAGAAAGAGATAAAGACGATTGAACAATAAACCAAACACACACACACGTACAACTATGAAAGGTTTAGGCGTAGAGTGTGAATGAAAGGAAATAAATTGAACAACCAACCCTCAAGTGAGGGTTATACAAGAGTATTTATAGGAGGGAAGCTAGGGCAACACTCCTAGTTCCCATCCTTTTCCTTATTGGGCTAGGCCTAGGCTTATGGGCCTTCTACATAAGCCTAAGGCTAATAACAAACATAAAGGCCATAAATAAGCTAACTATTACATGTTAATCACTAACACTTGATAAAGGTTTAGGAGTGATTCCAACAATCCCCCCTAAGTGTTGGTGATGAAAACTATAAACGGTGAAGGCGTTGATGTAATAGTAGTTTTGACGTCTTCTGACATTCTTCTTTCTTGTGAGAGGAATTGCCTTGATTCAACAATCTCCAAAGGTAGAGAAATTGTCTTCTTTGAACAGTTTTGCTTTGACGTCATCTTTGTCTTTGTTCTTTGATCATTGTTCTTTGTGATGGTTGTGATAGTAAGTTGTTGTTGTCTGCATCAAGTCTGCCTCGGTTTGCTTCACTCGCTATGTCTCCACGTCATTCTTCAACACGCCATACGCCTTTTGACGTTGGATTTCAAGACTCGATGAAGTTCTTTAAGTCTTTAACTTTGTAGATTCTTTGGTTGACGAAGAATCATTATGACTTTTATGTTGCTTTTAGATAGAACTTCCATTAGTGATGATGTTGGCATGAGCATGTCAAGAATCTGCACGATCATTCCGCTCCCGAGCTTCCATAAGAAGAAAACATAAAAACGGTTAGTAATAAGCGGATTCCGCACTTACAAGTTTGAACTTCGAGAGTGTTAACAGCATAGTGTGAAAACACAACTCTAATTCTCACAAAGGCCGTTCTGAACCGGAGTCCCACAAGTGAGATAACACGATGTACCGAAGTACATCTATGTTCCGATGAGTCGCCGAGGTACACCGAAGCATCACCTCACGATCAGACCGTTTGAGACCACTAAGCGTAATCGACGGGAGTTACCGAAGTGACCTCTGTCAGGGCTGTTTGATGTTGACCCGGCAGAGTTTCCATTCAATCACCGAGGATCACAGATGTGAACCTCTCATAAATGTTCTCGACAGATTGCTAAGATCTGTGAAGGACTCGATAACGTACCCCTGATGTTCTTATTGTTGAACATCAAGTGATGAAATGTCAAGTGTACCTAAGAGATATTTTGATGAATCTCGTGGCTCTAGACTCAATAGTGCGCTTTTGGTTTTCCTGAGCGGAGACTAGGGAGAGGGTCTCCTTCTTCAATACCAAGAATCTCTAAGAGAAAGCCGATAGTTTACGTAGGGTTCCCTGTGAGAATGAAACAAGCTTCTGTTGAGAGAAACTTGAGTGGCTAAGAAGGTTTAGTGCATGCGTCACTGGGTCCATGAGGACTTTTAATCTTCAATAACGGTCTCATCTAGTGACAAGCAGTAGCATATGAATTGAATCCGGTGTCTGCCCTAAGTTGAATAATCTGGAGGGCTATTTCTTTTCACCCTTTTCTTTGCATTTCTTTTTAATTCTTCAACTCCTTCTTTCTCCGATTCTCATTTTCTCCTTTTTATAATGATACCTAAGGACTTCTAAATTCTAACTATTGGTAGTGTCCTTGGGTAGATCCCTCCGACTCTGGCGGATCATAGGACGGTTATTCCTAACCTTAATTACCTTATAACTCCATTGCCATAAAACCATTTTCAAGAAAATCTCTCAAAGGGTTTGTAAATGAAAACATGTTTGAACCACTGTGAGAGTTTTATCTTTTAGCAGAAATACTCCCCCTCCACATGTGCTTTAGAGTTTTGACGGAAATCTACACTGTGAGGGAAGAGCGCGCACTTTTGAATTGATCGACTCAAGATAGACAATCCCTTGCGAGACACAATTACGTTGTATAGTTAAAGAGATACATTGTCAGCTTTTAGGTGACAACTAGCTCTAATAACTATCTTGAAGGTGTGGACAAGCCCGAAAGATTGTCAAACCCGTCAAAGTTCATGTCTATCAAGAGTTTCTCGAATGGTACATTCTATTCGACAAGTCCTTTGCGAGACACGCTTACATCACTAGCTTAACTAGCTTGAAATTATTACCCGTCCCGGACAAGTCTTTTCGAGTTACTAACAGTTAAGATGTCGTCAATTCGTGGGTTGAAGTCTTTTAACACGAGAGTTCATATAGCAAAACACAACATATTTCTTATCACGTATTTTTCTCCCCCTCAAAAATGGCATATAAATGTTATTTTTGAAGAAATGTTGAGAATAAATATGACCATTTTGAGTTTTGTGGGAAGATGACCACTGAGAACAATTTGTGAACAAAGATTTTTTGTCAAATACTCCCCCTCAACGAGTGATATAAATGGTTGAGGTTTTGAAAAATCATAAGGGGAAGTACTTGTTCTTTTGAGCAAAACCTTGAAAAGTGAAAGGTTTGATAGGTTTTACTCAAAAGTAAGAAGCTTTCGCTCCTTTTATAAGGATTTTGGCACTGAAGCATACCACAGGGTCCTTTAATTACAAGAACGGGTTGTACACTGGAATGTGTGCACAAGCCATAGACATAATAAATCATACATCCAAAGTTATAATGAAAGAAGCAGTTCAAGGGGTACCAGGTAGTCCAGAGATGTTGCAAGGAGTGTGAACCGGGCGTTGAAAGCCGGTGATATTAATCCTGGGTCGACCACCAACATAGCTTTCCAATCGTCTGAACTGATCCCTTCAATACAACCGTTCATCAATCATCGCGGATGATCCTCTTCACATCCCTTCGATCCCGAGAATTCCATCGCTTAGGAGACCCAATCTTTTGATGTATATCCTTCAACCGATAAGCGAATCCGTCCCTAACCATCTTCAAAGTGTGATCCCCAAACTTGTGAAGATCTCTACACGCCATTAAGCAATTTCTTTGAAGTTCACTACGGTAAACGACGCCGAATGGTTTGTTGATGAGCGTATATTGTGAGAGCTGGTTGATGTCGGGAAGATCAAGCTGCGGTAGAGTGAGGTTGACACGGGTCTGATAAGATTCAACTGCAAGATGGAGATCTTCTACACGTTCTTTGATGACTATGCGTCTGATGAAGATGAGTAATGACTTGATGAATTCACGTTGTACTTCAGTTGAGAATTGTCTCATGCGACCCTGTACTTTGGCAAGGTACATGTCTTCAATTTCATTGATAGACAAATTCTCAAAGTCAGCTTCAGAGAATGCATAATCCCTTTCGTCTTGCCTTTTGACCACAATCTTCTTGAGAAAAGTGCAGTCCCATTTGGACGAAAGATCAACGTGTTTGATGGCAACGATACTTTTAGGACTGAACACTTCATGTTGAGATTTCTGAACCTGGCAGCTTCTGTAGTAGATTCTTCGGCGTTCCGGCCAATGGTGAATCCCATACATTGCATCTCGGTTGTACTCTTCCACTTGGTTGGAGAACAAGTGGTTAGATCTTTCCTCGATGGCTATGCAGTTAGAGTAAATTGCTGCCGAGAATGGAAGTGTCAAAGATGTAGCGTATTTCCTTGAACCATCGCCACCGTGTAGAAGAAATTCCAAGTCTTTGTTGAAGAAATATCGGAATGGAATTCTGGGCTCATTCGGTTGGCCAATTGTTGGTAGAGGTTTAGACCAGTCGGTGTAATATGGAGGGTTGTCCCGTTTGGTAAAGTCGATGTTTGCTTCTGGGTTGAGCCAATCCATGTTATTAGACATAGCTCGAGCAATGTTTTCAAGGTGATATTCGACCTCGATGGCACTTTCGAGCTATCTTTTAACAGTTGAAAAGCTTCATTCTTGATTCGCCTCAACTCAGATTTCGTCATCTTCTTTATTCGAAATTTTTCTTGCAATAACTTAGCATGCTCCAATGTATTACCGTCTACTAGATCTTGACCTTCAGCAGGGTAGGGAGTGGAGTTAACAAGTGTAGAAAACCATTCAAATTCCTCTATGGTATCTTCATCTAGCCATGATAGGACGCCAGCCTTGGGCGCCTTCTTCTTCTGTTTCTTAGGCCTAGATGAGGGTTCCGGTTTCTGTACTTTGTCGGGAGAGGCGGGTTGTTGTTGGGGCTCATGGTATTCCTCATCGCCACCACCCGTGATACTCAAAGTGATCGCCGATTTTCTCGAGTCTGGGTTGGTGGGTCGTAAGAATCCTCGAGGTTTTTCAAGTAGAAGAATGAGGAGGGGATCTTTGTTGAGCTGGATTCCTTTGGGGTGGAGGCTGCATTGAATACTGAATGGAGGATGATTCACCAGACTTCTTTGTGCGTTTGGGCTCTTTATCCTTATCCTGATCTTTGTCTTCATCATCTCTTGAACGTTTGGGACTTACAGCTTCTTCTCTCGATGCTGACTGAGTTGGTATTCCAAAGCAATGCTTCAAATAATTTAGCTTCGAGTGAGGCAAACGTTGCAGAGCGTTTCGACATTTGAGCTACTAGCCGGTTCACCAATTCATCATCTGAAAAGATTGTGGATTCAACTGGATTGATGCTCAAATTCATTGGAGTTGATTTCATGGCTTGCTTGGCTAGGTGTAAGAGATTTGGATAAAGTTGTCTGGTATACATCTCCTTTGTCAATTTCGAAACGACCTCCATAAGGAACTTATGAGAGTATCCTTTGATCATCTCGTCCATGCTTCCTTGAAGATCATCCTTCATAAGCTTCTGTACATACTCCCTTTCAACTTTCATCTCGTCTTGCTCATCATGAAGATGCTGTATTTGGTCAGCAAGGAAATTCAACTTTCTGTAGAGAATATCTTTCTTTCGACTCGTTTACGCTTTAACGATTCGATTCTTTGATGGAGAGATCCAAGATGGAGTTGGCTTCTTTACCGATTTGGATGATGATTTGGTTGATTTCTTTGATGGTGGTGGTGAAGAGTGAGAAGAAGAATCCGATGATGATGAGATGTGAGGAGACTCCAGGTCCTTTGGTGGCTCAGAAGTTTCTTCCTTTGATCGTGCAGGACTATCTAGAAGAAACTGATCATACTCAACATCTTCTTCATTTCTAGACTTAGCTTTTTCATCAGATTTGGCTTTGCCGCAGCTTCTTCGTCGCCTTTTACCTCTCTAACTTCTCGATTCGGTTCTTCAAAATCATACTCAAGAGTGTCCTCCACACGTGTTTGTTGTTGTACCAAAGTGGTGGCACCAGATCCCCTATCGGGTTGATTAACCGCATCAGGACCTGGTGAAGGTTGAGCTCCACCACTCGACCCTTTGGGGCCACCCATTTGTTCTTGAGCAAATTTTTGTGCAACGTGTTGAAGTCTAACGAATTTGAACTTCTTCCTGTATGATTTATCCAGTTGTTCTTCATCAGAGCTTGAGCTTTCTTCATAAGGCACAAGTACTGGAGTCTTCCCTTTTCCTTGGTCACCTGGAGGACTGGGAGGTTTAGGTACTGTTGGGGTTTCATCTGTGCAGCGGTTTCGTGAGTAAAAAATCTCTTCATCTCGATGCGCACTTCGTGAGTCCTCGTAGTTAGCTTTCTTTGTGGTTCAGGCTTAGGTACGGAATAGGAGCAGCTTCCTTGGCGGGAACTGTCCTCTTCTTGGAGGATTCCTCCCGGGAACATCCTCGACTCTCAGTGCTTGCAGCACTTCCTGCACTTCCTCTTTCGGTTTTCCTTAAAGGGCACGAAGATTTTTCATCAAGTAATCCAACTTTGTTCTCTTCCACAGCAACCAAATATCTTTTATAAGAATAGAGCTGCTTAGTTCATCCGTGAGAAGGTGATCCGCAACACAAAGACCTTGTTTCTTAGTCGTTGACTCCTTGAATCTGACTGTTAGAGTGGGTTCACCAACATGTCATGATTGTCGGGTCATTGATTCTTTTGGGATGTCGGGTTGTACCCAAGTGCTCTGGATCAAACAGTTTAGTATATCTGATGTAGGGAATTTTTGAGCCAAGCTTTTTGAGGAATGTCATCATGTCATCCCAAATCAGAGCTTCTACTTCGATATGCTTCATGTTGATCGAGCCTTAAGATTTGCAGTCTCTACGAGCTTGGGATGCTCATAGCCGCATGTCACGACCGAAATGGATTTTGTGATGATGATATAAAGGGTTCTCCAAGGCTGAGGGATGTTCTTGAGATCCACGTGAGAATGCTTAATGATAACCCCCTGAAGCTTCGTCATACCCAATATCAATCAAGAATTGCGAACGCTTTCTTCAAGAGGTGCGCAGAGAATTCAGTTGGAATGATGTCTGGAATGAGGAGAACAGCCCGTAAGTCAGCAGGAGTGATGGTGAGTTGCTTGTGATTGAGCGTCACCGTCACAGAATTTTGACCTTTGACCATCGCATTGTATTCCGTAATTGCCGTATGTAGACCTCTGGAACAGTAGCAGAGTGTGAGAGCATGTTCTGGTACGGATGATTCTTTAGAACATCCACAACAATCAGGCAGGAAGACTCAGAGCATGAAAGAGTTTCAAAGTCAACTCTTAGATTGTTCTTTCCAATCTTTCTCGGATAGCCATTAGGGAAGATATCGACAATCGTGAAAACCTCGGTGCATCCACATTTATTTGAGCCGCCATGTCGTGATCTGAAATAACATTAGCCAAAAGAACCAACATATCGAAAGACATAATGTTAGTCAACAGAAGGTTTTATTGTCTAATTATTGAACTTATAAAGTCAATGGTTGTTACGAGTCCAAAGTCACTTGTTTGTCTAATAGTCCAATGACGCCGTGAAAAGTTTCGTGAGTTAGTTAACTTTAAGTTTTAAAGTTTATGTTATCACATATTCACACAACACATAAGACATTTAAGCTTATTAGTGACATTAGTGGTTTCGTGACGTTATGATTCATTTATATACAAGTTTGCACGCGTAACAATTCATTATGAAGGTTTGATCAAGGCTTATGCGTAGAAATGGTAGCTTATGCGTAAACAGGGGTTATATGCGTAGGCACAAGCTTACGCGTAGGAATCTGTCTTACGCGGAAGAAATGTTACGCGTAGGAACAGAGTAACCTTATGCGTAGAGCTTACGCGTAGGCGGATATAAAACCTTACGCGTAAGGCTTACTCGTAAGAGTAGACCTTATGCGTAGAGGTCCCTGTTTACGCATATCCTTCACAGGATACGCGTAGTCCCTTTGTAGAACCTTACGCGTATCAGCTTACGCGCAAGATTTCTCTTACGCATAACTTTCTACGCGTAAGGTGATCCTTATGCGTAGAGTTTCAATGACCTTGATTCTTAGTTTTATGTGTAGCAAGCCTGAAATAAAATCATCATATCATCAATCTTAACATATGTATTCATTTTAAGACAGATCATGGCATGAAAACTTGTTAAACAGTTTAAGGGTAGAAAACCATACGCCAGAGAACTTAAACCCTAAAGTTCATGAATTACGCGTATGAAATCTAGCCATAGGATTTGCACCAAAGTTATTCGGTTGGTTTATAGTTGTCATGTGAGCGTAATAACCAAGTTTTAACATCAAACTCCCAATGAATCATAAATACCCAAAAGCAAAGAACATTAAACCCTAATCTCTAATTTTTAATCAATTGGAGTTTCTGGGTGGTTTTAAGGCCTCAGATATCATCAATTCATCATGATATCAACATCACACAACAATCCTTTTGACCAAAAACGTTCACATATGAAAATACCCAAATCCACGCATAAACCCTAATTTAAAAAATCATTCAATTCGTGATTCTCGGTAGTTTTAATGATAAAAAAGATGTCATTGAAGTTATAGAAGCGTTTTGACACTATCCTTTTAATCATAAACACACAATCTTGATCATGTGTTCATACGCATACGCCAGAGAACACAAAATCAAGCATACACAACAATTTGACCGTTGGATTTATGTGAAAATCAAAACCATTGTTTGAAATCATGTAAGAAACATTAAACCACTTACAAATTGATGATCAGAAACACGGATTTGAAGAATGATTATTGTGCGTAGGATATGTTAGATGAGAATAATAAATGTGAAGTGAAAAGTTAGGTGAGGTGTTTTTATTAAAAATGACTTTAACCTTTTGACAGTTTTGGTCCCTCCACCTTTTCCATTTTCATCCAAAGCCATATAACTTCCATTTTGGTTACCAAATGATAGATTTTAAGAAAGAAACTTGACGACACTCCCCCTCAACTTAAGAAATAATGAAAGGTTATAAATTTTAGTCCAGGAGTGTCAAGGAACTTAAATGTGACCACCATTATTTAAAGAATCAACCGGGATAGGTTAACATGCAAGTACACGAATGTTTTGAAACAGTTAAGTAGATATTTTCTCCCCCTCAACAGTTGATCGGAAAAATATTGAATTTTGAAATATTATAGTATTGACGGAAGAAATGTACTTGCAATGTTGAAAGAAAAAAGAGATAGAAGAATATTTTTGTTGTTTTATCAGGTTTTATATTTTTGTATTTTGTTTTTGAAAAATTTATTTACAAAAGAGGTTTTGGTGTTTGACAGGTTTTTAAGACTGTTTTAGGAGTTCATCCAATTCCTCTTGAGTGAAACACCTCATACCAATCCGGTGGACCAACTCATTAAACCTAGCAGGAGGCAAGGCTTTGGTGAGTAGATTTGCCAATTGGTATTCTGTACCCACAAAATATAATTCAAAAAGCACGTTCATCGTGGTCCTTGATGAAGTGATATCGAAGATCGATGTGCTTTGACTTTGAGTGTTGAACAAAGTTGCACGAGATCGCAATAGCACTCCGATTGTCACAGCACATGAGAACGTCAAATATGTAACCATAGTCTTTGAGTTGTGTTCTCATCCAAATGACTTGAGCACAACACGCGGTCATGGCTACATATTCTCGTCGTTGATGACAACATGTACAATCCTTGCTTTCTTCGATTGCCAAGATCCCAGCTTGTCACCAAGAAATTGTAGTGCTCCAAGTACTTTTCCGTTAATCTAAGCATCCTGCGTGGTCACGTCCCCAAAGTTGGATTGTTCAAAAAACCGGAATCCTTCTGATACCGATTCCCAAATTAATGGTTCCCTTGATGTATCGTAGGATTCTTTTAGCCTCAGAGAGGTGGGTTTCAGATTGGTCGCGGATCGATAACGGAGCAAAGATATACAGCAAAGAAAATATCGCTCTGCTAGTGTTAGATACATGAGAGACCCAATAATACTACGGTATTTTTGTAGGGTCCACCAATTTCCCATGTAAATCACTGCCTAGCTTCTTGGTATGAGCCATTGGTGTGGCGTAGGTGTCACAGGTTTGCATTCCAAATTTGTGTAACAATTCAAGGGCATATTTGGACCGACTCAAGAAAATACCACGAGGTGATTGATGAACTTGTACCCTAGAAAGAACGTAAGTTCACCCATCATGGACATTTCAAAATGTTTCTTCATTAATTTTGCAAAAGCTATTGAGTACTTTTTATGAGTTGACCCAAAATGATGTCATCCACATAAATTTGAACAATTAAAATATGTTCCCCGTGATATTGTATGAAAAGAGTTGGTCGACCGAACCTTTGGTAAAATTATTGGCAATGAGGAAAGATGATAGCTTATCATACCATGCCCGAGGAGCTTGTTTGAGACCATACAGAGCTTTGTTCAGTTTTGTAGACATGATTCTAGCGCGGGATCAACGAATCCTTTCGTCGGCCGACATAAACTGCTTTTCGTTGACCATTCGAAAGCGTTTTGACGTCCATCCAGACCTATGTTCATATGAGCGAACGCCGTAAATATCCGAATGCCTCAAGACGAGCAACCGAGCAAATGATTCTTCAAAGTCAATACCCTCGTCCCCGCCTATAACCCTTAGCCACGACGCGGACTTATTTCATTACGCTTCAAAGATCCAATTTGTTTTTCCAAATCCATTTGAGACCAATGACGAGACTCGTTGGTCTTTCAATCGTTCCATACTTCAAGACGCTTGAATTGGTTGAGTTCTTCCCGCATGGATTCAATCCGCTTATCTTTGTCATGGCATCCTTAATGTTTTAGGTTCGATTGGTGACAGGAGTGCATAAATGCAATGTTCACCATCCGTGTGAAGACGCTTGTCTTGTAACGACCGGTTGATTCGGTTGCCAATAATATTTTCCAGAGGATGGTCTTTTGTCCATCTATGTGTAGTGGGTTGATGTTGGTATACATTGCGCATTTTGAGGATTCAAATGGCTTGTTGATGATTCCGAACATCGTGCAGCAGCCATTTGCAAACGGGTTAAAGAACGCATTTGGATCAAAATCTGCAGTGGGGGTACTTCATTCAACATCATCACCGGTTCATCATTGTTGGAAGCGTTTGTTCAATCTGTTGTAAGGAGTCAATCTGGTGCATTTTCAACACTAGTTGTTGTACGTGTGTATCGGTATTAGAGTATTATCGTGTTGAGCAAATGAAACAACGGATACACCGAGCACTTTCATCAATATCGCCATCAACGTGAGGAGCAAATAGTCTTTCCATTTGTTGACGAGTAAGCCGAGGGCTTGTATCACCGATGATGGGGTTTGGGGAAGTTTAAGGGGTTGTGACCGGTTCCAAGTCGTTATACTCGGCCATTTCCGTAAGTTCATCAAAATGAGCATGAATCATTTCCATAACCTCCATTGTTCGACGATTCCATTCGAAACCTTTAGAATTATCACAATATCCAATAAAGACTCCAATGTCAGCTTTGGCTTTGAGCTTTCCAAAGTCATCACGATCATTATTCCGATAGCAAAGAGATCCAAATACATGAAAGTGTTTGAGATTCGGTTTTCTGTTGTGGACAAGCTCAAAAGTTGTTTTGTTGTGGCGCTTGTAATCATAGAACGGTTTTGAGTATAGCATGCAAGAGATACGCCTTCGCCCACAAGTAACTGGGAGTTTAGCATTGATTAACATTGTTCTTGCGCTTCCACTAACGCTCGTTTCTCTTTCAACTCCATTTTGTTCGTGTACGCGCAATAGATGTCCGATGTCAATCCCCACTTTCTCATAAAATTCACGAAGAGTTTGGTTAACAAATCAGGCCTTCACTGCTCGATTTGTCGACGGTGTTTCGAGTGAACTCGTATTTTGAGAGAAAGGTGATGATCATTTGTGGAGCTTGGTCTTTGCTTCGAAGAAAGTAGACCCAAGTCCACCGTGAATAGTCATCAACAATTACTAAGATGTAGCGTTTGCCATTGATCGCTTGCACGCCAAGATCGCCACACAAATCCATGTGAAGAAGATGAAGCACATGCCGAGAGTCAGTGTTCCACCTTTGAAGGAAAATGAGCACGAGTGCTTTTCCTTGTTCACAAGCTGAGCAAAGGTGATCTTTAGAATACGAAATCGTGGGAGTCCTTCAACTAGTTTGTGTCGAGCAAGGTTGGTGATGGTTTGAAAGTTTAGATGTGAAAGACGAAGGTGCCATAGCCGATTTTGTTGATGTTGCCTTTGAAAGTAAGCAAATGGGAGATGAAGCAACCATGTCTTGCATAGAGATAGTGTAAAGACTTGAATTACGCGAGCCAGACATAAGGTCGTTTCCTTGTAGATCACTAATGAAACAAGATTTCTCCTTGAAAGCAACCTCCAATTCTCCATCACGAACCGACCATCAAAACGATTGTGACCGAGGCCTTCCACATAATAAACCCCTGCTTTCGATGTTTCCATTGATGTAGTCTCCGTGAGCCCATGATACGCTGGTGATCATTCCCATCCGACGCGGTGCAATGAACTTTGAAATAAAGTTTGATAACGCTTTAAGGTTGCCTCGTCATGTGTCGAACATCCGCTATCAACAATCCGAGAGAATGATCTCGTATCACCGCATTACAATACGCATAACACAGATGGAATAGAAGTAGATGTGGAACCCAAATGTTAGAGGGTTCCGAAGCTATAGTAGACATACACACATCAATAGCTTTAGGTATCCATTTAAATCCAAGTGTGTTATATATCCATTTCTTCCATCTCCAACTAGTATTTGCTTTAGTCTTAGTGAATGCACTAGATGGTACAACATTCCTAGGAGGTGAACCGAGCTACAGGGACAACAATGCGCTTAGATCTAAAGAGGGCGGACTACTGCAATGCAGACTTAGAAAGATTAGGGCCTAGAGGTATTCCTGCTCTAGGATTCCTTAAACGAGAGATGATAGCTTTAGCAACACATTTATCATGACAATAATTCATACTTTTACGACAAATAACACAAGGTGCATCGACTGAATATCAAAGTGCTTAAAGGTTTAGCATTCGTTACATCACTATTTCTATTACATTTGCCAGACGCATATCTATAGTGGAAGCAACGTGAGTCTTATTCATAGTCCTAGTGTGATCTTCTACTTCAAGATTCTTATTGTTCTTTCTTAGGTCGCAACTTCCTATTCTTCCTTGTATTGCTCCTAGGTCGAAGTGGACATTTGGAAAAGAGGCAACTATTCTCGCTTTCAAGAGAAGGAAGCACGCTAGCAACTTGTGATTTGGCAGTAGGGATTCTAGGTTCACGATTACTAAGTGTTACTGGGGCTATTCTCTTAATCACTGTGAGGGAAGTTGTTCATACTTCCTAACATTTCTCTTAACTTGATGATAGTGTGAATCAGATCTTGATTTTTAGACCTAATATTTCCAAAAAATGCATAACTTCTTTAGTGTGTGCAAGATAATGATCAAGTTCATTTGATGCTTCATCACGAGTCTGTTTGAGTAAATCAAATATGACACCATATTCCTTTTAACTTTTACAAGTTCTTGTTCATATTTTGAGATTTGACACTTAAAAGACACGCTTTGATCATCCAGTTGCTCAATTTTAGGATCAGAAGATTTTGCACGCTAATCGGGCGATTTTGTGTTGAAAAGCAAGTTGTTGATCGAAATATCTTTTGACACCAATTAAGACTAACGTATTGCATTTGAAAGTTCGTTGACAATCGCTTATTTTCAACTTTTAAGGACTCGACCAAGCACATTATTAGTGTTCTCAACATTTACCACATAATCAAAAGTATCAGCAGAGATATAATCAAATGCATATGACAAAGAATTCAATAACACAAATTATGGACATCGCCACGATGACATCTTCCAAGAGTCGATCAACATCTTTTCTCAACATTTTCTTTTTACGCTTAGTATTAGAAATAGATGTTGTTTTCTAAAACGACCTTCATCAATCCAAGTTCCTTATGAAAGCCCCTTTCCCAAGACAATGCACAACTTTTCAAATTTTTAACATTTGGTAAAAGATTTTTCTGAAAAATATCTTTGTTCTCGCGCTAGAGGCGATTGAAAATGTTGAACTTTGATTTGAATGATATTCTATCTCATGTTGTAAAGTTTTGAGGTCAGCCATGAAAAGGTCAAAATATCGGAATTTTTGATGTTTTGAGTTTACTTCATTGATGGAAGGTAAAGGACCATAAGTTTGTGCATATCCGTTTGGGATTAACATTAGAAGACTCGTGACGTTTTATGATAATCCTTGGTGTGTTAGAAGAATCCGTTGGTGTGACGAAAGTGACCGCTTTGAATAGTTAAAAGGTTTGTTGTAAACAACTTTTTCTAATTTTGATCGACTCTCGCCTCGCATCTAATTCCTCTTGACGATGATATTCAACAACACTTCAAATGAGTTATCAATTTTATATTCTCGACCGAAACTTCGTGATTTGGTTTGAATGCTTTGGTTGAAAGCTTAGGTTTGTAATCAGCAAGATTTGGTCCATAGCCATTTGGTTTTAAAGTAAACTTTTCAATATTGTGACCGACGCTCCATGTTTGTAAACAATGCTTTAACTCTTTAATGTTAGGAATTAGAAATTCCGTGTATTAAAGAGCTCTGGTCACCTCAAGTATATGTAATCGTTAGAAAGTCAGATCGTAGTTATTTTTAAGTTAAGTAGTATTTAGTTAAGTAACACCGCTGAGGACTATTGCTTTACCCAATCAGATGCCCGATCCACGTACCGCATGTGTATGCTTATAAGATATAAATACTCTCTACCTCCCAAGGTAGAGAGTTGGAGCTCATAATAAGATATTCACTTTCTCTCACTTGTTCCTAAACTCTAACTTTCTCTCTAGAATTCCATCTATATGCTACCTTGTTAATGTTATGATGTGTATGTGAAAAGTTATATCTTACAATTGGTATCAAGAGACATGGTTAGATCATATCGCGGCACATCTTTGGATTTATAGTGATTTTTGGTGGTTTTTGAGTTTGAAAAGTTTAGTGGTTTTTGCATCATTTGGTTGATTTCTTGTGTTAAAGTTTGAATTTTGTTGGTACTTTTATGTTTAGAATCATCAAAAGTGTTTAGGTTTTCATTTGGTAAGCTTGAATCATCTTGGTTGGGTTGTTTTGGGATTGAAAAGTGAGGTTTATATGGTTTTTTCAAGCTAGCTTAATTTAGTTCACTTTCGGTATTTTCTTGGTAGCTTACTCGCTTCACATTTTGTAGCTTAATTTCATGCTTGTTGGAGCTAGCTTAGTTAGATCTAGCGAAGTTAAAGTACAAGTAGTGGATTCTCCACTACGGTAGCGACTTTGTGGTAGTTTACTCGTGGTAAGAGCAGTTGTTCTTAGTTTACTTGTGTTCTAGCTTACTTGTGTAGCGAATTGTCAGCCAAAAATTTGGTTAGTTTACTGGTCTCAGAAGGAAGTTACTACTTAGCTTACTTGCTTTTCTCGCAGCTTACTTTGGGACTCTAGCGACTTAGGGGTGTAGCGAATTAAGGGTTAGCGACTTAGTGCATTAATTTCTAGCTACTTAGTGCATTATCTTCTAGCGATTTAGTATTTTATCTTCTAGAGTCTTGAGTGATTGTTTACGCTTTTCTGATTCAAAGAAAATCCCGAAAGAATCTATTTCCGTTTAATCATAGAGTTATAAAATCCCGTATATCTGTTAACATGTCTACCAACGCTCCCATCGCTATCTCCATCGCAGGATGTCAACCAACTGCTCGTGATACTGGCCCACCCATGCTTCGATGAACCGACTACTAATTTTGGGCTCAACGTAATTAGACTCAGATGCTTTGAAAGGAAAATGGTGTCAACATTCTCAAATCCATTGATGAAGGACCATATCGAATTGAGACGACTAGAGACATACTTGATACTAATGCAGCATGGTACCTGCTAATTTTAATGGACACCCAAGATGTATGATGAGCTTGATGATAAGGATAAAAAGAGATTTGATGCGATATCGTGGCTTCAAACATTGTTCTTCAAGGTCTTCCTAAAGACATCTACAAGCCGATCAATCATAACACGTATGCTAAGGCATTGGGACAATGTTAAGATGCTTCTCGTTCTCGATTAACTATGGAAGACAGAGAATCCCAACTCTATGACTTAATTTGAGCACAAGATGAAACCAGATGAGAGTGTCTATGAGTACTATGTGAGATTTCATAAGTTAGTTAGTGACATGAGGAACATCGTGAAACTATGCCTAACATTCGCTTGAACTCAAAATTTGTGAACAACATGAATCCCAATGGCACAAGTTTGTTACCGCGGAAGCTCATAAGGATTGAAGAATACAAACTATGAGCAACTCTATGCCTTCCTCCTTCAGAATGAGAGACATGCTATGTTTGAAAATTTAATTCTCAATCAGCCTAAAACCAACCGTGAGACAAGCTCGCCTAATGACTCTACGCCTTTCTACTCAAACATCGGAATCACAACCAAAGCATCACAAGTCATACCTTTGGGTAATGGTAATCACAAACTCATTCCTGATCCTATGTTCAAACAAGCCGATGCCGATGCTCACTGGTAGCTTCATTAATCAACTAGCTCTTCTCATCACCAAAACATGAATACTCTCCCCACAAACCAACAACAACCCTAATCGCATCAAACCCACACAATCAAGCCACTATTAAAGATGGAAGGATCGTGGTGCAACCAGTCAGAAAGACAAGATGATCGTGACGAGGTGGAGCCGGAGAGGTTATGTTGGAAACCGTAATCGAGGAAGGAATGGTAACCAAGGTCAAGCTAAGCTCATCAAATGTTATAACCGGTGGAGAGGGACATATTGCAAGGAATCAGACATCTCCAAAGCGCCTAATGCACGCGATTACTTCAGAGATAAGATGCCGCCGCTCAAGCTCGTGACAATGGTGCTACTTTGAATGAAGAGGAATTGTCGCTTTTGCCGAGGGCAATGCCAAGACCTATGATGCAGATGTGGATGAGCAGCCTATTCAGTAGATAGGTCACAATCATCGAATGCCTTCAAGTCACCGACCGTGATGCATAATGACTGATGTGGATGATGGACCTACAAGACACACAATTTTTATGGCTACATTTCTCCAATGGTTTCTCCCAAGGTTCATCACTAGTCGGGCCATCCCATGACAAGCTCATCTCAGAGGTATTAAAATATACGATGATGTTGATGCACCGATGCATGACAAAGTACAATCAATCGAACTATTGAATCAAATATTGAAAATATGGGTAATATCGATATTGTCCCATATGATCAATATGTGAAACAAAGTGAAAGTGAAGTTGTACCAAGTGATGCATCTTCTCCAGTCAACAATGACTATGTTTTGATGAATACATCGCATGTGCCCCCGATGATTCCATTATTTCTCAACTAAATGCCTATAAAGAACGTGTTGCTATTTATGAACAACGTGCTAAGTTTGAGTTAACCACCCGTGAGCAGGAAATGGATGACCAAGTAAGCAAGAATTAGAAAAGTAAGTTTAGAGAAGAAGTATTGAAACAAGAATTAAATTCCTTGCAAGAAAACTTTCTAAAACATCTAAACAAAAACAAGAACTTCAAGAAAATGTGAAAATGCTTAAGCAAGAATTTAATGCAAAGGAATCAAAACTCTTGAGAGATTTTTCTAATCTGAAAACTTTGAAAACAAACTTGAGAACAAGTTGTACATACAAGGAAACACCATTCGGATCGCCACATGGTCACTAAACATCGAAGTCTTAAGCTTATAAGCATAGCATTCCCCTTGTTGAGGAACCCAATCCAGAGGTAATTAAAAGGCTAGAAACGCCATAAGGTGTTTTATGATGGTAATGAAATCTTAAGCCTAGGTAAAACCTAGTTGCGCTGAGTAATCGAGGAAGATAAGAAATCGATGAAGTCACTAGGAAAGGATGAACAAAAAACTAGATGACCAAATGCAAAGAGAAAAGATTATTATCATTCCCCATGACTACAAAGAAGGAAAATCGATTTCCTTGAACATGTTTAAACCTCAAACATTGCTGACTTCGAACAAATTTTACGGAAAAGGATTGAAAAGGCGAAAATATTAATTTAAAACAAACCCCTTTATGGAAAATGCCTAGGCGGTAGTATCCTCCTAATACACCAATGCATCTAGTTCCTAGAAAATTATACCACTAAAAGCAAGACCTTAATTAGCCAATATGTTATATTTCAACTATTTGTTGATTTTGAGAAACTTGCAAGAAAAGGATCACACCCAATTTGGTATAGCGGAAGGAGAAAGGGGTTTTGAGCAAATGAAAGAATGTTATTTAATTGAGGTCATGCCTTTCTTTAAACTTCTTAAAGATCACTTTGAGAGTCTTAAAAGGGAATAAGCGATATCAAGAATGGAAAGAATTTGATGCAATGGTAGTTGAAGTTAGTGATTATGACGTGCTAAATATAATGAGATTGAGAGGAAGAACTTGCATACATTAAATGAGACTCTTATTACCGAATGTATGCTCAGATATTTTTTCTTTGCTAAATTGCTCTATTAATGCTTCCAAATTTCATGAACTATCTGCTGCCACGAAAGTCTCCATGATCGTGTCATTGAGCTTGAAAAAATATTCTAAACTAAGCGAGAAAATTGAACTGGATGATCACGACAATTTGGTTAAACATTTTCTAAATAGAAGTTGAGCATTTTAATTTACAACTAAAATATCAACATCTTAAAGAAAATGTCAAATCTTCAAATATCAAGAACGTCTTCGATGCTCGAGTTTGATGCACGTTTTCAAATTAACAAACGTGATGAAGATTCAAGCTCAGTCACCACGATCGAAAAGTTGAAAGCCCAAATCTCTCAATTAAAGGGTCAAGCGAACAATATGAGCGGGGCTCCCATATGCCTCCTCCTTTAGATTCTCGAATTTAAACTTTTCATCTTCAAAACTTAGTAAATGCTTTACAAAAGGAAAATGAAAGTTTTCTAGAAGAAAATGAAAAGGTTAGCGACATTTCAAAGAGTTATATGATTCAATTAAAGTCACTGTGACCAAAACAGAACAAAATAGCTTCTTTGCAAAAGGAAATTGAGAATCAGAATTCGAGGAAAGGGAAAGGAAATGCCGATTTCAATAAGAATGTTGTCTCAAAGTCACCCTTAGAATAAATACACTTTGTCGGTTAAATATATTCCCCTCATCTTAGAATAATGAACTTGCCATTCAATCATACTTGCTCACACTTAAGGATAGTCTAGAATGTCTCCGTGAGATTGTTGAAGAGGATAATTAGAAACCTCTTGATAGTGAAATTGGGTTTGCTTGCCTCCGTGCCTTGATCTCAAGAAATCTAGAATGTGTAATCCAGTATGTCCAAAGTCCTTAACCTGAGAAAGGCAAAGCTTTGATGCCATTCTATGCCTAAAGCTAAGTATGAAATCCGTTCTATTCCCGATGCCTTAAAAAGGAAACACTAATGTGCCTTCAAGTAGTCTTCAATTCGAGATAAACAATGCTAAAGAAAGTGAACTTTAGTGCCTGCTAGGGTAAAAGCACGAATCCTCTAGTTTTATGAAGTATAACCTAATGTGCATGTACTTCAGACCTTGCATCAAAGCGGTGAATGCAAAGATTAGATCAACCAACTAATGTTCCCATTCCCTCTGAGAGTAATCAGTGACTTTAAAGCAGGCGGTCAAAGTCTCAAGACAATACAAGGAATGATAGGACCTCTCAAGCTAAGAATGTGCACTGAAGAAAGAGTAGAAGACCAATCTAGGAACTTTTAGCTAGAGTTGAATAAAGCGAATCGTTGGTGATTCTAGTATTAGCCTTAGGCTCTTTAGAATTAATAATTGATACTATTTGCAAACCTTGTAACGATGTGCAGCTTGAATTCCATTTCTAATCATGAATGTGGTGTGAATGCTTTGCCTAATGATGTCAAATGCCCGCTAAAATTGTTAATGCTAAAATCATGCAAATAAGGCTAAAGACAAAAGCGAAGAAAGTTAGAAAACAAGGAAACCCACAGAAGAACTTTTATAAGGATAGGCTTGGACTTTTGTTGTACTTAGACTATCGGAGACAATGCCCACTAGAAAATGGATGCCTCTTGGTAGAACTATTCCACTTAGAAGTGATACTTTGAATAGGGCAAATGTGACACTAAAATTGCATCTATTCCCAAATTCCATTGCTTCTACTTTATATGGATGTTTCTGTTCATGTGGGTGTTCCAAACATTGTTACTAACCAAATGGAACCCATTCTTGCCATGGGATCCCAATTATCCGATTATCCATTCATGCGTGTTCAACCGGAGATCGTTCAAATATTACGGTAATTTCGGACTCAGTTCGAAAAGTATATGGCGGGGAGACGGGTGTGCTCATGAACTTAGAGCAAGTTCACTGAGGACTGTTAGATTTGGTAATGATCATTTTGGTGCTATTATGGGTTATGGAGATTATGTTGTCGGTGATAGTGTCATCTCGAGAGTCTACTATGTTGAAGGGTTGGGTCATAATCGTTCTGCTGGTCAATTCGTGACTCACGATCTAGAAGTAGCCTTGAAAACATACACTTTTGTTAGAGATCTTAATGGTAAGGAACCGTTAAAAGGAACTCGTGGGTCAAACCTTTACACCATCTCTATCGATGATATGATGAGGGCTTCTCCAATCTGCTTGTTATCAAAGGCTTCAAAACAAAGTCATGGTTATGGCGTCGTCAATCACTTGAACCCACCATCAATGATCTTTCGAAAGGACTTAGTTGTAGGTTTACCTAGACTAAAGTATGAAAAGGATCATCTTTGTTCAACATGTCAATTGGGAAAAAGCAAGAAATATGCCCATAAACCCAAACCTACTAACTCATCCGCGAAGTTCTTCATATGATTCATATGGATTTATGTGGACCAATGAGAGTCTGAGAATATCTTTGGGAAGAAATATGTGTTAGTTGTGTTGATGATTACTCTAGATTCACACGGGTCAAGTTCTTAAGGACAAAGGATGAAACTCCAATATCATCATCAAACTCATCAACAGTACCGAGTTCGACTTAAAACCGTCCGGTGTCGAAGGCAGACAATGGGCCGGTTTGTTAACAAACAACTTAATGAATTCTATGGCGTTGAATGGAGTCATCAAAGAAGTGTTTCACGAACTCCTCAGCGAGCGGTGTAGTTGAAAGCAAAAGAAATGGGACTCTGGTTGAAGCTAGAACAATTGATTTACTCAAGGTTCCAATGTTTCTCGGCTGAAGCAATGCGTGCATGCTACACAAAATCGTTTAATCCACTTTGTACATGGAAAAACTCCATATGAACTTGTCCACAGAAAAACCTAATCTCTCTTTCCTTAATTGTGTTTGGTGCATTGTGCTATCCAACTAATGAGGGTCAAGACGTAGGGAAACTTAGGGCTAAAGGCGACATTGGAGTATTTGTAGGATATGCACCAAACAAAAGGGATACCTATCTACAACAAGAACGAAAATATCATGGAAACCATTCCATTACGTTTGATGGTGACGGTCAAATGGCTCTGGACACTCCGGCTTCGGACCGCACTTCAAGCAGAACCATTGGTTCATCTCTTGTTCCAAACTCTACTCAAGAAACTCCATATGTACCTCCATCTAAAGATGATGTAAAGAAATTGTTTGATCTATGTTTGATGAGCGTATGATTCAAATACTAATGAGTGATGATTCCCCAAAGAAGGATGCTCATATTCACGTGAATGAAGTCCAATCCTTGTCTCAATATCTTTAAGTCAAGAAGCACTTCTGGCGATCCTTCAGTCTCATCAACAAATCATCATTCTTCAAATGTACATCATGGAAATGTTTAAATCAATGATGAAGTTAATCCCTTTGCTACTCCAGAGGATGCTCCATTTGAAAACATATTTGCTACTCACGAATCATCATGAGAACCATCTTCTTAGGGAGACATCGACTCTGCTACCTCAGTTCCTCAACAACGCCACATGAACACCTGAAAAATGGACTCATGATCATCCATTAGACAACATCATTGAAATCCCTCTCGATCTGTATCAACCCGGAAACAACTTGCAACCGATGCCTTATGGTGTTCTTCAACTCGTACTTTCTAGATGAACCAAAAGATGTTAAAACCGCCATGAATGAAACATGGTTCAATGCCATGCAAGATGAAATTCATGAGTTTGATCGACTTGATGTATGGGAGTTAGTACACTCCAGACTGTCTATGATTATAGCTCTCAAATGGATCTTCAAAGTAAAACTTGATGAGCATGGTGATGTGTTGAAGAACAAGGCTCGGTTAGTTGCTAAAGGATATCGTCAAGAGGAGGGTATAGACTTTGAAGAATCTTTTGCTCTGTTGCTCGATCGAGGCAATCGAATCTTTTGGCTAACTTGACTGCTAGTAAGAACATGGTAGTTTATCGGATGGATGTGAAGAGCGCATTTAAGGCGGAGATCTTAAAGAAGTCGATCTCGCTGTACTTGAAGGATTTGTGAATCAAGAGCATCCTACCACGTTTATCGTCGAAGAAGGCTCTTTACGGTTTTAAAGCAAGCTCAGGGCATGGTATGATACCTTTGTCAAAGTTTCTTCTATCAATCGGATTGATAAAGGAGCAGTTGATCCTACATTGTTCACGGGAAGTCGGGCAAACATTTAACTCATGTTCAAATTTATGTTGATGATATTATTTTGCCTCTGACCCAATAAGAATGTGATCGTTTTCTAATGAAATGAGTTCAAAATTTCAAATGTCAATGATGGGACAAATGTCATTTTTCTTGGGATTACAAATTTCCCCAAAGTCGGGAGGCATTTTCATAAATCAATCTAAATATGCAACGAGAGAGATTTTAAAAAATTTGGATTTGATTCAAGTGACCTGATGACACCCCC